>CM038145.1:295038725-295710245 GCA_021437245.1 Aegilops speltoides
ACAGAACACATACTAGGAACAAAGCTCCCCCTACATGTTAGAGACCGATCAACAAAGCATGGTGTATGAGAGCAGCATAGATGATATAACAAGATAAGAACGCAACTCATGAGCTAGATAGACATAGATAAAGTTACTGAAAACGAAGGTAGCATATGTCTTACACCATATGACTCGAACTTAAGTCTTACTCGAACTTAGGTCTCACAGACAAACCAACCAAAGCAAATGCAAATGCGAGGAAAACACGACAAGACACGGATAAGAGACGACAAAGACACACTCGCAAATCCCTAAACTCTCTCCCCCTTTGGCATCGAGACACCAAAAAGGAGAGGGAGTGATGCTACTGCTCCAGGTGAGAGCAAAAGAGAGACACACGCATCAGAGCCCAGCAGAATCATCGGCACCACCGTCGTCAGTCTGGAAGTGCTCGGCCTCAGAATCAGTCCATGGGCAGTGCTGCTGAATCCACTCCTCCTCCTCAGTAAGCTGGTCCTCAGAACCACTCTTGACTGTAGCACCCAACTAACGCATGAGCTCCTTGTGACGACCGCGAGCCTTCTTCTCAGCCACATGGGTCATGTACTGGCCGTGAGCCTCCATGCAGAACAGCTTCTTCATCTTAGACTTGAGCTTCTTAGCCCACGAGGGCTCTGCAGCAGAAGGTATGTAGTCATCATCCTCATCATCATCAGCGGCAGGCTCCTCCTCTGTCTCCATGGCAGCAGCAGACGAAGGACCTCCAGTCTTAGGGGCCGGAGTGCCCGTGTGATCCTTCTTCCTCAGACGCTTGACATCGTGAGAGATCAACTCTCCACACTCCAGAGGCACCAAAGGGTATACATGATCCCAAGCCTTCTCAATGAGTAGCATGATGAACGGACCATAGATCGGGCACTTACGCTCAGAGATAGCAGACAGCAGCTCAGACCACATAACATGAGAGATATCCAAAGACTCTCCAGTGGGATTTTCCTTCTCACGCTGGCAGAAAAGAAGCATATCCACAAGATAAGAGTGAACCTGGTCCAAATTCCCAATGCGAGGGAAAAGAGTCTCTCTGAAGATGTGGTGAAGGATATCCAGATAGGCAGGCAGCTCATAGGTTTCCTTCTTTGTCTCCTGGTTGACCTTCAGAGTGCAGTAGGGCCAGAGAGCTTGCTTGTGGGTGCAATGGGTGCGAGCGTGAGGTCGAAAGCCAACTGGAGACTCAAGCCCTAGATCTTGCACCCCAATCAGCTCCATGAACGCTTTCCACTTGACAGAAAGCAGCTTGCCATTGGTCATCCAGGTGAGAGTCCTGCCCTCATCAGTCCCAAGGTGAACCGTGGCATAGAATTGTGCCACAATATCAGCATCAAAGTCCTTGTTGAATTTTAGAATCTGAAGAATGTTCAGATTGAGTGCACATCTGCAGTGCTTCACCAAAGTAGTCGGATCTTGCTCCATATGGTCGGTGTCGATGGAGTGCACGTTGACATAGAAGTTCTTCTTTGCTTTGATGACATCGAAGAAGATAGCAAACTGAAACCTGTTCCAGAGCAGACGGTTGACCAAAGTGGGGTCTTGGTCAACATCATACGAGTTCTTGGCGCGCCTTGCCCGTAACTCTTTTGGCGGCATTTACAGCTTTGTCTTGCCGGCCTTTGGCTTGACTCGGCTTCTTACGGAGTTGAGGAGGAGGTGGAGGTGGAGGTGGAGCACTTGAGGATCCTCCGCAGGCTCGGTAGTACGGTAGCGCTTGGACGTTGCACGTCCGGGATTAACATGACGAGCCTGATGCTCAGGGACCTCATCACCTGGAACCACACAGCAGAACAGGCAAACAACCAGAAAGCACAAGAATAAGCCACAAAACACGAGCACAAGATCACTGAGAGGTAGTAATATAGTGGAATTTGGTGGAGGGCGGTAGTACCGCGATCTGATAGCGGTAGTACCGCCGTGAGCGGTAGTACCGCTCCACTTAGAGCGGTAGTACCGCTCCAAGCAGCAGTACCGCCCTGGTAGGGCGGTAGTACCGCTCGGGGCGGGGAAACAGCAGTTTCCTACTACCGTGGTCAGATCTGGCACTAACGTCCAACCAAATTCAAATATACTCCAACCAAACATCAATCCATACTGCCTAGAAGCATTCTCCATCCTACTCAAGCCTAGATTTGGCCAAAAATCTAGAGATGCAATTACTCTGCCCTAAGATGCTAGATTGAAACCTACACAAAAGAACAAGAGAATAGGGGCGATCGGCATCCATGGCAAGAGGACGAGGTGGGGATCGTTTCCACCGAAAGGAATGGAGGGGATGGCCGGAGAGGAGAACCGCGGAGCCCCTCATGGCGCCCGGATGTCGCGAGAGAGAGAAGAACAGGTGTGGGGGTGTGCGAATGGGTATGGGAGAGAAGAAACTCCCCCTGCCCTGATATAACCCCCCACCAGCGCCTCTCGGTGGTAGTACCCATGTTGGCGGTGAGTACCGCTTGAGCGGTAGTACCGCTTCGCGGTGTAGTATACCGCCAAAGAACAAAGCGCCTCTAGACCAAAAAAACGCACAAAACACGGGAATGCAAAGATACTACACACAAAGATCAACAAGAAGTCAGGAACACGAGTAACGAAAACGGAACCCACACCTTCAAGGCAACAAAACAAAAGAAAAGCGGGCTCTGGCCTCTCTCAAGAGAGGGCGGTGGCCGGAGCCACCTATGTTTGAGTCAATTGGTATGGCACCGCGAAGAATTATCCTTGGGCCCATGACCAAAACTCGTCTTTGAAGCACAAGTACCATCAAAAATGGCTAATGTGAGAGAGTTGATCGTTTTATGCATAATGGGGGGAGGGAGAGTTCATTGAGAGAACAACACTCCCCCTATGTCCATGCCTACATCGAAACTAGACAACAAGTTGAGTGTGGTGGGGGGGTGCACGGGTTCAAGTCAATTGCTCAAATCGATGATATTTAGCTCATGCCTTAACTCGCGAAATCTTGCTTCATCCAAGGGCTTCGTGAAAATATCTGCAAGGTTATCATGAGTGTTGACATACTTGAGCTCGATCTCCCCTCGCCTAATGTGATCCCGGATGAAGTGATACCGAATCTCAATGTGCTTTGTCTTGAAGTGTTGCACCGGGTTGAGAGAAATCTTGATGGCACTTTCATTATCACACCAAAGAGGCACTTTGTCACAAATGACACCGTACTCCTTTAAAGTTTGCCTCATCCATAGAAGTTGAGCACAACAACTACCGCCGCCACATACTCGCTTCGTGGACGAGAGAGACACACAACTTTGCTTCTTGGAAGACCAACTTACCAAAGAGCAACCAAGAAATTGGCACCCTCCGGAAGTGGACTTCCTATCCACTTTGTCTCCCGCCCAATTGGAATCCGTGAAACCTTCAAGCTTGAAGTTTGCTCCTCTTGGGAACCATAAGCCAAAGTTTGGGGTATGAGCCAAATATCGAAAGATTCGCTTGACCACCACAAAGTGACTTTCCTTTGGTGCGGCTTGAAAACGTGCACACATCCCCACACTCAACATGATATCCGGTCTAGATGCACAAAGGTAAAGCAAGGAGCCAATCATGGAGCGATATACCTTTTGATCCACCGCTTTACCATTGGGATCGATGTCAAGTTGGCACTTGGTAGGCATTGGAGTAGATGCCGACTTGACATCACTTAGCTTGAATCTTTTAAGCATGTCTTGAGTGTATTTGGCTTGGTTGATGAAGGTTCCATCTCTTCTTTGTTTGATGTCAAAGCCAAGGAAGAACTTCAACTCTCCCATAGATGACATCTTAAACTTGGAGGTCATGAGGGCGGCAAATTCCTCATTGAAAGCTTTGTTAGGAGAACCAAAGATAATATCATCAACATATAGTTGGCATACAAACAACTCCCCGTTGACCTTCTTAGTAAAAAGAGTGGGATCGATTAGCCCTACTTCAAATCCATGATCTTGTAGCAACTCAGTAAGGTGGTCATACCACGCACGTGGGGCTTGTTTAAGGCCATAGAGTGCCTTATCGAGTTGGTACACATGATCCGGGAAGTAGGGATCCTCGAACCCGGGGGGTTTCTTGACATAAACCAACTCATTAATAGGACCATTAAGAAAAGCACTTTTCACATCCATTTGTTGCAACTTAAAGTTGTGATGAGAAGCATAGGCAATCAACAAACGTATGGATTCAAGACGAGCAACGGGAGCAAAGGTTTCACCGTAGTCGATACCCTCGACTTGGGAGTAGCCTTGTGTTGGGGAACGTAGTAATTTCAAAAAATTTCCTACGCACACGCAAGATCATGGTGATGCATAGCAACGAGAGGGAGAGTGTTGTCTCGCACCCTCGAGACCCGGCGAGCGATCTGGCGTAGAGGAAGTAGTCGACGTTCTCCTCGCGATCCGACCGATCCGGCGCCGTTACTCGGCGCCCGAGTTCTTGACACACGTACAGCTCGATGGCGTCCCTCGTACTCGATCCAGCCGAGTGTCGAGGGAGAGTTTCGTCAAGACGACGGCGTGGTGGCGATCTTGATGTTTCACCGCGCGCGAGGCTTCGCCTAAGCTTGCGACGGTATAACCGAGGTGGAATATGGTGGAGGGGGCACCGACACGGCTAAGGAACGATCCGTAGATCAACTTGTGTGTTCTAGGGTGCCCCCTACCCCGTATATAAAGGAGGGAGGGAGGCCGGCCGGCCTAGCTAGGCGCTGCGGGAGGAGTCCTACTCCTCACAGGGAGTAGGACTCCCCCCTTCCTAGTTGGATTAGGTTTGGGGGGGGAGGAGAGAGGCGCCCCCCCTCCTTGTCCTATTCGGACTGGGGGGGAGAGGCGCCACCACCTCTGGCCGGCCCTCCTCTTCTCCCTCGAGGCCCACCGAGGCCCATTTACCCCGGGGTTCCAGTAACCTCCGGTACTCGGTAAATTCCGTTTTACCGGAACCATTCGAACTCCAAACATAGGCTTCCAATATATCAATCTTTATGTCTCGACCATTTCGAGACTCCTCGTCATGTCCGTGATCACATCCGGACTCGAACTTCTTCGTACATCAAAATACATAAACTCATAATAACCATCATCGAAACCTTAAGCGTGCGGACCCTACGGTTCGAGAACAATGTAGACATGACCTAGAACTATTCACGGTCAATAACCAACAGCGGGACCTGGATGCCCATATTGGTTCCTACATATTCTCGAAGATCTTTATCGGTCAGACCGCATAACAACATCGTTGTTCCCTTTGTCATCGGTATGTTACTTGCCCGAGATTTGATCGTCGGTATCCAATACCTAGTTCAATCTCGTTACCGCAAGTCTCTTTACTCGTTCCGTAATACATCATCTCACAACTAACTCATTAGTTGTAGTGCTTGCAAGGCTTGATGATGTGCATTACCGAGAGGGCCAGAGATACCTCTCCGACAATCGGAGTGACAAAACCTAATCTCAAATACGCCAACCCAACATCGCCTTTGGAGACACTGTAGTACTCCTTTATAATCACCCGATTACGTTGTGACGTTTGGTAGCACCAAAGTGTTCCTCCGTAAGCGGAGTTGCATAATCTCATAGTTACAGGAACATGTATAAGTCATGGATAAAAGCGGTAGCAACATACTAAGCGATCGTGTGCTAAGCTAATGGAATGGGTCATGTCAATCAGATCATTCTACTAATGATGTGACCTTGTTAATCAAATAACAACTCTTTGTTCATGGTCGGAAACATGACCATCTTTGATTAACAAGCTAGTCTAGTAGAGGCATACTAGTGACATCTTGTTTTGTCTATGCATTCACACATGTATCATGTTTCCGGTTAATACAATTCTAGCATGAATGATAAACATTTATCATGAAATAAGGAAATAAATAATAACTTTATTATTGCCTCTAGGGCATATTTCCTTGATCTCCCACTTGCACTAGAGTCAATAATCTAGATTACATAGTAATGATTCTCACACCCATGGAGTCTTGGTGCTGATCATGTTTTGCTCGTGGAAGAGGCTTAGTCAACGGGTGCGCAACATTCAGATCCGTGTGTATCTTGCAAATCTCTATGTCTCCCACGGACTAAGTCCGGATGGAATTGAAGCGTCTCTTGATGTGCTTGGTCCTCTTGTGAAATCTGGATTCCTTCGCTAAGGCAATTGCTCGATATTGTCACGAAGATTTTCATTGGACCCGATGCACTAGGTATGACACCTAGATCGGATATGAACTCCTTCATCCAGACTCCTTCATTAGCTGCTTCGAAGCTGCTATGTATTCCGCTTCACATGTAGATCCCGCCACGACGCTTTGTTTAGAACTGCACCAACCGACAGCTCCTCCGTTTAGTGTAAATCGTATCCGGTCTGCGATTTAGAATCGTCCGGATCGGTGTCAAAGCTTGCATCAACGTAACCGCCACGATGAGCTCTTTGTCACCTCCATATCGAGAAACATATCCTTAGTCCTTTTCGGTATTTGGGATGTTCTTGACCGCTGTCCGATGATCCACTCTGGATTACTTTGGTACCTCCTGCTAGGCTTATAGCAAGGCACACATCAGTCTGGTACACAGCATTGCATACATGATAGAGCCTATGGCTGAAGCATAGGAACATCTTTCATTTTCTCTCTATCTTCTGCGGTGGTGGGCATTGAGTCTTACTCAACTTCACACCTTGTAACACAGGCAAGAACCCTTTCTTTGCTTGATCCATTTTGAACTTTTTCAAAATCTTGTCAAGGTATGTGCTTTGTGAAAGTCAATTAAGCGTCTTGATCTATCTCTATAGATCTTAATGCCCAATATGTAAGCAGCTTCACCGAGGTCTTTCATTGAAAAACTCTTATTCAAGTATCCCTTTATGCTATCCGAAATTCTATATCATTTCCGATCAGCAATATGTCATCTACATATAATATCGAAATGCTCTGAGCTCCCACTCACTTTCTTGTAAATCGGGCTTCTCCAAAAGTCAGTACAAACCCAAATGCTTTGATCACACTATCAAAGCGTTTATTCCAACTCGAGATGCTTGCACCAGTCCATAGATGGATCATTTGGAGCTTGCACACTTTGTTAGCTCCTTTGGATCGATAAAACCTTCGGTTGCATCATATACAACTCTTCTTCCGTAAATCCATTCAGAATGCGTCTTTACATCCATTTGCCAAATTTCATAATCATAAAATGCGGCAATTGCTAACATGATTGAGACGGACTTAAGCATCGCCACGGGTGAGAAGGTCTCATCGTAGTCAATCCCTTGAACTTGCCGAAAACCTTTTGCGACAAGTCGAGCTTTGTAAACGATAACATTACCGTCGCGTCGGTCTTCTTCTTGAAGATCCACTTGTTTTCTATTGCTTGCCTACCCTCGGGCAAGTCAACCAAAGTCCATACTTTGTTTTCATACATGGATCCCATCTCAGATTTCATGGCCTCAAGCCATTTTGCGGAATCTGGGCTCACCATCGCTTCTTCATAGTTCGTAGGTTCATCATGATCTAGTAGCATGATTTCCAGAACAGGATTACCGTACCACTCAGTGCGGATCTTACTCTGGTTGATCTACGAGGTTCTGCGGTAACTTGATCGAAGTTTCATGATCAACATCATCAACTTCCTCACTACTTGGTGTAGGTGTCTCAGAAACCGGTTTCTGCGACGAACTACTTTCAAGTAAGGGAGAAGGTACTATTACCTCATCAAGTTCCACTTTCCTCCCACTCACTTCTTTCGAGAGAAACTCCTTCTCTAGAAAGGATCCATTCTTAGCAACGAATGTCTTGCCTTCGGATCTGTGATAGAAGGTGTACCCAACTGTCTCCTTTGGGTATCCTATGAAGACACATTTCTCGATTTGGGTTCGAGCTTATCGGGTTGAAGCTTTTCACATAAGCATCGCATCCCCAAACTTTAAGAAACGACAACTTTGGTTTCTTGCCAAACCACAGTTCATAAGGTGTCGTCTCAACGGATTTCGACGGTGTTCTATTCATTGTGAATGCGGCCGTCTCTAGAGCATAACCCCAAAAGCGATAGCGGTAAATCTGAAGAGACATCATAGATCGCACCATATCTAGTAAAGTACGACACGACGTTCGGACACACCATTACGTTGTGGTGTTCGGGTGGCGTGAGTTTGAAACTATTCCGCATTGTTTCAAATGTAGACCAAACTCGTAACTCAAATATTCACCTCCACGATCGGATCGTAGAAACTTAATTTTCTTGTTACGATGATTTTCAACTTCACTCTGAAATTCTTTGAACTTTTCAAACGTTTGGACTTATGTTTCATTAAGTAGATATACCCATATCCGCTTAAGTCATCTGTGAAGGTGAGAAAATAACGATATCCGCCACGAGCCTCAACATTCATCGGACCACATACATACAGTATGTATGATTTCCAACAAATCTGTTGCTCTCTCCATCGTCATCGAGAACGGTGTTCTAGTCATCTTGCCCATGAGGCACGGTTACATAAGTGCCAAGTGATTCATAATCAAGTGACTCCAAAAGTCCATCAAGATGGAGTTTCTTCATGCGCTTTATACCGATATGACCTAAGCGGCAATGCCACAAATAAGTTGCACTATCATTATCAACTCTGCATCTTTTGGTTTCAACATTATGAATATGTGTATCACTACTATCGAGATTCATCAAAATAGACCATTCCTCAAGGGTGCATGACCATAAAGATATTACTCATATAAATAGAACAACCATTATTCTCTGATTTAAATGAATAACCGTCTCGCATCAAACAAGATCCAGATATAATGTTCATGCTCAACGCAGGCACCAAATAACAATTATTTAGGTCTAAAACTAATCCCGAAGGTAGATGTAGAGGTAGCGTGCCGACCGCGATCACATCGACTTTGGAACCATTTCCCACGCGCATCGTCACCTCGTCCTTTGCCAGAGTTCGCTTAATCTGTAGTCCCTTTGTTCACCTTGCCATCCTTCTTATCCGCCAAATACTTGGGGCAGTTCCGCTTCAAATGACCGATCGCTTGCGGTAGAAGCACTCGATTTCAGGTTTAGGGCCGGACTTGGGTTTCTTCTCTGAGCAAACAACTTGCTTGCTGTTCTTCTTGAAGTTCCTTCTTCTTCCCTTTGCCTTTCTTCTTGAAACTAGTGGTCTTATTGACCATCAACACTTGATGCTCCTTCTTGATTTCTACCTCCGCAGCTTTTAGCATTGCGAAGAGCTCGGTATAGTCTTTACTAACCCTTGCATATTATAGTTCATCACGAAGCCTTTGTAGCTTGGTGGCGTGATTGAAGAATTACATCAATGACACAATCATCCGGAAGATTAACTCCCAATTGTGTCAAGTGATTGTAGTACCCGGACATTACGAGTATGTGCTCACTAATGTAACTATTCTCCTCCATCTTGCAGCTATAGAACTTATTGGAGACTTCATATCTCTCAATCCGGGCATTACTGTTGGAATATTAACTTCAACTCTGGAACATCTCATATGCTCCATGACGTTCAAAACGTCGTTGAAGTCCGGTTCTAAGCCGTAAAGCATGGCACTCGAACTATAGAGTAGTCATCGACTTTGCTCGCGGGACGTTCATAACATCTGCGGTTGCATTAGCAAGAGTCTGGCACCTAGCGGTGCATCGGGACGTAACTCTTACATGCAGCAATGAGGATGATCCTCGTTACGGACCCGATCCGTGTAATTGCTACCATCATCTTTCAACTTTGCTTTCTCAAGGAGCGCATTAAAATTCAACGGAACAACAAAGACGAGCCATCTATCTACAATCAAACATAAGCAAGCAAGATACTATCGGTACTAAGTTCATGATAAATTTAAGTTCAATTAATCATATTACTAAAGAACTCCCACTTAGAAAAACATCTCTAGTCATCTAAGTGATCACGTGATCCAAATCAACTAAACCATAACCGATCATCACGTGAAATGGAGTAGTTTTCAATGGTGAACATCTTATGTTGATCATATCTACTATATGATTCACGCTCGACCTTTCGGTCTCCGTGTTCCGAGGCCATATCTGCATATGCTAGGCTCGTCAAGTATAACCCGAGTATTCTGCGTGTGCAAAACTGGCTTGCACCCGTTGTAGATGGACGAGAGCTTATCACACCCGATCATCACGTGGTGTGCAGGCACGACGAACTTTGGCAGCGGTGCATACTCGGGAGAACACTTCTTGATAATTTAGTGAGAGATCATCTTATAATGCTACCGTCAATCAAAGCAAGATAAGATGCATAAAAGGATAAACATCACATGCAAATCAATATAAGTGATATGATATGGTCATCATCATCTTGTGCTTCGTGATCTTCATCTCCGAGCACCACCATGATCACCATCGTCACCGCGCGACACCTTGATCTCCATCGTAGCATCGTTGTCGTCTCGCCAAACTTATGCTTCTCGACTATCGCTACCGCTTAGTGATAAAGTAAAACATTACTGAAGCGATTGCATTGCATACAATAAGCGACAACCATATGGCTCCTGCCGATTGCCGATAACCGGTTACAAAACATGATCATCTCATACAATAAAATATAGCATCACGTCTTGACCATATCACATCACAACATGCCCTGCAAAAACAAGTTAGGCGTCCTCTACTTTGTTGTTGCAAATTTTACGTGGCTGCTACGGGCTTAAGCAAGAACCAATCTCACCTCGCATCAAAACCACAGCGATACTTCGTCAAATAGACTCCGTTTTAACCTTCTCAAGGACGGGCGTAGCCACACTCAGTTCAACTAAAGTGAGAGAGACAGCACCCACCGGTCACCTTTAAGCAACGAGTGCTCGCGGTGGTGAAACCAGTCTCGCGTAAGCGTCTGGCGTAATGTCGGTCGGGCGCTTCATCTCACAATACCGCTGAACCAAAGTATGACATGCTGGTAGGAAGTATGACTCGTATCGCCCACAACTCACTTGTGTTCTACTCGTGCAAAACATCAAACCATAAAAACCTAGGCTCGGATGCCCTTTGTTGGGGAGCGTAGTAATTTCAAAAATTTCCACGCACACGCAAGATCATGGTGATGCATTGCAGCGAGAGGGGAGAGTGTTGTCTCGTACCCTCGTGAGACCGAAGCGAAGCGATCTGGCGTAGAGGAAGTAGTCGACGTTCTCCTCGCGATCCGACCGATCCGGCGCCGTTACTCGGCGCCCGAGTTCTTGACACACGTACAGCTCGATGGCGTCCCTCGTACTCGATCCAGCCGAGTGTCGAGGAGAGTTTCGTCGAGACGACGGCGTGGTGGCGATCTTGATGTTTCACGGCGCAGGGCTTCGCCTAAGCAGCGACAGTATAACCGAGGTGGAATATGGTGGAGGGGGCACCGACACGGCTAAGGAGCGATCCGTAGATCAACTTGTGTGTTCTAGGGTGCCCCTGCCCCGTATATAAAGGAGGGAGGGGAGGCCGGCCGGCCTAGCTAGAAGCGGCCGGGAGGAGTCCTACTCCTCTGGGAGTAGGACTCCCCCTTTCCTAGTTGGATTAGGTTTGGGGAGGGGAAGAGGGAGGGCGCCCCCCTCCTTGTCCTATTCGAACTGGGGGAGAGGGCGCGCCACCACCTCTGGTCGGCCCTCCTCTTCTCCCTCGAGGCCCACCGAGGCCCATTTACCCCGGGGGTTCGGTAACCTCCGGTACTCAGTAAATTCCGTTTTGCCGGAACCATTCGAACTCCAAACATAGGCTTCCAATATATCAATCTTTATGTCTCGACCATTTGAGACTCCTCGTCATGTCCGTGATCACATCCGGGACTCGAACTTCTTCGGTACATCAAAATACATAAACTCATAATAAGCATCATCGAAACCTTAAGCGTGCGGACCCTACGGTTCGAGAACAATGTAGACATGACCTAGAACTATTCACGGTCAATAACCAACAGCGGGACCTGGATGCCCATATTGGTTCCTACATATTCTCGAAGATCTTTATCGGTCGGACCGCATAACAACATCGTTGTTCCTTTGTCATCGGTATGTTACTTGCCCGAGATTTGATCGTCGGTATCCAATACCTAGTTCAATCTCGTTACCGGCAAGTCTCTTTACTCGTTCGTAATACATCATCTCACAACTAACTCATTAGTTGTAGTGCTTGCAAGGCTTGATGATGTGCATTACCGAGAGGGCCCAGAGATACCTCTCCGACAATCGGAGTGACAAAACCTAATCTCGAAATCGCCAACCCAACATCTGCCTTTGGAGACACTGTAGTACTCCTTTATAATCACCCGATTCGTTGTGACGTTTGGTAGCACCAAAGTGTTCCTCCGTAAGCGGAGTTGCATAATCTCATAGTTACAGGAACATGTATAAGTCATGGATAAAAGAAGTAGCAACATACTAAACGATCGTGTGCTAAGCTAATGGAATGGGTCATGTCAATCAGATCATTCTACTAATGATGTGACCTTGTTAATCAAATAACAACTCTTTGTTCATGGTCTGGAAACATGACCATCTTTGATTAACAAGCTAGTCTAGTAGAGGCATACTAGTGACATCTTGTTTTGTCTATGCATTCACACATGTATCATGTTTCCGGTTAATACAATTCTAGCATGAATGATAAACATTTATCATGAAATAAGGAAATAAATAATAACTTTATTATTGCCTCTAGGGCATATTTCCTTCACCTTGTGCTACCAATCTTGCCTTGTTGCGAATGATGTTCCCATGAGCATCTTACTTTTCTTAAAGATCCACTTGGTTCCAATGACATTGTGGTTCCTCGATGGCCTTGGCACCAATCTCCATACTTTGTTGTACTCGAAGTTGTTGAGTTCTTCATGCATGGCATTGAGCCAATCCGAGTCTTCGAGCGCCTCATAGACCTTTTGGGGTTCAACACAAGAGACAAACGCGTGATGTTCACAATAGTTTGCTAATTGTCTACGAGTGCTTACCCCCTTTCTTAGGCTTCCAACTACATTTTCCATGAGATGCCCTTGAGTGGTGAGCTTGGAAGCAATCTTCACGGCGCGACGCTCTAATTCCTCCTCGGATGTGGAGGGAGGAGGGTTGAATTGATCATCTTGGGCGCCGTCTTGAGCTTGTTCTCGATGTTGAGCTTGTACTTGAGCTTGAGTTTGCTCTTGATCTTGAACTTGCTCGAGGGGGAGAACTTGACCTTGGGCATCATTTAGAGGTTCTCCACCATCTTGAGGTTGATCTTGCCCTTGATCTTGTTCACAAGGTTGAGGGCCTTCACTTTGTTCTTTGGAAGCGTGTGGGTCTTGATGAGGTGATGGCTCTACTTGAGTAGAGCATTGTCCTTCTCCTTCGGCCACAAGGGGTTCCTCAATGGGTAGGATTTGACCAATACCCATTCTTCTTATGGCTTGGGGAGGAATTTCATCACCTACATCACAAGTACCACTTTGCTCCACTTGGGAGCCGTTATTTTCATCAAACTCCACGTTACCGTCTCCTCAATGAGTCCGTGGACTTGTTGAGGACACGATAAGCATGAGAGTTTGTAGCATAACCAACAAATATGCCCTCATGAGCTCTAGCCTCAAATTTAGACAAACGAACACCTTTCTTGAGAATGAAACACTTACAACCGAACACCTGGAAATACTTGAGGTTGGGCTTGTTGCCGGTGAGTATCTCATAAGGAGTCTTGTTCAAGCCTTTGCAAAGATAGAGCCGATTGGATGCATGACATGCGGTGTTGATGGCTTCGGCCCAAAAGTTGTACGGAGACTTGAACTCCGCCATCATGGTCCTTGCCGCATCCATCAACGTCCGGTTCTTCCTCTCCGCAACACCATTTTGTTGAGGGGTATAAGGTGCCGCATATTGATGCTTGATCCCCTTCATCCTAAGAAACTCATCCAAGGTGTAGTTCTTGAACTTCGGTGCCGTTGTCGCTTCTTATTGTCAAGATCTTTGCATCATGTTGACGTTGAGCTTCATTTGCAAAGTTGATGACGGTTTGTTGGGTCTCACTCTTCCTCTTGAAGAAGTATACCCAAGTGTACCTTGAATAATCATCCACAATCACCAAGCAATACTTTCGTCCTCCAAGACTATCAAAGGATGGAGGCCCGAAAAGATCCATGTGAAGGAGCTCCAAGGGTCTCTTTGAGTAGATGATGGTTGAAGGAGGGTGAGCCTTTTCATGAAGCTTTCCTTGATACAAGCCTTGCAAGCACGATCTTTGGCAAAACTAACATTTGTTAGTCCACGGACATGGTCCCCCTTGAGAAGACTTTGCAAAGATCTCATATTGACATGGGCTAAACGGTGATGCCAAAGCCATCCCACGTCAACTTTGGCCATTAGGCATGTCACGGTCTTAGTGGGTTGCTCCGAAAAGTTAACCACATAGAGACTGTTCTCGACATGCCCAACGAAGGCTACTTTAAGAGTCTTGCTCCACAAGAGGGCCACGGTATCAATATCAAAGAATATAGCAAAGCCCATGAGTGCAAGTTGACGAACGGAAAGTAAATTGAATGCAAGGGACTCAACAAGCATGACTTTCTCGATCATTAGATCATGAGAAATGACAACCTTGCCGAGGCCCAGTACCTTAGAATGCGATGCATCACCCCACTCGACATTGGTGGGCATAGATGGAATCTCTTGCACGTCCACCACCAAGTCCTTGCTCCCGGTCATATGATTTGTTGCTCCACTATCGAGCAACCATGATCCCCAGGAAGCAAACACCTACGAGATCAATGCTTGGTTTTAGGTACCCATTTAGTAATGGGTCCTTTGATGTTAGTAACAAGGGTCTTGGGAACCCAAATAGACCATTCAATGTACTCATAAGAAGAACCAACAAATCTAGCATAAACATGTCCATCACTAGCACGGCACAACACATATGAGGGGTTAAAGTCGCCGGCTTTGTTTGAGGAAATGCTCTTGCCCTTTTGGACATCAACTTCCTTCACTTTCTCCTTCTTCTTCTTAGAATCACCCTCTCCCTCTTTCACGAATGATTGTTTGAGGGAAGGAGGACGATTGGCCTTGTTGTTCTTCTTCTTCTTGCTCTTGGACTTGGGTGCAAACCCAATTCCTTCTTTCCCCACCACTTCCTTTTGATTGCTCAAAAGGTCGTTGAGGTTTTTCTCACCTTCAATGCAAGTCACAAGGCCCTTCTCAAGTTGACCCTTCAACTTGGCATTTTCCTCCACTAGATGCACATGCTCACAACACGGGTTAGTAGCACATGCATTATCAATTAATACCATATGAGGAAAGGTGGCCTTTTCCTTGATTAGCTTAACTTGGAGTTGAGCATGAGACTCTTTGAGGTTGGCATGAGTACCCTTCAAGACCTTGTGGGCCTTGTCAAGTATCTCAAACTCCTCTTTGAGTCTAGCATGATCAACCCCAAGTTTAGCCTTCTCGGAGTTTAGCACACGAGACATGACAAGAGCATGATCAAGATCTTTCTTTAACTTAGCGTGGTCATCATTGTGTGACTCCTCAAGAGTTAAACGATGCACACGCTCTTCCTCAAGAGCATTAGAGAGATCCGATATCTCCTCGGCATAGTCACGACTACGACCTTCCATCTTGGAGATGGTTTCTTCGTGAGCCTCGATCATGTCATTGGCCTCACCAAGTTGTTCCAAGAGAGCAACAAAGTGCTTCTTGGACTTTCCCTTGAGCTTACTCATAAAAGATTCAAATTCATTCACTTCCTCATTAGACTCAACATGTCCATCAATGCAATCCTCCGAGGAGGGATGAGTAATGATGGTGGTTGTGATGTTGGGGGTTACCTTGTTTGAAGCTTTAGCCATGAGGCATCTAGCGGTGATGTTTTCGTTGGGTGATTCGAAGAGAGACACCCGGGGAGTAGCAATGGCAATGGACGCCATGGCCGTTGCTTCCTCATCTTCATCGTCATCGTCATCCTCTTGGTATTCTTCTTGAACCACCAACCCACGAGTGGGAGTCTTCTTGGCGAAAAGTTGTTCTTGTTGGGGAAGGACTTGGCTTTGTCTTTCCGAATGAACTTGCCACCATTGTCTTCCCGCTTCTCATAAGGACAATCCGCAATGAAATGGCTTACATTGCCACAGTTGAAGCAAGTTCTAACTCGTTGCTTGCCCTTGACGCCACTTGAGTTGTTCTTGTTGAAGTTGGGTCTTGAGCTCTTCTTGCTCCAAAATTGTCTTGAAGCAAGGGCCATGTGCTCATGGTAGTCAAACTTGGTGTCTTCGGGGTTGCTTTCCTCATCTTCCACTTCTTCCTCTTCTTCCATAGTAACCTTGGCCTTCAGAGCAAGGTTGGGCTTCTTAGCCCTTTGGGAACGAAGCACCGCATTGTCGGCGGTCTTATCCAAGATGTTCATTGCAATAAACTCATCCAATACTTCGCTAGAGGACATGGAGTGGAAGTCCGGTCTTTGGCGGATGACAGAGGACATGGCCTTGTTGTAAGGCATCATAGCCTTGAGAAACTTGCGCTTGATCCGGTTGTCATCCGTGTCCTTACTCCCATGATCTCGAGTGCAACCGCAAGTTTGGTCACTCTTCGAATAGTTCACGAGGTTCTTCATCCTATTTCATCGCAAACTCATCGGCTTCATCTTGCACCACTTCATAGTTGGGCGTTGAATGCTAGCACTTCCTCTCAGACATACGCTCGACACACTTCCATGCGTCTTTAGCCATGGAATGAGGTCGAGATGAGGAAGATCTTGGGAAGGATAGCGTCTTGGATGATGAAGAGAGCACTCTCATTGAATTGATTGTCCACTTCTTCTCGAGGGGTGAAGTTGCTCGGGTCATGAGGAAAGAAACCTTCTTCAATGATTCTCCAAAGGTTAGTGTTCACATGTTTTAAATGTCGCTTGAAGCGATAAACCCAAGAATCAAAATCTTCATTTTTCACATACTTAGGAGGAGGACCGGCATGATTTAAATGAGTGGAGGGAATCGGTCCTTTATAGATAGGAGGTTCCACATGGGCAAAGATGCCGGTGCCATTTCTACCACTAGTAGAAGGACTCTTTTCATTGTTAGCTTCCCCCTTGTCGGAGATAGCATCCGTCACCTTGTCAGTAGGATCACCCACTTTCATAGGCGCGGTAGATAGTTTAAGTCCCTCTAGAAAATCATTAAACATGCTTTTTACCTCGGCCGTCATGGAGGTTTTCAATGTGTCTAAAGCCACATTGAATTCCTCACGAGAGACCGAGGTTCCCCCTTCGACCGAAGACGAGATGGGATTCACACGGAGTGTTCCTCCGCACCATCGTTGGTGTCAACCATACTCTTGGACGGCAAAGCCTTAATAAAGAGGCGAGGCTCGATACCAATTGAAAGGATCGATATGGTTGACTAGAGGGGGTGAATAGGCAACTAACAATTTTAACCTTTTCTTTACCAAATTAAACTTTGCAACAAAATAGGTTGTCTAGATGTGCAACTAGGTGAGCAACCTATATGATGCAATAAAGACTACTACACAAGCAAGCTAGGGATGAAACAATAAGTAAGCTTGCAAGAGTAAAGGCACGAAATAACCAAGAGTGGAGCGGTGGAGGCGAGGATGTGTTACGGAGTTCCTTCCTTTTAAGGGAAGTACGTCTCCGTTAGAGCGGTGTGGAGGCACAATGCTCCCCAAGAAGCCACTAGGGCCACCATATTCTCCTCACGCCCTCACACAATGCGAGATGCCGTGATTCCACTATTGGTGCCCTTGAAGGCGGCGACCGAACCTTTACAAGCAAGGTTGGGGCTATCTCCACAACAATCCGAGGCTCCCAACAACAACAACAACAACAACACGAAGCTTCACCACGATGGAGTATGGCTTCGAGGTGACCTCAACCGTCTAGGGTGCTCAACACCCAAGAGTAACAAGATCCGCAAGGGATAAGTGGGGGGAATCAAATTTCTCTTGGTGGAAGTGTAGATCTCGGCCTTCTCAACCAATCCCGAACAAATCAACAAGTTTGATTGGCTAGGGAGAGAGATCGGGCGAAAATGGAGCTTTGAGCAACAATGGAGCTTTGGAGGAAAGAGGTAGGTCAACAAGGAAGAAGAAGACCCTTTATATAGTGGGGAACACATCCAACCGTTCCCATCGAGCAGCCCAAGACAGAGCGATACTACCGCTGGGGAAGGGCGGTACTACCGCTGAGAGCGGTACTGCCGCTCCTCCTCAGCGGTACTACCGCGCTAAGGGGAAACCCAGGCCACTGGCCCCAGAGCGGTACTACCGCGGAGTAGGAGCAGTACTACGCTGGGGCGGTACTACCGCTTCCACTCTGCTGGTAGTGCCGCAAAACTCGACACGAGAAAACATCGTCCCGAATCGAGGCGGTAGTAGGCGGTACTACAGCGGTACTCTGGCCGAGCCCCGGCGTTACTACCGCTCGTCGGAGCGGTACTACCGCTGAGAGCGGTACTACCGCTCGGTAGAGCGATACTACATTTGTGGGGCTTCGGCCGTACTACGCATTGAGATCGCGGTACTACGCCGCACGCAGACGAAGAGGGAACCGAAGAGAAGAACAGCTCAAAGGTGCGAAGGAAATCGACGGTGTGAGAGGGATGTGTACGTGTTGATTCCACCCGGTCTTACCAAAGCAGATCCCCTCTTAATAGTACGGTGACTCCTACGGAACTAGTCCACCAAAAACAATACGCAGGAGTTACACCGTCTTGAGTAAAACCCCGAGGGGAGGAAATCGTCTCGTGCCAATGAATGATTCTCTGAAAGAACTTAACGCACACGATTAGTCCGCACAAGCGTTTTCATCAATCACCAAAACCACTGGGGAATGAATATGCCCTTACACTTAGGATCGACAAAACTTTTCTGATTGTATCACATACAACCTTTCCTTACGAAAACTGGTAAGGAAACTCATTTTGACATCCATTTGCCTGATTTCATAAATGCAGCTAATGCTAACATGATTCCGACGGACTTAAGCATCGCTACGGATGAGAAAATCACATCGTAGTCAACTCTTTGAACTTGTGAAAAACTCTTCGCCACAAGTCGAGCTTCATAGACGGTGACATTACCGTCCACGTCCGTCTTCTTCTTAAAGATCCATTTATCTCAATGGCTTGCCGATCATCGGGCAAGTCCACCAAAGTCCATGCTTTGTTCTGATACATGGATCCTATCTCGGATTTCATGGCTTCTAACCATTTGTCGGAATTTGGTCCCACCATTGCTTCTCCATAGCTCGTAGGTTCATCGTTGCCTAGCAACATGTCCTTCAAGACGGGATTACTATACCACTCTGAAGCAGTACGCATCCTTGTCACCCTACGAGATACGGTAGTGACTTGATCTGAAGTTTCATGATCACTATCATAAGCTTCTACTTCAATTGGTGTAGGTGCCACAGGAACAACTTCCTGTGCCCTGCTACACACTAGTTGTAGTGACGGTTCAATAACCATATCAAGTCTCCACCATCCTCCCACTCAACTTTTCGAGACAAACTTTTCCTCGATAAAGGACCCGATTCAAGAAACAATCCCTATTGCTTTCGGATCTGAATTAGGAGGTATACCCAACTGTTTTGGGTGTCCTATGAAGATGCATTTTATCCGCTTTGGGTTCGAGCTTATCAACCTGAAAAAAAAATCACATAAGCGTCGCAACCCCAAACCTTTAAGAAATGACAGCTTAGGTTTCTCTAAACCATAGTTCATACGGTGTCATCTCAACGGAATTACGTGGTGCCCTATTTAAAGTGAATGTGGTTGTCTCTAATGCCTAACCCATAAACGATAGTGGTAATTCGATAAGAGACTTCATGGTACGCACCATATCCAATAGGGTGCAACTATGATGTTCAGACACACCATCAAACTATGGTGTTCCAGGCGGTATTAATTGTGAAACAATTTCCACAATGTCTTAATTGTGTGCCAAACTCGTAACTCAGATACTCATCTTTATGATCATATCATAGACATTTCATCCTCTTGTCACGATGATCTTCAACTTCACTCTAAAATTACTTGAACCATTCAATAATTCAGACTTGTGTTTCATCAAGTAAATATACTCTACATCTACTCGAATCATCTGTGAAGTAAGAACATAACGATATTCACTGCATGCCTCAGCACTCATTGGACTGCACACAGCAAAATGTGTTACTTCCAACAAGTTGCTATCTTGTTCCATTTCTTTGAAAAACGAGGCTTTTAGTCATCTTGCCCATGTGGTATGATTTGCATATATCAAGTGATTCAAAATCAAGTGAGTCCAAACGATCCATCTGCATGGAGTTTCTTCATGCGTATAAACCAATAGACATGGTTAGCATGTCTCAAACTATTCAAAAGCGAGTGAGTCCAAAGATCCATCAACATGGAGCTTCTTCATGCTTTTACACCAATATGACTTACATGGCGATTGCCACAAGTAAGTGGTACTATCATTACTATCTTATATCTTTTTGGCATGAAAAATGTGTATCACTACGATCGAGATTCAATAAACCATTCCTTTAGGTGCAAGACCATTGAAGGTATTATTCAAATAAATAGAGTAACCATTATTCTCCTTAAATGAATAACCGTATTGCGATAGACATAATCCAATCATGTCTATGCTCAACGCAAACACCAAATCTCGATGGTAGAGGGAGCGTGCGATGCTTGATCACATCAACCTCGGAAACACTTCCAACATATATCGTCAGCTCACCTTTAGATAGTCTGCGTATATTCCGTAGCTTTTATTTCGAGTTACTAACACTTAGCAACCGAGCCGGTATCTAATACCCTGGTGCTACTAGGAGTACTAGTAAAGTACACATCAACATAATGTATATCCAATATACTTATATCGACCTTGCCGGCCTTCTCATCTACCAAGTATCTAGGGTAATTCCGCTCCGATGGTTGTTCCCTTATTACGAAGCACTTAGTCTCGGGTTTGGGTTCAACCTTGGGTTTCTTCACTAGAGCAGCAGCTGATTTGCCGTTTCATGAAGTATCCCTTCTTGCCCTTGCCCTTCTTGAAACTAGTGGTTTCACCAACCATCAACAATTGATGCTCCTTCTTGATTTCTACTTTCGCGGTGTCAAACATCGCGAATACCTCAAGGATCATCATATCTATCCTTGATATGTTATAGTTCATCACGAAGCTCTAGCAGCTTGGTGGCAATGACTTTGGAGAAACATCACTATCTCATCTGGAAGATCAAATCCCACTCGATTCAAGTGATTGTTGCACTCAGACAATCTGAGCACAAGCTCAACGATTGAGCATTTCTACCTTAGTTTGTAGGCTAAGAAAATCGTCGGAGGTCTCATACCTCTTGACGTGGGCACGAGCCTGAAATCTCAATTTCAGCCCTCGAAACATCTCATATGTTTATGACGTTCAAAACGTCTTTGGTGCCTCAACTCTAAACCGTTTAAGCGAACTATCACGTAGTTATCAAAATGTGTATGTCGATGTTCGCAACATCCACAAGCGACGTTTGGGGTTTAGCACACCGGCGGTGCATTAAGGACATAAGCTTTCTCTCGTCCGCATAATCGCTCATGTCAACTTTCAACTATATTTTCTCTAGGAACATATCTAAACAGTGGAACTAAAATGCGAGCATACGACATAATTTGCAAAGATCTTTTGACTATGTTTGGGATAATTAAGTTCATCTTATGAACTCCCACTCAGATAGACATCCCTCTGGTCATCTAAGTGATTACATGATCCAAGTCAACTAGGCCGTGTCCGATCATCACGTGAGACGGTCTAGTCATCATCGGTGAACATCTTCATGTTGATCGTATCCTCCATCGACTCATGCTCGACCTTTCGGTCTCCGTGTTCGAGGCCATGTGCGTACATGCTAGGCTCGTCAAGTTAACCCTAAGTGTTTTATTTGTGTAAAACTGTCTTACACCGTTGTATGTGAGCGTAAGAATCCATCACACCCGATCATCACGTGGTGCTTAGAAGCGACTTAACTGTAGCAACGGTGCACGATTAGGGAGAACACTTCTTGAAATTTTGTAAGGATCATCTTATTTACTACCGTCGTCCTAAGTAAACAAGATGCATAAACATGATAAACATCACATGCAATCAAATAGTGACATGATATGGCCAATATCATTTTGCTCCTTTTGATCTCTATCTTCGGGGCTCCATGATCATCATCGTCACCGGCATGACACCATGATCTCCATCATCATGATCTCCATCATCGTGTCTCCATGAAGTTGTCTCGCCAACTTATTACTTCTACTACTATGGCTACGGTTAGCAATAAAGTAAAGTAATTACATGGTGTTGTTAAATGACACGCAGGTCATACAATAAATTAAGACAACTCCTATGGCTCTGCCGGTTGTCATACTCATCGACATGCAAGTCGTGATTCCTATTACAAGAATATGATCAATCTCATACATCACATATCATTCATCACATTCTTCTTGGCCATATCACATCACATAGCATACCTGCAAAAACAAGTTAGGCGTCCTCTAATTGTTGTTGCATGTTTTACGTGGCTGCTATGGGTTTCTAGCAAAACGTTTCTTACCTACATAAAAACCACAACGTGATATGCCAATTGCTATTTACCCTTCATAAGGACCCTTTTCATCGAATCCGTTCAGACTAAAGTGGAGAGGCGGCACCGCTAGCCACCTTATGCACCAAGTGCATGTCAATCGGTGGAACTTTGTCTCACGAAGAATGCGTGTAAGGTCGGTCCGGGCCGCTTCATCCCACAATACCGTCGAAACAAGATTGGACTAGTAACGGTAAGCATATTGAACAAAATCAACGCCCACAACTACTTTGTGTTCTACTCGTGCAAAGAATCTACGCAATAAACCTGGCTCGATACCCTTTGTTGGGGAGCGAGCAGAAATTCAAAATTTTCCTATGTGTCACCAAGATCTATCTATGGAGAAACCAGCAACGAGGGAAGGAGAGTGCATCTACATACCCTTGTAGATCGCTAAGCGGAAGCGTTCAAGAGAACGGGGTTGAAGGAGTCGACTCGTCGTGATCCAAATCACCGGAGATCCTAGTGCGAGCAGACGGCACCTCCGCGTTCAACACACGTACAGCCGGTGGCGTCTCCCACGCCTTGATCCAGCAAGGAGAGAGGAGAGGTTGAGGAAGACTCCGTCCAGCAGCAGACTGGCGTGGTGGTGATGGAGGAGCGTGGTAGTCCAGCAGGGCTTCGCCAAGGACCGCGAGATATGAGGAGAAGGGAGAGAGGTATGGCTGCGCCAACAGGACTCATGTGTTGGGCTGCTCCTATGCCTCCAATATATATAGGGGGAGAGGGGGGCTGCACCCCCACCTAGGTTTCCACCCTAGGGGGCGGCGGCCAGCCCTAGATCCCATCTAGGGGGGCGGCCAAGGGGTGGAGAGGGGGAAACTTGCCCCCCAAGCAAGGTGGGGCGCCCCCTCCCCAAACCCTAGGCGCCTTGGGCCTTGGTGGAGGGGCGCACCAGCCCACACGGGCTGGTTCCTCCCACACTTGGCCCATGCAGCCCTCTGGGGCAGTGGCCCCACTTCAGTGAACCCAGGACCCTCCGGTGGTCCCAGACGTACCGATAAAACCCAAACTTTTAGGTGACCAAAACAGGACTTCCCATATATAAATCTTTACCTCCGGACCATTCCGAACTCCTCGTGACGTCCGGGATCTCATCCGGGACTCGAACAACATTCGGTAACCACATACAAACTTCCTTTATAACTCTAGCGCCATCGAACCTTAAGTGTGTAGACCCTACGGGTTCGGAGACATGTAGACATGACCGAGGCGTTCTCCGGTCAATAACCAATAGCGGGATCTGGATACCCATGTTGGCTCCCACATGTTCCACGATGATCTCATCGAATGAACCACGATGTCAAGGACTCGATCGATCCGTATACAATTCCCTTTGTCTAGCGGTATTTTACTTGCCCGAGATTCGATCGTCGGTATACCGATACCTTGTTCAATCTCGTTACGGCAAGTCTCTTTACTCGTTCCGCAACACATCATCCCATGATCAACCCCTTGGTCACATTGTGCACATTATGATGATGTCCTACCGAGTGGGCCCAGAGATACCTCTCCGTTTGCGGAGTGACAAATCCATCTCGATCCGTGTCAACCCAGCAGACACTTTCGGAGATACCTGTAGTGCACCTTTATAGTCACCCGATTACGTTGTGATGTTTGATACACCCAAAGCACTCCTACGGTATCCGGGAGTTACGATCTCATGGTCTAAGGAAGAGATACTTGACATTAGAAAAGCTCTAGCAAACGAACTACACGATCTTTGTGCTATGCTTAGGATTGGGTCTTGTCCATCACATCATTCTCCTAATGATGTGATCCCGTTATCAACGACATCCAATGTCCATAGCCAGGAAACCATGACTATCTGTTGATCACAACGAGCTAGTCAACTAGAGGCTCACTAGGGACATATTGTGGTCTATGTATTCACACGTGTATTACGATTTCCGGATTATACAGTTATAGCATGAATAAAAGACAATTATCATGAACAAGGAAATATAATAATACTTTTATTATTGCCTCTAGGGCATATTTCCAACAGATAGTGCCAGTCAAAATCAATACCTCCCCACAAGGTATTTTGAAATTGTGGCGCAAAATTATCTCTACCAGTTTCCGATAAAGCGATAAAATCTAACCTATGCTCGACAGATGCCTCTGCAAGAAACCTTCTTTTAGCCAAGTCTTTTAGACCTATGCTATTCCAAAAGATTCCTTTCATGATTCATCATGGAATTTTTTAGCTGTACGGATCCTAGCACTCCTATGCACTGCGGACACCGGGTGAACCTTCCTCTTCCACTTGCGTTTAGTAATATTCTGACTCTGCAACCGGTCCTCACAACCAGTCTCAGAAGGTCTAACCACAACATTCTCAGATGTATCATCCTCCTCCTCCGATTCAGGTAGGGGAGGAATAAGATCCGCACAAAAATTATCGAGCACCCTGACCCCCAAAGCATCAAACTCAGAATCACTCATGGGCTTAACCGCTGCTAAGTTGTGAATCATCTCTAAAGCCCGCTCAGCCTCTAAATCCAGGAGATCATTAACAGAATTTGAAATTTCACTATCATTACTACCTAGTGAAACTCCTAATTGATTTGCATTATTAATAATCTCATCATTAGAAAAATTCAAAATGAAATTAGAGGTATCAACCGACATACCAGTAATAACCTCAACGTCACGAAGTTTGTCCGCCCTCATGGCGCACCGCTGCTGAATGTCGTCAACCTCCGGATGATTTTGGAGATGGTAGCTCAACTGTCGTACCTCAGAAATCGGATCCGGAATCCCTCCAAACGCTATAACCTCCTCCCGGGAGATCCTGCTTGAAGTGGGACCTCCTGCCTCACCCCAAACGCGAAGCCGGTCAGCCTCCACGGACGCCCCAGCGGTAACGCCAGGAAGCGGTGAGGCACTCGCCAGCGCCGCGGACGTAGGTCGCGCCCGACAGGGCGGAGACGGCAGCGCATCGGGGGAAGGGAGTGCATGGGCCACCTGCCCGAACTCCCCACCCAGCACCGGAGGGCGGCCACCATAGGCGCCCCAGGTGAAGAGGGCTCCGAGGCCACCTGTCCCGAGCCCCCTCCCGACGGCGATGCCGCCACCTGCAATGCGGACGACGCGATGGGAGAAGAGGGTTCCGAGGCCACCTGCCCCGGACCCCCTCCCAAAGGTAAGACCGCCATTGCCGAGATCTCGTCCACCATGGGAGGAGAGAAGGACACACGTGCCACCTGCCCCGAGTCCCCATCAGAAGGCGGTACCGCCCCCTGCAGCACCTGCACCTCGACAGGAGAAGAGAGAGACGAGGCCGCCTGCCCCGGGTCCCCTCCCGAAGAAAAAGCCTCCATCACCGGAACCACGTCCTGAGGAGAGACAACGTGTTGTTCATGTGAGGGAGTGGAGGCCTGCCTAACCACCTCCTCCTCTCCCCTGACCGAGACCGTCGAGGCCCCAGGAGCGGGGCTCACGGCATCCTCAAAAACCAAAGCAGGCAGCGCGAGCTCAAAAGCCTCGTCAGACTCCACCCAATCACTCCAAAGCCTCCGGGGTGCAGAAGCAGGCTCGAAGGACCCAAATCTCAGAGAAGTCGTAGGCACCGAGGAGGGTGGAACCGCCCCATCCTCGGTCGTCATAGACACGGACCCCAGTCCGTTTGACAACTGTCGTCCAGTATCATCGACCGGAGTCTCCTTCGCTCCCGCGCTGTCATCTCCCTCGTGCATATCCACATCAGTCTCGTTAGCCGCCTTGGCCAACAGGCTCTCATCCTCAAACTCAATCACAAGGTTGTAAATCTGGCCTCGATATGTCCACTTGACGACCTCAGGCACGTACTCAATGTCAAAAATACTAACCAGTAAACGAGCTAACCCGTGAGCTCTAGTAAAAGCCATATCCACTCGCTCAGGCTTCCCCACCATAATGCCCAAGCTAGCCACGATCCTAGCATCCTGCATTGGTTTCGAGGGAGCCCTAGAGAAACGCAGCCACGCCTGTGTAAACGGCTTACCCTGAGGCTCCACCTGCTTCCACTCATGGAACTCGAGGACGCAATCTGTACCCGGCACTTTGCACATTCCAAAACTCAGAAGCCTCTGCAAAATCCTCCACCGAAGGGAACTCAACCCCGAACATCTTATCCGCGAGACTGACGAGCTCCCACTGGAAGTCCCCAGGGGCTAACTCCTGGAGCCTCTACACAATCTGGGTCTCAGAGACCTCTCCTCTGGTCACCTTGAAAATCCCAGTGGTCATGCTCTGGGCCTCGTCGTACAGGAAACTGATTCACCACGTTCAAGATGCTACTCATGCTCATCAACAGGACACTCTCCTCTTAGCTCTCCTGTTGCATTGAAATGCAGACCTGCCAGTTGACCAATTCTTGGACAAAAATGAAGTGCTAGATCTGTACATTGATGGGGAGCAAGAAGCAAACATATTAAATGAGAAACATAAGCAGAAATTCCCCGTCAGAACTGCAGCTCCTCATTCGGGATGTGGAAGACCACCTCGACCTCATTCTACACCCAGAGACCTCTCCTCTGGTCACCTTGACAATCCCAGTGGTCATGCTCTGGGCCTCGTCAGGAACCTCCCTCTCATTAGGAGACTCAAAAAACGTGAGTTCAGCACAATACACTCCATACATCATAAGAGACGGTGCTTGATCTCGCAGAAGCGGACATTCCCCCGAATCATGTGCCGGCTTACTACAAGTATCACATAACACAGCCACACACTCAGCAATAAAATGACCCTTCTCGCCACAACGATAGCATAGCATTTTCTCCTTCTTGCGCGCCCACTTGGACGCCCTATCTGAATCAGCCCTGTCCGGCACTTCCATGGACACATTACCCATAGTCTCATTCTCAGGAACCTCAACATTAGCGAGAGCCGTCACTACCTCCATAGCCTGACCGGACAAAGCTGGCTCCTCGACAGCCCTGCCAGCGGTCGTCTGCTCGACAACAACGGTCGGAGGAGATTGTCGTGGTCGGTACCGGCCACCTCGACCGCCTCGACCACCACGATGACCGCGGAAACCACCCCGCTGCCGATATCCCGGGCCAGATGCCCCCTCAACAAAACCACCCGTAGGACCCAGAAATGGCCTCTCTGCCGAACCTTCGCTCTGCCAAGCATATCCACGACCTCCACCCATGGACGAAGAGCCCCGGTACTGACCAACTCCGTAGGCATCGTAACCATCATCCCCCCATTGACCCCGGGGCGCAGCCAAAGCACCACCAACGGTGTTGGTTTGCGTCAGCGGTACCTGCGACAGCATCGGCGCAGCCCGATTCTGCGACGGCCGGGCGACAAAGTGAGGTGGCGGGGCCGGCCGAGGCTGCGGACCCGTCATCACCCCCTGGCTCCCGGTGCGGTGGCACTGGCGAACACCCGGCCCGCAGCAGCAACCCAACTATGCCGGTCTTTGCCGACCGATGAGGGCCGAGGACCGCCCGCCGCCCGGCCGAAGGCACGACCGCCGAACCCGCGCCGACGGCCGAAAGCACCGGCAAGACGCCGCCACGACGACCATCGCCGCATTGCCGCCCCACCGGGACGCCACTCCACGCCCGCAGCAGGTCGAGGGCAACACACCACCGCTGACGGCGCCCGATCGCAGACGCAGGCGAACGCCCGACATTGCCGACACCAGCGGCGCTCCACCGGGGTGGCTCACCCCGCAAGGCGCAGCCGGCTTCTTTCCAGGCGGCGGTGCACCACCACGCCCCACCATGGCACCGAGAGGCAGGATGCGCCGAGCCCGCCCGATCCCCGCGGAGCGAAGTCGCGGTGTCTGACAAAGAAAAACCCTAGGGCGCGGTGAGGGAGACGGCAACGTCGATCTGAACGCACTACATGCCTCGTCCCCCTCGTTATCGAGCTGGACCGGTTCTGTTTGGGCCACATATCCAACGGACCCTGGCCCACTGATACTCATCGGCCCAACAACATTCCGCAACTCATCTTGGCCCAAGAGCGAATTCAAACGCTCCTGGCGAGCCGCCCTGATCCGGATCGTCGTGACCGCCGGCGGCGTTGCTGCGGTCACCTCCGGCGCCGATCGAGGCCCTGCCCGGCGAGCATTCTTTCTCCTTGTCATCGTAGTCCATGATTCCGGCCGAATCAGATCGAAAATAGTTAAGTTCGGTAGACGTACCTTAGGCAGGGGGCCCTTCCATGGCCGGATCGCCGCCGCCACCGTTCTCCGGTGAACCACGTGTTAGATGTGTTGCACGACTATCTCTCTTTCCCCAGCGCTCTGGCTCTAACAAGATCATTTAAACACTACCTGCTTCCGGCCAGCTAGGATTTCGCACATGTGATTCACTAAAAAAAATTAAACCATCAGGAAGCTTTATTAAACCGTTGTAATATTACAAGGACGAAAACAGATCACAGGAAAGATCTTACCTAACATGACGGCCTACCCTAAATGTAAATCATATACTTCAACTGCGATTCACTAATGGAACTGGTGTCTGAGACTGGGAGCAGAGCAGTTTCTTTTTTTTTGGATCAGGGAGCAGAGCAGTCGAGGGAACCGGATCCTCTAACATTGAGAAGGAATGTTAAAGAAGCTACAGTACCCTAACTTTCCTTCTTTTTATTCATATCATTATAACTAAAATGACTTAAATTAATTTGCAAATTGATGATCTACCGTGTACATTTATAGTAATTACATGTAAAAGATTGATGGTGAAATAAAATTAATTTAAATTATTTATATCTACAGTAAATACCAACACTAAATAACCTATTAACTACCTACTAACAATCCCTAACTTCCCTTCTTCATTTTACACTAGGCTAACACTGTAGCACCGTGACATTGATCCGGTTCCAGCAGTCGAGGGGCCTCTTTCACGGAACCTTCGGCCAACTGGGCCACTACTCTACCGGGCCGATTGGTCGCTGGCCAGCCGCAGCCGGCACCTTTGCACCCCGCTTTCCGCGCCGCTTCGGTCGTGTCACCGCTGATGCGGGTGTCTAGCTTTGCGAGGAGCACGTAGCATCAGCCCGGCGCAGCTAAACAAACCAGTGAACCGGACGAGCGACAAGTTCTCCCAAGTTTATACGCCTGTTCCCAGCATCTCTTCCTCTCTTCCCCTCGAGCAAGAGCTCATCCATATCACCCATTCCCCCTCGACCCAAGAGACCAACCGGGCAAGAACCGAAAGCCCACGATGAGCTCGGAGCCGGAGCTCGTCCACAGCGGCGGGTGCCACTGCCGGCGCGTGCGCTGGCAGGTGGAGGCGCCGGCGAGCGTGGTGGCGTGGATCTGCAACTGCTCCGACTGCTCCATGCGGGGGAACACCCACTTCGTCGTGCCCAAGGACAAGTTCGCGCTCCAGCCCGGCGCCGGCGACTTCCTCACCACCTACACCTTCGGCACCCACACGGCCAAGCACACCTTCTGCAAGGTGTGTGGGATCACCTCGTTCTACATCCCGAGGTCCAACCCCGACGGCGTCGCCGTCACCGCCGCCTGCGTCGATCCCGGCACCCTGGCGCACGTCGAGTACAGGAAGGCGGACGGGAGGAACTGGGAGAAGTGGATCGAGGGGAGCGGCATCTCCGAGTTCTCCAAGCCCAAGGCCGCTGAGTAGGACCTGGCCTGGCCCGTGTTCGGTTCAGGATTTCAGGTCAGTTTGGTTGGTGGTTGCTGGCTGAATTCCTCTCCTTGTTAGTCATGAAAAGTAGGTATGTGAGAATAAACTTGGACATGATAGTCCAAACTTGTCCTGAATTTTTCTCCTTGTTAGTGAGAAGTTTGGTTGGTGGTTGCTGTCAGAATTCTGCATTGCGCTTAATGGATGTCTAGACTCTGTTTTATAATGCTTCATTCAATAGCCAGCCATGAGATGAGATGAGCCTATACATACCCACTGTGTGTACAATTTCAGAAGTAAACATTCAGAGAACAGTAGGAGCATCTACAACCACGTTTGGGGATCGAAATTGGACAGTCGTGATTGTAGATGCTCTACCAGTTTTGAGGAACAGTTTTAATTATGTTTTGCCTAGAGAGGCAGATATATGATACTGCCATAGTGGCTTACGTTTCCTGATGATTGTTAATGAAATGCCACTAAAAATCTTATGGAGAGCCCAAGCAGCACACGAGAAACAGAGTTCTTGAATTGACTGAAAACAAGTATCACTACTAAGTACCAACAGTCTTCATACACTCAAGTGCTCAACAACGCAAAGGGAAGGGAAATGAACATACAAACACTACTAGTTTAACCAACAGGTAACCCTCAGTCTCCAAGATAGAAGTTTACATGAAAAAATACAGATGAGCTCAGGAGATGTTGTAATATCTGCCAAAGATGATTGGTTGCCCTACGAGCTTGAGGCTTTTCAGCATGGCGTTCTGCCCATCATCCGCGGCTTCTCGGACATATTTGAGAGCAGAGGATGAAGATGAAGACCATGGCAAATCGATGCTAGGAGGCTGGCTCTCAGATGGTGATAGCGCGAGATGTAATGGTACAATGGATTAGCTTGAGAGGGAGCGTTGGTCTTTTTGTAGGCTTGCTGGAAGGGGATCGCCTTAGCATATTCTTTCAGCACCGAACTTGCTGAGTCCTTTTAGGCTTTAGCCCTTTTTATGGCCCTGTCCTTTATACTTCACTTCACAAAGCAGATGGTGATCTAGTGCAAGTTTTGTTGGTTTGTCGCTCAGTGTACAACTTGTGGGTGATTGAAAAACGAAGTGAGTAATCTGCATTTCTTTAGACAGGATTATTGGCACATGTTCGTACGGGCCCTATGCAGTTGGTCCCGGTCATCAGAATGCACTATGTGATTGTGCAAACATTAAGCATGTGGTCAAACCAAGAACATAACGTTTGCAAATTATTCATTTCCATTTTGCAGTAACAAAAGAGTGATGCCGTTTAGCAGAGAGAGCCTTGGCTCAGTGGTTGGGCATGCGGTTGTGCAGCCTAACTACCCGAGTTCGATTCCTAGAATTGACAGGTGATGCACAAGGGGTTTTCTCCCATTTATTAAGGATCAAGCTTGGTGTGTGGTGGAACCACTCATGAAAAAATATCTTGATACTCATTTAAAAAATTCCGAGGACCATGTTTATCTTGATACTCATACTAAAATGACCGTATGCATCCCTAGTTGGTGCAGAGGCCGGGAAGTGAAAATCTCTCCCATTTTTAAAAGGTTTTCTCTCAGCTGCTGTCAAACTGAGGAACAACTGGGCGATAGGCGATGAGGGGGGCGACTAGGGGCGCGACCGCCGGGGTCCCCGCGGGGCCGCCGCCTGCTTACTTCGGTGACCGACGGCGGGTGGGGGGCCGGTTCTGGGCCCTCGCCGACGCCGACGAGGACGAGGGGGATGAGGACTCTGTATATAAGTTGTGCAACCCCAGATAATCTCTCCCATTTCTCCATCTCTCCCAGGACGATGAGTATTGGGACAACCTCGCGTCAGAGTAGGCCACAATCTCGGTCGATGGCGAGGTCGGAAGCAGAAGACCATGAGTGGTGGTGCCGCAAACATACCGCAATATGCGTTTGAGGATGGCGAGATGGTTGTTGCGAGGATCATGCATGTGTAAACATGCCCGCTGGACATCATATGCAAGGTCATGACGCGTCATAGTGAGGTATTGCAGACCGTCGGCGAGGCTCCAATATGCCGAGGGGTCATCCACGGGACCGCCAGCATCGACAGCAACTTTAGGGGTGGTGTCGACTGGAGTTGCTGCGGGATGGCATTGGGACATGCCTGCTCGGTGAAGGAGTTCCTCGGCGTACTGAGCTTGGTTGAGGAAGAAACCGAGTGATGTACGTTCGACCCGGATGCCGAGGAAGTAGTGGAGGGCGCCCATATCCTTCATGGTGAACTCGTGCTGGAGTTGATCAACGAGCTTGTGAAGGAGAGGTGTCGAGGAAGTGATACGTCTTCAACGTATCTATAATTTTTTTATTGTTCCATGCTATTATATTATCAATCTTGGATGCTTTATATACACTTTTAAGCAATTATATATCATTTTTGGGACTAACCTATTAACTTAGTGCCCAGTGCCAGTTGCTGTTTTTTTGCTTGCTTTTGGTTTCGCAGAATATCAGTACCAAACGAAGTCCAAATGCCACAAACATTTTTGGAGATTTTTTTTCTGGACAAAAGAGAAACTAGAAGCTTTGGGAGAAGACCGGATGATGAACCGTGGGCCCACAAGGAAACCAACAGAGGAGTCCACAAAATACTTTTTCGCCGCTGCAAGTTCCAGAACCACAAGATCCCATCTAGAGGCCTTTTTCGATACTCTGCCGGAGGGGGACCGGCTCACAGAGGGGGCTCTACATCATCCTTGCCGCCCTCCGATGATGCGTGAGTAGTTTACCACGGACCTATGGGTCCATAGTTAGTAGCTAGATGGCTTCTTCTCTATATTTGATCTTCAATACAATGTTCTCCTCGGTGTTCTTGGAGATCTATTTGATGTAATAACTTTTTGTGGTGTGTTTGTTGGGATCCGATGAATTGTGAGTTTATGGTCAGATCTATCCATGAATATTATTTGAGTTTTCTCTAAACTCTTTTATGCAGGATTGTTATAGCCTCGTATTTCTTCTCCGATTTATTGGTTTGGTTGGCCAACTAGATTGATTTATCTTGCCATGGGAAGAGGTGTTTTGTAATGGGTTCGATCTTACGGTGCTCAATCCCAACGACAGAAAGAGACATGACACATATGTATCGTTGCTATTAAGGGTGAAACGATGGGATTTATTTCGTACATGAGTTTATCTTGTCTACATCATGTTCTTGCTTAAGTCGTTAATCTTTTTTCCATGAACTTAATACACTAGATGCATGCTGGATAGCGGTCGATGTGTGGAGTAATAGTAGTAGATGCATAATCGTTTCAGTCTACTTGTCTCGAACATGATGTCTATATACATGATCATTGCCTTCAATATCATCATATTTATTTGCTTTTCTATCAATTGTCCAACAGTAATTTGTTTACCCACCGTATGTTATTTCTCGAGAGAAGCCTCTAGTAAAAACTATGGCCATCGGGTCTATCTTTTATCATATATTAAAACCAAAATATTTTGCTGCAATTTTTTTTTGTATTTTTGTCTGATCTATCTATCAAAAGCTATACAATTTAATATTGTTCGTAACCGTCAAGGGATTGACAACTCCTTGCTCGCATTGGGTTGCAAATATTTGTTATTTGTGTGCAGGTGTTGTTCACAAGTCATTGCTTGGTTCTTCTACAAGATTGATAACCTTGGTTTCATAAACTGAGGGAAATACTTATCTCTACTATACTGCATCATCTTCTCCTCTTCGAGGAAATCCCAGCGCAGCTACAAGTAGCAGGAAGAATTTCTGGCGTCGTTGCCGGGGAGACATCATCAACAACTATCAAGTACCTTTGCATAAACTTTCATCTCCTTGCATTTGTCATTTGCCTCTCGTTTCCATCTCCCCACACTTCTATTTTTTTTTTACAAAAATACAAAAATATTTTTCATTTGCCTTCTTGTGTGTTGTCTTTTTTGCTTGCTTTGAAATTATCATCATGAGTGTTTTTGGTATGGCTGAAACCGATGATGGTAGAACTCCAAAAGTTCGAAGTTCTACTAATCTTGATGCTAAAACTTTTGTGTTGGGACAAGGGAATGTTATAGGAAAAAATTTCATCCAAGAATTCTTTAATTGCATTGGAACTTTGACTTGTGATGATACTCCTATACTTAAAAGAACCAAAAATTATGTCGAGGCTATTTCTGCATTTGTTCTTAAACTAGAGAGATGATCTATTCGCACTCATCCTACTTTGCAAAGATTGTTTTATGAGTTGCCTGCTACTAAAAAACCCTAGAGCTAAAAAGATAGCTACCATTGTCCTCATGAATGAAATTGATCACATAGTGCGGGAAGGCAGCGAGATCTTTGATTTTTATGGTACGAACCATGAAAACCAGTGATAGATGAGATCCTTTATAATAGTGATTACTTGTTGAGGTATTTATTCCGCAATGACCATCTATTTGATAAGAACACTAAAAAGGAAGTCCCTCCTTTAAATATAATCCAACAAGTTTTTAATAGTGTTAATAGTCAATACTCTTGGATTGTAGCCGGTAATCAAGGGGGATTTGCGGATGGACAAATTGCTAATGCTAAAATTTCTATGGATGATGTGTTTCATATTACCTTTGAAAAACCTCCCGAGGAAAACACATCTTTGAATGAAAAGAAGAAAGATGACAACACTTGAAACTATGCATTATGCCTAGCTAGGGGCGTAAAACAATAGCGCTAGTTGGGAGGCAACCCAATAGTTATCTGTTAATTTTTTATTCATTTGCTGTTTTTAGTAAGCACACAATTATTTTGTTGTTATGATTGAGTTTTAGTGTTTTAATTAGTGATTGTGCTAAAAGCCTTTGGGATGATTTGGATGATAGTTGTTTCGGTTATGTGCATTAACAGAAACTTTTGCATCTAGTAGAAGAATTGTTAAAATTTGTTGGTGTGATAAAAGTCTGACTCTTTTACACATGATTGATATACAAATTTCCCATGTTATTCTAATTTTACAGAATTTTTGGAGTTACAGAAGTATGGTCAATGTTCAGATTGCTACAGACTATTCTGTTTTTGATGCATTGTTTTGCTTGTTTTGATGAGACTATGGATTATATCTGGGGGTATAAGCCGGGGAGAAGTTAGAATACATCAGCTATAATGCAACAACAAAATATGAATGGGTTTGCAACACTACTTAAAGTAGTGATTTGCTTTTTTATACTAACGGGTCTCATGAGGTTTTGTTGAGTTTTGTGTGACTGAAGCTTTCAAGTTTTGGGTGAGATCACAATGGATGAAGGAATAAGGAGTGGCAAGAGTCAAAACTTGGGGATGCCCGATGCACCCCAAGGTGTAAGGGTATATTTCACCCTATGTGGTTTTGGTGATTGATGACAATGCTTTTGCGGATTAATCTTGTGCATTGAGCATTTCAGATATCTCATGTTTAGGCGGACCGGGAGCAGAAGGTCGCCGGTTCAAAACAAACCAGGCACGCAGATTTTTGGGCGTGAAAATAGAAAAAAAAAAAGAGGAGGAAGATGGGCCGGCCCAGCGCAGAGGAGAGGGTGTGGGCAGGGGTTCTCGGGCCAGCCAATACAACGGAACACCGGGCAACCATGGCTCCACGGCCCACGGGCAAGCCAACATTTTGGTAAGTTTTGGTAGTGATCCAAACAAGCCCTGGGTCACCACGCAAACACCCTTTATACCATGTTGTACATCTATGTGTTTTCTGTTTTAATATTTTATGAACGCATCCTTGATACTTTCAAAACTGGTTGCAAAATGCAGCCAGGCTGGCGTTTGATTTACCGGAGAGATGTGCTTATAAAACCATCGAACTGTTAGATTTTGCATCATGTTAGATCGCACTTGAGGTTCAAAGCCATGAGGTGCAAGCAAACACTAATTCTATCTTCAGATCATCCACTAAAGCTAAAACAGTATCCAGTCATTTCACTCGCTGGCTAAATTATCTACAATGTCGGCTTCTGCCTCTCCAATCCTGGAGCGAAGCAGTGGTTCAAATTGGACTGAATGTCCTTCTGCGCCCAGCAACTGAAGAAGCTCATCCTCACACAAAATTTTCGCGTCCTTGCCCTTCTCCATCAGAAGAATGCCCTCCGCTAGCTTCTCGTCACCGTTGGCTCCTGACAGGTGGTTACCACAAATCAGGTTCGACTTCTGTGGACTATCTCTAGCCTGAGCAGTGCTACAGCTTGTGATAAACTTCTCCGTGGCGCTTATTTTCAGATTCTTGGTCGTCGGAATGGAGACAGTCTCGTTGTTAGCTGGGTAATAGCATGGCATCCCCAATTCAGATTCAATCCTCTCCTTCAAAAAGGACATCTGAGGCTTTTCACCATGAACAAGAATCACATGGCTGGGTGAAAGAAATTCTGTCAGATCCATGATCCCTTTGGAGTCTGTGTGAGGACTGAATGACAGCTGATGAATCTGGTGCACGTAATGGAAAAAATAACACTGGTATTAGCATAATTACATTCAGAGAAAAGGATAAGCAAGAACACAGGAAAAAGGGATTACAGAGGCTAACTACCAAAATTTCAAGAAAAGTGATTCAGTAAGCTGGAGACCTGAACTTACGTTGTTACTATGTCGAACTAATCTGTCAAATAGTTTGTAGTAATTAGTGTAAGTTACGAATTTGAGCATGCATAATCTGGTGATCCATTGAACTTATAAGCAACATAAGATTTTTTTCAGGAACGCAATAAAGCACTAGATGGACTAGTGATGTCACTAGGATAAATTTTAGTCTAAATTTACAAACTACTCCATAGATTTTGCACAGACACCCCTAAATCAAAAAGAAAAAAAGCAATCAGCTCCACAACGCCTCCCCATCTTCCCATCTCCTTCCTCCCTCCTCTCTCTTCCCCCAGCCGGCGAGGGCCTGCAGCCGCGCACGGGCGCGAGTAGGGAGGAAGCCGGGGCGCGCAGCGTGTGCAGGAAAGAGGGGGAGGAGGCCCGAACCGGTGCCAGGGGCGGGAAACACTGGCGGCGCGGGCAAGGTCGGCGGGGTCGTCGAGGTGGCGGAAGACGCAGGCGAAGAGGTTCGGCCGACGGAGTCTATGAAGCCCGCGGGGTGCGTGCGGCGACCAGCTGTTCATGGCAGAGCATGGCGGCCAGCGCGCGACGCGGACGAGGCGAACAGGTGCGACACAGTTTGCGGCAGCGTGCAGCGAGGCCAGCAGGCTACACAGCTTGGCCAGGCAACTCCAACCGCGGCAAGCAGCAGAGGTGCACGGCCATGGCTAGCTAGCCTGGCAACTCTGACGGTGTTGGGTACACAAGCAACGGGTGCAATACTGTCTCCGCCGCCGGCCGTCTTGCTCCACCGAGTCGCGGTGGTAAGCGGGTATGCAAAGCAAAGCGGTGGCGCTTGGTGGCATAGCGTGCGCCTTGAGCTAGCGGGCGACGGCCTGACAGAGGCGAAGCGGCGGCGGGCGAGGCGGGTGGTATGACGGCCGAGGCTTGGCGTCTGAGTAGGAGCTGAGCCTGGCCGGCGGGCGCGTGTGCAGCCGGGAGAGGCGCGCCCGCCGGCCGAGCAAGGGCGAAGTCTGTGGCGGCCGTCGTGGTCGCAGGATGGGCTGGGCGACAGGGAAAATTGTTGAGGGTTTTCGCTTTTTTACCCATCTAGCATTTTTTGGTAAAAAGTTATGCCACATCAGCGAAAAGTGGGACCCATCTGTCATTGTCAAGGGCCTCGGTGCCCAAGACAAGAGGACCTCGACTCGTGGTTCGTAGTCGCCGTGGATAAGGCGCTAGGGTTTTTGCTGGCTGCTCTCATGATCGGAGGAGAAGATAGAAGGAAATAACTTTATTGCTTGTCCCTAAAGGGTGCTAACTATCGATATATAAAGGCCCCATGGGCTAATAACAAACTAGAAACCTATCTGAAACAAACTAGTCTAGGAACTAATGTGCGGATCGGGACTCTGTCCGGCTGCGCCTTGCACGATCGGCCGTCGGCTGCTCTCGCCGCATGCCCACGTCTGTAAGACGTGCCCCACATGACATCTCTCCCCTCGGCGAGCAGCTCGTCCTCGAGCTGGCGGGTAGCCTTCAACAAGCTGTCAAGATCCTCCCATGTAGCCGACGGCTGCCCCCCTTCCGATGGGCGAGTGGTGGCGAACGCCGCGTGCTAAGCGCGCACGAGTCCGCGCGCTACGGTTCGGAACAACCGCCCGTTGTGGATCGAAGGCAATCCGGCGGTGTAGTTGGAGGAGTGCGAAGAACTTCTTGAGGAGGCCCACGTGGAACACGTCATGGAAGCGCGAGCGTGCGGAAGCTCAAGACGGTATGCCACGTCGTTGATCACTTCGAAATGCGGTGCGGCCCATAGAATCGTGGCTTGAGCTTGCCTGGTTGGCAAGTTGAGAGAGGCGCGCTGCCTGTTGTCGGCGGCCAAACCCAATCGCCCACCTCATGCCGAATGTCCCGATGGCGTCGTCGTAGTAGGACTTATAGACCGCTGTGCCTATTGTGAGCGATAGCGGGCGTCCTCGATAAGTTCGTCGCGCTCAGCCATGCTCACAGCCACTGCAGACTACCGTGTGTCGCCGGGCTCGTAAAGCGAATAGTGGGAGGTCACGGCCATACACAAGCTTGAACGGAGTCTCTTGGGTTCTTTGTCGGTAGGCGGTGTTGTATATGTACTCAGCCGGGGAAGCCACCGGAGCCTTTGCTTGGGGCGATCCCGGTAAGACACCGTAAATACATCACAATGATCTTGTTAGCAGCCTCCGTTTGACCATCCATTGCGGGTGAAATCGGCGTCATGTGCAGCTTTGTCCCGTGAGGCGATGAGCTCGCCAAAAGCGGAGGTGAAGGCGGGTCGTGATCGAGACCATGGACTGCGGCACGCCATGGAGACGAACAACCTCGGCGAAGAACACGTGCCATCGACTCTGCCGTGTATGGGTGGGCTAACGCCACAAAATGGCAATACTTGCAAGCGATCCACCACGGTGAGGATGCGGACTTCCGCCTACTCGAGGAAGCGCTTCCACGAAGTCGATGCGATGTCGATCCACACGCCCGGGCACGCGGGCGGCGATAGCAGCCCAATGAGTGCAAGTGCTCGGACTTGTACGGCCGGCAAGTACCGCAATGCGGACGTACTCTGCACCGTCTTGCGAAGGTTAGGTGCGTGGAAATCATGGCGGAGACGATGCAATGTCGCGCAGGGCGCCTTCATGCCCATCATCGCACGGCACCGAGAATCTCTGAGTAAGCGGGGATGACGGCGGAATGTAGAGCGGCCGTTGAAAATAACGAGCCGTCGGAGAGCGCCAAAGGCTGTTGCCGCGCACTGCCGTGATATCCTCCCTTGATGTGTGGCCGGATCGATGGGCGTCGCTTCGGAGGCGATTGATGAAAGTCGAAGCGAGGCCCGAGACCGCCATGATCGTCGTCTCCTCCGTGTCGCGGCGGAAAGTGCATCTGCCACCGTGTTGGTACTACGCCTTGTACTCCACCGTAAAGTCGAATCGAGGTTTGCCAACCCAATGATCTTTGCGGGATGGTGGCCAAACGCTGGTCAGCGTAAATTTGAGGCTGTAATGATCCGTTTTACCTGGCTGGCGCCCCCATAGGTACGGCCTCGATGGCGAATCGCGAGCACCGGGCCGATGAGTTCCGTTCATCTGTTGCCGAGGAGCGGTGGCGTGGCGGCTGGCGGCTAAAAAAGCCACCGGGTGGTGGTCTGAAGAAGGACGGCCCGAAACCGTCGTCGTCGTCACACTCGGCGATGAGCGGCGTGTAAAATCCGATAGCGAGGGCGGGAGCCGTGGTGATTGCCGTCTTGAGGTGTTAAAGCTGCTGCCGCCTCCGGCGACCAAGAGAAACCATCCTGCGAAGGAGGGCCGTCGAAGCGCAACCACGCCAAAGTCCTTGACAAACTTGCGGTAGTACCCGCAAGGCGAAAAGCCCGAACGCGCCGCGGCGTGGTTGCGGCGATCCGCCATCGCTGCACCTTTTCCGGATCCATGGCCACGCTGCGGCGGAGATGGTGTGACCGGTATGCGATTGATTCAACGGCGAACGCGCATTTGGGCGCAGCGAAGAGCGGTCTTGGTGCGGGACCGTGAAGGCGGTGCGCACATGTCGGAGATGGTCACCCATGTCTCGCTGAAAATGAGGATGTCGTCAAAGAAGCGAGAACAAAAGCGGCGCAGTATGGCGCGGCAGATCATTCATGAGGGCTGGAGCGTGGCGGGCGCGTTGCGAGTCCGAGCGGCATCACCGAAACTTGTAGAGGCCGTCATGAGTACGGAAAGCTGTCTTCGGGATGTCCTCCGCGCGCATCCGCTTTTGGTGGTAGCGGAACGTCATCGAGCTTGGTGAAAAAGCAGCGTGCGTAGCTCATCGAGGAGTTAAATCCACCACGGAATCGGGAACGCATTCTTGTGATAATGGCGTTGAGCGCGATAATCGATCTGAAGCGCCAGACCCGTCGGCCTTGCGGACCAGCGATCGGGGGCGAGAATGCGGAACAACTTCGCACGGATGATACCTTAGGCGAGCATGGCGGCGATCGCAGCGCTCCAGCTTCGTCCTTGTCTTGTGGCCGGTATCGTCTGGACGGACGGCCACCGCGGCGGAACCGAGTAGCGAGGTGATGCCGTGATCGCGCTGCGGGCGGTGCACGCCGGAGGGTCGGCGAAGATGCCGTCGAACTTCGGTGATGATGGCGTCCGGAAGTCGCGGCATTGCATGATTTTAGGGCTGGCCCGTCCGGTCCCGCAATGCCGTGCCAGCACGCCCGATGGCCCGTCGCGAGAATGTCATGGAAGGCTCGGAAATCCCAGGATCGGTCCGGCGACGCCACCCGCTGCGTGCCGGGGCGATGTCGTAGCCCGCGGCGGCAAAGCGAAATCCTCCACGAACTCCTCGTGGCGATCGCGGAAGGGCACGGCGCGTGCAGCGCCACAGCGAACGCGCCGCGCTTCGCCGTTAACCGCCGCGCATCTTCTACGTGGTGGGGGCGATAGCGTAGACGGCGGCCGCCTCTTGGCGATGAAGTTGTGGGTGGAGCTGAATCGTCGAGGCGAGGAGGAGACACCTCAGAGTAATCTGCATCTGCATGGTTTCGCTCGTCGCGCGACGCCGCGATCGCGTGGAGCGAGATTTGAGGGTCGACCGCGATGCATCATCGATGGCGGAGGCAGCGTCGTCGTCGTCGTCGTCCGGCGCTAAGTCGAGGAGAAAGATCTTGCCGCACGCGGTTGTGGCCCTGCCAAACTTCGTTCTGATTGAAGCAAAGGCCCAGCGACGGCGTTCCTCCATCTACGTGTGGGAGGCGCTGATTAGGCGTCCGTCCGTGATTGTAGCCTCTTGAGGTGCGGTGGTGGGGCGGGCGAAGCGCGGCGTGGTCTGGTGTCGGCGGATGCCCTTACGTGGAAAACGCACCGTGGCGCTTGGCGGAAGCGCGACCGGTCGCGCAGCTCAATTTGCGGGCGAGGCTCATGGCGACGGCGAGGGATATGGGTTATGGATCTCCACGTCGAGGTGAGGGTGGCTGGAGTCCCGGTGAAGATCTGCACTACGTGTCTTGGATAAGGTGCTCGCCAGGAAGGAGTGCCTCAAACCGCTCACGGAAGTCGGCAGACGGACGTCGTGCGTTTACACGCCATTAGTTCGCCAGCGGGTTAGCGCAGCAGTGGCCCAGCGGAGATTGAGCAGCTTCGAGAAGCGGCGCCGCGGAGGTGTGCCCTCGTCGCGCTGGACACGCATATACCATAGTTGGCGCAGACCCTCGAGATTGTAGGGCGCCATCCACACCTTCTCCTCCTCGGCGATCCGTTGTTGATGGAAGAAGGACTCGCATCTGTTGATGAAAGCGGCGGATCGGACTTGCCGTCGAACTTGGGAAGTCCATCTTACGGAACACAGGCGGCCGATCATTGTGGTCTTGCCCATCATGGGCGGCGTCGTACTGGACGAGAGGACTTGTCATACGGAGTGCGATGACAGACGGCTACGAGGACGTCACCGTGGCCGTCAAGGCCTCGATCATCTTAGCGATCCGCGGTGGTCGGTTACGCCATGCGGAAGTGACCGAGGCGGCGGCGGATTTATGGCGATGTCGGGGGCTGGCGCGGACACGGGGAGAGCGGCGGTGGATGGAGCATGGGCGAGGAGGAGGATCGCTGGAACTCGATACCAAGTTGTCAAGGGCCTCGGTGCCCAAGGCAGCGAGGACCTCGACTACGTAGTTCGTAGTCGCGGTGGATAGGAGGCGCTAGGGTTTTGCTGGCTGCTCTATGATGCGGAGGAGAAGATAGAAGGAAATAACTTTATTGCTTGTCCCTAAAGGGTGCTAACTATCGATATATAAAGGCCCCATGGGCTAATAACAAACTAGAAACCTATCTGAAACAAACTAGTCTAGGAACTAATGTGCGGATCGGGACTCTGTCGACTGCGCCTTGCACGATGCGGCCGTCGGCTGCTGCTCGGCCATGCTGCCCACGTCTGTAAGGCGTGCCGCTTTATGACAGTCATAAACCCCCTATGTAAAAAGTTACTCAATGGCACAAGATGTCAAAAATTATCAACCAAAGGTCAATGTCTTCCACTTCCTATGTAATTTTACTGTAGACTGAGAGAACTGTAAATGAAGAAAGACCAACCTGACATCTGACATCAATATGTGTTTCCTTGTCTAAATCGATTCTGGTTGGTTTTCCAGACATCAATTTATGGCCAATGGTTCCGGCAACACAATATCTAGATGAAAGTAAACATGAGAGCAAAATACAAGTATCACAGTTCTATATTTTAAACAGGCAGAAAAGTTTTCCCTACTTATTTCAGTGAAAGATGAGGAAAATAAGAATAAATAGAAACCAAAGCAGAAAAATGTGGCAAGTACAAACTATAAAGCAACAACATTCAACTCCAAGAGAAAGACATCATCTCCAAGCAGGTAAGCATTCGCTAAAGCAGAAGGCAGGGTAGACCTCTCATGTTTTCCACCATAACAGTACCAGTAGTAACAACCCAACAGGAGCAATTTATTCAGAGAATAAACATGTTTGTTTGTTCCTATGCCATTAGCAAACATGGAAAAAAAACAGAAATTCTGAGTTAGGGGCAATACCCTGGAAGTGTAACCAGATTTTTTTCTGATGGAGCCCATCTTTTAAACACCTCAAGGGAAAATCCACCGCTAATCATACCAGGTGTCGCAAAAAGTACACATGGTCCAGGATCATTAATGAATGAACGCTGGAAGTCGCAAACTGCAATGTGAGAAAACCTACAATGTCATTTTGGTAAAGGAATTGCAAATAAAGCAAAATAGCATATTTCCGTTTAAAAACAGGTTAGGTCAAAAGAAATTCTTTAACATTACAAATAAGAACCTTTGCTAAGAAGAGACACAATGGACGAGCAGACATAGTATCCAGCAGATCCATTTAGAATTTTTCTTACAAAAAAAAACTAAATTTCACCTAATGCCAAAGATCGAAGTGTAGGTCTTCTTTTAAAGGCTGAACTAAACATTTAGAATTTTTACACAATCGAATGCTTTTTATATTCATTTTGCACATGGTTGACTGAGAAGCTTTTTCAAGAACGTTACCATGCTTAAAGTCAAATGGGTTGTGAACTGTGTAGCTGTCCTTGATCTTCTGGCTAGTCCATCCAATAAGCATCTTGTAGTACATGTTAGCTTGAATGGTTAAACCTATAGAACAAATATAATGTCAAATAAAACACACAATTCATAAAAGCAAGTTAAAGTTTGACCAAAAGGTGGATGGGCGTGTAGCCCAGTGGTGGGAGTGCTGTGGTGTCGCCCTGCCGAGCTGGGTTCGACCCCTCAGGTCGAATTCTATGTCTCACATTCTCTCTTAATATAGTGCCGCGGGTTTCCACCCCCGCTGGTCTACTTTTTTTAAGATGACCAAAAAAACACATACCAGCTGAGAAATAAATAGGAATCTTCAAGTTCATCCTTTCCCAATAGTCATCCAGCAATATGCATAGCTCCTGACACATATAAGATCAATTATGTCACATGTAAATGGATATTCTATTCTGGAAGTTTTGAACAGTGTGCCCCCAAGGAAATATTTTTCCACTGGGAACCTACTCAGTTAAGTATAGTGATACAGTCGATCATAAACTTGCTTGTCTCGCATATAACTGACAGCAAGTGGGGGTACCTGAGCTCTGCCCAAAGCAAATGCTGGAATCAGAACTTTACCTCCTCCAGAAACACATTTATGGACCTACAGAAAACATACTATCACTGAGTAGCACACATAAACTCAAATGATTTTAATTTAACTTCTCAATATAGCCAACTCAACTAATTTTAGAATAAACTGTAAAAACTCGACAACAGATGCATTATTGGAACAAGTTGCACTTAATAACTGGTGAATGTTAACTTCCTAGATGTAGGAGAACACAAGTATCAGCATTGATGATTATCTTGCTCCACCAACATATTAAACATGCAACAAAAATCTACAGAATATATTGGCAATGTCAAGATTCAGTTTCCATACCGCTTTTAAGAACTCCCTCTCACGGGCATGCTTTGAGTCACGTACAGTTTTAGCATATGTAGACCTGCAGATAGAAACATCAATTTGTACTTACACATGGAAAAAGTAATATCCAAACAACGGAACTGTACTGTTAATGCCTGATTGTAATGGTACAAGACAACAAAAAATAAACCCTAAAATATTGAAGAAACATTTATTTTATTTAAATATTAGCTAAATGGACCAACCTATTCAGTACTTAAAGAGGTGATTTCCGACTATAGCCCAACTGATTTTCAGGTAAGCACAGTGGTTAATTACATGAACCAGCTACAGGTCAAGTGTTGTAGCAGTCTGGAAACATGACATTAGTAAAGATAAACCATGCAATGAAATGTCACCCCAAAAAAGGACAAGAGAAAAAAAGAAACCTGCTAGGTCAACAATCCAAGAAAATTGGACATAATGTAGAAAAGCATATTTGCAATTGGAGTTGGAACATACTCCGTTATTAAGAGATCCAAATTCAGATGATCAATTTGCGCTGCTCCAAGATGTCTGTCTGGTGTCATATTGTAATCCCCGGTGTAGACCATAGCAGCATCTCCAACTTTTGCATAAATCATTGCAGCTCCCAAAACCTTAAGTTTGGCACAATAACTAGATTAGGAAGCACAGACATGAACGCTCAACTCTCTGAGAATTAGTAAGCACAGAGAACAATTGACAACTTTGAATAATAATTTCAGGATATTGCTGGACGCAAGAGAAACAAAGGTATGAGAACATACATGTCCAGCATAATAGGCACGGATCACAAGGTCTCTATCTACTTGAATGGTTTGCTTCAAGTCCAAGGGTATGACTGAAAGGTCAAATATGAAAACCAAATGAGAATTATCATCCCTGCATACTTGTGCGGCAGCATCATCATTTTGCGAGTAGACCAGTGAAAGAAATGTTGAAATCTATCACTACCTTTCTTCATACAGTTCTGAATGTCTTCATAGCTATACTGTTCCTCCTCTCCTCTGTGATCTACCATTACTTTCCTATAATCTTCCAGCATCAATGGAGCTAAAGCCTTTGTAGGGTACTGTTTGAGGCACAGGTTGTAATTAGAATATGAAGAAAACTCAGGAAAAAGTATTGAAGTCATAGGAATTTCAAAAATAAAATAAAATTAATCCCATTTTCCAAATATCAAAAAGATAAGTACTCCTCTGTACACTAATACAAGTAGTTATCTAAACGATCTTATATTAGTTTACAGAGGTAGTACTTAATAAACTGTGCATAATGATTATTCAGTAAAAAATTACCTAGCAAATGAGATTGAGTTTGATCTTGAAATTTTGCACATATATGATATTCACTATTTAGTAAATTTGAAAAAAAATCAAAAAACTTCCGTGACCCGATGACATTCACTCGCTTGCAACATTTGGCCCATCTATGAAATAATATTTACCAGCAAGGACTTACTGATAGCTCAGATTCAGTAAAATCTGAAAATTATCAACCCCCAATACAAATACAAATATATTCCCTAACCAGTAACAACATGAACAAAACCAAGTACACAAACAGTTGGCAGTTGGCACAACTAACAAAAGTTAGGCTTACCGTCATGTAAATCGGACCATGGTACCCACAGACCTCGGTGAAATACGGCAGCGCCCCAATATGATCCAAATGGCTGCAATAGACAAACTTCAGAAGTAGGTTAATCGTGCCAGAAACTGAAACAATCGACCCAGAGGAACTATAAAACTGTTGCCCACATACAAGTGCGTGATGACCACACAAGAGATGGCAGAAGTGAAGTCGGCGCCGGGGGTGGCGGCAAGGATGCGTGCGAAGTCCGGGTACCGTTGATAGTCGTGGTGGCCCATGTGCATGCCGCAGTCGAACATGACACGCTTCCCGCCGATGGTCACCACCACGCAGCTCTTCCCCACCTCCTGCCCCGCCCCTGCAACGCGTAGGTACACAGACGGACAGCATCAGAGTGGGTTCGATCAATCAAACCGTGTGAGAAGAAGTGGTTGGCAGGTCGCTTACCTAGCACGAGGCAATCGATGGTCATGTCTGGACGGCCGCAGAGTGCCGTTCAGCGGGGAGGCGGCGCCGTGCCTGGAGAGCACGGCCGACGGAGGACGGGCGACGCCGGCAACGGAGGCGCGGCGCTCTCCTCTTTTTCTGCGTGCAGCGGCGTTGGGGCAGGAGGGTGGGGGACACAACAGTGGGCGGGACGGCGGCGGCGCTGTGCTTGCGAGGTGGATTGGCGGTGGGGGCGTCCTTGGGTAGGGGCGCGCCGGCGAGGATGAGTGGCGGCTGGGGACGGGGCGGGCTCGGGAGCTCGCCTACAGGCTACAGCGTACGGAACATGGGCCGGGCCAAATGTAGCGGCAGGTTGCATGCTCTCCTAGCACGCTTGCAACATTCTCTTTCATTTTTTTTTTCACATTTTTTCTCTTGTTCTTTTATGTAAAATGCATCGCCTAAAAAAAGGTAAAATACAATTGTCGCAAAAAGGTAAAATGCAAGAATCCATATATAGCTAAGATATTGATCCAACTACTTTTAATTATCTCAACATGCATACTTTCACATCATCAAAATCTCTACTCCTAATGGACGAATTGGTTGAATAGTCCCCCCACTTTCAACCGGTTTATTTTCAACCGGTTTTTCTTCGTCCCACCTCCCACCACCCCCCTCCCACCGGTTTTTCTCTTTCTCGTCTGGCCGACAATACCCAACGTATTTATGGTAATCAATCACAATTAATCCACGTATGGTAAGGCTATAAACTTAGAAATCTCAAATATGATAATTATAGTAATAAATCAATCCATGTATGGTAAGGCTATAACTAAGGAAATTTCAAATATGGTAATTATCACCAGAATCAAAGCTTTCCAAAAAAGTTCTTCTTGCCATACCCTAATCGTGACCTCCTCATCCTGGGGCATTATCTCTACTCTTAATGGAGCAGTTGCTAGGATTGCATCCACTGTTATTATTCGTCTTGTTTATTTTCATCTTTCCTTCCACCATCCTATGCACCGAAAGCCAAACGGATCAGAACTTTCCATGTGGACACAAATTATTTAGTAATGTCTTTATGGGAGAGAATCAATCACGGTTAATCTCTAATCAATATTTAAAAATCAAATCTAAATTAATTAACTTACCATAAGTCGATTGATCAGCGATTAATCTTTCCATACGTAGTCAAATTACATCAAAGGAAATGTTTCGATTATAGCAGTACCCTGCTACAAACCGAGCGAGTCGGGCTTTCACCCCGCACCGCACGACTCTTCTCTCCCCCTCACCGCCTCACGCCTCGGGCCGCTCGCCGTTCGTCTTCCCGAGGGACGCAGCCGCACCACCGCGCTCAGTGCTCCCTCACCTCCCCGCCGTCCTCACCGTGGGCCGCCAAGACCTCTCCTCTGCATCACCCTATTGGCGGGATCCAGTCACGGGCTGATGACCTCATCATCTCTGACGGCGGATCTGGTCGTCGGCGAGGAGGCCGAGCCTCATGCTTCGGCCACAGCCACCCCGACCTCGTTGTATGTTCGCCTCCTCATCCACCCCCTTCCCTGTCCAGTTTTGCTTTATTTTGGTTCTTCTTTCATCCCGTCCAAACCGGACTTTTTACCTTACGATGCCCGCCTCCTATGTTTCTGAAGGAAATATGCCCTAGAGGCAATAATAAAGTTATTATTTATTTCCTTATTTCATGATAAATGTTTATCATTCATGCTAGAATTGTATTAACCGGAAACATGATACATGTGTGAATGCATAGACAAACAAACATGTCACTAGTATGCCTCTACTAGACTAGCTTGTTAATCAAAGATGGTTATGTTTCCTAACCATGAACAAGGAGTTGTTATTTGATTAATGAGGTCACATCATTAGCGAATGATCGATTGACATGACCCATTCCCTTAGCTTAGCACACGATCGTTTAGTATGTTGCTCTGCTTTTATCCATGACTTATACATGTTCCTATAACTATGAGATTATGCAACTCCGTTTACGGAGGAACACTTTGGTGCTACCAAAGCGTCACAACGAATCGGGTGATTATAAAGGAGTACTACAGGTGTCTCCAAAGGCGATGTTGGGTTGGCGTATTCGAGATTAGGTTTTGTCACTCCGATTGTCGGAGAGGTATCTCTGGCCCTCTCGGTAATGCACATCATGAAGCCTTGCAAGCACTACAACTAATGAGTTAGTTGTGAGATGATGTATTACGGAACGAGTAAAGAGACTTGCGTAACGAGATTGAACTAGGTATTGGATACCGACGATCGAATCTCGGGCAAGTAACATACCGATGACAAAGGGAACAACGTATGTTGTTATGCGGTCCGACCGATAAAGATCTTCGTAGAATATGTAGGAGCCAATATGGGCATCCAGGTCCGCTGTTGGTTATTGACCGTGAATAGTTCTAGGTCATGTCTACATTGTTCTCGAACCGTAGGGTCCGCACGCTTAAGGTTACGATGGCAGTTATTATGAGTTTATGTATTTTGATGTACGAAGGAGTTCGAGTCCGGATGTGATCACGGACATGACGAGGAGTCTCGGAATGGTTGAGACATAAAGATTGATATATTGGAAGCCTATGTTTGGAGTTCGAATGGTTCGGTAAAACGGAATTTACCGAGTACCAGGGAGGTTACGGAACCCCGGGAGGTAAATGGGCCTCGATGGGCCCTAGTGGAAAGGAGAAAGGGCCAGCCCTGGTGGGGCGCCTCCCCTTCCCTAGTCCTACTAGGACTAGGAGAAGGGGGCCCCCTCTCTCTCTCTTTCCTCCAGGAATCCTAGTCCAACTAGGATTGGGGAATCCTACTCCCAGAGGAGTAGGACTCCTGCAAGCGCCTCCCTTGGCGCCGGCCCCTCCCCTTGGCTCCTTTATATACGAGGCGGGGGGCACCTAGGAACACACAAGTTGATCGTGAGATCGTTCCTTAGCCGTGTGCGGTGCCCCTCCACCATATTCCACCTCGGTTATCTGTCATGAAGCTTAAGCGAAGCCTGCGCCGGTGAAACATCAAGATCGTCACCACGCCGTCGTCCGACAGAACTCTCCCTCGACACTCGGCTGGATCGAGTATCTGAGGGACGTCATCGAGCTGTACGTGTGTCAAGAACTCGGGGCGTCGAATGCTTGGCGCCGGGATCGGTCGGATCGCGAGGAGAACGTCGACTACTTCCTCTACGTTGTGATCGCTTCCGCCGGGTCTACAAGGGTATGTAGACAACACTCTCCCCTCTCGTTGCTATACATCACCATGATCTTGCGTGTGCGTAGGAAAATTTTTGAAATTACTACGTTCCCCAACGGTGGCATCCGAGCCTAGGTTTTTATGGTTTGATGTTTTGCACGAGTAGAACACAAGTGAGTTGTGGGCGATACAAGTCATACTACCTACCAGCATGTCATACTTTGGTTCAGCGGTATTGTGAGATGAAGCGGCCCGGACCGACATTACGCGTACGCTTACGCGAGACTGGTTTCACCGCTGTGAGCACTCGTTGCTTAAAGGTGTTGGTGGGTGCTGTCTCTCTCACTTTAGTTGAACCGAGTGTGGCTACGCCCGGTCCTTGAGAAGGTTAAAGCGGAGTCTATTTGACGAAATATCGTTGTGGTTTTGATGCGTAGGTGAGACTAGTTCTTGCTTAAGCCCGTAGCAGCCACGTAAAATTTGCAACAACAAAGTAGAGGACGTCTAACTTGTTTTTGCGGGGCATGTTGTGATGTGATATGGTCAAGACGTGATGCTATATTTTATTATGCGAGATGATCATGTTTTGTAACCGAAGTTATCGGCAATGGCGGGAGCCATATGGTTGTCGCTTATTGTATGCAATGCATCGCATTCGTAATGCTTTACTTTATCACTAAGCGGTAGCGATAGTCGTAGAAGCATAAGTTTGGCGAGGCGACAACGATGCTACGATGGAGATCAAGGTGTCGCGCCGGTAACAATGGTGATCATGGTGGTGCTGCAAGATGGAGATCATGAAGCACAAGATGATGATGACCATATCATATCACTTATATTGATTTGCATGTGATGTTTATCCTTTTATGCATCTTATCTTGCTTTGATTGGCGGTAGCATTATAAGATGATCCTCACTAAATTATCAAGAAGTGTTCTCCCCGAGTATGCACCGTTGCCAAAGTTCGTCGTGCCCAGACACCACGTGATGATCGGGTGTGATAAGCTCTACGTCCATCTACAACGGGTGCAAGCCAGTTTTGCACACGCAGAATACTCGGGTTATACTTGACGAGCCTAGCATATGCAGATATGGCCTCGGAACACGGAGACCGAAAGGTCGGCGTGAATCATATAGTAGATATGATCAACATAAGATGTTCACCATTGAAAACTACTCCATTTCACGTGATGATCGGTTATGGTTTAGTTGATTTGGATCGCGTGATCACTTAGATGACTAGAGGATGTCTTTCTAAGTGGGAGTTCTTTAGTAATATGATTAATCGAACTTAAATTTATCATGAACTTAGTACCGATAGTATCTTGCTTGTTTATGTTTGATTGTAGATAGATGGCTCGTCTTTGTTGTTCCGTTGAATTTTAATGCGTTCCTTGAGAAAGCAAAGTTGAAAGATGATGGTAGCAATTACGGACTGGGTCCGTAACTTGAGGATCATCCTCATTGCTGCACGTAAGAGCTACGTCTGGATGCACCGCTAGGTGACGAACTTCTTCTTTGGAGCAACACCGGATGTTATGAGCGTCTGGCGAGCAAAGCGATGACTACTCTATAGTTCGATGTGCCATGCTTTACGGCTTAGAACCGGGACTTCAACGACGTTTTGAGCGTCATGGAGCATATGAGATGTTCCAGAGTTGAAGTTAATATTCCAACAGAATGCCCGGATTGAGAGATATGAAGTCTCCAATAAGTTCTATAGCTGCAAGATGGAGGAGAACAGTTACATTAGTGAGCATATACTCGGAATGTCCGGGTACTACAATCACTTGACACAATTGGGAGTTAATCTTCCGGATGATTGTGTCATTGATGAATTCTCAATCACGCCACCAAGCTACAAAGGCTTCGTGATGAACTATAATATGCAAGGGTTAGTAAAGACTATACCGAGCTCTTCGCAATGCTAAAGGCTGCGGAGGTAGAAATCAAGAAGGAGCATCAAGTGTTGATGGTCAATAAGACCACTAGTTTCAAGAAGAAAGGCAAAGGGAAGAAGAAGGGAATCTCAAGAAGAACAGCAAGCAAGTTGTCTGCTCGGGAGAAGAAACCCAAGTCTGGTCCTAAACACAGGCGAGTGCTTCTCTCGCAAGCGAGTCGTTTGAAGCGGGACTGCCCCAAGTATTTGGCGGATAAGAAGGATGGCAAGGTGAACAAAGGTATATGTGATATACATGTTATTGATGTGTACCTTACTAGAGCTCGTAGTAGCACTGGTATTTGATCTTGGTTACATTGCTAATATTTGCAACTCAAAGCAGGGACTCTGATTGCGAACTCGGCAAAGGGCGAGGTGACGATCTTGCGTGGGAAATGGTTCCAAAGTCGATGTGATCGCGGTCGGCACGCTACCTCTACATCTACCTTCGGGATTAGTTTTAGACCTAAATAATTGTTATTTGGTGCTGCGTTGAGCATGAACATTATATCTGGATCTTGTTTGATGCGAGACGGTTATTCATTTAAATCGAGAGAATAATGGTTGTTCTATTTATATGAGTAATATCTTTTATGGTCATGCACCCTTGAGGAGTGGTCTATTTCTTATGAATCTCGATAGTAGTGATACACATATTCATAATGTTGAAACCAAAAGATGCAGAGTTGATAACGAAAGTGCAACTTATTTGTGGCCTTGCCGTTTAGGTCATATCGAGTAAAGCGCATGAAGAAACTCCATCTTGATGGACTTTTGGAGTCACTTGATTATGAATCACTTGGCACTTGCGAACCGTGCCTCATGGGCAAGATGACTAGAACACCGTTCTCGGTACTATGGAGAGAGCAACAGATTTGTTGGAGATCATACATACTGATGTATGTGGTCCGATGAATGTTGAGGCTCGTGGCGGATATCGTTATTTTCTCACCTTCACAGATGACTTAAGCAGATATGGGTATATCTACTTAATGAAACATAAGTCTGAAACGTTTGAAAAGTTCAAAGAATTTCAGAGTGAAGTTGAAAATCATCGTAACAAGAAAATTAAGTTTCTACGATCGATCGTGGAGGTGAATATTTGAGTTACGAGTTTGGTCTACATTTGAAACAATGCGGAATAGTTTAGCAACTCACGCCACCGGAACACCACAGCGTAATGGTGTGTCGAGCGTCGTAATCGTACTTTACTAGATATGGTGCGATCTATGATGTCTCTTCTGATTTACCGCTATCGTTTTGGGGTTATGCTCTAGAGACGGCCGCATTCACACTGAATAGAACACCGTCGAAATCCGTTGAGACGACACCTTATGAACTGTGGTTTAGCAAGAAACCAAAGTTGTCGTTTCTTAAAGTTTGGGGATGCGATGCTTATGTGAAAAAGCTTCAACTGATAAGCTCGAACCCAAATCGAGAAATGTGTCTTCATAGGATACCCAAAGGAAACAGTTGGGTACACCTTCTATCACAGATCCGAAGGCAAGACATTTGTTGCTAAGAATGGATCCTTTCTAGAGAAGGAGTTTCTCTCGAAAGAAGTGAGTGGGAGGAAAGTGGAACTTGATGAGGTAATAGTACCTTCTCCCTTACTTGAAAGTAGTTCGTCGCAGAAACCGGTTTCGAGACACCTACACCAGTAGTGAGGAAGTTGATGATGTTGATCATGAAACTTCAGATCAAGTTCTTCGCAGAACCTCGTAGATCAACGAGTAAGATCCGCACTGAGTGGTACGGTAATCCTGTTCGAAGTCATGCTACTAGATCATGATGAACCTACGAACTATGAAGAAGCGATGGTGAGCCCAGATTCATAAAATGGCTTGAGGCCATGAAATCGAGATGGGATCCATGTATGAAAACAAAGTGTGGACTTTGGTTGACTTGCCGAGGGTAGGCAAGCAATAGAAAACAAGTGGATCTTCAAGAAGAAGACCGACGCCGACGGTAATGTTATCGTCTATAAAGCTCGACTTGTCGCAAAAGGTTTTCGACAAGTTCAAGGGATTGACTACGATGAGACCTTCTCACCGTAGCGATGCTTAAGTCCGTCCGAATCATGTTAGCAATTGCGCATTTTATGATTATGAAATTTGGCAAATGGATGTAAAGCGCATTCTGAATGGATTTACGGAAGAAGAGTTGTATATGATGCAACCGAAGGTTTTATCGATCCGAGGGAGCTAACAAAGTATGCAAGCTCCAGCGATCCATCTATGGACTGGTGCAAGCATCTCGGAGTTGGAATAAGCGCTTTGATAGTGTGATCAAAGCATTTGGGTTTGTCAGACTTTTGGAGAAGCTCTGTATTTACAAGAAAGTGAGTGGGAGCTCTGTAGCATTTCTGATATTATATGTGGATGACATATTGCTGATCGGAAATGATATAGAATTTCTGGATAGCATAAAGGGATACTTGAATAAGAGTTTTTCAATGAAAGACCTCGGTGAAGCTGCTTACATATTGGGCATTAAGATCTATAGAGATAGATCAAGATGCTTAATTGGACTTTCACAAAGCACATACCTTGACAAAGTTTTGAAGAAGTTCAAAATGGATCAAGCAAAGAAAGGGTTCTTGCCTGTGTTGCAAGGTGTGAAGTTGAGTCAGACTCAATGCCCGACCACTGCAGAAGATAGAGAGAAAATGAAAGATGTTCCCTATGCTTCAGCCATAGGCTCTATCATGTATGCAATGCTGTGTACGGACTGATGTGTGCCTTGCTATAAGCCTAGCAGGAGGTACCAAAGTAATCCAGAGTGGATCATCGGACAGCGGTCAAGAACATCTGAAATACGAAAAGGACTAAGGATATGTTTCTCGTATATGGAGGTGACAAAGAGCTCATAAATGGCGGTTACGTTGATGCAAGCTTTGACACCGATCCGACGATTCTAAATCGCAGACCGGATACGTATTTACACTAAGCGGAGGAGCTGTCGGTTGGTGCAGTTCTAAACAAAGCGTCGTGGCGGGATCTACATGTGAAGCGGAATACATAGCAGCTTCGGAAGCAGCTAATGAAGGATGCGGATGAAGGAGTTCATATCCGATCTAGGTGTCATACCTAGTGCATCGGGTCCAATGAAAATCTTCGTGACAATATGGAGCAATTGCCTTAGCAAAGGAATCCAGATTTCACAAGAGGACCAAGCACATCAAGAGGCGCTTCAATTCCATCCGGGACTTAGTCCAGTGGAGACATAGAGATTTGCAAGATACATACGGATCTGAATGTTGCGAGACCGTTGACTAAGCCTCTTCCACGAGCAAAACATGATCAGCACCAAGACTCCATGGGTGTTAGAATCATTCTTGTGTAATCTAGATTATTGACTCTAGTGCAAGTGGGAGGCTGAAGGAAATATGCCCTAGAGGCAATAATAAAGTTATTATTTATTTCCTTATTTCATGATAAATGTTTATCATTCATGCTAGAATTGTATTAACCGGAAACATGATACATGTGTGAATGCATAGACAAACAAACATGTCACTAGTATGCCTCTACTAGACTAGCTTGTTAATCAAAGATGGTTATGTTTCCTAACCATGAACAAGGAGTTGTTATTTGATTAATGAGGTCACATCATTAGCAGAATGATCGATTGACATGACCCATTCCCTTAGCTTAGCACACGATCGTTTAGTATGTTGCTCTTGCTTTTATCCATGACTTATACATGTTCCTATAACTATGAGATTATGCAACTCCGTTTACGGAGGAACACTTTGGTGCTACCAAGCGTCACAACGAATCGGGTGATTATAAAGGAGTACTACAGGTGTCTCCAAAGGCGATGTTGGGTTGGCGTATTTGAGATTAGGTTTTGTCACTCCGATTGTCGGAGAGGTATCTCTGGGCCCTCTCGGTAATGCACATCATGAAGCCTTGCAAGCACTACAACTAATGAGTTAGTTGTGAGATGATGTATTACGGAACGAGTAAAGAGACTTGCGTAACGAGATTGAACTAGGTATTGGATACCGACGATCGAATCTCGGGCAAGTAACATACCGATGACAAAGGGAACAACGTATGTTGTTATGCGGTCGACCGATAAAGATCTTCGTAGAATATGTAGGAGCCAATATGGGCATCCGGTCCCGCTGTTGGTTATTGACCGTGAATAGTTCTAGGTCATGTCTACATTGTTCTCGAACCGTAGGGTCCGCACGCTTAAGGTTACGATGGCGGTTATTATGAGTTTATGTATTTTGATGTACCGAAGGAGTTCGAGTCCGGATGTGATCACGGACATGACGAGGAGTCTCGGAATGGTTGAGACATAAAGATTGATATATTGGAAGCCTATGTTTGGAGTTCGAATGGTTCGGCGGCGGAATTTCTCGGAGTACCGGAGGTTACGGAACCCCGGGAGGTAAATGGGCCTCGATGGGCCCTAGTGGAAAGGAGAAAGGGCCAGCCCTAGTGGCGCGCCTCCCCTTCCCTAGTCCTACTAGGACTAGGAGAAGGGGCCGCCCCCTCTCTCTCTTTCCTCTCGGGAATCCTAGTCCAACTAGGATTGGGGGAATCCTACTCGGAGGAGTAGGACTCCTGCAGCGCCTCCCTTGGCGCCGCCCCCTCCCCTTGGCTCCTTTATATCTGGGGCAGGGGGCACCTAGGAACACACAAGTTGATCGTGAGATCGTTCCTTAGCCGTGTCGGTGCCCCCTCCACCATATTCCACCTCGGTTATACTGTCGCGAAGCTTAAGCGAAACCTGCGCCGGTGAAACATCAAGATCGTCCACCACGCCGTCGTCTTGACAGAACTCTCCTCGACACTCGGCTGGATCGAGTCGAGGGACGTCATCGAGCTGTACGTGTGTCAAGAACTCGGGGCGTCGGATGCGGCGCCGGGATCGGTCGGATCGCGAGGAGAACGTCGACTACTTCCTCTACGTTGTGATCGCTTCGCTTCGGGTCTACAAGGGTATGTAGACAACACTCTCCCCTCTCGTTGCTATACATCACCATGATCTTGCGTGTGCGTAGGAAAATTTTTGAAATTACTACGTTCCCCAACAGTTTCTGCATTAACTAACACGGCGTCGCGTGATCGTGGAGCAGCAAGGTTGAGAGGATGGGTCTCAGTGACGGGCGGATGGCGTTCGTCGTGTGAGCGAAAATAGTATGTAACTCATGGAGTGCAAGCTGTTGTGCGGCTACATGGTGACGCTCGACCGTAGCGTTGAGACGTAGAGCACGTGCGCCATGATGTCGTGCTTCACCATCGCCTCCCCTAGCTTTCTCTCAAGGCATCGTGGTCTCGATGGGTTGGGGCTCGCCTCCCGCACTCCTCTTTGTCGTGTACAAAAACCAAGGTGACCCCTAGGTACTCTCAACGCTTGGTCTAGAAATCCCTCGAATTCGTTGCCCAAGCCGAGTGTTGTGATCTGACGGTCGGTCATCGTGCAGTGTCGAATTATTGAGGGAGGCTTGGATCGTCTGGGCATGGAGATGAGGCTGGCCATTAAGGATGTGGGTGAAGGTCACGTCGTTTCTTCTCTGGCTCCAATATCCACTGCTGATATTTTGAGTTCTTTGATCGAGAAAGAACCATGGGAGCGTAAGGTTTTAACCCAACATGATTTAATTACCCTTTTCACTTTTGTATTTTATAATTACATAAGCATTCAGTTCTTCTATCCTTTGTACGAGGATGCAATTCACTCCAAACATGTAAACAGTGTCACATCTTACAGAAGCTTCTAATTTTTTACAATGAGTATGGTACATAAACCAATGTGCTTGGGCTGTGCTTTGTGTTTCATCATGCCTTGTCTTTAGAAGGCACCGTGATGAATGCTAATTTAATAGAGGAGAATCAAGCAAGCGATGTACCATATTCTACACTTAATGATGATTGATAGTCGATTTATGGTTTCTCCCACTTTAGTAAGAAAGATGTGGTGTACAGAATCTTGCAAAAATGGAGGATATGGATTTGGGCGCGAATCTGTCCCGACAACGGCGATCTTGCCTACCAACACCATGTGCAAGACTGCTGACTTGTCCTCTATCTTAATGGTAAGTTTCTCTCTTTTTCTATCTCGTGGTCTCCTTGATTTGTCTTTCGAGAAAGGATTGAAAGTAGTTTGGGTGGTTCAATTAATTCAATGCCCAACAATATCATCATTTGTCGACAAGAAGTTACTCCAATTCCATCGCCTAACAATATCATCGGTTGTAAGAAGTTAGGAGTTTGATACGCACCCGGTGCAAGAGACCATGGATGCAAAAGGTACTTCGCTAGAGTAAGATTAGATAGTCAAATTGTAGACAAACAGCGGTGTGCATTGGCATTGCAACCGACATGGGATATTTGTGTAGTCGATAATTAGGAACACGGAATACAAGGGCAAATGGGAGGCAGCTTTCATCGACATTCAGCCCGAGGAACCTCAACTTTCCCATTGTTGTACATTCATACTCTGTCCATGTATCGCTTCTTCTCAACTATAATACACGGAAACATGAAAGCTCATGTTTTTCCCTTGTTTGTGCAGAGTACAAGGATGATTCCTACATCTATGCATTGATATCTTTGAACCACATTGGCATTGAGCCAAGCCAGTTAGTGCTTCAAAAATTCTGAAAAATCTGTGAAATGTTGTTGACACTTTGTTAAGTATTTGGTTTAACTATGTATGTTTGATTCTTATCCTATGAAGCATAATTAAAGTGTTGACTCTGTTTGACATTCGATGTATTACGTCTAATTGGTAGCATTTGACTTTTGTTTCATTTCGGATGTCGATGTAGACAACTAAGGCAATGGCTATTGCATTGTAGGACGAGAAGGTCCAACGCGGTGGCGGCGGTACATACCAACGCGCGACCCGTGGCGCTTACCGGTTCTAGGGGCTTGAGAGCTGGGGCGGCATCCAGCGGTGAACATGGATGGTGGCGTGTGGAAGTGGGCGGTGGTGGGCGAGGGAACAATGTGGCCTGTCGGCGTCCTCTTCGTTTAGCTTGACATGATCGTCGTTCACTGAAAACAAGATTACCTAAGGGATATTAAGACTAGAACAAGAATGCACAATACTTTTCCGATGTGATTTTTGTAAATGGAATTAACTTTGTAGAGTTGGCATGACATGCGCCTTCACTAGCGTTAATAATAGACCCTCCCTCCTTCCAAATTCCTGACCAATCATTGTTTTTGTAAGGATCCTTCTCGACTTTTGTTAGTTGTTCATCTATTGTTCATCTATGAATGAATTTAACCATGTGGCCTAACTGATTGGTCATATGAACTTATGAAGTAGTTGTCGTGTGTACTAATTGCGACAAATGGAATCCTTTGCTTTTTGCATTGTTCACTAATATCATTAATAGATATGCATGTGTTACCGATATTTCTTAATTTGGCCGGTGAGCATTACTAGGCTATAATTCTTTGTGACTTTTGATTTTGTTTGTTGTTACGATCCTATGTCGAATCAATCCCGATCCATGGGGAAGAAGATACAAGGGACCGACCATCGAGTCGATGATGCCGACGATCGAGGACGGCAAACATAATCACTTTGGTGTCATAGGTTCATTGAGCTGATGCGCCACCTCCTCCCCTTGGTCTCGGAGGTTGTGATGACCGGTCGTGACATGGCCACGTAGTATGTCTCATTTTCTCCTATTAGCTGTTTCTTTTTATCATATGATTTCTATTTTGTTTCATTAGCAATAATTACAGCTCCATGAAGCAAAAGAAAGCTTGAGAAATCATTTTGTTTATACTCAAAGGCTTGGCTACCTAGGGGTGTTATTGACTCCCTACCAAAAGTTGTGTTTATACTCAAAGGCTTATGCATGCTTTCTAAAAAATATGTTGCACAATCACTGTAATTATGGTGTTATGTGAGTTAGAAGATTTCAAAAGTGCATCAATTGAGAATTACACATATTTATACATCGGACAGGGAAGCATGTATTTGATATTTCCTGCTGAAATTCAGCGTTTTCTATCGGAGGTCTAAATTTTCATATGCCAGACTTTTAAGTTAGATGGTGTGTATTATAATGATTTTTTATTGGATGTTGTGCTATATATTTGGGTCTATGTAATATTTGTTAGGAAATCTCTACTCCTAATGGACGAATTGGTTGAATAGTCCCCCCACTTTCAACCGGTTTATTTTCAACCAGTTTTTCTTCGTCCCACCTCCCACCACCCCCCTCCCACCGGTTTTTCTCTTTCTCGTCTGGCCGACAATACCCAACGTATTTATGGTAATCAATCACAATTAATCCACGTATGGTAAGGCTATAAACTTAGAAATCTCAAATATGATAATTATAGTAATAAATCAATCCATGTATGGTAAGGCTATAACTAAGGAAATTTCAAATATGGTAATTATCACCAGAATCAAAGCTTTCCAAAAAAGTTCTTCTTGCCATACCCTAATCGTGACCTCCTCATCCTGAGGCATTATCTCTACTCTTAATGGAGCAGTTGCTAGGATTGCATCCACTGTTATTATTCGTCTTGTTTATTTTCATCTTTCCTTCTACCATCCTATGTACCGAAAGCCAAACGGATCAGAACTTTCCATGTGGACACAAATTATTTAGTAATGTCTTTATGGGAGAGAATCAATCACGGTTAATCTCTAATCAATATTTAAAAATCAAATCTAAATTAATTAACTTACCATAAGTCGGTCAATCACTGATTAATCTTTCCATACGTAGTCAAATTACATCAAAGGAAATGTTTCGATTATAGCAGTACCCTGCTACAAACCGAGCGAGTCGGGCTTTCACCCCGCACCGCACGACTCTTCTCTCCCCCTCACCGCCTCACGCCTCGGGCCGCTCGCCGTTCGTCTTCCCGAGGGACGCAGCCGCACCACCGCGCTCAGGTGCTCCCTCACCTCCCCCGCCGTCCTCACCCGTAGGACGCCGCCGCACCTCTCCTCTGCATCACCCTATTGGCGGGATCCAGGTCACGGGGCTGATGACCTCATCATCTCTGACGGCGGATCTGGTCGTCGGCGAGGAGGCCGAGCCTCATGCTTCGGCCACAGCCACCCCGACCTCGTTGTATGTTCGCCTCCTCATCCACCCCCTTCCCTGTCCAGTTTTGCTTTATTTTGGTTCTTCTTTCATCCCGTCCAAACCGGACTTTTTACCTTACGATGCCCGCCTCCTATCTTTCTGCATTAACTAACACGGCGTCGCGTGATCGTGGAGCAGCAAGGTTGAGAGGATGGGTCTCAGTGACGGGCGGATGGCGTTAAATCGTGTGGCGAAAATAGTATGTAACTCATGGAGTGCAAGCTGTTGTGCGGCTACATGGTGACGCTTCGACCGTAGCGTTGAGGCGAGAAACACGTGCGCCATGATGTCGTGCTTCACCATCGCCTCCCTAGCTTTCTCTCAAGGCATCGTGGTCTCGATGGGTTGGGGCTCGCCTCCGCACTCCTCTTTGTCGTGTACAAAACCAAGGTGACCCTAGGTACTCTCAACGCTTGGTCTAGAAATCCCTCGAATTCGTTGCCCAAGCCGAGTGTTGTGATCGACGGTCGGTCATCGTGCGGTGTCGAATTATTGAGGAGGCTTCAGATCGTCTGGGCATGGAGATGAGGCCGGCCATTAAGGATGTGGGTGAAGGTCACGTCGTTTCTTCTCCTGGCTCCAATATCCACTGCTGATATTTTGAGTTCTTTGATCTGAGAAAGAACCATGGGAACGTAAGGTTTTTAACCCAACATGATTTAATTACCCTTTTCACTTTTGTATTTTATAATTACATAAGCATTCAGTTCTTCTATCCTTTGTACGAGGATGCAATTCACTCCAAACATGTAAACAGTGTCACATCTTACAGAAGCTTCTAATTTTTTACAATGAGTATGGTACATAAACCAATGTGCTTGGGCTGTGCTTTGTGTTTCTGTCATGCCTTGTCTTTAGAAGGCACCGTGATGAATGCTAATTTAATAGAGGAGAATCAAGCAAGCGATGTACCATATTCTACACTTAATGATGATTGATAGTCGATTTATGGTTTCTCCCACTTTAGTAAGAAAGATGTGGTGTACAGAATCTTGCAAAAATGGAGGATATGGATTTGGGGCGCGAACTGTCCCGACAACGGCGATGCTGCCTACCAACACCATGTGCAAGACTGCCTGACTTGTCCTCTATCTTAATGGTAAGTTTCTCTCTTTTTCTATCTCGTGGTCTCCTTGATTTGTCTTTCGAGAAAGGATTGAAAGTAGTTTGGGTGGTTCAATTAATTCAATGCCCAACAATATCATCATTTGTCAGCAAGAAGTTACTCCAATTCCATCGCCTAACAATATCATCAGTTGTAAGAAGTTAGGAGTTTGGTACGTACCCCGGTGCAAGAGACCATGGATGCAAAAGGTACTTCTGCTAGAGTAAGATTAGATAGTCAAATTGTAGACAAACAGCGGTGTGCATTGGCATTGCAACTTCTGACATGGGATATTTGTGTAGTCAGATAATTAGGAACCTGGAATACAAGGGCAAATGGGAGGCAGCTTTCATCGACATTCAGCCCAGGGAACCTCAACTTTCCCACTGTTGTACATTCATACTACTGTCCATGTATCGCTTCTTCTCAACTATAATACACGGAAACATGAAAGCTCATGTTTTTCCCTTGTTTGTGCAGAGTACAAGGATGATTCCTACATCTATGCATTGATATCTTTGAACCACATTGGCATTGAGCCAAGCCAGGTTAGTGCTTCAAAAATTCTGAAAAAATCTGTGAAATGTTGTTGACACTTTGTTAAGTATTTGGTTTAACTATGTATGTTTGATTCTTATCCTATGAAGCATAATTAAAGTGTTGACTCTGTTTGACATTCTGATGTATTACGTCTAATTGGTAGCATTTGACTTTTGTTTCATTTCAGATGTCTGATGTAGACAACTAAGGCAATGGCTATTGCATTGTAGGACGAGAAGGTCCAACGCGGTGGCGGCGGTACATACCAATGGCGACCGTGGGCGCACGGTTCTAGGGGCTTGAGAGCTGGGGCGGCATCAAAGCGGTGAACATGGATGGTGGCGTGTGGAAGTGGGCGGTGGTGGGCAGGGAACAATGTGGCCCTGTCGGCGTCCTCTTCGTTTAGCTTGACATGATCGTCGTTCAGCTGAAAACAAGATTACCTAAGGGATATTAAGACTAGAACAAGAATGCACAATACTTTTCCGATGTGATTTTTGTAAATGGAATTAACTTTGTAGAGTTGGCATGACATGCGCCTTCACTAGCGTTAATAATAGACCCTCCTCCTTCCAAATTCTGACCAATCATTGTTTTTGTAAGGATCCTTCTCGACTTTTGTTAGTTGTTCATCTATTGTTCATCTATGAATGAATTTAACCATGTGGTCTAACTGATTGGTCATATGAACTTATGAAGTAGTTGTCGTGTGTACTAATTGCGACAAATGGAATCCTTTGCTTTTTGCATTGTTCACTAATATCATTAATAGATATGCATGTGTTACCGATATTTCTTAATTTGGCCGACTGAGCATTACTAGGCTATAATTCTTTGTGACTTTTGATTTTGTTTGTTGTTCTGATCCTATGTCGAATCAATCCCGATCCATGGGGAAGAAGATACAAGGGGACCGACCATTGAGTCGATGATGCCGACGATCGAGGACGACAAACATAATCATTTTGGTGTCATAGGTTCATTGGAGCTGATGCCGCCACCTCCTCGCCCCTTGGTCTCGGAGGTTGTGATGACCAGGTCAGCGACATGGCCACGTAGTATGTCTCATTTTCTCCTATTGCGTTGTTTCTTTTTTATCATATGATTTCTATTTTGTTTCTGTTAGCAATAATTACAGCTCCATGAAGCAAAAGAAAGCTTGAGAAATCATTTTTGTTTATACTCAAAGGCTTGGCTACCTAGGGGTGTTATTGACTCCCTACCAAAAGTTGTGTTTATACTCAAAGGCTTATGCATGCTTTCTAAAAAATATGTTGCACAATCACTGTAATTATGGTGTTATGTGAGTTAGAAGATTTCAAAAGTGCATCAATTGAGAATTACACATATTTATACATCGGACAGGGAAGCATGTATTTGATATTTCCTGCTGAAATTCAGCGTTTTCTATCGGAGGTCTAAATTTTCATATGCCATACTTTTAAGTTAGATGGTGTGTATTACAATGATTTTTTATTGGATGTTGTGCTGTATATTTGGGTCTATGTAATATTTGTTAGGAAATTCCATAATGTATTAAGGTTCTGGTTGCAACATCTTGGAATATTTGTTTAAAGGTAACAAAATGCTCCATTTGTTGTCTTTAATTAATGGTTAATAACAATGAAAATGCTTCGTGAGATGATTGGTCTTAAGCATAAAAGTCATGTAGGCTGCTATCTACCTTGTGTAATATAGTGCACAATAAAGAGTACTATGTTTCTGTAGCCCGTGCTCAGAAACGAATTTTCGGTTTCTGTACCACTTTCTTTATTTTGTGCATCGCGTGTCTTTCTATGTATACATTATCGAATTACATTTTGTGTCGAAGAATATTTTGTGTGATATGGATTTCAATTATGTTTACACGTAAAACTTGATATGCATTATGTTTATATATGCACACGGTAAAAATATTTAAAAGCCCGTGGCAACGCACGGGCCTTCTACTAGTTGTTGTAGTTGTTAGATACTAGCTTGATATACTGACATCCATCTGGTCTACACATGACAATACTCTACCATGCAACATGCATTAATGCATTATAACTGGGTTTTATATCAAATTGCATTTAATTGTGAGATACACAACTTTTCATGTTAATACTTTTCTTTGCGTATGATGAAATTTCTCACATAACTTAAGTCGTAAGGACTGAATTAGTATGCTAGACAATATTTACAATATATATATCCAGTTCCGCAACAACGCGCAGGGTATAATTTAGAGGTACATCAGAACTTATTTGTTTTAATTTTTCATACTTTTATAAACAGAGTCCACATGTTTTGAAAATATAGTAATCTACTTCAAAAAGTGTTCATGGATTTTCACAAAAGTAGTTCTTTTTTTCACAAATTTTCAACTAAATAAAAATTTGACCACATACTATTTTGAAATAAATGATGGACCTTTTGAAAAACATGGTTTTTTTACTTAAACCATGATGAAAGTTTATGAATGCACAAGAACATTTCAAAATACATGATGTTTTTTTAAATATGTGAGGAAGATTTTGAGCAAATAGTGAACATTTTTTTACAGACCTGAATATTTACTGTAAACTTGTAGAGTATGCAATGAATTCTTAAAAATAGCATAATGAACATTTTCTAAGTACATGGCGAACATTTTTATTAATTAAAAATCCCTCCGTCCAAAAAAGCTTGTCCCTCAAATGGTTGTATCTAGCACGAGTTAGTGCTAGATACATCCATTTGAGGGACAAGTTTTTTTGGACTGAGGGAGTACTTAGGACTTTTTCTAATGCACTAAGGAAAAATAGAACACGATGAACAATTTTTTGAAATCACAATGAACATTTTCTAAAATACAACCCTAAACTTTTTTTCCCAAAACTATGTGAGGAATATTTTAGAAATGCAAAATGCACTTTCAAAAAAACACGGTCAAGGGCCTCGGCATAATTAGGCATTGGAATCCAATCGTCAAAAGGGGATTAGTCAAATTGACCATCCATCTTCCCACCTTCAAGGTTGCTTCTAGCAAGGTTGCCTCCCTTTCTTTGTGGAACAAACCAAGGCCTCCTTTGGTTCATATGATAGGAATATTATAAGAATAGGAAATCACAGGAAGTGAGATGACATGCATCTCAATTCAGATGTCATTTGAAGCATATGATAGGAATTTTTCCATTGATCTTAGCTAATGTTATCCTTCCTCCAAAACGTAAAGGATTGATTCCTATCCTACATAGGAATAGGAATCCATTTCTACAAACCAAAGAGCTTCAAAGGAAATTTCCCTATGCAAATCCTATGAGATTCCTACAAACCAAAGAAGGCCCAAAGACGAAGAAGAAAAGAAACCAAAAAGAGGCATGAGAAAAAACTTCCTTCTGAGCACAACCCCCCCAAGGGCCTCGGCATAATTAGGCATTGGAATCCAATCATCAAAGGGGGATTAGTCAAATTGACCATCCATCGTCCCACCTTCAAGGTTGCTCCTAGCAAGGTTGCCTCCCTTTCTTTGTGGAACAAACCAAGGCCTCCTTTGGTTCATATGATAGGAATATTATAAGAATAGGAAATCACAGGAAGTGAGATGACATGCATCTCAATTCAGATGTCATTTGATGCATATGATAGGAATTTTTCCATTGATTCTTAGCTAATGTTCTCCTTCCTCCAAAACGTAAAGGATTGATTCCTATCCTACATAGGAATAGGAATCCATTTCTACAAACCAAAGAGCTTCAAAGGAAATTTCCCTTTGCAAATCCTATGAGATTCCTACAAACCAAAGAAGGCCCAAAGACGAAGAAGAAAAGAAACCAAAAGGAGGCATGATAAAAAACTTCCTTATGAGCAACCCCCCCCCCCAAGGGCCTCGGCATAATTAGGCATTGGAATCCAATCATCAAAGGGGGATTAGTCAAATTGACCATCCATCTTCCCACCTTCAAGGTTGCTTCTAGCAAGGTTGCCTTCCTTTCTTTGTGGAACAAACCAAGGCCTCCTTTGGTTCATATGATAGGAATATTATAAGAATAGGAAATCACAGGAAGTGAGATGACATGCATCTCAATTCAGATGTCATTTGATGCATATGATAGGGATTTTTCCATTGATTCTTAGCTAATGTTATCCTTCCTCCAAAACGTAAAGGATTGATTCCTATCCTACATATAGGAATCCATTTCTACAAACCAAAGAGCTTCAAAGGAAATTTCCCTATGCAAATCCTATGAGATTCCTACAAACCAAAGAAGGCCCAAAGACGAAGAAGAAAAGAAACCAAAAGGAGGCATGAGAAAAAACTTCCTTCTGAGCACACCCCCCCACCCAAGGGCCTCGGCATAATTAGGCATTGGAATCCAATCATCAAAGGGGGATTAGTCAAATTGACCATCCATCGTCCCACCTTCAAGGTTGCTTCTAGCAAGGTTGCCTCCCTTTCTTTGTGGAACAAACCAAGGCCTCCTTTGGTTCATATGATAGGAATATTATAAAAATAGGAAATCACAGGAAGTGAGATGACATGCATCTAAATTCAGATGTCATTTGATGCATATGATAGGAATTTTTCCATTGATTCTTAGCTAATGTTATCCTTCCTCCAAAACGTAAAGGATTGGTTCCTATCCTACATAGGAATAGGAATCCATTTCTACAAACCAAAGAGCTTCAAAGGAAATTTCCCTATGCAAATCCTATGAGATTCCTACAAACCAAAGAAGGCCCAAAGACGAAGAAGAAAAGAAACCAAAAGGTGGCATGAGAAAAAACTTCCTTCTGAGCACACCCCCCCCCCCAAGGGCCTCGGCATAATTAGGCATTGGAATCCAATCATCAAAAGGGGATTAGTCAAATTGACCATCCATCCTCCCACCTTCAAGGTTGCTTCTAGCAAGGTTGCCTCCCTTTCTTTGTGGAACAAACCAAGGCCTCCTTTGGTTCATATGATAGGAATATTATAAGAATAGGAAATCACAGGAAGTGAGATGACATGCATCTCAATTCAGATGTCATTTGATGCATATGATAGGAATTTTTTCATTGATTCTTAGCTAATGTTATCCTTCCTCCAAAACGTAAAGGATTGATTCCTATCCTACATAGGAATAGGATTCCATTTCTACAAACCAAAGAGCTTCAAAGGAAATTTCCCTATGCAAATCCTATGAGATTCCTACAAACCAAAGAAGGCCCAAAGACGAAGAAGAAAAGAAACCAAAAGGAGGCATGAGAAAAAACTTCCTTCGAGCACCCCCCACAACCCCCTCCCACGTGGATGGTTGGCTCTGGAGCACAATCTAAGATAGTGTCCCTAGCGTCTAAATACGGATGCTATGACCGCAATTTTGTAAGGCGCTGCAAAAAGATTGGTCATCTAGATTGATATGGCAACTCTGTTAGAGTGCTTTTATCTGATATTTTCAGCATAAAAGCAGTTATTATGGTGATCGACCCCTCTTGGCAAGTCAGTCAGAGTTTGAATCTACACACTACTAATTCTATGAGACACATCATCGCTGACATCAGAGCTACTATAGGTTTTTCATAAGGAATGTTGGTGTCCTCGCAACTAACCTCAGCTTATTAGTTTTAGTTTGCTGCTAGATGGTGTATCATGTATTTATTTCTTATATATAGTAATACTAGATGGAGTAGTACTTAACTTCGTCCAATGTGAGCATCATTAAGAGCTACGGTTTGAAAACTCGATTACCCTTCTGGTCCTTGCTCATGTATCGATCATGCAGGGATACATGTCATTAAGAAGGTCTGATTGGGTGCAAGAGCCTTAATTGCCACAGCTTTGATGTTTAGTATATGAGTCAAGTCGAAGCATATTCATATTAGGTTCGTAGCATATCCCTCGTACGGAATAGTCAACGGGGTTCATGACGCGCCTTGGTATTGCCATGCTAATTTCCCATCCATATGTGCTCTGCTTCGTTCTCGATCGCATGATGTATGTGGAGTTCATGTGTTCCTAACCAAAACTTGGAGATACATGTGTGTACGGTGTACCGACGTTTGGTCTTTGTTGCGCAGTTTGGAAATGCAAGGCGAGTTCAAACCTAAGCAGTGCCGGGGCTGCTCGTGAGGAGCAGGCCTGGTCAACATGATCAATCCAGAGTCCAGCTAGCTTAGGGGGTGTTTGTTTCCAGGGACTTATTGGTTTAGGGACTTAAAAAAGTCCATATAAGTCCCACCTAAACCAAACACAAGGAACTTATTGGGACAAATTGTGGTGATTTGGGACTTATCAAATAAGAGGGTGTTTGTTTCCAGGGACTTATTGGCTTAGGGACTTAAAAAAGTTCCTATAAGTCCCATCTAAACCAAACAGGAGGGACTTATAGGGACTTAAAGTGGGCATTTAGGACTTATGAAATAAGACTCTCAAGGAGGGACTTATAGGGACTTATAGTTGTAATATGGTCTTATAGGGACTTATAAGTCTCAAGAACCAAACAGGTAGGGACTTTTTAGGGACTTGTGACTTATAAGTTGGGATTAAAAAAAGTCCTAGGACTTATGAACCAAACAGGGTCTAAGACTCTCAGAGAGGAGCTTATTGGGACTTATTCGCTCCAGGCTCGTTCCCCGCACGCCCCGTCGCCGCCCCGCCTCGGTTCGCCGCCCCGCCTCGGTTCGCCGCCCGTCGCCGCCCCTTTCAGTCGCAAATCCGTCACGTCGCGCCGCGCCTCGCCCGCCTTGGTTCGCCTCCCGTCGCCGCCCGCCTCGGTTCGCCGCCACGTCGCGCCCGCCTCGCCCGTCGCCACCCGCCTCGGTTCGCCGCCCGTCACCGCCCGCCTCTCGCCCGTCGCCGCCCGCCTCGGTTCGCCGCCGTCGTCCCGCCGCCTCGGTTCGCCGCCACGTCGCGCCCGCCTCTCGCCCGTCGCCGCCCGCCTCGGTTCGCCGCCCGCCTCTCGCCCGTCGTCGCCCGCCTCTCGCCCGTCGCCGCCCGCCTCGGTTCGTTACGCCTCGATTCGTTACAGCGGTGCCTCAATCGCCAGACAGGCCTCTCCGAGCCTCGTTACAGCGGTGCAACATGGACTTATAAGTCCTCGTAAACAAACAGTGAGGACTGGGACTTATAAGTCAAGTATAAACAAACGGTGAGGACTTATGACTTATAAGTTGGGACTTAAAAAAGTCCTAGAACTTATGAAACAAACAGGGTCTTAGCTAGCCCCGAGATAAAGGTGCCGGGAATATCCCTCCACGCGGGCCCGCCTGCCAGAGGCGCGACCGTCTTCCAACTGCTTCCGATGGGTGTTGTCCTTGTCTCTCCTGTCTCCTCTTCCTCCTGCAGCTACCTTTAGCTTTTAGGTGCAGGCAGCAAGTAACTAGTTCCAGTCGCACTCCAGGAAGTAGAAACTAGCCTACCTCCGTGTCCCTCTCTCTCTCTCTTTCTCCCACGTCGTATCCGTGTCACCGGGTGCCGAGCTCGCCGGCCGTTCCCGCCCAGTCCCCTGTCCTGTGGGAGATCAAGAGAAGGAGGATCGATCAAGTGAGCAGCTCATCGACCGATCAAGCAGCTAGCTATAGCTCGGAAGGAAGGAGGATCTGTATATATGGCGGAGGCAGGCGGCGCTGGCCGCAGCGGCGAGGATGAGGACGGGGAGGAGGAGGAGCGCGGAGGGAGAGCGGCCGTGGTGGAGGTGCAAGTGTACTGCGCGGTGGGGAAGGAGGCGGGGAGGGAGTGGAGGGCCAACCTGCGGTGGGTGCTGGCCAACTTCCCCCGGAGCCGCCACCGCCTCGTCCTCGCCCACGTCCACCGCCCGCCGCACCGCATCAACATGAGTAAGCATACGACCTGTTTACCTCTCCTCCAAAATACCGTACTATATTATCTTCATTTCGCCAAGCGCAGTGCGCTCAAGCTCCAATCAAAAGCTCAAAACTCTCTGCACTGAAAAATTACACGTACGACTAGAGTTTTTTAGGAGGTCAATTTCTCTTCTGTCCATTTTAGTTTCGCTTTATGAAACTCTAGGTCACTTTGTTAGTACAGTACCTTTTTGTTTCTTACACTTTTTGTGTGTCGACGAGGAATCTCGTGTGTGGCATCGCCGGGCGCACGTACGGGCTGACGACGACCTTGCCGCTTGTTTGATTGCAGTGGGGGCGTGGGTCCCAGTGAGCCAACTTGCGGAGCACGAGGTGGCCGCGTACAGCAAGCTGGAGGAGGACAGGGCCAGCAAGGCCCTCGACGTCCTCATCGACATCTGCGCAAGTCAAAGGGTTCGTTCCTTCCTTCCTCCACACCAACCCCTCCTCCCCTCGTTTCTCCGATGATGATGAGGCGATCCTCATTTTGATCGCCACCACCGCCGAGACGCTGAGTTGAGCGGTCGCATTCGATCGGAGCAGGTCCACGCGCGCAAGGTCGTCGTGTCGGGGGACGACGCCGCGAGGGGCCTGGTCCAGCTCGTCGACGACCATGGCGTTGCCGAGCTCGTCATGGGCGCCGCCGCTGACCGGGGATACACCAGGTACCCGCCTACCTACCACTCTCTCGGTCCTGCAGTAGGTTCATACGTAGCACGATGGATTCAGCATTTCTGCCGCCTCTAGTGTCGGTGTGTGCGCGCGCGTGGATGTAGAGATGGTCGATACAAGTTACTCACTGTTTTCTAGCCAGATATGGTGTGATACAAGATACTTTGTGATTGTGATTGATATGGTGTGTGTGGTTGTTAGGAAGTTGCGGACGCCCAAGTCCAAGAAGGCGGTGACGGTGCAGCGGAAGGCCAACCCCTCTTGCAGGATCTGGTTCGTCTGCAAGGGAAACCTCATTTGCACCAGGTACGTATATGTCTGAACATCTTGATGCCATTCAGTTCACTGTATCATATACTCCCTCCGTCTAGGTGTGTAAGTCACCTTACGAAAACCAAATAATCCCAAAACACTTAGACTAGCCACAGTGGGAGTAACTTCAGTAGTAACATCAAGTCCAACTCAGCAACTTTGCTTATGTGGCAATGAGTTAATGAGGAGAGAAATAGTTACAGTAACTTAACTAGTTACTGTAAAATCACATGTCCCAATGCAATATGAGTCTATAACCTAATAAATGAAGCTTTGCATGTTACCACATTTATGTTACTACCCACTATGAAGGTAGTAACATAGTCTAGGGATTTGTGTATGTTACTATGCATTGTGGCTAGTCTTAGACACGGTACATTAACTCCCTCCCCGTTTCTTGTTTTGTAACATATCAGCCAATAAGAGATGTGGGACGTGCATGCTTTCAATAACTTGAGACCACCAAACATGACATGCAGTGGTTAGTTCATTGCATGCAATGCTATTAATTAGCAAAAAACATTAAGTTTTCTTGTTTCCTCTCCACCTTGGTCGCGATGCACAATGTAAAATGACTTACTCACCTAGACGGAGGGAGTAGAGATTACCAAGAAGAAACTGTTTGACAGAGAGGACCGAGTAACAGAAGGAGACCAATAACAATAATACCACAAAATCATTTTTGAAAAAAAAAACTTTATTGGAAAATCATTTTTTATGTTTGACTGTATTTATACAGTAATAGACCAACATTTACGCCATCAAATTATTAGCATTTGATTCATGATAAAATATATTTTCGTTATATATCTATTTGGTTTCACAAGCATTGACATATTTTTGCACAAACTCGGTCAAACTTTGTTGGAGTACGTTTCATTGAGCATATCTCATATCTGGGAAACTACACACAAGTGTTAAGACTTGTAAGTTTTGATCGATCCATCTAATGGAACTTATTACGGTATGAGGTGTGTATATATACGAAGTTAGAGTTCAATAAATCTTCATAGGAGGATTATAATCAAAGGTGCAGTTAGGCCTATAATGTGTGTAGTTTTCTAAATGAAGCAAATGAAAAAAAATTAAACCTAAATCAAACAGTAAAGTTTTCAAAATTCAAAAAACAGTAAAGTTTTCTAAGTAAGAATGAATTATTGACATTGGTATTATCCTTTAAGAAGAATAAAATCAAACAAATAGTAACAAAATTTGCACAAAATATACACCGAAATTGCGCTTCTTCATAATATGCAACAATAAGCATATAATAGTGAAAATTCTAAATTCCAAAAAAGAATGAATTAGTGGCATTACATTTTACTCTAGGAAAAGAAAGAAAATGAAAATAAAATAAAATAAAATAAAATAAAAATCATAAAGTTTTCTAAGGTAAAATTAGTGGCATTGATATTACACTTAACAATAAAGAAAAATAAAAATAAAAACAAATAACGATAAAATTGCACATAATTTGCGCTTATTTTCTGTCATATGCAAGAACAAGCATATAATAGTGAAATTTCCACACAAGAAAGGTTTCTAAGAAAGAATGAATTAGTGACATTGGTATTACCCTTAAATAATAAATAAAATTGAATAAAAATTTAAATAAAATCAAAATAATGAAGTTTCCTAAGAAAATAAATAAATTAGTGGCATCGGTATTTCACTTAGGAAGAAAGAAAGTGAAAACAATAGAAATAAATAATGAAAAATTTGGACACAATTTACACAATGTTTTTTTAATAATATACAAGAATAAATGTAATAGTCTAATTTTGCTAAAAGAAGTTTGGTAAGAAGGAACGAATTCGTGGCATTGTTCTTACCCTTTGTAAGAAAGAAAATGAAATGAAATTGACTGCCATTCATGTTGTTAATGTCATTTATCTAGCCTTTACCCATGAAATTGGCTGCCATTCATGTTGTTAATGTCATTTATCTGGCCTTTACCCAGGGAGGTCAGCGAGGGGCTGAACAGAGAACCATCCACGGCTAGCACTAGCCCTAGATCGGTCGCTTCCGACTACTCGAGATCGAAATCGTCGCCGCCACGCCTAATGCTCCACGGGGACAGTGACGGCGAGCTGTTCGGGATGCACCACGACTCGCCCAATCTGATGATGGTGGCGTCGCTCCGCCGGACACCGAGCAGAGACGACAACGACAATGCCACAGATCACATCGCCGAGGATTCCGGTCATGAGGGAGCTGCTGAAGGTGGGTCGTTGGCTGTCATGCAGTCACTGCAGGATATTGAAGAAGACCCGTCCACGCCTTTGCACGATGGTTCGGTATGTGTGTGGCATTTCAAATGAAGATTTTACTACCTCCGCCCTGGTTTATTGATCCCATTCATACTTTGTGATTTGGACCTTAGATTTAACTACTAAACTGTTAATGCATGTCACCGAAAATAGCATCATTAAAACTATGTACAAATACGGATCCAATGATATAATTCTTCGTGACATGCATTCATATTTTGTTAGCCCAATTTATTGTTAAAATTTAACACAAAATATAAAAGGACCAATAAACGAGGACGGAGGCTTACATTTTCAGTTTTTCATGCGCTATTGTGTGATCGTGTCGGCGTGGTTTCTTGTATGGTGGTTTTGTCAGGAGGAGGCTGGCGACATGGAAGATGCTATGTACGAGAAGCTCAAAGACGCGATTATGGAGGCCGGGAGCCTCAGGCACGAGGCGTACGAAGAGACTCGCCGGCGGCAGAAGGCCGACCGGGACCTGGCCGACGCGTCCATGATGGTAAGTTTCTGAATACAACAGATGAGATCGCTTTGCTTCGATCAACGAGTCAGATTGTCGACCATCATCTGATTTTGATTGGGTGCAGGCGAGGGACGCAGAGAGCTCCTACCATGGCGAGGCGAGGCGACGTAAGGAGATGGAGGAGAGTCTGGCGAGGGAGCGCGCGGCCATGGAGCAGGAAAGGCGGGAACTCGACGCCATTCTCGCGAAGATACGGGAGGTTGATGAGCGCAGCGCCGAGCTCGAGCTCCAGATCAGCGACTCAGGGCGCGTGATGAGCGAACTGGATGTCAGGATGTCGGAGTCGTGCTCTGTCCTCGACGCGCTCAGGCGGGAGAACCGAGGAGAAGAGCCTGTAGCTGACGAAGAATCCATGCCTGCGGTGGACGGTAGTGATCAAAGTGTGAGTTTCTTGCGGCTTGGTTTGTCGGAGCTGGAGCCTGGAGGAGGCGACAGATCGTTTCAACGAGTCTGCCATGATAGGAGGCGCCGCGGCCGCGTGTACAAAGGGAGCCTCCGCGGCATGAGCGTCGCCGTCAAGATGATCTGCCCCGACGTCGCCGTCGACGAGGCGCGGTTCAGTCGTGCAGTGGACGCCATCGCCAGGGCGAGGCACCCACACATCGTCGCTCTCGTCGGCGCGTGCCCGGAGGCGCGCGCCGTGGTGCACGAGCTCGTGCCGGGCGGGAGCTTGGAGGACCGTCTTGGAGAGGAGGCGCCGCCACTGCCGTGGCACGCACGGTGCGGCGTCGCGTACCGGACCTGTTCCGCTCTGGCCTACCTCCACTCGACGGCAACAGTGCATGGCGACGTCCGTCCAGCGAATATCCTCCTGGAGGACGAGCGGTGCTCCTCGAGCAAGCTCGCCGGCCTCGGCATGCCTGGTCTCGTGGCGCCGCCACAGCTCCCCAGCGGCGTGGCGCTGGCGTACGTGGAACCGCGGTACCTGGCGACGGGGGAGCTGACCCCGCAGTGCGACGTGCATGCGCTGGGCGTGGTCCTCCTCCGCCTGGTCACGGGCATGCCGGCGTTCGCGGCGAAAAAGGCGGCGCAGAAGGCCGCCGACGGGAGCACGCCCTGGCACGAGGTGGTGGACGCGAGTGCCGGAGGGTGGCCTATGGAGCGCGCCACGGAGGTTGCGCTCCTCGGGCTGAAATGCTGCGACGCGGTCGAAACCGGAGGACCACGTTGCCCGGCCGAGCTTCTGGATGAGGCCCTGAGCGTGCTGGAGGCCGCGACGGACGCCACGCCGGGGAGGACGTGGTCGTCGCTCTCGGCGTCGATGGCGTCCGACAGTGGCGGCGCTCCGTCCTACTTCCTCTGCCCGATACTCAAGGTATGCACATGTGCATTCGATCATTTACATGCGCGCGGCTTTCCGAAATGATGCGCGGTGATGAATAACCGATGTGCGGTCGCAGGAGGTGATGAGGGATCCGCAGATCGCCGGCGACGGGTTCACCTACGAGGCGGAGGCGATGAAGGAGTGGCTAGGGAGCGGACACGACACGTCGCCGATGACCAACCTCAAGCTTCCCACCGATGAGCTCATGCCCAACCACACACTCCGCGCCGCCATACAAGAGTGGCGACACACGAGGCCTAGCACCTTCCATCGGTACCAATAATAGATGAGAAATTCAGATTGTTCCAACCATCGCATTTAGCAGGAAAAACGTTCATGTGTTTGAAAAGGGCCTTTTTCACTATTCTGACCCTTTCAGCAAACTTTGTCGCAAAATGAACTCGATATGAAAGTATTTCACGATCTGACCCTTTTTAGCAACGCCATAGCCCGCGGCGTTTCTACCCAACATAGAAACGCCGAGGTAGCTAGCGCTTCTGTCCAACAAAGAAACGCCGAGGTAGCTCGCGCTTCCGACCATGTAAGAAACGCCATAGGCTTTGGCGTTTCTAGCCAAGAAACAAACGCCATACGTCTTGGCGTTGCGGCCCTGGTTACCAAGTAGTGTCTTGCCTTGGCGTTTCTAAGAAGGCCGGAAACGCCGCTAGCCTTGGCGTTTCTGGCCCGACGAGTCTGGCAGCTGAGGAGGAAGACCCTGGCGAGGCAGCGAGTGGGTTGGGTGCTAGCGAAGAAACGCCAAGGCCTATGGCGTTTCTTACATGGTCCGAAGCGCGAGCTACCTCGGCGTTTCTTTGTTGGATAGAAGCGCTAGCTACCTCGGCGTTGCTATGTTGGGCAGAAACGCCGCGGGCTATGGCGTTTCAAAAAGGGTTAGATCGTGAAATACTTTCATATCGAGTTCACTTTGTGACAAAGTTTGCTAAAAGGGTCAAAATAGTGATTTCGGCTTTGAAAAGCTAGAAACTATCTCATGGTTTTGCTTCCAAACGTGTTCTTTGTGTCCTTGTAGTTGTAGAGAGCAATGTACAAAGAAAGGCGCAAGACATGCACGGGAGCAGCTCAGGCAGCACGGTGGAGAAACTTCCGTGCGCCCAATCCACCGCGGATCAACATCGCGAGGCCGCGGGCGGATGCCTTGTCCAGAATCCCTCCGGATGCACTTCCGCCGGGGATTCATCCCCCCCCCCCCCGCCAGCACTAGCCGTCGCTGATGACGATGGTCAGGGCTTGCGGATTGGGGGGCCTGCTCCTGGTGGCCACAACCGGATCTGCGAGGAGAGCAATCGCGGCATCGAACCCCCACCTTGGCCTGGAGACCATGGTAAGATCCCGGAAATCCTATCTAGTTCTTCATTGAAATGTTTGCGTGCATTTCGTATTCGCCGTAGATGTGATACGACCAAATTGCTTAAGTCTAAATATGTTCCTAGTTGAAAATCATCAAGCTCATGGGTTCCCCTTTGTAATGATAGTGATATGAGTTCAAGGCGAGATTCAGAGGAGTCGAGGGCTCTCCCTCTTGATGTTATCAAGTTAGTCGATTGCGGTACGGAAGTTGAGATAGGTGTTCCTAATGAGGTGAATAGCAGGAAGAATGTGCAGTCTGGTTCCTATTCAAATTCAGTGATTGACAGCGAAGTTTTTGCTTCGAAAAAGTGTGTCAAAAAGCAGAAAGATACCATATCTCCTCCAGTGATGCAAGAGCCGTCCATTCGAGGATGTGTGGTGATGCATAAAGCGGATTCTGAAAATGTGTCTTCCTACCATCAGGGCGTGACCTAGAATATATTGAGGATCACTATTGCCAGTTGTGGTCTATTCCTTCCCCTCCTCGCCGCCGCAGTAACCCTAGTTCTTTCCCACCAAAGCCCTTCCCTCGTATCTTCCGGTTGAGGAAAGATCTCCTTGCTGCTGGGAAATTCACTCGAGCTGATTGTTACCCTGCTGTCCCAAGATCTTTTGATCCTGTTCCAAAGGAGATCTGTATTTCGTGTGAAGGCATTGGCCCGGGATCTCGTTCGTTTGCAGAGGTTGTTAGACAAGCAGTGGTGATGGCTGAGTGTCGTCCTTCTGGATTAAGCTCTGGGGCAGCATCTCAACGGGGTACTAGCCAACGTGCCCCGGGCCCGGCGCAGCGTAGGCAAGCTTCTGCTCCATCTGGTAAGGATCCTGTGCCTGCGCAGAAAACCAAATCTACTGCATCTACTGCTACCTCATCTCAAGTCCCTGTGTCTCAAGCTGTGGAGATTGAGGTAGAACAAGTGCTAGACCCTAGGTATAAGGATATGATCTGCTTCAATTGCGGGGGTCCTGGTCATTATGTAGGGAGTTGTGTGAAAACCAAAGCTTTTCATATGTCAACAGAATCACAATGTCAATAATTGTGCTGCTTGGGCCAAGGTTCAACCATCTACTACTTTCTTTGGAAGTGGGGCTAGTGGACTTGGTTTTTACCATGTGGAAGTTCCTGCTACTGCTGAGACCAAATGGCTTAATTACCAGAATTGTGTTGTGGTTAATATAATCGAAGGTGAGGTACTGAAATCTGAGCTTTGTGGCTTGCTTTCTGTTGTCTTCTACAAGACCAGACGTTGGCCCTGGCAAGTTAGGGAGTTATCCTGCAAGACATTCTTGGTTAGGTTTCCACCTTGGAAGAGTGCTGAAGATTTGATAGAATTCCCAGCTTTTGATCTACCAAAAGAGGGAGTGAATGTAAATGTGACTGAATGGAAAGGTGCCTATCATCCATTTGGGGAACTGGTTGAAGCTTGGGTTTTGATTGAGGGTATACCACTAAAATGGTGCACTTGGAAAGTGTTTTGTCAGGTTGCCTCAATGTTTGGTGTTCTCACTGATGTAGATTGGAATGGCATGTTCAGAACCTTTTTTTGAGAATGTGAGGATTAAAATTTCCTGTAGAGATCCTGCAAAATCCCTTTTGAGAGGCTGGTTGAAATGAAAAAAAGTTATTCCTCCTTGGATTCATAGTGGAGGGATATGAGCAGACAGGTGGACTGGACTCTGTGGTAAATGATGTAGAGGAAGATGATGAGGAAGTTAATGAAGATAATGGTGATATGCATGAGGGTAAAGCTGATGATGGTCAGGATGATACCCTATCAAATGATGAAGATGCTATTGATGACTTAGACAAAGCTAACCTGAGTTCACATGGAAATGTCAATGCTGGCAGCCACACAAAAATCTGCTGCTTCTTTACACCATGCTACTTGGACTGATACTGAGCATGAAAACTTCATCATGGAATGTGCTGTTGTGGGGGCTAAGACAAAAGAAAAATTGACCATAATGTACCAATTGGATGTGCAGTTGATGTTGGAGCTTGTGGTTCTTCACCTATTTTGGGGAAAGTTGGGGATGCAGGTCTGCCTTGGCTGATTGGGTCTCATGGTGAACCTGCTGTACTGGGTGATGATGCTTTTTTTGAGGCTGTAGATTTCCTTAGTGCCACCAAGACTGAAGTTGCCTCGGATAACTTATCTATCTGTGGTGACTGTGACAATGTGGCTGAGGGCAAGAGTGTGGATTATTGCAACAAACTGTTGAAATCAATTGACTACTCTGATTCAGAGGATGAAACAAATGTTGAAGAGGAGATAAAAACCTTACCTATTGAGGTTGTTGAAATGATCAAATCTTCTGGTTTGAAGAGGTCTCTACTTTCCTCTCTAGATGAGGTGATGGAAGCTAGAAAACCTAAGAACACCAAGGTCAAGTGGGGTCCTGTCATGACTCAGAAGCCACAAACTAGAGGGCATGGCAATGTGAATATTATGAAGAAAGCTGCTGACTACAAAAGGAAAAAGAACCTGGAAGTACCTCACACTTACAAAGGTAATTCATTTGCTGTCCTTGATCCTGATATCCTTGCTAGTCATTCTAAGAAAATTAACTTACAAACGAGTAGTGATCTTTGTTCCCAAAAAGTGATTATTGATGATTTGATTGCTGATAAAAAGAAAATTTTCTAATATTTGCTAATAATAACCCTGAAATAGTGTTACCTACCAATCTAGATATTGATGAGATAGATGGTAGCTCTACCCCAGTAAGATCTACCTTTCCTCAATCAGTGGGCACTACTGATTGCCTTGGAAAGTCTCCTACTGTGTTGACTAAAGTTAAGCCTTGTGGCTTGTCTCATCACTTCAAAATAGCTTAAATCATGATTGGTCTCATATGGAATATTAGAGGTCTTGGTCAAACAGGAAAAATCCAGTGCCTTTGTGATACTATTGCTAAAGCTAATCCTGATTTTATTGGTTTCCAAGAAACTAAAAGAGAACTTATTACTGAGGGTTTCCTCGAGGCTCTGGGTAAACAAAATCATTTTACTTGGCACTTCCTGCCTCCCTTGAAAACAGCTGGTGGTGTCCTGGTAGGTGAGGGAGTCCTGGATTAAGGGGTCCTCGGGCGTCCGGCCTCTTGACATTGGCCGGACTATTGGCCTGTGAAGATACAAGACCGAAGACTCTCTCTCGTGTCCGGATGGGACTCCCCTTGGCATGGAAGGCAAGCTTGGCATCCGGATATGAAGATTCCTTTCTTTGTAACCGACTTTCTACAATCTTAGTCCCCTCCGGTGTCTATATAAACCGGAGGGTTTAGTCCGTAGAGGCAATCATAATCATATAGGCTAGACTTCTAGGGTTTTAGCCATCAGGAGCTCGTGGTAGATCAACTCTTGTAATACTCATATTCATCAAGATCAATCAAGCAGGAAGTAGGGTATTACCTCCATAGATAGGGCCCAAACCTGGGTAAACATCGTGTCTCCCGCCTCTTGTTACCATCGACCATAGACGCACAGTTCGGGACCCCCTACCCGAGATCCGCCGGTTTTGACACCGACATTGGTGCTTTCATTGAGAGTTCCGCTGTGACGCCGAAGATAGTATCGATGGCTCGCCTTGTTATCAAGGACAATATCACCTCCGAAGGAGTCCTGGCCTCAGGCCAAACCCTCCGGCTGGGCGGTTTTACCATGACCGCCCGTTCGGCCGTTGGGCCGACAATGACTTCTCGGGTCATCAAAAATCGCCTCCGCATCGACTCCGGATACTCCAAACGGATGGATCTGACGGAGTTGTTGTCTTTAGACGAACTCCTGGATCGCATCGCGGCCTTAGGGGTCGCTATAGACTATGATCGGATTGGGCTTAAACTCGATCAGAGAGAAATCAAATCTCCGCCGATCACCCATCAGATAGCGGTAGTGGAGGAGCAATACAACAACTCTTCCTCTATATTGAGGATGAACTATGTTCGGATCTCCGAGCTCAAAGAACCGGATACCCATCCATGGAAAGAAGTGCCCCGTACTCCGAACCTAGAGTCGGACGGTGGACCTGAAAAATTGGTTGATATCTCGAAGCCTGAACTGTTAAGCTCGGAAGTTTCTCAAACTCCGGATCCCAAATCAGGTCGGGGTTCGGACTTAAGACCATCCACCCACCCAGATACACGTGATTTTATGCACATACGACATCAGTCTCAAGAAAAGGTCCATCACTTTTGGGTAATATTCCTCCTTGTCAAAGACAAGATCAAAGACTGCCGCGATGAAGACGCGATCTCATTATTCTGCAACAATTGCATGGACGAGGGAATCCTCAATGCCATTAACCGCCATCATGTATTACACTTTGCTGACTTGGCAACCATAGTACATAAGTACTACGCAATAGAAAGTGCCCGGAAAACTTAGGCAGCTCCTTGGGAGCCACCGGTTCCATTCAACCCCTCGTCCGGGCAAAAAGGATGCACCCTCGTCGGTCGCCCGATCCAATAGTAAAAAAATCGAAGTCCATTACGGGGCACGGAACCGTTCTGGAGGGATGGCTTGATAGGCCATGCAAAATACATACAACACCGGATAACATACCAACCCACAACCTTAGAGCATGTTGGATACTCCGGCAAGTGGCCAAAAGCGGAGAGGATCTCCTCACCAAAAATACCGCAGAGCAACACCCCACGAAAGACGACGACCTCAGAGAATTAACGGTCTTCGAGACTTTCGCCTCAAACAATAGGCGCAAAAGGGCACTCCGCGGCCTCGCTGAAGTCTGCCAAGTCGCAGCAATAAACCCCTGGAACGACATGGCCATAACTTTCAATGCCAGTGACAAACCAAAATTCAGGACAGTCCGGGCACCAGCCGCATTGGTCCTCAGTCCAATCGTGGACGACTTTTGTCTTACCAAAGTGCTCATGGACGGCGGCAGCGGACTAAACCTCATTTACGAGGAGACTCTCAACAAAATGGAAATAGATAGGAGCCGCATTGAGCAAAGTAGCACAAGCTTCCAAGGAATCATTCCCATTCGGGAGGCGCGATGCGTGGGAAAAATCACACTCGATGTGGTATTCGGCACGCCGGAGAATTATCGATCCGAAGAGGCAACCTTTCAGGTGGCCCCTTTCAACAATGGATATCACGCCTTATTAGGGCGAGATGCATTTGCACGCTTCCAAGCTATACCCCATTACGGGTACATGAAACTCAAGATGCCCGGGCCCAATGGTATTATCACTCTCACCAGTGATCCGGACACAACACTCTGCGTCAAAAACAAAACCGCAGCCCTGGCCCTCGAGGCATTGTCTGAAGCCCTCGCGACCGAAGAGTTAACCGCATTACGCTCCACGGTGGATAGGGATGACGTGATCTTGGACAAGCGACCCAAATCCACCTCCTTTAAACCAGCAGACGAAATAGTCAAATTCCAAGTCCACCCGACGGACCCCAAGAAGACAGCATCCATCGGGACATAGCTGGACCCAACGGTTGACGCCGCACTGCGAGCATTCCTATGCGAAAACTGGGACATATTCACCTGGCATCCTTCTGATATGCCAGGGATCCCACGCAGGCTGGCCGAACACAGCCTCAATATATTGAAGGGATATAAGCCCATCAAGCAAACACTGTGGCGCTTTTTAGAACCCAAACGACAAGCTATGGGGGAGGACCTAGCCAAGTTACTCGAGGCCGGATTCATCAGAGAAATAAAACACCCGGACTGGCTAGCAAACCTGGTGATGGTACCAAAGAAGGATAAATCCTGGCGCCTATGTGTCAATTTCAAAGACCTCAACAAGGCCTGCCCTAAGGATCGCTCCCCCCTCCCCGCATCGATCAGATTATCGATGCTCCGCAGGTCACGACTCACCGTGTTTCCTCGACGCATACACGGAATACCATCAAATCAAGATGAAGGAGTCCGATCAAGCCGCAACGACATTTATTACCCCACACGGGCCTTTCTGCTTCAACACTATGCCCTTCGGGCTCAAAAACGCCGGCGCCACCTACCAACGCATGATTCAAACATGCCTGGAGAAACAAATCGGCAAGACAGCTGAAGCATATGTGGATGACATAGTCATCAAAACTCGGCATGTCTAGTCATTAATAGACGACCTGCATCTCACATTCGACAACCTCCGTACATATGACATTAAGTTCAATCCGGTAAAGTGTGTTTTCGGTGTTCCCACTGGAAAACTGCTGGGCTTCATTGTTTCCAATAGGGGAATTGAGGCAAACCCAGCTAAAATCCGAGCTTTGTCACAATTGGCTACGCCAACAGACCTTAAACAAGTCCAAAAACTATCCGGATGTGTGGCAGCTTTAAGCCGCTTTATCTCCAAACTAGGAGAAAAGGCATTGCCACTCTATCGCCTTCTCCGATGCACCGATCACTTCGAGTGGACGGACGCGACAACGGCCGAACTGGAAGAAATAAAGGTTCTTTTAGCGAGCAACCCAATCCTGGCCGCGCCGAACGTCGGCGAACCCATGTTATTACACATATCAGCCACACACCACGTCGTAAGTGCGGTGCTCGTCGTCGTACGAGAAGAGGACGGACACAAATTCCTGCTTCAAAAGCCGTTATACTATGTATCCACTGTCCTCACGCCATGCAAATCCCGATACCCTCATTACCAAAAAATAGCATACGCGGTCTTCATGGCATCACGGAAGCTACGACACTACTTTCAAGAGTGCTCAATAACGGTGGCCTCCGAAGTACCACTCAATGACATAATAAACAACCGTGATGCCACGGGCCGAATTGTCAAGTGGGGCATTGAGCTCCTCCCATTCGACATAACATACAGACCGCGCTGGGCCATTAAGTCCCAAGTACTGCCGACTTCGTCGCTGAATGGACAGAGGCCAAACTCCCTAAGAGTACGACACATATTACAACTGGGTCATGCACTTCGACGGCTCCAAAATGCTAGCGGGCTTAGGAGTAGGCGTTGTCCTAACATACCCCATTGGAGATACAGTTTAGTACGTACTCCAAATATTATACACAGACTCCAACAATGCAGCCGAATACGAGGCCTTATTGCATGGTCGGATGGCCGTCTCCATGGGCATACAACGCCTGGAAGTGCGGATTCAAACCTCGCAATATCTCAAATAAATGGAGATTTCGATGCCAAAGATCCGAAGATGGCGGCTTACCGTAACCCCGTTCTCAAAATGTCGGCTCGGTTCGAGGGGCTCGAGTTTCATCATGTGGCTCGAGAAAGTAATCAAGTGGCGGATGTCCTTGGTCGCATCGGCGCCAAGCGCGACCCCGTCCCACCTAACATCTTTTTGGAAAGGTTCTTCAAGCCATCCGTGGTGTGGCAAGGGGAGAGCGGCAACACCAATCCGGATCCGACTATAACCCCAGATTCCGAACACAACGTGATCATCAGGGGCTCAGCCACCGAAATAACACCGTCGGCCCATCTCATCATGGCAGTCATTGCCCCATGAACCGAACCCTTCTTGGCCTACCTTAATAGGCGAGAACTCCCTGAGAATTAGAATGAGGCGCGCTGCATTGTCCGCCGCTCTAAAGCCTACAAGGTTCACGACGGAGAACTCTACAAGAAAAGCGCTACCGGAGTACTTCAAAGATGTATCTCCGAGGAAGAAGGGCGGCAGCTCTTGGCTGAAATTCATGCCGGTCTCGGTGGTCACCACGCCGCGGCTCGGGCCCTTGTAAGCAAGGCCTTCCATACAGGTTTCTATTGGCCGACGGCCCGAGCAGATGCACAGAACCTTGTCCAACATTGCGTCGGATGCAAACTTTTCGCCAACCAAAGCCATATGCCACCCACTGCTCTACAAACAATCCCCATCACTTGGCCTTTCACGGACTGGGGGCTTTATATGGTCGGATCCCTTAAAGGAGGAAGCCATAAGGAATAATATCTGTTGGTTATGGTGGATAAAATTCACTAAGTGGATAGAGGCCAAACCAGTTAAAACGGCCGAAGCCGGACTAGTGATAGACTTCATATCCGGTGTTGTGCACCGTTATGGTGTTCCACATAGCATCATCACCGATAACGGCTCCAATTTTCACAGCCGATGAGGTGAAAACCTGGTGTGCTAATCTGGGCATTAAGCTCGATTACGCCTCCGTCTATCACCCACAAACAAACGGTCAAGTCGAATGAGCCAATGGTCTTATTATGAGCGGCATTAAACCCAGACTAGTGCGGTCTTTAAAAGAATCAGACAAGCACTGGGTCGAGAAGCTCAATTCCGTACTCTGGGGGCTCCGGACCACGCCCAATCGCACTACCGGATATACACCTTTCTTCATGGTGTACGGCGCAGAGGTTGTGTTACCCTGCGACATTATTCATGACTCACCTCGAGTGCGCATGTACGAAGAGAGAGAGAGAGAGAGAGAGAGAGAGAGAGAGAGAGAGAGAGAGAGAGAGAGAGAGAGAGAGCCGAGCTTGATCGGCAGGACAACTTAGATGCTCTGGAGGAGGAGCGCGACGTCGCAAAAGACCATTCCGCATTTTATCAACAACAGGCTCGCAGATATCAAAGCAGAGAAGTGCGGGCCAAGACTTATAATGTTGGCGAACTCGTTCTACGCTTGCCCGATAAGAAAAAGGAAAAACTCAAGCCCAAGTGGGAGGGTCCCTTCATCATTGACGAAGTTCTCACTCGAGGAGTGTACTGCTTGCATGATGCATCAGACAATCGCGTAGAGCCGAACCCATGGAACGCGACCAGACTCCGAAGATTCTATGCCTAGCGCCGAACTCTTCGTTCGTCTCCTTCTCCCTTTTGTTTCCATTATTTATTTGTTTTTCCTATCTTTTCACTTTTTCTTTTTTAGCCTTAAAGCTCTTGTGCGGCTAAACCGTACACCTATGACGCACACATCCTCAAATATGTACGTCCATTATACCTGGGGGCTTCTTGTACAGAAGCTTATTATTATTATTTTCCAAGCATTAAGCTTACCACATATGTGTCTTTTCCTCGTATGTGCCTTTTCTTCGCCGTCATATGCATCGATATGACTTAATTTTTGGCCAAGCTGGGTTTCCTGGCTCCTGTGCTTATGCCCTATGTTCTCGTTAGTTTGGGTAGGGCATAAAGGGAGCACCTCTGCGATTGTTACTGCCAGTTCATCCGGATGTGTACCTCATACTGGGTGAAGCCGAAAGCTAGTGTTCTTAAGGGAATATTCGGTCAGCGGACTAAAGATGTTTTTGTACTCATTACACTATGAACCCCCAGATGTTACGTATGCTGCGATTTTTCAATCATAGTTCGGACATGCACGTTAACGCATGCTCACCCAGGGAAAGGAACCCTTAACGGAACTATTCTCTCTGGAAGATGTTTCTTACAATCACAATGTAATATAACATAGCTAGCTTGATACTTTTCTATTCAAGCAACTATGACCCCTACGCCTGGTTTCCATGCATACGCCGGTTTACTTTGCCGCTCAGGTATCTGGAAACACTCCGCACCCTCGGGTCCAGAGGTTGAAGCGAAAAGGTCTGTCATGACAATTGTTTTACAATCCAGCTAGGGACAAATATGTCAAGGAAAGTACATAGTCACTTGGACTCAAAAACTTCCTCTTCTATGTCGTCCAACAGGTTGTCTAGCTTACAATCCTGTTGAGAATATTTTGCGGCTACATTTACCTGGTCATATACCAAACTAACGGGAATTTCTTTTCCATCTGACCCTAAAGGTCCAACCCGGGCCATATGATTCGGATCAAGCTTGGTATACCGTGTTTTCACCATGGCCCAGGCCTCTCGCGCACCTTCCTGGCAGTTCGATATCTTCCATAATCGGAAACGCCACCGCGCTCCCTTAAAAAGCTGTACAAGCCCCTCCATACTTCCTGGAGGGGAGTCGAATGGCCATAAGGCCTTAGCAACACCTCGCATCACCTGCCGAGCTCGCTCGTGCATTTGCGATAGCTCTTATAGCAGATCGCCCGAAGATCTGGACACCTCCTCTTTGGGACGGCCAGTCAGCATACCTACAGACATAACTCTGTCAGTTCCTTTCCTCGCCGAATTACACGGAGGTAAGTTTGAACACATAATAAATATGCCGCCTCGCAGCCTCTTATTTTCCTTTACGGAGTCAGCCAGCTGGGCTCGCACATCTTTCAGTTCTTCGCCCAGCTATGTGTTGGAATCACGAGTTTGTTTTTCCTCCACGACCCGTGTCAGATATCGTTCGCCCATGACGATTGCCTTTGGCTTCTTGTTCACCCGCTTGTGCGACTTCCGGTACCTTTCCCGGATGATCTGACGATCCTTCCATAAAATATGCAACTGTGTTAGCATTGTTGGTATATAATTCGGTTTTTCTCAATGGAGGGACACATTACCAAGCGATGCCTTCTTGGATTTCTCCAGCTCGGCTGTCACAGAAGCTAGCTAGGTTCGACACTTTTCCAGCTCTTGAGACAATAGGTTGTTCTTCTCTGTAAGCACTTGGGTTTACAATGATCCTTAAATCAGCTGAATCAATTGCTTCAAGTCTCGCGGGCTACTGGTATATAATGTGAGCTTACCCGCATATCTTTTAAATATTGGTCTGTGGCTCTGGCAAGCCCATCTCGAGCAGCTCGGATGTACGCATCACCTGAGCTGAAGGCATTAAATGCCTCTGTCGAAAAGCAGGGGTCGCGGAGAGCGGCCCTATGGCGCCGATGATTCATGACGCTCTCCACTTCTGAGTTTGTGACGGACACATCATCCGAATCCTCTGCCAAAGGACAATCCGGCGGCACTCCCATTGTTACGGCAGGGTCTGGAACCTGGCCGTTGGGAGTGTGACTGGCACGACTCCTGGACATAGTCTGGCGAACACTCTTCCTGATAAGACACGAATGAATAATGTCACAGTTGGATGTGACTGCCAAAGGGCATATTTACAAAGCCATACCTCTTTGATGACGACTCCTGTGTGTCTTCGCTTGCCTTCCTCTTCGAAAGCTTGCTCAATGCGGGTCCCACTCTCTTCATAGTCGCCTCTGGTGCAGGATGGTGTGCCGAGCGCCTCCCCTTTGGAGCACGAGACAATGCGGTTGGTGAGATAGAATGAGGAGGTTCTTTCGAAGGAGATGTCTCCTGATTACTTACGTGTGAGGCAGGGAGAAGACCGGGATAGTCGGCGGTGATGGCCACTTCCGTGGCTCATTGCTCGCCTGGTAGAACACCCCATCCTTGAGCTCCATGAATATATCTGGATCCTCTTTGAATCCGGGGTCAAGGTCCCGGTTGTGATCCTCTAGCTGTGGGGCGGGGATGTGTAGCCCTTGGTGATCTTCTGCCATTCCTGTTACAAATGGATGAATTAATATCCATTGAAAGTAATTGAGGGAGTAATTTGAGTAGAGTAATGGGATTGGAACTCACCCATCTTGGAGGACTATACATGGAAAATCCATCTCGGCGCTTAATACGAGTGAAATCCTCTTTCTCCCTTTTGTATAGTTCGGCCAGTATTTTGGCCAAAGCGGCGGGGGTGTTCGGACCCTTCCGACCGTAGCGGGAGGCGTCATCTTCCCCATTGTAGTGCCACATGGGAAGCCTTCTGTATTGGAGTGGTTGAACCCCTCGCGCTATGGAAGTCGCCATTACCTCGACTATTGATAATCTGGACTGAGTGAGCGTCTTTATCTTGCTCATCAATTGACGAACTTCCGCGCTATCTTCCTCCTCGAGGCTCCGAGGGCACCAGCTGTGGCATTTCTTCTACGGAATACTTGAAAATTTGGGAAGATCCATTCGGACTGGGTCGAAGAGCAGCATCCTCGATATAGAACCATTCGGAAGGCCACTCTTCGGATGCCTTCTTCGGTGTGCCGGACAGGTATCTGGTCCCGACGATACGCCATACCTCGGCTCCGCCCACTTCGAATATTGATCCCCCTTGGCTACGAGGGACAAGGCAGAATAGTTTCCTCCATAAATCAAAATGGGCCTCACAACCCAGGAATAACTCACAAAGAGCAACGTAACCCGCAATGTGTAGGATGGAGGCAGGAGTGAAATTTGCAGTTGGAGGCCATAATGCTCCAGAAGACCTCGGAGGAATGGGTGGATTGGAAATCCAACGCCTCTCAACAAATAGGGAACGAAGCAGAGTCGTTCCCCCTAGATGGATTGGGGCGATTCTCCGCCTGAGCCCCACCATTGAAGGAAATCAATCCTGCTCGAACGGGGACTAGATCCGGGGAAGAAATCCCGTGTCTGCAGCTTCACTAGCTGACTATGGGATACGGAACATTTCTCCCAATCCCCTTTTCCGGGATAGTGGGGACGGGAGGAAGAGCTGGGAGCGCTAGCCATGTTGGAATGGTTTCTCCTAGCAAACTCTGAGGATTCCTCGCTTGGTGTAGAATGGATCTGAAAATCCCAATCTCTTTAAATAGACGCCTTTCTTACATGGTCAGTGTGGTATATGCAAAAATACCCCAACCTCTTGTATTCGCTCGACACGTGGAAGCTGAAGTCATGAAGGTGCGGAAGCCAATGGGCGCGACATTAAATGGAAAGACGGATACTGCTCTTTAAGCCAGGTACTTTGAAGTAATCGGAGGAGGAACTCGCTTGCAATGCCGAAGACAATCTACGCGCTGGACACATCATCACTTAAAGACTGGTTCGGGGGCTACTGAGGGAGTCCTAGATTAAGGGGTCCTCGGGCGTCTAGCCTCTTAACATGGGCCGAACTGTTGGGCTGTGAAGATACAAGACCGAAGACTCTCTCCCGTGTCCTAATGGGACTCCCCTTGGCATGGAAGGCAACCTTGGCGTCCGTATATGAAGATTCCTTTCTTTGTAATCGACTTTGTACAATCCTAGTCCCCTCCGGTGTCTATATAAACCGGAGGGTTTAGTCCATAGAGGCAATCATAATCATATAGGCTAGACTTCTAGGGTTTTAGCCATTACACTCCCGTGGTAGATCAACTCTTGTAATACTCATATTCATCAAGATCAATCAAGCAGGAAGTAGGGTATTACCTCCATAGAGAGGGCCCAAACCTGGGTAAACATGTCTCTTGTCTCCTGTTACCATCAACCTTAGAAGCATAGTTCAGGAACCCCTACCCGAGATCCGCCGGTTTTGACACCGACAGTAGGTGTTAAAAATGATATGTTTGAGGTAATTGGGTTTACTAACAAAGAGTTTGGTGTGGTTTCTACCATCAAGTCCAAATCTGGTAATTTTGTTTGGCATTTTTGTGGTATATGGCTCTGCCTATTGTAAATGTAAGGTTGATTTCATTGCTGAATTACATGATATTTTAGAGGCTGCTTCTTAGCCTGTCTTGGTGTGTGGGAATTTTAATCTGGTCAAGCAACAAGCTGACAAAAGCAGTAGCAACATTAATCCTCATATCACTTTTCTTTTCAATGATTGGGTGAATAGATGGGCTCTCTTGGAGATTCCCATCTCCAATAGGTCCTTTACTTGGTCTAACAATCAGAGTAACCCAAATTTTGTTGTTCTTGATAGAATTTCCACTTTTGTGGATTGGGATGCTCATTTTACTTTATCTTCTTTGATTTCTCTTCCTAGGGTGGGAAATGACCACACCCCCCGATTTTAGATACTGGGGCTAGGAAAGCTACTACCCCTAAAATGTTTAGATTTGAAAAATGGTGCCTAGCTCAACCTGGGTTCTCCCAACTTGTCCATGATGTGTGGGTAGTCAATGGGAATACTAGATCTTCTATTGAAAATTGGATGTGCAAGACCAGAGTCCTTAGGAAAGTCATTAAAGGATGGAGTATCAATATTGAGGCTACTATTAAGAAAAAGAAAAAGTCTCTCCTTATGGAGTTTGATATGTTGGGTGTACTTTCAGAAAATAACCCTCTTTCAACAAGTGATTATGAGAGAATGAACTTGATTAAGAAAGAGTTAGATGATATCTGGAAGAAGGAAGAAGCTGCCCTCTGGCAGAGATCCAGAGATAGGAAGATCCTCGAGGGGGATCGTAATAATGCTTATTTTATGGCCTTGGCCAATCATAGGTGAAAGATCGAGGATGTCGCCTAGAGGGGGGGGGTGAATAGGCGCTTTAAAATAATTACGGTTTAGGCTTGAACAAATGCGGAATAAACCTAATGGTTAATTTGTCAAGCACAAAACCTAAAACAACTAGGCTCACCTATGTGCACCAACAACTTATGGTAAGCAAGATAAGCAACTATGTGATAGCAAGATATATGACAAAGAACAATATGGCTATCACAAAGTAAAGTGCATAAGTAAAGGGGCTCGGGTAAGAGATAACCGAGGCACGCGGAGATGACGATGTATCCCGAAGTTCACACCCTTGCGGATGCTAATCTCCGTTTGGAGCGGTGTGGAGGCACAATGCTCCCCAAGAAGCCACTAGGGCCACCGTAATCTCCTCACGCCCTCGCACAATGCAAGATGCTGTGATTCCACTAAGGGACCCTTGAGGGCGGTCACCGAACCCGTACAAATGGCGACCCTTGGGGGCGGTCACCGAACCCGTACACTTTGGCAACCCTTGGGGCGGTCACGGTACCGTCAAAATGCTCAGGCGATCTCCACAACCTAATTGAGACCCGACGCTTGCCGGAGCTTTACACCACAATGATTGAGCTCGAACGCCTCCAACCGACTAGGGGGCCCAAGCACCCAAGATAAACAAGCTCAAGGGCACCAAGCACCCAAGAGTAATAAGCTTCTCAACTTGTAACTTCCACGTATCACGTGGAGAACTCAAACCGATGCACCAAATGCAATGGCAAGGGCACACGGAGTGCCCAAGTCCTTCTCTCCCAAATCCCACCAAAGCAACTAATGCTAGGGAGGAAAATGAGAGGAAGAACGAAGGAAGAACATGAAGAACTCCAAGATCTAGATCCAAGGGGTTCCCCTCACTTAGAGGAGAAAGTGATTGGTGGAAATGTGGATCTAGATCTCCTCTCTCTTTTCCCTCAAGAACTAGCAAGAATACATGGAGGGATTTAGATTTAGCAAGCTCGAAGAAGGTCAACAATGGGGGAAGAACACGAGCTCAAAGGATAAGGTTCAATGGGGAAGAAGACCCCCTTTTATAGGACCTCCCGAATCTAACCGTTATGTGCTCAGGTCGTGCACAAGCGGTACTACCGCTTGGAGGAGCGGTACTACCGCTTAGCACGCTCAAAACAGCCCAATCGAGAGAGAAAACACGAGTTTTTGGTCCGGGGTGGTACTACCGCTTAGGAGCCACGGTAGTACTGCTCTGGAGCAGTACTACCGCTCAGGAGCCGCGGTAGTACCGCTCTAGAGCGGTAGTAAAAAATTACATCCGCTCTAGTCGCGGTAGTACCGCTGCAGCCTTTACCAAAACAGCCACAACTTTTGCAAACGGACTCCGAATTCAACAAAACCAAGTTCGTTGGAAAGATAACGACAAGGGCTAACACAATCTTGATAGAAATACCAATAATAAGAAAATTAGAAAAGGCCCAAAAGAAAATGGTGAGAACCCTTCCTCGGAGAAGACCGATAAAACCTCCAACACCGAAAACATCATAGAAGACGCATGCAAACTCCGTTTTCGATGAACTCAAGCTTGTCATCAAGATGACCATAAGCTCTAAGACTCACAAAGAGAACCAAACAAGAACCAAGAAACATAATGCAAGGATGCAATGGTTTGAGCTCTCGACGAACGATACGATCAAGCTACTCACTTGAGAGCCCCCCTTGATAGTACGGCTATCGATCCTATAACCCGGTCTCCCAACTACCACAATGAGACCGGTAAAATAGAAAACCTATCAAGGGCAAACCTTTGCCTTGCACATGGTCCACTTGAGATAGATGATGACGATCTTGACTCCCTCAAGTTGGACCACCTTTCTTGATTGCGTTGGCTCGATGAAGACTAGATGATTGCTCCCCCATAGTCCACTATGGGTGAGCGACTCTTCGGCACATCTTCACAAGTCCATTGACACCACAATGGATGGCAAGATTCAAACTTGATTGCTCCCCCATACTCCATTATGGGTGAGCCACTCTTTGTGTTGCTCCACTTGAACTTTCACACTGCAAACTTGATGACGATCACCACTTGATGTCATCCTCCATGGGTTGTATGGGATCTTCCTCTTGACGCAAGACCATGGAAACATACCTAACCCCACAAAGAACTCTCACGTAGACCATGGGTTAGTACACAAAGCGTAATGGACAATGCTTACCATACCATGGGAACACTTGGTCCCACTCGGTACATCTTCTATGCTTTGTGAGTTGATCAACTTGATTCACTCTTGACTTAGTCTTGATCAACCTTGAATCTTTCCAGCTCTCTTCATTTGGATGATGTCTTGAAGGTAAATATGAATGATCACACAATCTTCTTCTTCAAGACATGCTTGCAATAAGCTCAACACTCACATGACCAATCTTTGGATAATTCCTTAATAGCACCTTGGTCAACCCATAAACTCCTTTAAACCAACACATGGACTTCAAGAAATGCCTATGGAAAAATCCTTCAAATATAACTCGATGCAACCATTATTCCATAGAGAATGTCATCAATTACCAAAACCACACATGGGGGCACCGCATTTCCTTTCAATAGGCATGGAAAAATCATGTATCTGAGTTAAATGGCCCTGATGGCCCTGTCACTAGTACGACCGACATGTTGGATGTTGCTACTAACTTTTATAAGAAGCTATTTTCTTTTGAAGAAAAACCTGACCTTCATTTGGACTCTAATTTTTGGGATGATTGTGACTTGATCACAGAAGAGGATAGGTTGATGTTGGAGAGACCCTTTTCGGAGGAGGAAATAAAAAATGCAATTATGAGTCCATATACTGGAGGGGCCCCTGGTCTTAATGGCCTCTCTTTTATCTTCTATCAAACCTTTTGGGATTTGATTAAGGATGACTTTATATGGTTGGTAAAAGATTTTGCAAATGGCACTCTTGATGTTTCTAGACTAAATTTTGCCATTATTACCCTTATTCCTAAAGTCAATAATGCTAAGGATATGAAAAATTTCAGGCCTACCAGCCTTGAGAACTGTTCCGTTAAGATTTTTTTTCCAAAGCCATGAATACTAGGGCTTCCCCTATATGTGATAAAATTATGTCCCAAAACCAAACTGCTTTTATAAAAGGGAGATTTATCCTTGAGAGTGTGGTTATGGTTCATGAGGTAATTCATGAAATTCATAGAAGTGGTTCCAGTGGTTTAGTTTTGAAACTTGACTATGAAAAAGCCTATGATAAGGTGAATTGGGATTTCCTTGTGGAGATGCTTAGATCTAGAGGCTTTGGTGATAAATGGATTGGGTGGGTTTGTAGTTGCCTCCATCAAGGGACCTTTTCTATTAAAATTAATGATACCATTGCCCCACATTTGGGGGGGGGCTTAAACAAGGTGACCCTTCTTCCCATTTGCTCTTTGATTTAGTGGCTCATGTTTTTTAAAAAATGCTTAAGAAAGCTGCTAGTAATAATCTAATAAGGGGGCTTCTGTTGATGACAACTTGCTTTTCTTGGAAGCCTCTGTTGAACATGCCAGGAATCTAAAGTGGATCTTGGCTTGCTTTGAAAAACTTTCTGGTTTATGCATTAATTTCCATAAAAGTGATCTCCATACCATCAATATTGATGAGGAGACTGCTAAGGAGTTTGCTCAAATTTTTTCTGTCAAATTGGGGAGTTCCCCTTTAAGTATTTAGGTGTTCCTTTACATTTCAAGAAGCTCAAGAGGGAAGATATCCAGCCTATTATTGATAGAATTATTAGGAATATTCCTGGGTGGTTGGGGAGAAATATGTCTTATAGAGGAAAGCTTATTCTTCTTACTACCTCTATTGCTAGCATTCCTACATACTTAATGTCTATGATGAAATTTCCAAAGTGGGAAATTGATGCTATTACCTCTCAAATGTCTCACTTCTTTTGGGGAAATGTTGGAGATAAACATAAATACCATTTGGCCAACTGGGAGCTGATCTCTCAAAGGAGAGAATGGGGTGGTTTGGGTGTCCCTAATCTTAGGGAGTTCAATATGTCCTTGCTAGCTGCATGGAGTAATTGTTTTTGATGATAGAGATAGTGATTGGAAAAACTGCTTAGATTTAAGTACAATGTGGATAAACCAAATATCCTTTGGTCCAGAACTGGGGTGGGCTCTCCTTTTTGGAAGAGTATCACTTGGGCATTTTGTGCTGCCAAAAACTTCTACAAGTGGATTCTTGGGAATGGGAGGAATGTGTCCTTTTGGCATGACACATGGATTGGTGATTATTCACTTAAAACTAGATTCTGGGATTTGTTTGTTATCTGTGAGCAACAAGATGCCTCAGTGGCCCAGGTTTGGGATGGAGTGAAGTTACAGTTGACCTTTAGAAGATGTGTGGATGAAGATACTTTACGTTCCTGGGATGAAATGCTAAATCTGGTTAGAGGGTTCTCTCTGTCTAATGACGCTGATAAGCCTGTGTGGACCTTAGAAAGTAGGGGTGTTTGCTCTATGAAATCTTTGTACAAATTGATCAATTTTGGGGGTATTGTTTCTGTCTGGAAAGATTACATTTGGAGAATAAAAGTTCCACCGAATATCCTTGTTTTTCTGTGGTTAATGGTGCATAACAAGAGTTTAACTAGGGATAATTTATCAAAACGTCAACATGTGGAGGATTTGACCTGTGTCTTCTGTAATGAACTTGAAAGTATTCATCATCTTTTCTTTAACTGTGTGGTTGCCCGACAAGTTTGGCTGGTGATAGCTTAGTGCATTGAGATACCTATACCTGAATCATTTAAGTCTTTTATTCCTTTCCGGAAGAAGAAAAAAATGCTATGATGCAGTCAACTTAATCTCTGCTGCTACCTTATGGAGCTTATGGTTGCTTTGGAATGAATTTGTCTTCCAGGGAAGAAGTTGGCGAAGTATCAGGTGTGTGCTAGATTTGGTGGGAAGACATATTTGCCAATGGAAAATCCTATGTGTGGACTCCCAAGCTGCGCTACTCCTCCAATGCTTGAGGCTGCTTGACCATCATCGGGGGGAACTGCTTAGAATCGCTTGGCGGATGGATGGCTCTGGGAGAGTCTTGTAGCGGAACTAATAGATTCATTTAGTTTTGCATCGTTGTAGCTCTGTTGCTTCTCTCCTCAGGGGCCTAAGACTCGTTTGAAGTTTTTCGTCTAAGCGGGAGGTGTTTGAGAACTTTAGTTATTCTCTCCTTGTAATAATTCTGCTACAGCTGCGTTCTGGCTGGAGCCGAGAGCTGTGAATAGTCTATTGTGGTTGCCTTTGCTTTTTTAATAAAAAGTTGGGGCAGGGGGGCAACCCCTTTCGTTTCAAAAAAAAAGAAAGGCAGAATTTTCATGATGAACATGCAATTGACTAATAGAGGATTGCAACATCGATTTTGCGTATATGAGAAATTCTGGCAGATTCGACAAAATTTGGATTGCGAAAGCTTACAAAAGGACGATCGCCAAAACTATGCAGTCTGACACATAATCCAGATAACTGGTGCTTACCGCTTGGAATAAGCGGATACCTACCTAAAAACGATCAACAACTCAAAAAAAAAGATAACTGGTGCTTCAAATTTCAGCCCACTTGTGGGACTCAAACGTTTGTGAGACATCTCCCCCCCCACTTTTCTTCGTCGCATCTTTCTGTTGCATCGTAGTGCCGCCGCGTCGTGCAACCCAGTCGCCCGCCATGCCCAACATCAGGAAGACGTTGGGGGGCCGTCGTGCGGTGCTCCTTCTGCCTTAAGCCACTAAGGCTGCCATGTATGCATGCACGCCTCCGTACGACCAGCCCATGGCATGCTCATGGCCACCGCCTCGGTCGAGGAAGGAGAATACAAGTCCACGGCAGCAAGCGCCACCACAACCGCTTGCTGGGGAGAGGCGTTGCTTGTCCTCCATGGTGACGGGCACCACCGGCTGTTCCCTGGCGATGCCGCACCACCACATTGGCATGCACGCACAAACGCATCACGCACACAACATACTTAGAGCAACTTTAGCGGTTCCCCTAAAAGTTATGTTTGAAGGGAGTTTTTTCTAGTTTGACGGATTAAGGCATATCTAGCAGATCCCCTAAACCAATAATCTCTCAAAAATGTAGGTTTGTATTCCTTCAAAATAATCTTGCCTCAGTTGGCCGAGATCATCTAGACAAACCAAAGAATGTTCATCATAGGCCGTGTGTCCATGACAACAACTTTCTTGCCCACCAAACAAGACGTCTTCTGAACAATCTTAAATCCCCAGGAGTGCTTCTCAATCTTGACAACGCGTGTGCTTTTGATTCGGTGTCATAGCCATTTCATCTCAAAACCCTACACCACTTGGGATTTGGTCGAGGATGGTGTAATTGGGTGTCCATCCTCATTTCCACCACTTCTACTCGCATCCTTGGCAACGGCAGTCTACCCCCTAGTGTCACATGCTTGTGGAACATGTCAGGGAGACCATATCTCGCCCATGCTCTTCGCCATCGTCATCGACACATTTAATTCCTTGTTGAAGCATACTTTGCACACCTGGTCCTCTGTTGCCTTAGCACCACCACGTGATATCCTGCATCTCGTGTGTTGGGGATATAACTATTAGGTATTTCCCGCCCAGGAGGAGCCGGGTTATACCTGTGAAGACTCTTGAAGCCCAAGACAAAGCCTGAAGATGGCGGTTCAGTTAAGGGCCCAAAGCCCAAAGGCAACTTAAGGCCCGTAGAGATAAACCGCCACATGTACATGACTTGTATTGTGAGGCAAGAATAGTCAGAGACCGAGCCGGACACTGTTTATGAGCCGGCCGGGACTTTGAGGGCCACTGGGCGTCGACCTCTGTATATAAAGGGACAACTCGGCGGCGTATCATGGCAAGTAACATCAGATCGAGAGCTAGGTCAAGCGATTTCGCTCCCTGGTAATTGAGACATAAGCAATCCCACTCAAAACTGGATCGTAGGCTTTTACCTTCACCGTAAGGGGCCGAACTAGTATAAACCCCATGTCCTTTGTCCCGATTAACCCCTTTAAGCTTCCTAGTTGTGATGGCTCCACGACTAAGTCCTTTCACTAGGACATCTGACGTGACAATTCCACGACAGTTGGCGCCCACCGTGGGGCTAGCGCACGGTGGATTTGAATTCTTGAAGGGAAGCTTCGAAGGGCTCAAGGGATACGCTGTGGACCGGATGACCAAGAGTCGTCGCGGCAAGCTCTACATCGACGACGCAGGCTGGGGCCCCGACGCCGGCTCAATCGAGTACGGGTACCGGGTCCCCTTCGGCGGAATCCACGTCTTCATCAGCAAGATCGGCGAGCCGGGCCCTGAGCCAGACATCTGCACTGACCTCGTCGAGACTGCTCAGCGTGCGAGACCCGCCCAGGCTCAACCTGCCGTGAAGCGTGCCTTCGTGGGATGCATCCATGGAGGAGGACTTTCTAAAGGATCTGCTTCTGCCGGTGAGACGGCCATCTACTCTGATGGCGAGTCGTCCACAGATGAGACAGATTCGTTGTATCAATTGCAAGACGGCGGGTTTGGGGGCTGTTCCGATGGCAGCAGTGTTTCGGACCTCCTTGAGCCGCCGAGTAGATTTGGGATCTTCATGGCTGGCACGCAACCCGTTTAAAATTCTACGACTGCGGCGGCGATAACCTCCAGATCAGCGACAGCCGGGGCAGGAGGCCCTGTGCACCCGCCGGCTCAGGTGCTGATGGATCTCATGGATAAGATAACCACTCTATTAGCCGCCGCGGTCAACCCGGCGGATCAAGCTCAACATGATGCGGAAGTGGCACAGTTAAAACAAGATATAGTGCGGGCTAAGGAAGACCTGGCAACAGAAGATGTCTAGATGACCGCAGAGCGAGCGGCTCTGGACGCTTAGGCTCAGCGGATTCAGGTGCAGGCTTTTCGGCTCACGATGGATCAGAATGCATCCAGTGAGGTCATGAAGAGAAGATACCAGAAGACTCAATCTCGTCTGCCTCCAGTTTATGATCCTCGAAACCTCTTCCATACACCCGGTGCAGGGCCCAGTAACCCGCTGGAGATAAACCGGGTTGCAGCACCCGGGGATGGAACGTTGGTTTAGCCACGTATGATGGAACCTCCCCGGATGAATACTGCTTCGCCTCAGTATGTACCAACACCACTGGGTCATTACGATAACCCTTTGGAGAACATGATTGCTGTAGCGGCATGATTGGCGACTCTCCCAGTGGAGGGCGACTCTCCGACGGCGGTTGAAACTCGAAGGGTCAGAGAGCTTCTTCAGACGGCTTTGGCACAACAGAGCTGAGACAGGATTCATTCGACCCCTCGTCCAAGCCGGAGCCCGAGTTATAGCAGGCACATGGATTCAGCGGCCGTTTCAAGCAACACCCGGCGCCATGACTAGCCGGGTGGGCATGACCCGGCGCGTGGTGGAGCTCTTAACTTGATTGATCAGGACAGAATACGTCAAGAGGCTAAGCGGGCGGCTCAGCAGGCAGCTGAGCAGGTGGCTCAGCGGGCGGCTTACCAGTCTTTTCCGGTTTACCCGATGACTTCTATTGAGGCAGGCGTGACCACTAGGACCGGATGTGTCACTTGTCTGGTGCCGGCTCTGCGTAACGAGCATTTGCTCAAGGATTTCAAGGGGCCTCGAAAGGTGCCTAACTACACGGCCGACTTATAGCCTGGGGCATGGATTGAAAGCTATGAGATGGCTACGGAGCTGCTGGAAGTCAGTGACGCTGCGGTGGCTAAGTACTTCACCATGATGTTGGACGGGACGGCCCGTACTTGGTTGAAGGGGCTGCCACCTAATTCCATCGGTTCATAGGCAGAGTTAAAAGCCTGGTTCATTCAGAACTTCAAGGATACGTGCAAACATCCTATGTCAATTGTAGATTTGACTAATCGCAAGCAAGAGGAGGGTGAGTCCACTTCCCATTGGGTGCACCGGGTCAAAGCCATAATACATTCGTCTGATAAGATGGATGCCGGCTCTGCAGTCTTAATGTTGGAGAAAAATTGCCGTTTTACGCCTCTGAAGATGAAGCTGGGGCGGCTCAAGCGCGATTATAATGACATGGGCCAGCTGATGGCATCTCTAGTCAAATACACCGACTCTAATAATACCAAGGATCCCGAGTCTGATGATGAGAAGACAGGGAAGGGAAAGAAGAACAGCAACGCCAAGGGGCCTCAGCATAACCCGGCAAATCAAGGAGGTAATAATAAACGTAAAGCTGATGGTAGCTTGGAGTTTGTGGCTAACACCAATGCGCATTGCAACAATCAGCGACGTAAGGGGAGACCACCTCCTCGGTCCGGCGGGTCAAGCCCCACACTCGAGCAGTTACCGAATGAGCCCTGTCCAAGGCACGGCACTTCGCAGAAGCCGGCCACTCACCTATGGAAGGACTGTACGATCATGAAGGCTTTCAAGAATTCCAACATGCTCGACGGTAATCATGGGCAGGGCGACGGCTCAGGTGGCGGCGGCTTTCATGGCCCGGGCGGCGGTTCAAATTCCAATTTTCAAAACTCGCAGGGTAATCAAGGTGGTTATAACCAGCAATCTGGCCAGGGAAGTCAGCAGCAGCAGCAGGGTGGATATCAGAGTAATCCAAAGCAGCTGAATAGTGGACAATATCATGTGTTTTTACCACTAGTTTGTGCAAACGGGACCAGAAGCTTCATAAGAGGGCTATGAACGCTGTTGAGCCGGCAGTTCCTCGTTATTTGAGATGGTTCGAGCAGCCTATTCTATGGAGTAGGGAAGATCACCCTCCCCGGGTTGATAATCCGGGTCACTTGGCCTTGGTGGTGGCACCCCAGGTTGGTGGATACAAATTCACTAAGGTGCTCATGGATGGGGCAGTAGCATCAATATCCTCTATTATGAGACTTTTCGCCGCATGGGTTTGACTGACAAAAATCTCAAGACTTCCAACACTATTTTTCATGGAGTGGTCCCTGGTAAGTCGGCATACCCAGTGGGTAACATTGAGCTGGAGGTAGCCTTTGGAGATGAGCATGATTCTAGGGCTGAGAAGTTAACCTTTGAGGTGGTCAAAATCAAGAGCCCGTATCACGCCTTGTTCGGACGACGGACTTATGCCAAGTTCATGGCATGGCCATGTTATGTTTATTTGCAGCTCAAGATGCCGGGTCATAAAGGCACCATCACAATGCATGGAAGCAGGAAGATAGCCTTGGAATGTGAGGAAGGCGATGCTGCTTAAGCTGAATCTGTTTGTGCGACAGAAGAGTTGAAGTTCTCAAGGACAATGTTGACCCGGCAGACATGACGTCTTTGAAGAAACCAACCATAGAGCATGAGCCGGTAATGAAGTTTAAGTCGGCCGATGAAACTAAGCTTGTTGATTTTGTTCCAAGCGACTCATCTAAGCAGTTCGGTATCAGTGCCAATCTAGATCCCAAATAGGAAAGCGCGCTCATCGAGTTCATCCGTGAGAACCGGGACATCTTTGCATGGAAGCCTTCTGACATGCCGGGTGTACCGAGAGAACTCGCTGAGCACACTCTAAATATTGATCCAAAATTTAAGCCGGTCAAGCAGTTTCTTCGGTGATTCAATGAAGAGAGGCGTAAGGCCACTGGCGAGGAAGTGGCCCGGCTCTTGGCGGTTGGGTTCATTATTGAAGTTTTTCATCCGGAGTGGTTGGCTAACCCGGCGCTGGTGCTTAAGAAGAACGACACTTGGCATATGTGTGTGGATTACACGGATTTAAACAAAGCTTATCCGGCTGATCCCTTCGCTCTCCCTCATATTGATCAAATCATTGATGCTACGATGGGTTGTGAGCGTTCGAGCTTTTTGGATGCTTATTCTGGTTATCATCAGATCAAGATGGCAGTTAAGGACCAGGAGAAGATGGCTTTTATTACTCCATTTGAAGACTTCTGCTATGTGTCTATGCCTTTTGGGCTTAAGAGTGCCCAGGCGACTTATCAGCGATGTGTGCAGAACTGTCTTCACAATCAGATTCGGTGCAATGTTCATGCTTATATGGACGACATTGTGGTGAAATCCAAAGAGAAGGAGACCTTGATAGATGATCTGAAGGAGATCTTTGATATTCTCCGTGTCTACATATGCTTAACCCGGCCAAGTGTGTTTTTGGTGTCCCAGCAGGCAAGATTTTGGGTTTTCTGGTTTCCAAGAGAGGCATTGAGGCTAACCCGGAGAAGATCAAGGCAATCACCTCTCTGGCTAAGCCGGCGTGCATCAATGATGTTCAGCATTTGGCGGGTCATATTGCTGCTTTAAGCCGGTTCATAAGCCGGTTAGGTGAGAAGGCCATACCACTGTATCAAATGATGAAGAAGACAGATGACTTCGTCTGAAGTGATGCTGCTAATGCTACCTTTGAAGATTTGAAGAGACAGCTAGCTGAGCCACCGGTCCTTGCTGCTCCCATTGATAAGGAGCCGTTATTATTATATGTGGCTGCTAACACACGGGCTGTCAGTGTGGACATCATGGTGGAGTGCAAGGAGGCTGGCAAGGAACATCTGGTTCAATGGCCGGTTTACTACATCAGTGAGGTGCTTATTGAGTCCAAGCAAAGGTATCCACATTGGCAGAAGCTCGTTTATGGGGTGTTCATGGCAAGCCGGAAGCTTAAGCAATATTTCCAGGGTCATCCCATCACTGTGGTCAGTTCTGCTCCTTTAGGAGAATCATTCAAAATAGAGAAACCACAGAATGAGTCGCCAAGTGGGCCATTGAACTTGGCCTCATGGTTTAAAGTACGTGCCACGTACTGCTATCAAGTCTCAAACACTAGTGGACTTCATCAACGATTGAACAGAACTGCAGATGCCTGAAGAGAAGCCAGACAACACATATTGGACTATTCACTTTGATGGGTCCAGGCAACTGGAGAGCTCGGGGGCTGGAGTTGTTTTAGCTTCCCCTCGAGGTGACAAATTTTGTTATGTGCTACGGTTGATGTTTCCCTGTACTAACAATGCAGCTGAGTATGAGGCCTTGCTCCATGGTCTTCGGATGGCTAAGGAGATGAATTTAAGCAGGGTAAGGTGCTTTGGCGACTCTGATTTGGTGGCTCAACAAGTCTCAGGAAAGTGGGATTCCAAGGATCCTCTCATGGCGGCTTATCGCCGTGAGGCTGATGCCATTGCTGGACATTTCAAGGGTTACCAAGTGGAGCACATTGACTGCAGAAAGAACGAGGTGGCTGATGCCTTAAGCCGGTTGGGGTCTCAGCGTAAGCCAGTGCCGCCTAATACTTTCTTGGATATTCTGCATAACCCTTCTGTCAAGTTGCCTACAAAGGAAGACTTGGCTGTTCCTGACCCGGAAACCCAATTGGTGGCGGCTCTTCATGTCATTCCAGATTGGAAAGTGCCATACTTGGCTTACATGACCCGGGGCAAGTTGCCTGAGGATGAAACTTTGGCCAGGCAGATAACCCGGCGGTCTAAGTCAATGACGATTGCCAATGGCAAGTTGCATCATCGCAGTGTCTCTGGGACGTTTCAGCGTTGTGTTTCTCCCGAGGAAGGTCAAGAAATTCTTCGTGAGATTCATGAAGGAGAATGTGGCCATCATGCCGGGTCAAAGTCCCTCGTAGCCAAGGCTTTCCATCATGGGTTTTATTGGCTGACAGCTCACGCTGATGCAGAGGATCTCTTCAGTAAATGTGACGGTTGTCAGAAGTTCTCGAGACGTGCTCACGTGCCGGCTCAAGAGTTGAGGATGATTCCAATTACTTGGCCGTTTGTAGTCTGGGGGCTTGACATGGTTGGTCCTTTCAAAAGGTCCAAATATAAAAAGACCCACCTCTTGGTGGTGGTTGACAAATTTACAAAGTGGGTTGAGGCAGAGCCAGTTAGTAATTGTGATGCAGCCACGGCGGTGCAATTCATGAAAAAGGTGATTTTTCGTTTTGGTTTTCCACACAGCATTATAACTGACAATGGCACTAATATGTCCAAAGGCGCCATGGAAGAGTTTTGTCAACGTGAGCATATTCGGCTTGATGTTTCATCAGTGGCTCATCCCCAGTCCAATGGTTAAGCTGAAAGAGCCAATCAGGAAATCTTGAAAGGCAGCAAGCCCCGGATTTTGGTCCCCTTGCAACGAACGCCGGGTTGTTGGGTTGAGGAGTTACCCTCTGTGATATGGAGCATCAATACTACTCCTAACAGGTCTACAGGTTATACGCCTTTCTTCATGGTTTACGGAGCCGAGGTGGTTCTCCCTAGTGACATCCGTCATGACTCGCCCCGCGTGGCGGCTTATGTTGAGGCTAACAATGAACAAGCATGTCAGGATGCACTTGACCTGCTAGATGAAAAGCGTGACTTGGCAGCAGCCCGCTCGATGATTTACGAACAGGATTTGCGTCGCTATCACAGCCGCTGGGTTAAGTCCAGAACTTTTTAGGAGGGAGATTTGGTGCTCCGGCTCATCCAGGATCAAACTGATGCACACAAGTTATCCCCACTTGGGAAGGGCCCTGTGTGGTCAGCAAGAACTTGAACAACGTGTCATACTACCATATCGATGTTCGAGAGCACAAAGACTCACGTAAGTCGGAGGAGGAGACCCGCCGGCCGTGGAATATCGCTCATCTGCGGCCTTACTACACTTGAGCCATCGGCTCTCATGATGTACATATTTTTGAAGATGTATATATTATGATAAGTAATAAAGCAAGACCTCTGTCCTTTTCATCTTTAATGGTTATATGTCTTCATCATTGTCATTTCAAATGACCAATTGGGGGCTGATCATATTCGAATCTAGCTTAATCCTCTTGGTCTGGCTCATGATCGTATTCGAATCTAGCCGTTAAACCTTATGATCACTAGGGGGCTTCCTGTTCAAACATAGGTCGTATTCGAACCAAAGAGAACATAGCTGTTGGTACCCTCTTGATCGGCACACTGCCAAGCTCACTAGGGGGCTTTTGATCGTATTCGAATCATAGCTCAACCCCTTTTGGGAACCGACTTTGATCGTATTCGAATCAGAGTCGTTAAAAAAACTCTCAAGGTCATTAGGGGGCTTCCTCTTCAAACATAGGTCATATTCGAACCAAAGAGAACATAGCTGTCGGTACCCTCTTGATTAGCGCAACGCCAAAGCCATTGGGGGCTACATGATCGTATTCGAATCCTAGATTAACCCCTTTGGAACGGTTTATTGATCGTATTCGAATCAGAAGCCTTGATTGTTTCTTCTTATTTGGTTTAAGTTTTATTTGAAAGCATCCTTTATTTGACTTGAGACTTTTTTGTTCAAAGATTTAAGTGCAAGTGTGGTTAAATTTAACTCGGCTTGATTTTGGATGATAAGTCGCCAACATATGAGAATCATCATATATTTGGAAGTGTTGGTTTCCAAAGATTGGGTTATCACCCTTACTGTTCGGGTCACATAAACTGGCAGTACAAACCCAAAGATCACAAGTACGATATCATAGTTGTGTTTCAAAATTATATTTCACAACAGGCTTATCTGTGACTCTTTTCCATATTAATGGTTATATGTAAAGATGTTATGACCCGCCTTGCGGTAAGCCGCCAAGGGATCTTGTGATCTATTTCTGTGTGCAGGACAGTTCAGAGATTTGCTAAAGCATAAGCAAAACATATGATAAGTAAAATACGGGTGAATATAAGATGGCGGCTTAACAGTGTTGAGCACCAAACACGTGCACGATGGCACGGCAAAACAAAGTTATTTCTACCCTATTACATGGCTCCCCGAGTCCAAATGATTAATATTTATTTCCAGCGGATCACAGGTATGAGCCGCCTAGCGGATTAATTCTCTTGTTGACCTGAAGCGTCCGGGTTAGCCCTCTCTGCCTCTTCGCCCTTTTCCCTTTCCTGGAAGGTTGATGATGACCAGTCAATGCCATTCAAAGCTTCAAATTTAGCTTCATCATCAATTAGTCCGGTCGGGTCAACTTCAGGGGCGAAGGTATGCTTACGGATTGGTGGGATCAGGCTGGTCACTTTATAATGTGGTGTTGGAATTCTCCGGTTCTCCGCATCATAACCCGGCTGGTACTTGGTGAGATCCGCTTCATCAGCTATCAGGATGGCCACGGGGTGTATCTCCTTCACACAAGTGGTGAAGTCTTCTTGTTCAAAGGGAATGCCATCCTCCTTAAGGCTTGGATAACCAATGGCGATGTCAGCTGGGTCTAACTCCGGTAGCCAAGCTTTGGCCCGACTTAAGGTAGCCACGGCTCCGGCTCTTGCAGACGATCGCCTTAGTTCAGCAAATCGCTGGGGCAACACAGAGAGTTTTCTTAGCACATCCACCAGGAGTGTGGGTACTTCATTTGATAGGGCCACTATGGCTAAGACACGTTGAGACCCGGCGTAGAGTTTCTCAACCAGTGTGTAAACCGCCTTCAGCTTTATCAGCATATCTTGGTTAAGATTTGAACTCCTGGGGCCTGCATAACAATGTCAGGTGAGTTAATGACAATTTATATGATCACTAGAAAGATTAAAATATTTTACACTTGCAGGGCGACTTACCAAAGATTGCTGAGACCATCTAAGAGACATGGCGCTTTAAGCCGGATAATTCGGCGGTTGCCTCTTCAAGAGCCGCCTCTGCCTTCTCAGCTCAGTTGATCAAAGCAATCTTTTCATCAGCCCAAGCCTTTTTCTCCATTTCAAAGTCTTTTTCAGTGTCTCTTGTTCAGATATACTGAATTCAAACTTGGAGTTGGCTCTTTGGGTTTTGTCTCTTGTGCTTCCAGGCGGTTCTTCAAGTCAGATACTTCTGATTCAAGTTGACTGGTGGTGACCTGTACTAATACCGGGTCAAAATCATAACTGTTAGCATATAATCTTAAAGTCCCAAGCCTTTTGCAAGCAACAACACTTGGCACTTGGGGGCTAATGTCTACCAAAGAATTTTACCTAAGTGGCGGTTCATGAGAGTAAGTCCCAAGCACTTTGCATGCAAGAGTACTTGGCACTTGGGGGCTAATGCATATTGTTGTTAAAGTTTTACACATATTTTATTCTATACAAGCATATGAAGGACCAGCTCAACCGTGCTGATTAAGCCGGCCCTTGGGGACTATGGAGTAAGCCGATTTCTTACATGTTATCCAAATATATCACTAATGTTATTAAGCTTGTTTCTAAGTCTATAGCATATTCATCATAAGCAATAGACTTGGGGGCTGGCATGATAAGGATAAATTAGTATAGACAAGGGACTGTACCTCAAATTTCTGGTGCATCTGCTTCAGCATATCAATTTCAATGTCGCGGCTGCTGTGTACTTGGCTCAGGTAGCCAGAGAAAACTTCCCCAATACTCATATGAGTATAATCAGCGACATCAAATTTGACCCTACGGCGTTCCAGAAGCTCCTCCTTGGCAAAACACTTGGCCAGCACAGTTGGTCTCCCCGGCTCGGCAAAGCCAGTGCTGGTAATCTCAACATCAGCACTTTGCGGATCGTCTGTCTTGGCCGGGCTAGGGACTTCCGGGTTTTCAGAACCATCGGCGGCTTGTTCGGCAGGCGGGTCAGCAGTTGGAGTTGGCGTGTCATGAGCTGGTTCAAGTGGCGGCTCATGAGTAGAGGTTTCAGGTGCGGCCGTTCCATGTTCCAGCTCTTTGAAGATCGGCTCTTTGGCCGGCTTGTTCTTCTTCACCTTTTTGCTGGGCTTTGCTTTTCCGCTGCATAAGATCAAAAGGTCAGTGCAAATACAACAAATTGAAATTAACACATGATAAGCAGGTTATCATTACCCCGGAGCGGTTTTGAAAGACGACAGATTCGACTGCATTTAGTCGCCGGAGGAAGGTGAAGTTTCCTGATAATTTGAGTCAAAAGAATTGAGTGGTTGACGAGTGAGACCCGCCAAAGGGTAAGAGGGGTTTAAATCAGAGGTGACCTTGTTCCGGCGCTTCCTTGGGGTATTCGGTAAGCCGGAGGAGAGTTCCGCATCCTTGCTAGTCCGGGTCTGCCTCCGACTCTCATGAATCTGTCGCTTCAAAAGAAATTGAGGATCTTGATAAGCTAAGGGATGTGAAAATCTTACTTTCTTGGTTACTCTTCTGATTTTCTGTCTTGGCAAAGGCTCGGAGTCGGAGGAAATGATAGTTACCTCTTCATCCTTGCCATGACTTGTTCCTGTGTCCTCCTACTGATAATCAGTGCCAATAAGATGGTTAAAAAAGGAGCCAAGAGATTCAAGGGCCACCTCCAACTCAGAAGTATCTTCTAGCCGAAGCAAGTCAGAGGCGGTGGCCTTTCTTGCCCTTCTTCTTCGCATCCTCTTTCCTGGCGGCTCTCTTGGCCTTTCTAGCTTCCTTCGCAGCCTCATGATCATATTTAACCTTCTAGAATTTATCACCAACCTGTGAAAATCAGCAAAAAAAAATATAAGTACAGATGAAACATCAAAGGATGAAGGTAATTTATTCCGATGGGCGGCGGCTTACCGCTGGAGCCGGGTTAGCTTCGCAGGGCTTAAGCCCACCATGCCGCAGTCTGTTAGGCTTTCATTCAGGAGAGACTTGGTCATGTCGTTAATGACGTGGTCAGGCAAATCGTCAGAACTATGCCGCAGAGGGTCATCTTTCTTGCCTGTGTAGGTGCACATCAGGCCGGGGCGGCGGCTCAATAGAATGATCCGCCAGGCGAGTCAAACCTAGACTAAGTCGATGCCAGTTAGTCCATTCCCGAAAAGAGCCTTGATTTTAGCCTTGGTGGGGGCAAGCGTCTGGCGTTCAACGGCTGTAATCTTGTTAGGAAGCTGATGGTTGGACTCAAGACGTAGAGCACGAAAACTGGGCAGAGGGTTCTCATCAGCCGGAGAAGTGTCTTAGCAATAGAACCATGTCTGGTTCCAGTCTTTGGGATAGCTTGGTGGGTTGGCATAAGGAAAAATTACGTCTCTCTGATGTTGGATCGAGACACCACCAAGTTCCAAGCTTTGTCTGTTGGCACACTCATTCTGGCGGTTCAAGTAAAATAATTCTCTGAAGAGTAGTATGCTGGGTTCTTCTCCAAGATATACTTCACTGAACACTTGAAAATTGCAAATATTAGACATGGAATTGGGTCCGATGTCTTGAGGACGGAGGTCAAAGAAGTGCAGGACGTCCCTGAAGAATTTTGAGCCGGGTGGTGAAAACCCCCGGTTCATATGGTCAGTGAAGACAATGACCTCCCAACCTTTGGGCTGAGGCTTTTCTTCCGTCGGAGCAGGAGCGCGATATGACATCACTTCCTTCTTTGGTAGATAGCCGGTCTTAACAAAGTCATCAAGCGTACTGTCTGTGACGATGGATTTGATCCAGTTGCATGAAGTGGGTGGTTTCAGTGCCATTGTGATGAAAGCCTAAGAAAGAGTAAAAATTTCCGGTTCAAATTAAAGTCGGAGAAAAACATTGCAGTGCATATTCAAGATGGCGGCTTACAAAGGGGCCTAATGGTATAAGGCTAATTATATCAGATTATTTAAGCCGCCATGAGTGCCATAAGCAGTTAAGTTGTCTAAACTGCCATGGACGGTCAAGAGTATCAATTGAGCATTTCCTTTTTAAGCCGGTGATAAGAGTCACCATGGCTAGATGGTTCTAACAAATACATTTTTTGCATAAGTGTTGCATAAACAAGTTTCACAGGTTGCAGCAATTATTTTGGATCAAACGGCTGTTCAAAAAAGAAAATATTCTAGACCTAGAAACATGGTACAAATGAGTTCATGGGTTCTAATGAGGCCTCTTTACAAGAAAAAGGGATCTGCTAGTATCAAAAATGTATGCAAAATAGCTACCGCATGAGTTCCATACTACTTTTGGATCAAATAAGGCCGCGATAGAAGAACTACGAAGAAACCATGATGAACTATGAAGAACACGGAGGAACTTGCAAACCCTAATGCAGATCTGAGGTGTGGGAAGGAGAAGACTTACGGTTGCAGATCTACTGCGGAGGGTCGTCACCGTTCTCTGGACTGGCTCAGGTTGATGCAGCGGCCAAGGTCGAGGAAGACGAGGTGCGCTGCAGCGGCAGCGGAGCTCGAGCGGCGGTAGGGTTGCAAGAGGAAGAAGATGAGGAAAGGTGAGAATGAGGAGAGACCTAGTCGTGTCTATTTATAAGGGAAGACTGGTAAGTGGGTGCGAAAAATGAGGAGGCCGAAAACATGGTTATCTAGCTACAAGGACGCCTCGATTCTCGGGATGGCCATTAAGATAAGTGTCGGTGTCAAAACCGGTGGATCTCGGGTAGGGGGTCCCAAACTGTGCGTCTAGGCGGATGATAACAGGAGACGAGGGACATGATGTTTTACCCAGGTTCGGGCCCTCTCGATGGAGGTAAAACCCTACGTCCTGCTTGATTAATATTGATGATATGGGTAGTACAAGAGTGGATCTACCACGAGATCAAGGAGGCTAAACCCTAGAAGCTAGCCTATGGTATGATTGTTGTAATGTATGTTGTCCTACGGACTAAAGCCCTCCGGTTTATATAGACACCGGAGGAGGCTAGGGTTACACAGAGTCGGTTACAATGGTAGGAGATCTACATATCCGTATTGCCAAGCTTGCCTTCCAGGAAAGTCCCATCCGGACACGGGACGGAGTCTTCAATCTTGTATCTTCGTAGTCTTGGAGTCCGACGGATGATGATAGTCTGGCTGTCCGGACACCCCCTAGTCCAGGACTCCCTCAGTAGCCCCCGAACCAGGCTTCAAGGACGATTAGTCCAGTACAGATATAGATCTTGGCGTTGCTGTAAGGCGGGTTCTCCCTTCAAGTTCCATGTACCTGCCGAACAGTGTCCGGCTTCACCATAAGTACTGTGTTTCTCGGCTTCTGCGCCCAATAATGGTATTTTTCCACGCGTCGCATGAATGCGAAAAGCCAGGGTGTCTTTTACATTTCACCCCCTAGTCGTGCGAGTCATCCGCCTATAAAAGAGGCAAAAATCCAGATCCAAACCGCACCATCCTCCTCCCGCAAATACTTCATCGGAGCGCCTTTGACCTAAAAATCCATTCCATCATGGACCGTCGACGCGGCTCTTCTTCACGCACTCCCAGCCCACCGCCGGGGAATTGGAGGAGGTGCTCTGTTTCGCACAACGAGCTAGTGAAGCTCCAAACGGGGGGATTTCTCCCTCCGGCCTTCATGGTCCCAGTCCGGGCCGAACTGGTTACTTATCAAGGTGGGAGGCAAGCGGAGGCTACCCCAAGCCCCAATAAGGGGGAGCGAGTATGCTTCGTCCCCTATCTGGTAAAGGGACTCGGATTCCCAATACATCCGTTCCTCCGCGGGCCTCGGAGTTCTACTTGACTCCAGCTCCACCACCTCACGCCGCCTCATCACGCATATCGCTGGCTACGAGCTCTTTGTGAGCTATTCTCGGGCATTGAGCCCCATTTTGCATTGTGGAAGAGGCTGTTCTCGCCTGCACTTCGTTCTCACGAGGGGTCCATATATCAAGTGGGCGGCGCCAAATATGGCGATTGCCGGACCGGATACCCATCCGCACTCCCAAGAAGGCGTCCGAAGACTGGCCTTCAGAGTGGTTTTATATAGGAGACGCTCCGCTGCCGGACCCAGTCCGGATCGGCCTCCCAGAGTTCAGTGCTGCTCCTTTGAAGAAACGCCTCAGCTGGCGCCCACGGAGCCCCCGATTGGAGGAAGACAAGAGCGTCCATTACTTGATGGGCCGAATAAGATTAATGGCCCATTCTGGCTTGACCATGATCGGAATCATGGCGACATGTATCATGCGGGGGGTACAACCATTGCAATACAGAGGCCACCCCATGTGGGATTTCAACGGGGAAGACGATGCCACCCGTCATGGCCGCAAAGGGCCGGATTCGACCGAGGATCTGGTGGAGATCCTGTCCAGCCTGTACAAGGGGAAGAAGGAGGACTTCCTTCGAACGAACCCTTTGAATGGGTTTTCCCTGATCAACCCTAGAGGATGGGTAAGCGAACACCTTTAAGGGCTCAACCCATGCTTTCGAAGTTTAAGCTTCTTACATTATGTCTCCGGCGCAGGATCTACGCCGGACTATGGAGGACATGGTGAGTCCTGCTCCGCAACCCGAGGATCCAGAAAGATCCTTGGATCCGGCCTCCGAAGAGGACCCGGACATCGAGGTGGAGCTGATCGACGGAGTGTTTCACCAGCTCAGCATAGACAATGCTTTGGTTGCCATTACGGTGGATTACCCCGGACTGTGTCCGGCTTCCCAGGTGACCGCGACCGAAGTCCGGACACCATCATCTCTTCCCTGCCCATTTCTAACCTTTGCGAACGATGGTATTTTGCAGGAAGCGCCTTTACGGCAGGAGGCCGAGCCCGCGGCGGCTGACCAACAGAGGTCAGTTCGGACCAGCAGGCGGAAAAGGAGCGCGGTGCGGATGGAAACGTCGCCGCAAAGGTATAGCTCGTATTTGAATTTTCAGAGCGATGTTCCTAGGAAACGCCTGAGTGCTCATGATCTTTGCAGGAGAAAAAGCGCTCGCCGGACTGCGGGCGCAGAAGTTGCCGATCCAACCTACACCGGCCAGGCTCCAGCGCCCGGCCTGGAGGGGGAGGCAAGCGCAAGACGCGGGCCGGATCCTTCTCCAACAGAGGACACCGACAGACTGTCTGCCACCAAGTCTGAGGTGGAGAGCGCCATGAACCATAGGTGCCGCCGGACAGTATTTCGTGAAGCATGCTTTTCCCCTGAGGCATTGGATGCCTTTAACGCAGGGGACGCGCATCTCCATGCTGCTCAATATGGTTTTACCAGAGCCACGGAGCAGTATGTGAAAGACATACGGGTAAGGTAATTTTAATGGTTGTATATACTAGTAGCCCCCGAGACTTAAAGTAGTTATGTTAACTGATTTAAGGATCATTTGAAAATGCAGGCTCTTACCGAGAAGAATGCCCAGTGTCTCGGGAGCCGCAAGATTGCAAGGCCCAACTTGAGGCCGCACTTGCTGCCGCAGGAGGAGACGCAGAGACCCCTCCTGGTAACACATTTTTATTAATAAATATAAGCGCTATGCGGCGTGCGAGCGAGTCTAATAATGACATTGCAGGTGCCGCCGGACAAGATCCGGACAGGCAAGCATTGCTGCGCCAGTTAAAGGCCGGCGAGAGTGTGCTGAATAGGGTTCAGCAAGAAAGGAACAAGCTCCAGGATGCCAACGCCAAACTCGGAGAAGAGTTGAAAGGCACTCGAGCCGAGCTGTCCGGCTCCGTTAAGGAGAATCAGCGGCTTCGTCGCGGCATTTATAGTAAGTGCTTGAGCGGACTCCTTTGAAAAGAAGAGTTCGGCGAGGAAGTATTTAGACATGATATGTCTTGTAGGTATACTCACAGGTCGTCCTGCAGAGGAGATGCCCATATCAACGGGTGATCAGCTTCCCGAACTGTTGCAACTGCTCGAACGAGTTCGGCAGGCAATGACCGGCGTCGTCCGGGCTTTATGGCCAGCCTTCTCCCTACCCGAGGGCCTTGGGGAGCTTATGGAGAAGCTTCAGGAGTGCGGCAGCGCCTGCTTGTGGAAGATTCGGCTTGCCGTCAAGGTGCTGTGGAGGCTTGGGCCATGGTGAAGACGCGGTATAAGAAGGCGGATCCCACCATATGGTCAAGTTGGACGGTGGGGCCCGATGGGAAGGAGATCCCTGTGAGTTTAGTATACAGCCAAGTAGAGTTGGCTGCTAAGTTTTCCCAACTGGACTGTAAGTTAGACAGCCTGTTAGACGGGATTGAGGAGGAATACAATCAATAAATTTGACAATGTATGTGTTCCTTTGAAGTGACATGTGAAATGCCTTCTAGCCGGATTGTAGATCGTTTGTCTTTGCCGACCTTTTCGCTTCAACCTCGGGACCCTAGAGTCCGGAGTGTGTCCGAATACCTTTTTGGTTAAGAAACAACCGTGGTATGCATGGAGACCAAAGCGTAGGGGTCATTAGTGCTTTATCGCATAAGTGCCCAACTAGTTATGTTATATTACATGGTTAGTAAGAAACATCTTCCAGGAGAATAGTTCCGTTAAGGGTTCCTTTTTTTGGGAGGCATGCCCTAAAGTGCATGTCCGGACTACAAAGAAAGATAGAAACATCCGGGGCAGATAGATAAATAAGTAAAAGTCATCTTTTAAGTCACCGATCGAATATTCCCTTAAGAACGCTTAGCTTTCGGCTTCACCAGTCTGAGGTACACATCCGGCTGACCCGGCAAGAATAATCGCAGAGGTGCTCCTTTACCTCCTAGCCGAACAATCGGGAACGTAGGGTAAGCACAGGAGCCAGGCAACCCAGCTTGGCCAAAACTTAAGTCATATCGATGCATATAATGGTGAGTAAAAGGTATATGTGGAAGCGTGACACATGTGTTGGGCATGAAACCCTTATAATTGAGCTTCTGTAAAAGAAGCCCCCAGGTATAATGAGTGCGGATGGCACATCAAGTGTATGCCAAAAAAATGCAAAAGTAAGCCCTTAGGGGCTTATTAATAAAAAGGTTATGGAAAGAGAAACAAAAGGCAGCCAAGGTATAAAAATTTGGACGGAGGGAGGGGACGAACTCTTACTCCGGCGCTAGGCATAGAATCTTCGGAGGCGGGCTGCGTTCCATGGGTTCGGCTCGAGTCGGTTATCCGACACATTTCGTAGACGGTATGCTCCGCCGGTCGACTTGATCGATAATGAAGGGCCCTCCCATTTGGGCTTGAGCTTGTCCTTTTCTTGTCCGCAGCGTAGAACTAGTTCGCCAACGTTGTAAGTCTTGGCCCGCACTTCTCGCTTTGATATCTTCGAGCTCACATCGATAGAATGCGGAACGAGCTTTGGCAACGCCGCGTTCTTCCTCCAATGTGTCCAGCTGTCCCGCCGATCCAGCTCGGCCTCTCTTTCCTCGTACATGCGCACTCGAGGTGAGTCATGAATAATGTCGCAGGCAGGACTGCCTCTGCGCCGTATACCATAAAAATGGTGTGAATCCGTAGTACGGTTAGGCGTTGTCCACAGCCCCCTGAGTACGGAGTCGAGCTCCTCACCCATGCGTGTCCGATTTAGTAAGTGACCGCACTAGTCCGGGCTTAATGCCGCCATTATTAGACCATTTGCTCGCTCCACTTGACCGCTGGTTTGAGGGTGATAGACGAAGTTTAGTCGAGCTTGATGCCCATATTCTTGCACCATGACTTAACCTCGCCGGCTGTGAAGTTCATGCCGTTGTCGGTGATGATGCTTTGTGGGGACTCCGTAACAGTGTACTACCCCGGATATAAAGTCTATCACTGGTCCGGACTCTGCCGTTTTGACCGGCTTGGCCTCTATCCATTTGGTGAATTTATCCACCATGACCAATAGGTACCTTTGCTTGTGGGTTCCCCCTTTAAGGGGTCAGACCATATCAAGCCCCCAGACCGCGAACGGCCAGGTAATGGGTATAGTTTTGAGGCCGGTAGGCGGCATATGGCTCTGATTAGCAAAGAGCTGACAACCAACGCATCTCTGGACTAAGTCCTGGGCATCTGCCCGGGCCGTCGGCCAATAAAATCCTGTAGGAATGCCTTTCCTACAAGGGCCCGGGCTGCTGCGTGGTGTCCGCCTAGTCCGGCATGAATTTCGGCCAGGAGGTTTCGCCCTTCCTCTTCGGAGATACACCTTTGAAGGACTCCGGTTGTGCTTTTCTTACAAAGTTCTCCCTCATGGACCTTGTAGGCTTTCGATCGCCGGACTATGCAGCGGGCCTCGTTTTGGTCTTCGGGGAGTTCCTGCCTAAGCAAGTAGGCTATGAATGGTTCTGTCCACGGGGCGATTACTGCCATTATGTCGTGGGCTGACGGTGTTATGTCGTCGGCTGAATCGCCGATTGGCTCGGTTTTATCCGGTTTGTCACTTCCGGGCTCCTCTTCCCATAGTACGGATGGCTTGAAGAGCCGTTCCAGGAAGATATTTGGAGGGACAGCATCACGTTTCGCACCGATGCGTGCCAGTATGTCGGCCGTTGGTTATTATCTCGGGCTATGTGATGGAATTCGAGTCCTTCAAACCGAGCTGACATTTTTAGAACGGCGTTGCGATATGCTGCCATTTTCGGATCCTTGGCGTCAAAGTCTCCATTTATTTGGGATATTGCAAGGTTTGAGTCCCCGCGCACCTCTAGGCGTTGAATACCCATGGAGCGCCATCCGGAGACCATGTAATAGGGCCTCGTATTCGCCGCGTTGTTGGAGTCCGTGTACATTATTTGAAGTACGATGGATCTGTATCCCGGTTGGGGACGTCAATACGACGCCAGACCCCCATCCGCCAACATTTTAGAGCCGTCGAAATGCATAACCCAATTGGAGTATGCGCCGCACTCTTTAGGGAGTTCGGCCGGTCCATTCGGCATTTAAGTAAGCCAAAACTTGTGACTTTATAGCTCGCCGAGGTTTGTAAGTTATATCGAATGGTAAGAGCTCAATGGCCCATTTTGCGATCCTGCCCGCTAGCGTCGCGGTTATTTATAATGTCATTGAGTGGTACTTGAGGCCATCGTTATCGAACACTCTGAAAGTAGTGTCTGAGCTCGGGACGCCATGAACACCGTGACGCTATCTTCTCGATAGTGCGGTAACGGATTTGCAGGGGTTAACACGGTGGATACATAATACCTGGTTTTGAAGAGGGAATTTATGCCCTTCGTCGCTCGCTCGACGGCGAGGACCGCGCTTACAACTTGATGCGTTGCTGCGATGTATAACAACATTGGTTCGCCTGAGTGGGCGCAGCCAGACCGGATTTGTTGCCAATATGGCCTTTATTTCTTCGAGTCCCAAGTGGCAGCATCCGCCCACTCAAAGTGTTCGTGCGCTGTGGAGGCGATAGAGGGCAACGCCTTTTCTCCTAGACGGAGATAAAGCGGCTTAAGGCTGCCACGCATCCCGTTAATTTTGTATTTGTTTGAGGTCTTTTGGAATATCCAACTGCGACAGAGCTCGGATTTTAGCCGGGTTTGCTTCGATTCCTCTACCGGATACAATGAAGCCCAGCAGCTTTCCGGCTGGTACGCCGAAAACGCATTTTTCCGGATTCAGTTTGATGTCATATGCTCTGAGGTTGTCGAATGTGAGCCTCAAATCGTCTACTAGAGTTTCGACGTGTTTTGTTTTGACGACTACGTCGTCTACGTATGCCTCGACTGTTTTGCCGATCTGGGTGGCCAGACATGTTTGAATCATGCGCTGATATGTTGCGCCGGCATTTTTAAGTCCGAAGGGCATCGTGTTGAAGCGAATGGTCCGTATGGAGTGATGAATGCCGCTGCGGCTTGGTTCGCTTCCGCCATCTTGATTTGATGATAGCCGAGTATGCATCCAGAAGCACAACTAATCGTGTTTGCAAGTAGCATCGATAATTTGGTCGATGCGGGGAGAGGAAGGATCCTTTGGGCAAGCCTTATTGAGGTCTTTAAAATCGGCTACGAGGCGCGAGATTTATCCTTCTTGGTACCATCACCAAATTTGCTAGCCAGTCCGGATGTTTGATATCTCTAATGAATCCGGCTTCCAATAGTTTGGCTAGCTCTTCCCCCATTGCCTGTCTTTTGGGTTCGGAAAATCGTCGAAGAGCCTGTTTGACTGGCTTAAATCCTTTTAGGATGTTTAGGTTGTGTTCTGCCAACCTGCGTGGGATTCCGGGCATATCCGAAGGATGCCAGGCGAAGATGTCCCAATTTTCCCGAAGGAATTCACGCAGTGCGGCATGTACTTCGAGGTTCAATTGTGCCCCAATGGAGGCCGTCTTTGTTGGGTCCGTTGGATGGACCTGGAATTTTATTATTTCATCTGTTGTTTGAAGGAGGTGGACTTGGATCTTTTATCGAGTATCACATCGTCCCTGTTCACCGTAGAGCGCAGCGCAGTGAGTTCCTCTGCTGCTAAGGCTTCGGATAGTGCCTCCAAGGCTAGTGCAGCTGTCTTATTTTCGGCGCGGAGTGCTATGTCCGGATCACTAGCGAGGGTGATTATTCCGCCAGGCCCAGGCATTTTGAGCTTCATGTACCCGTAATGAGGTACTGCTTGAAAATTGTGAATGCCTCTCGTCCTAATATAGCGTGATATCCGCTGTTGAACGGGGCCACTTGGAACGTGACTTCTTCGGATCTGTAATTGTCCGGCGAGCCGAACACCACATCGAGTGTGATTTGTCCGGTGCAGCATGCCTCCCGGCCAGGGATTATACCTATGAAGGTTGTGCTGCTTCGCTCAATACGGCTCCAATCGATTTCCATTTTCCGCAGAGTTTCCTTGTAGATGAGGTTTAGTCCGCTGCCGCCATCCATGAGGACTTTTGTCAGTCGAAAGCCGTTCACTATGGGACTAAGCACCAGTGCGGCTGGTGCTCTGGCTGTTCGGAATTTAGGTTCGTCGCTGGCACCGAAGGTGATAGCTGTGTCACTCCATGGATTTGTTGTCGCTATTTGGTAGACTTCGGCGAGTCCGCGGATTGTTCGCTTTCGCATATTGTTTGACGCGAAAGTCTCGAAGACTGTTGATACCGTACCGGTATTGTTGGAGTTGTTTTGAGGGGCTAGAAGCTCCTCGCCACTTTTGGCCACCTGCCGTAATATCCAACATGCTCGAAGGCTATGAGTTGGGGCGGCTCCCTCTGTACTATGAAGCTTGCAGGGTTTATTGAGCCATCCCTCCAGTAAGGTTCCGTGCCCTTTATTGGGTTTTTGCTTTTTCTTTTTTGCATCTGGGGCCTGAGTGTAAGGCGCCCTTTTGCTGCGGACTGGGTTTGGGGCCGGATTATCCCAAAATTGGTTTTCGGTTTTCCGGAAACTCTCCATCGCACAGTACTTTCGTACTATAGATGCCAGATCAGTGAAGCGCGTAATTTTGCAACGATCAATGGCGTTTAGTATTCCCTTGTCCATGCAGTTATTGCAGAAGATTGAGATTGCGTTTTCCTCTCGGCAGTCCTTTATCCTGTCCATAACCAGGAGGAATCTGGCCCAGTAGTGATGTACTATTTCAGCGGGCTCTTGCCGTATTAGAAATAGATCGCATATGTCTGGGCTGGTGGGTGGACTAAAATCCGGATCCCTGCCCATCTTGGGGCTTAAAGGCCGAAGAGCTTCCGAATTTGGAAGCTTGGTTTGCTGGACACAATCCAGCAAGTCCGAGCGACGATGATTTTAAGTTCAATGCTCGATCAAGTCCGCTCCTCCGTGGAAATTCGGGCGGAGGGTTCGGGAATCCGGACTGAATAGTTTTCAATACAGCGAAGAGTTGCCGTGATGCTCCTCTACCACTACGACGGTGGGTGGCCCGGGAGAGTTAATCTCTCGATCGGTTTTAAGCCCAATCTGGTTGTAGTCCGTAGTGACTCCTGAGGGCGATGCGATCCAAGAGCTCGTTAACGGCGAGCTCTATTGATCCAACTGCTCGACAGCTTTAGGGCTGACGCGAAGATTGCTTCAAGACTTGAGAAGTCATTGTCGAGCGGCGGCGGACAGCGGTCATAAGAAAACCACCTAGCCGGATAGTTTGGCCGGCGGCCAAGGCCCCTTCGGCGAAAACACCGTCTTTGAAGACGGGTGGAGGCATCCTTCCTATCGGTGACGACACAGAGGAACTCTCAATGAAAGCACCAGTGTCGGTGTCAAAACCGGCGGATCTCAGGTAGGGGGTCTCGAACTATGCGTCTAGGCGGATGATAACAGGAGACGAGGGACACGATGTTTTACCCAGGTTCGGGCCCTCTCGATGGAGGTAAAACCCTACGTCCTGCTTGATTAATATTGATGATATGGGTAGTACAAGAGTGATCTACCACGAGATCAAGGAGGCTAAACCCTAGACGCTAGCCTATGGTATGATTGTTGTAATGTATGTTGTCCTACGGACTAAAGCCCTCCGGTTTATATAGACACCGGAGGAGGCTAGGGTTACACAGAGTCGGTTACAATGGTAGGAGATCTACATATCTGTATCGCCAAGCTTGCCTTCCACGCCAAGGAAAGTCCCATCCGGGCACGGGACGGAGTATTCAATCTTGTATCTTCGTAGTCTTGGAGTCCGGCGGACGATGATAGTCCGGCTGTCCGGACACCCCCTAGTCCAGGACTCCCTCAATAAGGATCCGTTGAGATACGTTGGACAAAAACATGCATTAATGGCAGATGCCGTCATGGCGGGTTACCACAAATCCAAAGGATGACGTCATGGTGGGTTACAAAAACTTTATGCAAGCAAAGAAGCAGAAGATTTTTCTTAAGTGTTGAAGATTGGCATGAACCAGTTCAAATCAATCTGAGGCCTAATGTTGGGGATATAACTATTAGGTATGACCCGCCCAGGAGGGGCCGGGTTATACCTGTGAAGACTCTTGAAGCCCAAGACAAAGCCTGAAGATGGCGGTTCAGTTAAGGGCCCAAAGCCCAAAGGCGACTTAAGGCCCATAGAGATAAACCGCCACATGTAAATGACTTGTATTTGAGGCAAGAATAGTCAGAGACCGAGCCGAACACTGTTTATGAGCCGGCCGTGACTCTGAGGGCCGCTGGGCATCGACCTCTGTATATAAAGGGACGACCCGGCGGCGGTTCAGGGCAAGTAACATCAGATTGAGAGCTAGGTCAAGCGATTTTTCTCCCTGGTAATCAAGATATAAGCAATCCCACTCAAAACTGGATCATAGGCTTTTACCTTCACTGTATGGGGCCGAACCAGTATAAACCCCGTGTCCTTTGTCCCGATTAATCCCTTTAAGCTTCCTAGTTGCAATGGCTCCACGACTAAGTCCTTTCACTAGGACATCTGACGTGACAATTCCACGACATCGTGCTTCACCAATGACGTTGTCATTTTGGCCATACGAATCCATCCGAGCCGATGATCATTTATGAGCTTTTGAGTGTGTTTGGAGGTGATTCGGGCTTCTGCACAAACTTCATCAAATGTTTAGCCATGCCAATCTAGTGCATCCCGACAATCTCTCCAATACCATTGGAGTGCCGCTTAATTTCCCAGCCACCGTATTCCCCATTCAATACATTGGGTTGCCCCTATCGATGGCAGGTTTCCTTCCTCAGACACTCATTCCACTTGTTGACAGAATGATCCGTAAGATGACCATCTATAAGGCATCCCATATCTCACGCGGCGAGCGCCTTGTCTTGGTTCACTTCCTCCTTGAGATGGAGATCAACCCAACACTTATCAAGCTGGTAACCAGGGTCATCCATGACTTTCTGTGGCATGGCCGCAAGGATGCCAGGGCTGGTAACTACCTTGTTAGGGCATCGCCAACACCGACTTGTAAATTTCCTCCCGCATTGTTGGCAGATAGGGGGACCAATCTGCAAATACAGATGCAGGAGGCAGCCATCCAATGTTGTCTGCATACATTTCAGCAACTTTGTGAACCAACTGAATGAAATTCATGCAAACACATCAGATTTCTTACAAATCAGATGAAAACAATTACATTTTGGACATATCTTAACTAAAATGGTAAAACTTGTGCACGTACGGTCGCATCGAGCTCCATTCCAATGACACACATACACTACACTAGTCTACGGCCGGCCGTGGTGGATCCCTTTGTCTTCCCCATGTTCGGCAGTCCACTCATCAGACTCCCGAAAGCCCCAGAGGTGTAATCTTCCCCCGTATCTTCCCTATGTCCGGCTGCACCGCTCATCGGAGTGGCAAAGGGGGTGCTTCAGCCAGAGGGGAAGGGTGCCTACTCCGCTTCCATGAAGCCGGGGTGAGGGTCGACCATGGTTTGCACTGAACCGGGCAAGTCACCGGCTATACATGCCGGTGACGTGCCGATGGTGGCCTTCCTGGGACCCAAGCAACATCGGCCTCTCGTGTTCTACTTTTCCTCGATGTTGGCGGCGGCGGCCTCCAGTGTTCTACTTTTCCTCGATGTTGGCGGCGGCGGCCTCCAGTGTTCTACTTTTCCTCGATGTTGGCGACAACGGCGGGCGCGGCCGCTGACCACTGACTCGTCGATCTCCGTGTCTTTCTCCACGGACCGGGTGCGGTGCCGACAAAGTTGACGGTGGATGGCACGGCTACTGGCCTCGTCCATGACAGCCACGATGCCCGTTCCACCGTGCTCCCCCGCGTGGCTACCTAGAGCAACTCGCCACTCCTTCTCGAGCTGGCTTGGATCGGCAAGTTACCGAACCACACGTCAGCTTGGACTGGCAACTTGCTCCGTCGGGCTAGGCAAGGGAGGTGAAGCAGTGACCTGCCTGAATCGTATCCGGTGGGCTCGACAGGGCACCCAATCGGCTTTTATGCCAGAGAACTGCTCTTCCTACTCATTGGATGCCATCGAAAGGTGGAGAAAATGGTGGATTGAGGAGATGGGGAGCGGCGGAGTGGTGTGATTCTTGCTTGACGTCTGGCCTCCTTTAAATAGCCGGTTGATGGGAGGAGCTTGCCCGCCATTGTGGTTAATGTCGACCTGCTCGTGAACAAATGTGTGACCGGAGGAGGTTTCTCATCACATGTGCGGGGGTTAATGGAGACGTTTGAATGTGGAGAGGAGGCATGTTCAACCGGACGTGCAGTGGGTGGAGCCCTCGGTCGGCGCGCCGCTTTAATGACAGAGGCCGTGAGAGGCCGCGTTCGCTATGGGTCGGCTTCAATGTGGAGCGGACGCTCTACATCAGCATGAATGCGGGCAGCTAGCGCCAGGTGGGAACACGTGCGGGTGAGGAAATGGGTTTTGGATGGGCCAGAGTGGTCAAAAGCGGGCTTGGGTGCTGTCCGGATGTCTGCAAAGCCCCCGACATTTGCCTACGGTTTGCGGGAGAAAGTGCTTATGGACCGCCCCGCAGACCGATGCAGGACCGCGTTAGATGGCTCAACATGTCCGGACCACGTGGTCCGGACGCTTGCGGGCGGTTTGAGGTTCGAAGTTGGAGATGCCCTTAGCTAGCCCAAAGTATGTCATCCTCTCCAATTTTGCGGCCTGGCTATCCGCAATCTTCATCGCTCAGACATCACTCCTCACACATGCTAGCTCTGGCTTCAATCGATGACCCGTCTCGGCCTTATTGCCACCTACAACTTCCCAGCGAACCTAAGGTCCGGGGGTTCTTCCGCGCCTCCATGGTCTAGACTTTAGGGGATGGACGATTGTGTCGCTCTGGACGGACCACTGGCTAGAGGGTCGTTCCATCACCGAGATCGCTCCCACGCTCTTTGCGCTCATGCCCCTCCGATGCCGACGCACTCTCCTGTTACGAGATGCTTTCGCGCACCTAACCTAGAGCCATGCTATCATTCTCACGACTTGGTTTATATGGAAACAATGAAACGCAACCATCATCAATGGTGTGCACCCCTCCACAGCCAAGCTCATCCACGACATCCAATAGAAGGCACATTGTTGGGTTAGGGCCGGTGGCAAAGGGCTAGACAAAATTATCCATGTAACATGATTTCCTTTGCTGGGGCTGAGCAACCCCTCTCCCTCTGGTCATTGTGAATTGTAACGCCAACCTATATATGTGGCTAGGAGCTGCACTTTGTACTTTCTTCCACCCTATCAATGAAATGGTACACTATCAACATATTTGAAAAAGCGAATTTTGAATCACATGTGGTGAAGAAGATATCCACCGACTATAACATTGCTCGAATTTATCGCCTCTCTACCGTCGAATAGATTTCATCCCCATCTCCAAACCAATATCACAATAGCTACACGTCAGTCGCCTGAAAATCCGATTTGGGTCAGTTGATTTGCTAGAAGAAAGGAGGCACCGGAGGTAAGGAAGAAACAACCACAACCAGGGGGGGTTTCACCGGAGAAGCTTCCCCATGATCTATCCTAGGGGGGGGGGGGTGGGGCGGTGGTGCAAGTTCGCCGGAAAAAAAACCGTCGAGGTCCCGGGGCTAGAAGTATGGTCGGGGCGACGGCAAGATCGGCAATGAAGGGCGGGGTGGCGGAGCGCCGCTGGCCCTGGGCGGCGTCAGCAGGCGGTTTGTCCGGTGGTCACTCGGCGGTTCAGAGGAAGAAGAGGGTGGTTCGAGGTTGAAGACGCACATCCAGCCATCGGTTTTTCATCAGACGGCTGAGAACCTTGTGGTCGAAATAAACCCTGAATGCCTTTCCAAGAGAAGGCCTGAATATTCATTTGCTTTTTTAGGGGAAATGTTGCTGCATTCCTTTAATGAACGCCTTTCCAAGAGAAGGCCTGAATATTCATTTGCTTTTTTAGGGTCAATGTTGCCGCATTCCTTTAAACATCAAATATCGGGATGTCATCTGAGATTACATCCAACACAAAGTCTAGGGGAACCCCCACCCACACACGTTACATAGTTCATCGCCAACACCTACCTTAGCTAATTTATGCGCAGCAACATTCGCCGAACGACTAACCCACGAGACTCTAAAGTCACTCCTCATGTACAACAACCGTGTAATCTCCTGAATCCATGGACCAACCTCCGAATAGTTCATTCCAGGTTCATTGATCATCCAAATCACACTCTTACAGTCCAACTCAATATGAACCCGTTCAACATTCAGCTCAATTGTTATCTGAACAACTCTTTTGCATGCCAGAAATTTAGATACTTCAGGGCTTCCAATGCTCGGGAAGAAATGGCTCGCACCAGCAAAGAAAGCGCCATAATGGTCACGTGCTACAACACCACTCCCCCCTTTACCTCCAGTCCTCGAGACCGCACCATCAGAATTGATTTCCACCCAACCCTGGTCCGACACCGCCCATTTCTGCACCTGCTTTGGATGGACATCACGAACCTTTGGCTGATGAGACAGCTTCCATTCCTGCATGTGTCATAAAACAGAAACCATTATTTCATGTGGATGCACTATTTGTTTTCCATCCCTCGCCTCATTTCTCGCAAGCCAAAGACCATATACTGCATGGATCATTGTTTCCCTCTCATCATCACCCGCACCAGCTAACCAGTTCAAAAGCCAACGAGCCAGTGCTCCATTGGTATCTGGTGGAGATGCTATGACCGCCCCTGTCTCAGATTGCAACTCCTGCCAGAAAAGAGTCGAGTGGTGAGACTACCAGGACCTGTGGAAGATTGTCTCTTCTCTGCCACAAACAGTACAAAAAACACCCGGTTTAATCTGACGCTAGTGTAGTTCAACCCATTTCTGATCATCCTCCATAAATGGATCTTAGCTTTGTTTGGGGAATTTGTACCCCACACCGCCATAAAACCCTTATATTGGTCTACAGAGCTCGAAGGCTCGGGCTGACCAGACTTGCAATTTTTTCCTGTCCATCCGAAGATGATAAGCCGACCGAACAGTAAAGACTCCATTGTTCATAAAATTCCAGGCCAAGAAGTCATTCGTTCCCTGCCCACAACAATTTGTGTGATATCCGCAACATCCAATTTTGTGAACATGTTATCAATCCTTGTTGTACACCAATCAGTTCCATCTTGGTTGAGGAGATCTGCAACCTTGGTGATACCATGCGTATACTCTTGACCCACTGGTTGTAAGCATCCACTTCGAGGAAATCCAATTATCACGATGGATATTGACCCGAGAGCCGTCTCCAGTTCTCCAAACTAATCCTTCCCTCAGAAATCCCTACCATACAAAATGCTTCGAAAAGTATAAGGCACATTTGAGGGACAGGTTGCCGAGATAATACACCCCTCATTAAAATACCGAGCTTTTAAATCCTTAGAGCTGAGAGACGATGGTGGAGTTAAGACTCTCCAAGCCTGCTTAGCTAGAAGTGCTTGATTGAACGCTTCGGAGTCACGGAAACCCATCCCCAATCTCGTTTCGAAGCACACATTCTTTCACCATTCATTGCACCCTATTAGAATTTTGAAGAGATCAAAGTCAGGTTTCGGCATGTTTTAATATTCATTTGCTTTTTATAGGTAACATTCGAGACATTCGAGAACGGAACACGGCCAGAACAAACAACACACGAAGCAATTATTTCACCTGAAAATCTGGAAATGCACACACCGACCCATGGAAATAACAACACCACAAATCACGACCTCACGTGGCCGGTGACCGCCGAGCGCCTACGTGTCGGAGCATTAAGCGGTGGGGTCCAGCTGGCTGCCGGCAACGTCGATGACAAAGCGGTACCTCACGTCGTTCCTCACCAGCCGCTCCACCGCCATGTTGACGTAGTCCATCTTGACGACCTCGACGTCCGCGGTGATGCCGTGCTTCCCCGCGAAGTCCAGCATCGCCTGGCAGGTGCTGACGCTGCCCACGCCGTTCCCGGCCACGCGCTTGCCGCCTCCGATGATGGCGTAGGCCGGCAGCGCCAGCGGCTCGCTCGGCGCGCCGACCACCACCATCTGCCCCATCGGCTTCAGCAGCTCCAGCAGTGGCACGAGCGGGTGCCCCGCCGACACCGTGTCGATGATGCCGTCCATCGTCCCCGCCGCGGCCTGCTCCCAACAACGTACCCTTGTCAATCGCCACCGTGCCAAGAATCATGCACACACAGGGTCAATCAATGGAGGGGGCAAAGAAACGTCACCTTCATTTGCTCGGCGTCCTGGCTGACCAAGAACGCGTCGGCGCCGAGGCGCTCGAGCGCCTCCGCGCGCTTCCTCGGTGACGAGCTGATCACGGTGACGGTCATCCCGAACGCCTTGCCGAACTTGACGGCCATGTGGCCGAGGCCCCCGAGGCCGACGACGCCGAGGTGCTTCCCCGGCGCGTTGAGGCCGTACTGCATCATCGGGCTGTACACCGTGACGCCGGCGCAGAGCAGCGGCGCCGCCCCGGCGAGAGACAGGCTCTCCGGGACGCGGAGGACGTAGTCCTGGTTGACGACGAGCACGTCGGAGAAACCCCCCTGGGTGGTGGCGCCGTCGTAGTCCACGCCGTTGGAGGTGAGCACGAGCGTGGGGCAGTAGTTCTCGTACCCCTTGCTGCAGGTGTCGCAGGAGCGGCAGGAGTCGACGAAGTAGCCCACGCCCACCGTGTCCCCGGCCTTGAAGCTCTTGACGCCAGGGCCGACGTCGGTGACGACGCCAACAATCTCATGCCTGCGCCGGCAACACGGAAACAGTTAATCCACCATTGTAGCCGTAGACCATCGATGATATGTTTTGGTTGGTGTACCCACCCTGGAACGATGGGGTAGAGGGCGTTGCCCCACTCGTTCTTGGCGATGTGGAGGTCGGTGTGGCAGATCCCGCAGAAGAGCACCTTGATCGTCACATCGTCGTCCTTCGGAACCCTGTAGGAATTCATCAGCGCAGCGCAAGAAGCAGAGGTGAGTCACATAGTATCACCGAGCAGAGTACGCGCCATGATGGGGACTGGATAGAGGAAGACCTTCGCGAGAAGCTGTAAGGGGAGAGGAGACCGGACTCGTCTCTCGCGGCCCAACCGAGCGCAGGCGTGCCCTTCTCCATTGATGATTGCTTGCTCTGCTTCTTCGCCTAGGCTTCGAGCTGGAGTACTTCGATTTCCTGCTCACAAATCTGGGTGTTGGTCACTGCCAAGCCCGGAGATGGGAATAAATAGGCATGCCGACGAGCCGGACTGGACGTCAGACACTACGTGTCCACGGTGCGGCAACGTCAGACACTACGTATCTCCACTCTCCACCTACTACTGGTCGACTCCAGGCCGAGGAATTCGCATGCGCACACACCTGCGAGGAATTCCCACCTGGGACCTGGCTGCAGCTCCGCAGCCAGCCAGCGGCGGCTCTGCCTGCTTTCGTTCTTCGATGGGAACTGAAATGGAAGGAATTGTTAAGTGACTTCAGTCGGGCCATATTTGTCGCAGGGTCGGCATATTAAAAACCGCCAAGCAACGAACACTACGCACTGGGTCATTTAACCAAAGCTGCGCATTCAGTGCGGGGTTGGACCGGATAAAAGAATCGAGGCCAGTGTAGGGCCGGGCAAAGTATTGGACACGTTTGAGGTTAGACATACCAACGATTCGCCAACTGGACTCAAGATGGATAGTTTTCTTGTGGTAAAACTGCACTGATGCTCGGTATCCGATTGACTATGAAGACACTGTGATGGCCTCATCAATTTTAAGATGTTGTATTGACTCGGTATTCCTGAGTTGCTCATAGAGGTAGGGATGCGTGCATATGCATATATATCGGCATCTGCATTGTACTGTGTTCAAAATAACCGACAATTTAGTGGATGTGCCATGGATTAAAACTCGTCTCTTAGGCCAATTCCAACGCACGATCCGACGTTCATTTTGTCCAGATTCTGTCCTTTTGTGTACGGCAAGGGTCTGTTGTCCGGCCACGCCAGGACATCCGGCGCGCCCAACCGACGGACGCATTTTGTCCGGACGCCATGTTTCTTTTGCAAGAAAAATAAAGTAAAAACTGAAATAGCCCATGGTCGTAGCCATGCTAGCCGCCATAGTTCATGTCGGCCCAAGCGCCAGCAACCAGCACACATGCCAGCATACAAAATGATCACCCCACGGTTCAGGCCGACACATTAGCCAGTGGCCGACACACTTGCCAACACACAAAACGGCTGAAGTTCATGTCTCATGGCCCTACTTCATGCTGACACACAAAAGCCGCGACATACAAAATGATGCCAGTCTTGGCCGTAGCTCAATCATGCTCGAGCATCGCCTTTTGCTTCTTTTCAAACCAAACCCTTCTCCTCGGTGGCACCTTGCCCAAATCCACCGTCATGATCTCCACCTCCTTCGCAATGAAAGCGAGCGCCACCTCTTTTGCTTTGGTGTTTGCATTGTTCACCTCAATCTCGAGCTTCTTCGTTTGGACGGCCTCTTCAATGTCGAGCTTCCTCCTTTTGACGGTCTCCTCCATCTCAAGCTTCTTCGTTTGGAGCTCGATGTAGAGCTTCATTTGCTCCTCTTTTTCTTGGCGCTTCCTCCCGTCCCTTTCTTCCTTTTGGGTCATCATGCCTTGTAAAGTTTCTTGCAAGGCAAACAATGCCGCATCACGCTTCTCGTCCACCTTGGAGTTGGTCTTGCCCCTTGGTCGCTTCTCACCTTCTTCATGCTCAACAGCGGCCGCTGCCCCCCTCCCCCCACATTCTTCTTTTGGGTGGCATATTGCTTTTTTAAACTTGGGTCAATCTTTGATGATCATCCAACAATGGGTGAAGGTGAATGGCTTGTTCCCATGTTGGGCCTTGAAGGCTTCCAAAGTTTGGAATGCCTACAAAATGAAAGTGAAGGCCACAATGTAATAGTGAAGGACACAAAATGCAACAGACATGAAAATGACATAGTAACAAAAGAGAATAAGTTGCATACCATGTCGCTCACGCCCAGGCCACTCACGGGACGACTGGAACTTGTTGCATTCTTGTTGGATAAACCCCCACCTCTTTTGGATTGAGCTGACGCCATGAGTTCTCAAAAACTTGTAGGGGGGACTCCTACTTTCATGGAAGTTCGCATGAACCCTCTGATGAAGCTATGTACCTAGGGTAGGGTCATAGACCTGTCCAAGATACCCTCCCCAAGGACATCTCTAGAAGAAACCACCTTCAATCGATCGGAAGTGTTCCACTGACGGACTCAAGACACTCGACCATGAAGCCAACCACTGACCGCCAGAGACCTAAAGTCACTCTGCACGCAAACGGTCCATCAAAATTTTTTAATTTTTTTTAAAAAAAAACCGGTTTCTTTGATTTTGAGGTTAAGAAATTTTTTTCATTGAAAAATTTTTAATTTCCCAAACCCTTTGGAAATTTAACTTTAAAAAAATTTTTTTTTTTAAAACCACTTTTCCCTTTCCTTTCCCCCCCCCAAAAGTCCCCTTTTTAAAATCTTTGGATCCCAAAAATTTTTCCCAACCCTTTGGGCCCCAAAAACCCCCCAAAATTTTTTTTGGGAATAAAAGGGGATTAATACCAACTCCCCTTTTTTCCTTTTTGGGTTCCTTTCCTTTTAAATTTAAAACCAACCAAAACCCCCGGGTTAAATTCCAAAATTTTTAAAAAATTTCCCAAAAAAACCCCTTTCCTAAATTTTTTTCCCCAAAATTTTTTCCCCCTTTTTTTTTTTTAAACCTTTTTTGGGGGAAAAAAATTTTTTTTCCTTTGGGGAAACAAAATTTTTTTTTGGGTTTTTAAACCTTTTCAAAAAGGGTTCCCAAATTTAAGAAACAATTTTTTGGGAAACCCAATTTTGGGGAATCTTAAGGTTTTGGGTTTTAATTAAATTTTCCTTTTAAAAAACCCCAAAATTTCCTTTTTTGGGGGCCAAAAACCCCAATTAAATAAATTTCCCGGAAGGTTTTCCCCCATTAAGTTTTTTCCCCCCTTTTCTTTAAAACCCTTTTTAAAAAAAACCAAAAAATTTTTTTCCCCCCGGGGGGGAAACCCTTTTTTTTTTTAAAATTTAAAATTTCCTTTTTTAACCTTTTTAAAAATTTTTTAAAAATTTAAAAATTCCTTTTTTTGGAAAAAAAAAGGTTCCCCCCAAATTTTTGGGCCAAAATTTTAATGGGTTTTCCAAAAATTTTTTTAAAAAAAAAAAGGGTTTTTTCCCCCAATTAAAAATTTAAGGCCAAAACCCCATTAAAGGTGGGGTTAAGTTTAAATTTTTCCCTTTTTAAAGAAAAAAACCCCCAAAATTTTTAAATTTAAAATTTTTTTTTTTAAATTTTAAATTTTCAAATTTTTGAATTTTAAAAATTTAAATTTTTTTTAAATAAAAAACCCCTTAAATAAAGGAAAAAAATTTTTAAAGGGCCCCCCCATTAAACCCCAAATTGTTTTTTCCCCCAAAAAACCCTTTTTAAAAAAATTTGGGGAAAAAGGGGCCGGCCGGGAAAAATTAAATTTAAATTTCCAAAAGGCCATCCAAAGGGTTTTTTGGGGTTAAAATTTCCCGGGGAAAAAAAAACCCTTTTAAAAACCCCCGGGGGTTTAAAAAAAAAAATTAAAAATTCCTTTTTTCCCCCCCTTTTTTCCCAAAAAAGGGAATTCCCTTTTAAAAAACCTTTTTTAAAAAATTTTGGTTTTCCAAAAAATTTTTTTGGGCCCCCCCCCAAAAAATTTTTTCTTTTTTTTTTAAAAGGGTGGGGCCCCCCAAACAATTTTTTCCCCTTTTTCCCCCCTACCTTTCCCTTGCCGGGCTTTAGTCCCTTTCTTTTGCAAATTTAGGAAAAAATTTTCCCGGGGCTGGGAAATAAACACAAATAAAGTTAACCCCAAATTTTTTTTGAATCCCAATTTAAATTTTTGGGGGTTTTTTCCCCCCCCCCAAAAAATTGGGAATTTTTCCCCAATTGGGTTTTTTTTAAAAAACTTTTCCCTTTCTTTTTTCCCTTCCCCTTTTTTTTCCTTTTAAAAGGTTTTTCCCTTAACCGGGGTTTTTTTTCCCCCCATTTTTAACTTGGGGGAAATTTTTAAAACCCGGGTTTTAAGGGCTAACCCTTGAGCGGGAAAAAATTTTTTGGCCAATTTAAAACCCCCTTTTTCCCAATTTCTTTTAAAAAAAAAACCCCCGGAAAAGGCCCCCCTTCCAAAAAAACCCCCCAAAAAACTTTTGGGTTTTTTAAATTTTTCCTTTTTTAACTTAAAACCCCATTTTCCCCCCTTTTCAAAAAAATTTTCCAAACCAAAAAAAACCGAACCAAAAGGGGTTTTTTTGGGGGGCCCCCCCAAAAAAAATTTTCCCCGGGGGGCCCCCCCCCAAACAAAGGTAACCCCCCCCTTTTTGCCCCAAAATTTTTTCCCCTTTAAGGGCCTTAAAATTTAAAACCCCAAAAAAACCCCCCAAAAAATTTTAAAAATACTTTAAAAAAAAAATTTTTGGGAAATTAAAAATTTTAAACCCCAAAAAAAACCCAAAATTAAAATAAAAAAAAAAAAAACCCCATCATCAAATTTGGGGTTTTCCAATTTGAAAACCCCGGTTTTAAATCCCCCCACCTTTTTTCCGGGCCTTTCCCCCCTTAAAAACCCCGGTTATTTGGGGAAAACCTTTGGCCCCTTTTTTAAAAAAAGCCCCAACCCCCCGGGGGGTTTTTTTAACCCCCATTAAAAAAAACCTTAAATTTTTAAAAAAAAATGCCCCCAAAAACAAAAAAAATTTTTTTTAAAAAAACCCCAAAAGGGTTAAAAGGAAAATCCCCGGCTTTAAACCCCCCCCTTCCCTTTCCCCCCAAAGGGGCCCTTTTTCCCCCCCCCCCCAAACCTTTTAAAAGGAAAGGAAAAATTGGTATTTTTAAATTTCCCCTTTCCCCCCCCAAAAATTAGGAAAAATTTTTAAAAAATAAATTAAAAAATTTTTTAAACCCAAAAAAACCCCCAAAAACCAAGGGGGCCCCACTTTTTGGGGAAATTTTTTTTAAAAAAAAAAAACCCCCCAACAAAAAAGGGTTTTCCAAATAACCCTTGGAAAACCCCGGGGCCCAAAAAAAAATTTTTTTGGGAAACCCAAACCAAGCCCCTTTTCCCGGGCCCCGGGGTTTTCCCCCCCGGGGCCTTTTTCCCCCCCAAACCCCGGGGGCCCGGGGAATGGGGGGGATTTTTTCCCCCCCCTTTTCCCTTAAAAACCAAAAAAAGGGGGGGCCCCCGGGGAAAGGTTTTAAAAACCCCCGGGGGGCCCCGGGGATAAAAGGAGGGGGGGGGGCCCCCCGGGGGGGGAAGGGCCCCCCGGGGGGCCCCCCCAAAAGGGGGGGGGGGGCCCCCCCCCCCGGCCCCCCCCGGGGGCCCCTCCCAAAAGCCCCCTTTTTCCCCCCCGGGGCCCCTTTTGGGGTTTTAACCCCCCGGGGGAAAAAACCCGGAAAAGGGGGTTTAAAAAAATTTAAAATTTTCTCAAATTTTTTTAGGGGCCCCCCAAAAAGGAACCCGGGGGCCCCCCAAAACCTTTAAAGGGCCCCCTTGGGGTGGGCCCCCCTTTTAGCCAAAGGAAGGGAAGGGGAAAAGGGGGAAAAAAAAGGGGGCCTTTGCCCAATTTGGCCCCATTTAAATCCTTTTTCCCGGGAAAAAATTTTCCCTTTGGTTTTTTTAAACCGGAATTTTTAAAAAAAATTTTTTTGGGCCAATTTTTAATTTTTTTTTTAAACCTCCCTTTTTGGTTTTAAATTTTTTTAAAAAAAACCCCAAATAAACCCCCCAAAAAAGGGGCCCCAAAAACCCAAAACATCCCAAACCCCAAATTTAAATAAAAGGGGTTGGGTTTTGGGTTTCCCAATTTCCTTGAAAAGGTTGGAAAAAAATTAAAATTTTTTTTGGGAAAAAACCCCCCAAAAAAAAACCTAATTAATTTTTAAAAATTTTATTTAAAAATTTTTTAAAAACCAAATTAAATTTTTTAAGGTTTAAAAAACCCCGGGGAAAAACCCTTCCAAACAAAAACCTTTTTTAAACCCCCAAAATTTTTTTGGGGCCCCTTTTTTAAAAAAAATTTAAAATTTGGAAAAAAAATTTTTTTCCCCCGGGGCATAATTTCCCAAAAGGGGCGGAAAGGCCCAAAAAAATTAAACCCCAAATTTTAAAAGGGGGGGGGCAACCCCTTTTTGGGGTTCCCCCCAAAGAAACCCCCTTTTTTTTTTAAAAAAATTTTTTTTCCCGGCCCCTTTTGTTTTTAAAAATTTGGTTTCCGGAAAATTTCCCCAAAAAAAAAAAAAAAAAAATTTTAAATTTTTTGGGCCCCCCAAAGGGGGGTTAAGGGTTTTTTGGGGGCCCATAAAAAATAACTTTCCCTTTTAAAGAAAATTTAACCCCTTTTTCCCCCTTTTTAAAAAATTCCCCCGGGGGTTTGGGGGGGCCCCCCTTTTTTTTTTACTTTTGGGTTTAACCAAAAAAAGTTAAAAAAATAAAATTTTTTAAAAAAGGGAAATTTTTTTCCCAAAATTTTCCCAAAGGGGCCTTTTAAACCCAAATTAAGGGGAAAATTCCGGGGGTTTTTAAAAAAAAAAAATTTTTTTTGGGTTTTAAAAACCCCCTTTTAAGGAACCAACCCTTTAACAACCAACAAATAACCGGTTTTTAAAAAAACCCCCCCAAATTTTAAATTTTTTCCCCTTTTGGGGGAAAACAAAAATTTTTAAATTTTTAAAGGGCCCTTTTCCAAATTTTTTTTTTCCCCCAAAAATTTTAAAAACCCGGGGGAAAACCCCAAGTTTTAAAAAAATTTGCCCGGGGCGAATAAACCTTTTTGGGGGGGGAAACTTGGGAAAATTACCTTTTAAACCTTCCCCAATTAAAAACCCCCTTTTAAGGGGGGGTTTTTTCCCAAACCCCCCCCCCCCAAAAAAAACCCATAAGGGGTTTAAAATTAAAACCCCCCCCCCCCCATTTTAAAAAAAGGGGGGCCAAATTTCCCCCCCCTTTGGCCCGGGTTTTCCCCTTTTTGGGGGGGAAGGGGTTTCCCCCCAAAAAGGGGGGGGAAAAGGGGGGGTTTTCAAAAACCCCCCGGGGCCCGGCCCCAATAAAACCCCCCCCAAGGGGGAAAGGTTTTTCCCCCCCGGGGGAGGTTTCCCCCCTTAAAACCTTAAAAAAACCTTCCTTTGGGGGGCCCAGGCCCCCCCCCCCAAAAAAAAAAAAACAAAACCCCCGGGGGAAGGGAAAAGGGGGCCCCTTTAAAAAACCCCAAAAACAAAAAAAAAAAAACCCCCCAAAAAAAACCCCGGGGAAAAAAAACCCCTTAAAGGGAAAAAAATTGGGGGAAAAAAACCAAGGAAAAAAAAAGGGGGGTTTTGGGGTGCCCCTTGGTTAAAAAAAAACCCAAAAAAAAACCCCCCGGGCCCTTTGGCCCCTTTCGCCAAAAAACCCAAAAAAACCCCCCCCGGGGGTTTCCCCCCCCTTTTTTTGGGAAGAAAATTTTGGGGGGGCCAAAAAAAAACCAAAAAAAAAACCCCCCCCCAAAATTTTAAAAAAAAAAAGGGGAAGGGCCCCCGGGGTTAAAAACCCCCTTTTTAAAAAAATTGGGTTAAAAATTTTAAACCCCTTGGGAACCAAAGGGCCAACCCCCAAGGTTTAACCCCCCCCGGGGGCAAAAGGGTTCCAAAAAAGGGGCCCCTTCCGGGGGGGGAAAACCCCTTTTTTCCCCCCCCGGGGCCAGGGGAAAGGGAAAAGGGGCCCCAAAAGCCGGGGGCCCCCCGGGCCCCACCCGGGGGGGGCCCCTTTTTAAGGGGCCAACCCCCAACCAGCGGGGGTTTTTTCCAAATTTGGGCCCGGCCCAAGGGCCCCAAAAAAAGGGGGCCCCCCCACCGGGTTTTCCCCGGGGGGCCCAAGGTTTTAAAAAACCCCTTTCAAAAACCCAAAATTTAAAAACCCCCCCGGGGGGGGGGTTTTTAAAAATTAATTTTTTAAAAAAATTTAAAAACAAAAAACCCCCCAAAAAAATTTTTAAAAATTTAACCGGTTTTTAAGCTTTTTTTCCCCAATCCCCCCTTTTTTCAAACCTTCCCAAATTTTTTTTAGGGGGGTTTTCCTTTAAAACCCCTTTTGGCAATTCAAGACCCTTTTAATTTTCCTTTTCCCGGCTTTAAGGGGGAAAAAGAATTTTCCGGGGAAAAATTTTTTTCCCCCCCCCCTTTTGGGGTTTTTTTAAAAAAAAACCAAACCCGACCACCCAAAAATTTTTTTTTTTTAAAAGCCCCGGGGCGGGTTTCTTTTAAAAAAAAAATTTAAAAAAATTTGGGAAAAAAAAAGTTTAAAAATTCCCAAAAAATTAAAAACCAAATCCACCCCCGGGGGGGGGAAAAATTTTTAAAAGGGGAAAAAAAAAAGGCCCTTTTTAAAAAAAAAGCCATTTCCCCTTTTGGGCCCCGGGGGGCCCACCCCCCCAAAAATTCCCCCTTTTTAAAATCCCAAAACCTTTAAAAGCCTAAGAACCCCAAAAAAAAAAAATAAACCCCCTTTTTCCCCCCCCCCAATTTCCCCGAAACCCGGGGTTTAATTTTAAAAAAAGGGAAAACTTTTGGATTCCAAAAAGGGGGGTTTTTAAAATTGGTTTGAAGGGCCCCCTTTTAAGGGGGGGCCCCCCCCTCCCGGGCCTTCCCCCCATCCCCCCAAATTTTTGGGGCCTTGGGGGGAAAGGGGGGGGCCCCGGGGGGGGGCCCCCCCCGGGGCCCCCCCCCTTTTTTTCCCCCCCCGGTTGGGGGTCCCCCCCCCCCCCCTTTCCCGGGGCCCCGGTTTTTTCCCAAAGGGGGAAAGGGAATTTTGGGGGGGAAAGGGAAAAAAAAAAAGGGGATAAAACGGGGAAAAAAGGGTTTTTTTTTTTTCCCCCCCTTTGGGGTTTGGGGGGGGAAAAAATTTTTTAAAAAAAAAAGGGAAAAAAAAAAAAAAACAAAAAAAAAGAAACCCGGGGGGGGGGCCCCCCCCTTGGGGGCCCGGGAAACCCCCCCCCTTTTAAAATTTGGGCCCGGGGGGTCAGGGCCAAAATTTTCCCCCAAAAAAGGGGGTTTTCCCCTTTCCAAACCCCGGGGCCCCCCTTTTTTTTTTCCCCCCCCCCCCCCCCCCCCCTTTTTTTTTTTAAAAAAACCCCCGGCCCCCCCCCTTTCCCCCCTTTGGGCCCCCCTTTTTGGGCCGGGGGAATTAAACCAAAGGGAAAACAAAACCCAAAACCAAAAAAAAAAAAAAAAAGGGGAAAAAAAGGGGGTGGGAAAGGGGGGGCCCCTTTGGGGGGGCCCCCCCAGGGCCCCCCTTTTTCCGGCCTCCCTTTCCCCCCCTTTTTCCAAATTTTTTTTAAAACCTGGAAACCCCCAAAAGGGCCGGGTGGGGCCGGAAAACCCCCTAAAAAACCTCCCCCCCCCCCCCCCGGCCCCGGTCCTTTCAACCCCCCCGGTTTCCCTTCGGAAAAAGGGGGGGGGGAAACCCCGGGGCCCGGGACCCCCCGGGCCCTTTCCCCAAAACCCAAAACCGGTTTTCGACCCCCTTGGGGGGGGTTTTTTTCCCCCATCCCAAACCCCAAACCCCCCAAATTTTTTTTTTTCCCCTGGCCTTTCCCTTTTCCCCCGGGGCGGGAAAAATTTTAAAGGGCCCCGGTCCAAAACCCGAAATTTTGGAAAAAAAGGGGCGGGAAAAAGGGGGGAAACCAAATTTTGGGGAAAAAATTTAAAATTGAAAACCCGGAATTTTTGGGGCAAGCCGGGGAATTTCCCCAAACCGCCCAAAAGGGGGCCCTTTTTGTTTTGGTTAAAAGGGGGGAAACCGGCCACCAAAAAAAGGGGAAAGGAAAGCCCCTTCCCTTTGGGGCGGGTGGGGTTTAAAAATTTTCCAAGGAAACCCCGGGAGGTTTGGGGTTTCCGGCCCAAAAAGAAATTTTGGGGGAAATTCCTTTTTGGGGGTTTTTTTAACCAAAGGAAACCCCCCGGGGGCCCCCCGGGGGAAAAAAGGGGAAATTGTTTTAAAGGAAAAAGGCCCCTTTAAATTTCCCTTTGAAAGGAAAAAAACCCCCGGGGGTTTGGAAAAAGGGGGCCCGGGGTTTTAAAAAAAACCCCAAAAAAACCCCCCCCCCCCAAAAAACCCCTTAAACCTGCCCCCAAAAAAACCCCCCCTTTAAAGGGAAAAGGGGCCCCAAAACCCGGTTTTTGGGGGGGGGGGGAAACCGAAAACCCCAAACCCTTAAAGACCCCGGCCCCGGAAAAAGGGGTTTGGGAAAAGGGTTTTGGGGCCAATTTTTGGGGAAATTCCCCCTTTTTCCAAGGGGGTTTAAAAAAGGAAAAATTCCCCCCTCCGGGCCCCAAAACTTTTTTCCCTTGGCTTTCAAATTTTCCCCCGGGGGGAAAAGGTTTTTTTTTTTGGGGAAAAAAAAGGGGGGGGGAAAAAAAATTTTCCCCAAAGGTTTTTTCCCCCCCACCCCTTCCCTCCAAAAGGCCAAAAACCTTTTTTTTTCGAAGGGCCCCAAAAAAATTTAAAATTGGGGGAAAAGGGGAAAAACCTTAAAAGGTTCCGGCCCTTTTAACCCCAAAATTTTAACCCCAAGGAAAACCCCTTTTTTGGGTTTTAAATTCCCCTTTTTTTTTTCCGAAATTAAAAAAACCCCCTTTAAATTTTTTGGGGCCCAAATTGGGGGAAAGGGCCCGGAATTTTCCCCTTAAAATTTTCCCAAAAAAAGGCCCTTTTAAATTTCCCAAAGGGGAAAAAAGGCCCTTTCAGGGGGAAAAATTTTTCCCCCTGGGTGTTTGGTTCCAATCCAAAGGGGGTTTTTAAAAAACCCGGAAAGGGGTTTTTTTTCCCAACAAGAAGGAAAAAAATTTTTTGGGGTTGGGGTTTTTCTTTGGGTTTTTTAAAGGGGTTTTTTAATTTGTTGGGAAAAAAGGGGGGGGGTTTCCCCCTTTTTTGAATTTCCAAAAAAAAAAAAAACCCCAAAAACCCCAAAAAAAGGGGGAAATTTTTGGGTTAAAAACAAAGGGGTTTTTGGGCCCAAAAAGGTTTTGGAGGGTTTTAAAAAAAAAGGGGTTCCCCCCGGGAAAAATTTTTGGGGTTGGGATTTGGGGGGTTTTGGGGTTTCCTGGTTTCCGGGAAAAAATTTTAAAAAACCCCCAAAAAAAAGGGGAAAAAAAAAAGGCCTTTTGGTTGGCCCCTTTTTGGGGCCCAAAGGGGAAAAAATAAAAAAAAAGGGGGCCAATTCCCTTAAAAAGGGGGGGGGGGGGAAAAAAAAAAAAAAAGGGGAAGGTTGGAAAATTTTTTTGGTTTTCCCTTTTCCCCCGGGGCCCCCCAAAAGGGGTTTAATTTGGGGCCCCCCGGGGGGCCCCGGGGGGCGGGAAAACCCCAAAGAAAACCCCCAAAAATTTCCCGGGAAAATTCCCGGGGGGAAGAATTTGAAATTTCCCAAATCCCCCCAAAAAAAAAACCGGGAAAGGGGGTTTTGGGGAAAAAAAAACCAACCCCGGAATTCCCTGGGGGTTTTAAAACCCCCAAAAAACCCATCCAAAATTTTGGCCAAAAAAATTTGGGGAAAAAAAACCCGGCCAGGGCCCCCAAAAAACCCCCCCCCCAAAAATTCCCCCCCCGCCCCTTTTTTTTTTTTGGGGGGGGGGGTTTCCACAAAGGCCGGGGAAAGGGTTCCCCGGGGTTGGGTTTTTTAAAAACCCCCGGGCCAAGCTTCCGGAAACCCGGTTAAAGGGGGGGGCAACCCCTTTAAAGGGGCCAACTTTGGTCCGGGGTTTTTGGGTTTCCCCCCCCAAAAAGGAAGGGGGGGGCCCCCCCGGGGGGGGTTTCCCCAGTTTTAAAATTTTCCCCCAAAAAAGGGGGGAAAAAGGGGAGGGGGGGGGGGGGCCCCCCCCCCGGGGGCCCCCCAAGGGGGCCCCGGGCCCCCCCCCCCCCCCAAACCCCTTTTTTTCCCCCCCCCCGGGGCCCTGGGCCCCAAAAACCTGGGAAAAAAGGGGAAAAGGGGGAAAAAATTTTTTTTTCCCCCCAAAAACCCCCCCGGGGAAAAGGGAAAACAAAAAAAAAAAATTTTGGGGGGGGCCCCCAAAAAAACCAAAGGGGGGCCCCCCCGGGGGCCCCAAAACCCCCCTTTTGGGGGGCCCTTTCCCCCTTTTTTTGGGGGGGAAGGGGGGAGGGGGGGGGCCCCCCTTTTTTCCATTCCAAGGGGCCCCCGGGCCCCCCCCCAACCCAAATTTTGGGTTCCCGAACCTTTTTAAAATTCCCCAAAACCCGAAACCCCGGAAAAAATTCCAAAAAAACCCCCAACCCCCCCCCCCAAAATTAAACCCTTTTTTTTTAAAAAAAAATTTTCCCCGGCAACGGGAAATTAAATTTGGGTTTAAACAAAAAATTGGGAAAAAAAAATTTTTAAATTTTAAAATTTTTGGGGGGAAAAAAATTTTTTTGTACCTTTTTTCCCCAAACCCCGGTTAAAACCCAATTTTGTTAACCCTTTTAATTCCCCCAAAAAATTTTTTTTTTCCAGTTAAAATTTGGGGGAAAAAAAAAGGGAAAAAAAAATTAAAAAAAATTTTTTGGGCCTTTTCCCCCAAATTTTTAAACCCAAAACGGAACCGGGGCCCAAAATTTTTGGGGGGTTTTTTTGTTTAAGGGCTTTAAAATTGGAAAAAATTAAATTAAACCAAATTTTTCCCCCGGAAAATTCCGGGGAAAAAAAAATTTTTTTTTTTTTAAAACCCTTTTTTTTCCTTAAATTTTTAAAAATTTTTGGAAGGGGGGGGGAAAAAATTAAACCCTTTTTTTCCCCCTTTTTAAAATTTCCGGAAAAAATTTTCCCTTAAAAGGAAATTTTAACCTTTTTTTTCCCCAAACCCCTCCCCAAAAATTTAAATTTTTGGGAAAAAAATTTTTCCCCAAGGGCCTTTTAACCTTTTTTGGGGGGGAAAAATCGGGCAAACCTTTTTTTTTTGGAAATTTTTTTCCCCCCTTAAACCCGGGAAATTTTCCTCCTTGTTGGTTTTCCCCAAAAAGGGGCCCGGAAAATTTAAGATTTGGGAAAAAACCCTTTTTTTTAAAAGGGGGGGCCCCCCCCCCCTTTCCCCAAAACCCCTTTCCTTTTGATCCCCCCCTTTTTTAAAAAAACCCCCCTTTTAATTAACCTTTTTTCCTTTAAATTTTTGGCCCTTTAAAGCTTTTTTCCAAAAAATTTTTTAAACCCCTTTAAAAAAATTCCTTTCCTTTTCCGGAAAAATTTCTTCCCCCCCCCTTATTTTCCCCTTTCCAAATTTTCCCCAAAACCAAAACCAAAATTTTATTTAAAAACCTTCTGGGGCCACCTTTCCTTTTTTTTGGGGGTTGCAATTTTTAAATTTTTCCCTTTAAAACCCGGGAACCCTTTTTTTTTCCCTTTTTCCAAAATTTTTTAATTTTTTTTAAAAAAAAACCGGTTTCTTTGATTTTGAGGTTAAGAAATTTTTTTCATTGAAAAATTTTTAATTTCCCAAACCCTTTGGAAATTTAACTTTAAAAAAATTTTTTTTTTTAAAACCACTTTTCCCTTTCCTTTCCCCCCCCCAAAAGTCCCCTTTTTAAAATCTTTGGATCCCAAAAATTTTTCCCAACCCTTTGGGCCCCAAAAACCCCCCAAAATTTTTTTTGGGAATAAAAGGGGATTAATACCAACTCCCCTTTTTTCCTTTTTGGGTTCCTTTCCTTTTAAATTTAAAACCAACCAAAACCCCCGGGTTAAATTCCAAAATTTTTAAAAAATTTCCCAAAAAAACCCCTTTCCTAAATTTTTTTCCCCAAAATTTTTTCCCCCTTTTTTTTTTTTAAACCTTTTTTGGGGGAAAAAAATTTTTTTTCCTTTGGGGAAACAAAATTTTTTTTTGGGTTTTTAAACCTTTTCAAAAAGGGTTCCCAAATTTAAGAAACAATTTTTTGGGAAACCCAATTTTGGGGAATCTTAAGGTTTTGGGTTTTAATTAAATTTTCCTTTTAAAAAACCCCAAAATTTCCTTTTTTGGGGGCCAAAAACCCCAATTAAATAAATTTCCCGGAAGGTTTTCCCCCATTAAGTTTTTTCCCCCCTTTTCTTTAAAACCCTTTTTAAAAAAAACCAAAAAATTTTTTTCCCCCCGGGGGGGAAACCCTTTTTTTTTTTAAAATTTAAAATTTCCTTTTTTAACCTTTTTAAAAATTTTTTAAAAATTTAAAAATTCCTTTTTTTGGAAAAAAAAAGGTTCCCCCCAAATTTTTGGGCCAAAATTTTAATGGGTTTTCCAAAAATTTTTTTAAAAAAAAAAAGGGTTTTTTCCCCCAATTAAAAATTTAAGGCCAAAACCCCATTAAAGGTGGGGTTAAGTTTAAATTTTTCCCTTTTTAAAGAAAAAAACCCCCAAAATTTTTAAATTTAAAATTTTTTTTTTTAAATTTTAAATTTTCAAATTTTTGAATTTTAAAAATTTAAATTTTTTTTAAATAAAAAACCCCTTAAATAAAGGAAAAAAATTTTTAAAGGGCCCCCCCATTAAACCCCAAATTGTTTTTTCCCCCAAAAAACCCTTTTTAAAAAAATTTGGGGAAAAAGGGGCCGGCCGGGAAAAATTAAATTTAAATTTCCAAAAGGCCATCCAAAGGGTTTTTTGGGGTTAAAATTTCCCGGGGAAAAAAAAACCCTTTTAAAAACCCCCGGGGGTTTAAAAAAAAAAATTAAAAATTCCTTTTTTCCCCCCCTTTTTTCCCAAAAAAGGGAATTCCCTTTTAAAAAACCTTTTTTAAAAAATTTTGGTTTTCCAAAAAATTTTTTTGGGCCCCCCCCCAAAAAATTTTTTCTTTTTTTTTTAAAAGGGTGGGGCCCCCCAAACAATTTTTTCCCCTTTTTCCCCCCTACCTTTCCCTTGCCGGGCTTTAGTCCCTTTCTTTTGCAAATTTAGGAAAAAATTTTCCCGGGGCTGGGAAATAAACACAAATAAAGTTAACCCCAAATTTTTTTTGAATCCCAATTTAAATTTTTGGGGGTTTTTTCCCCCCCCCCAAAAAATTGGGAATTTTTCCCCAATTGGGTTTTTTTTAAAAAACTTTTCCCTTTCTTTTTTCCCTTCCCCTTTTTTTTCCTTTTAAAAGGTTTTTCCCTTAACCGGGGTTTTTTTTCCCCCCATTTTTAACTTGGGGGAAATTTTTAAAACCCGGGTTTTAAGGGCTAACCCTTGAGCGGGAAAAAATTTTTTGGCCAATTTAAAACCCCCTTTTTCCCAATTTCTTTTAAAAAAAAAACCCCCGGAAAAGGCCCCCCTTCCAAAAAAACCCCCCAAAAAACTTTTGGGTTTTTTAAATTTTTCCTTTTTTAACTTAAAACCCCATTTTCCCCCCTTTTCAAAAAAATTTTCCAAACCAAAAAAAACCGAACCAAAAGGGGTTTTTTTGGGGGGCCCCCCCAAAAAAAATTTTCCCCGGGGGGCCCCCCCCCAAACAAAGGTAACCCCCCCCTTTTTGCCCCAAAATTTTTTCCCCTTTAAGGGCCTTAAAATTTAAAACCCCAAAAAAACCCCCCAAAAAATTTTAAAAATACTTTAAAAAAAAAATTTTTGGGAAATTAAAAATTTTAAACCCCAAAAAAAACCCAAAATTAAAATAAAAAAAAAAAAAACCCCATCATCAAATTTGGGGTTTTCCAATTTGAAAACCCCGGTTTTAAATCCCCCCACCTTTTTTCCGGGCCTTTCCCCCCTTAAAAACCCCGGTTATTTGGGGAAAACCTTTGGCCCCTTTTTTAAAAAAAGCCCCAACCCCCCGGGGGGTTTTTTTAACCCCCATTAAAAAAAACCTTAAATTTTTAAAAAAAAATGCCCCCAAAAACAAAAAAAATTTTTTTTAAAAAAACCCCAAAAGGGTTAAAAGGAAAATCCCCGGCTTTAAACCCCCCCCTTCCCTTTCCCCCCAAAGGGGCCCTTTTTCCCCCCCCCCCCAAACCTTTTAAAAGGAAAGGAAAAATTGGTATTTTTAAATTTCCCCTTTCCCCCCCCAAAAATTAGGAAAAATTTTTAAAAAATAAATTAAAAAATTTTTTAAACCCAAAAAAACCCCCAAAAACCAAGGGGGCCCCACTTTTTGGGGAAATTTTTTTTAAAAAAAAAAAACCCCCCAACAAAAAAGGGTTTTCCAAATAACCCTTGGAAAACCCCGGGGCCCAAAAAAAAATTTTTTTGGGAAACCCAAACCAAGCCCCTTTTCCCGGGCCCCGGGGTTTTCCCCCCCGGGGCCTTTTTCCCCCCCAAACCCCGGGGGCCCGGGGAATGGGGGGGATTTTTTCCCCCCCCTTTTCCCTTAAAAACCAAAAAAAGGGGGGGCCCCCGGGGAAAGGTTTTAAAAACCCCCGGGGGGCCCCGGGGATAAAAGGAGGGGGGGGGGCCCCCCGGGGGGGGAAGGGCCCCCCGGGGGGCCCCCCCAAAAGGGGGGGGGGGGCCCCCCCCCCCGGCCCCCCCCGGGGGCCCCTCCCAAAAGCCCCCTTTTTCCCCCCCGGGGCCCCTTTTGGGGTTTTAACCCCCCGGGGGAAAAAACCCGGAAAAGGGGGTTTAAAAAAATTTAAAATTTTCTCAAATTTTTTTAGGGGCCCCCCAAAAAGGAACCCGGGGGCCCCCCAAAACCTTTAAAGGGCCCCCTTGGGGTGGGCCCCCCTTTTAGCCAAAGGAAGGGAAGGGGAAAAGGGGGAAAAAAAAGGGGGCCTTTGCCCAATTTGGCCCCATTTAAATCCTTTTTCCCGGGAAAAAATTTTCCCTTTGGTTTTTTTAAACCGGAATTTTTAAAAAAAATTTTTTTGGGCCAATTTTTAATTTTTTTTTTAAACCTCCCTTTTTGGTTTTAAATTTTTTTAAAAAAAACCCCAAATAAACCCCCCAAAAAAGGGGCCCCAAAAACCCAAAACATCCCAAACCCCAAATTTAAATAAAAGGGGTTGGGTTTTGGGTTTCCCAATTTCCTTGAAAAGGTTGGAAAAAAATTAAAATTTTTTTTGGGAAAAAACCCCCCAAAAAAAAACCTAATTAATTTTTAAAAATTTTATTTAAAAATTTTTTAAAAACCAAATTAAATTTTTTAAGGTTTAAAAAACCCCGGGGAAAAACCCTTCCAAACAAAAACCTTTTTTAAACCCCCAAAATTTTTTTGGGGCCCCTTTTTTAAAAAAAATTTAAAATTTGGAAAAAAAATTTTTTTCCCCCGGGGCATAATTTCCCAAAAGGGGCGGAAAGGCCCAAAAAAATTAAACCCCAAATTTTAAAAGGGGGGGGGCAACCCCTTTTTGGGGTTCCCCCCAAAGAAACCCCCTTTTTTTTTTAAAAAAATTTTTTTTCCCGGCCCCTTTTGTTTTTAAAAATTTGGTTTCCGGAAAATTTCCCCAAAAAAAAAAAAAAAAAAATTTTAAATTTTTTGGGCCCCCCAAAGGGGGGTTAAGGGTTTTTTGGGGGCCCATAAAAAATAACTTTCCCTTTTAAAGAAAATTTAACCCCTTTTTCCCCCTTTTTAAAAAATTCCCCCGGGGGTTTGGGGGGGCCCCCCTTTTTTTTTTACTTTTGGGTTTAACCAAAAAAAGTTAAAAAAATAAAATTTTTTAAAAAAGGGAAATTTTTTTCCCAAAATTTTCCCAAAGGGGCCTTTTAAACCCAAATTAAGGGGAAAATTCCGGGGGTTTTTAAAAAAAAAAAATTTTTTTTGGGTTTTAAAAACCCCCTTTTAAGGAACCAACCCTTTAACAACCAACAAATAACCGGTTTTTAAAAAAACCCCCCCAAATTTTAAATTTTTTCCCCTTTTGGGGGAAAACAAAAATTTTTAAATTTTTAAAGGGCCCTTTTCCAAATTTTTTTTTTCCCCCAAAAATTTTAAAAACCCGGGGGAAAACCCCAAGTTTTAAAAAAATTTGCCCGGGGCGAATAAACCTTTTTGGGGGGGGAAACTTGGGAAAATTACCTTTTAAACCTTCCCCAATTAAAAACCCCCTTTTAAGGGGGGGTTTTTTCCCAAACCCCCCCCCCCCAAAAAAAACCCATAAGGGGTTTAAAATTAAAACCCCCCCCCCCCCATTTTAAAAAAAGGGGGGCCAAATTTCCCCCCCCTTTGGCCCGGGTTTTCCCCTTTTTGGGGGGGAAGGGGTTTCCCCCCAAAAAGGGGGGGGAAAAGGGGGGGTTTTCAAAAACCCCCCGGGGCCCGGCCCCAATAAAACCCCCCCCAAGGGGGAAAGGTTTTTCCCCCCCGGGGGAGGTTTCCCCCCTTAAAACCTTAAAAAAACCTTCCTTTGGGGGGCCCAGGCCCCCCCCCCCAAAAAAAAAAAAACAAAACCCCCGGGGGAAGGGAAAAGGGGGCCCCTTTAAAAAACCCCAAAAACAAAAAAAAAAAAACCCCCCAAAAAAAACCCCGGGGAAAAAAAACCCCTTAAAGGGAAAAAAATTGGGGGAAAAAAACCAAGGAAAAAAAAAGGGGGGTTTTGGGGTGCCCCTTGGTTAAAAAAAAACCCAAAAAAAAACCCCCCGGGCCCTTTGGCCCCTTTCGCCAAAAAACCCAAAAAAACCCCCCCCGGGGGTTTCCCCCCCCTTTTTTTGGGAAGAAAATTTTGGGGGGGCCAAAAAAAAACCAAAAAAAAAACCCCCCCCCAAAATTTTAAAAAAAAAAAGGGGAAGGGCCCCCGGGGTTAAAAACCCCCTTTTTAAAAAAATTGGGTTAAAAATTTTAAACCCCTTGGGAACCAAAGGGCCAACCCCCAAGGTTTAACCCCCCCCGGGGGCAAAAGGGTTCCAAAAAAGGGGCCCCTTCCGGGGGGGGAAAACCCCTTTTTTCCCCCCCCGGGGCCAGGGGAAAGGGAAAAGGGGCCCCAAAAGCCGGGGGCCCCCCGGGCCCCACCCGGGGGGGGCCCCTTTTTAAGGGGCCAACCCCCAACCAGCGGGGGTTTTTTCCAAATTTGGGCCCGGCCCAAGGGCCCCAAAAAAAGGGGGCCCCCCCACCGGGTTTTCCCCGGGGGGCCCAAGGTTTTAAAAAACCCCTTTCAAAAACCCAAAATTTAAAAACCCCCCCGGGGGGGGGGTTTTTAAAAATTAATTTTTTAAAAAAATTTAAAAACAAAAAACCCCCCAAAAAAATTTTTAAAAATTTAACCGGTTTTTAAGCTTTTTTTCCCCAATCCCCCCTTTTTTCAAACCTTCCCAAATTTTTTTTAGGGGGGTTTTCCTTTAAAACCCCTTTTGGCAATTCAAGACCCTTTTAATTTTCCTTTTCCCGGCTTTAAGGGGGAAAAAGAATTTTCCGGGGAAAAATTTTTTTCCCCCCCCCCTTTTGGGGTTTTTTTAAAAAAAAACCAAACCCGACCACCCAAAAATTTTTTTTTTTTAAAAGCCCCGGGGCGGGTTTCTTTTAAAAAAAAAATTTAAAAAAATTTGGGAAAAAAAAAGTTTAAAAATTCCCAAAAAATTAAAAACCAAATCCACCCCCGGGGGGGGGAAAAATTTTTAAAAGGGGAAAAAAAAAAGGCCCTTTTTAAAAAAAAAGCCATTTCCCCTTTTGGGCCCCGGGGGGCCCACCCCCCCAAAAATTCCCCCTTTTTAAAATCCCAAAACCTTTAAAAGCCTAAGAACCCCAAAAAAAAAAAATAAACCCCCTTTTTCCCCCCCCCCAATTTCCCCGAAACCCGGGGTTTAATTTTAAAAAAAGGGAAAACTTTTGGATTCCAAAAAGGGGGGTTTTTAAAATTGGTTTGAAGGGCCCCCTTTTAAGGGGGGGCCCCCCCCTCCCGGGCCTTCCCCCCATTAGGCGATAGAGTTGGAGTGAAGTGGTGGAGTTGCGCTCAAAAAAGTTCAAGAAACCACGGAAGAAAATACTCGCGGCAAAAAAAACCGCGATCGGCGTGGGTAGCGAAGGACACACTCACCCTCTTCGGTTTGGGGTTGCCACTCGTTCCCGGGAGCCTTCTGCTCCGTGGGGGATCGACCGTCGTTAGCCATGTCGAGGAGATCCTTCTCCGTGATGGTCGGCCGGATCAATCTCCTTGGACCCGGCCGTTCGTGACGAGATCGGGCGACGACCCGCCTCGTGGTGGTTCTCCCTTCGCCTTCCCGTCGCCGAGCGCCTTCTTGTAGCGTTCAGCGCCGCCGTCTTCTCCTTCACCATAGCTACCGGTGAAGGGCACGAGGAGCGATTGCGAGCGAGGGCAGGAAGCGCGATGGGAGGGAGGGGAGGGGCGAGAGAGAGAATGGAGAGGCCTTGTTCAAAGTTCCTCGGGCGCCTTTATAAGACTACTTCGAGTGGATGACGGTGGGCCGAGAGATCAATCACATCCCGAATAAATCAGCGTCTGCGTCACGCGAAAAAAAAAGGTGGGTAGGGAATCGGCGTCTATGCCCTATCCCATCGAAGGCCAGTCGTCCGCCTGGCAAGGCTTCCCCAAATTTCGTATCCCACAAAATCCGCGAACGGCAGATCAATCTGTCAGGCGCGAGATCTCCCGCGATCCATCACTCGGGAATTGTTAAGTTCAAAAAGTCACTCGACGCAAGAAAAGAATGGATCAAGCCGACTGAAGAAAAGTTGTTGATTATCAACAAAGAGATTATTGGTCCAAGACAACACATGTTCAGAACGCAAAGGCAAGTCGGAAATAATATCAACTCCTTCCTCACTCAAGCCTCAATCCATTCGGGGGCTAATGATGGAGTCATGTACCTAGGGTAGGGCCATAGACCTGATCAAAGTACCCTACCCAAGGATACTCTTAGAAGAGACTACCTTCCAGTCGACCAAGGAGGATTTCACTCGACAGACTTGAAGGACTCGACCATGAAGACTCACTCGACCACCAGAAGGTCAAGAAGCACTCTGTACCGCAACGGTCTGTAGTTAAGTAGACTTTATGGTATTTAAGACACTTTATGTGGGGCGTTACCAGTAACGCCCAGACTTAATGTACTTTAAACCCCGCATTACTGAGGGCCGGAGGGGTCTGGCAGGCACTATATAAGCCACCCCCACCTCAGTGTAAAGGGTTCGCACCCCTGTAATTCATACACACATAATCCACTCGACCGCCTCCGGACTCAGACGGCGTAAGGCATTCTTCATACGAGAAGGTGCAGGCTCGTCATCTCTTGTGTTCTGGCCTCTCCATAGCTAGGACCTTGCCTCTCCATACCTACCCAACCACGACACCGGCCCCTCTCTCCCTTTTTTTACCCGACCGCAGCAGGCGGCCGTACTGGGAGCACAATAGTCGGTCTCTTCTTTCTTTTTAGCCGGATTGGCACCCGGCCCCTTTCTTTCTTTCTGTTTTTTTGGGGCAGTCGGCCACTCTCTTTTTTTTTCTTTCTTTCTCCAGCCGGACTCCGCTTCTCCTTTTTTCAGCCGTCTGTTGACTTTTCTCGACCAGTCGGCTGGGGCTGAGCAGCCGGCTCCATTTTTTCTCCAGCCGGCCGCACTCTTTTTCTTTCTCCCTTTCTTTTTTATTCTCCAGCCGTCCCCTTCTTTCTTTCTTTCTCTGCTCTTTTCTACAGCCGGCCAGCGGGAGCTCCGGCCGGAGCAGCGGCCAGCTGGAGCGGCGAGCCGAGCGCGGGCGCGAGCGGAGGTACGGGCGCAGGGTGCGCGGGTACGCAGCAGTCGGCCCGCGCGGGACGGCCAGCCGGAGGCGGCCGAGCGCGAGAAGCGGCGCAGCCGGGGCCAAGCGAAGAGGAACGCCGGGGGCGCGGGTGCTCGCGAGCCGGCTGGCGCGAGACGAGCAGCCGGAGGCGGCTTGCCGCGGGGGCCGGCGCGGGCGGCCGGGGCTCCCACCGGGAGCAGCCGGAGGCGGAGGCCGGCCAGTCCGGGCGGCGGAGCCGGCCGAGTGGGCATGGGGCGACGCAGGCAGAGATAGCGGGCGGCCGGCGGACTGCGGAGCAGCCGGCGCAGGGCGAAGGACTGCACGGCGGGGCCGGTGGCCGTGGCACCTTCTGCTCGAGCGGTGATGACCGATGCTGGACGGCGATGGGGAGTCGGCCGGACGGCTACGGAGCCGGCGCAGGAATGCGGGCAGCCGGCCGCTCGGAGCCGGCCAGCGAGCAGCGAGCGGGCGGGGCGCGAGGAGGAGGCCGAGCGCGGCGGCGGGGAATCGGGTGCGGGGTGCAGCGCGATAGGCGCGCGGACACACAGGAGGCCCGGGGCGGGGCCGGCGAGCAGGCGGCTCGGGACGCCCTGCGTGGAGACGGCAAGTCGGCGGGCGCGCTGGGGCCAAGCAGCGCGGGCGCGGGGCAGGCCGGCCAAAGCCAGCGCGCAGAGGCGGTGATGCAGAGCCGGCCCGGGCGAGGCAGGACTCGAAGGCGGCAATGCGAGGCGGCACCGCGACGGTGCAGGGTTGCGGGCGCACGCCGGTGGAGCGGCGGGGCCGGGACGGCGGTTGCGCGGAGGAGACGACGGGCGCAGGCGCGCAGGCTCGGGGGCGCGGCCGCGCGGTCGAGTGAGCCCATGGGGATGCCGCGGGTGGAGAGTCACGGGAGGCCCCAACACGGGCTGGCGTTAGGAGTTGGTGAGGCGCAGCCGAGCCAGCGGCTCCGCGGCTCGGAGGCCTGCGGCGGCGCCATGGACGAGCAGAGGCAGGCCGACAAGGCCGCGGAGCGCCAGATGGGGCGGAGGCGGCAGGGGCTCGCTGGTGCGTGCTCGCGCGTGTACATGGACGCGCAGCGGAGCAAAGCAGCACATCGGCCAGAGCGGAGCGGCGCTGGTTAGCTAGTGCATAACCTTTGTCTGGTTTGACTACAGGTCGTGTCCGACCTGCATCTGAGAAGTGTATGGGCAATGCTTGACCGTGGTTGACCATTGTTTGACTCATATCTAGCTAGCTAGCATAGATGATATATGGAGTAGCGGATCGCCCGTTCGTCCGGAGCAAAGTGCAGCGCTGAGGGGAGCGGACGCAAGCGGCGCACGGATGGATGCGGCTGACCGAAGCGAGGCCCCGCGCGCGGCGCGCGCGCGGGTGGACGGCGGCGTCGCAACGGTGGTGACGAAAAGGCCGACGGCGAGGACGCGCCACCCCTCGCGGCCACTCCGGGGGCGGGTCGATGTCGAGCCCCAGCGCCACGGAGAGGCAGCACGACGCCGCTGGCGGAGGCGATGAAAAAAAGGGTCCCTTGGGACAACGAAACCAAAGAAAGAATAGCGGTAGCATAGTACCGCCTCACGGTGGGCGCCAAATGTCATGGTATTCTCACGGGGGGTTGCAAGGCGACATATGCCACAAGGTGGCCGTGTGAAGCAAGCTGCTGGCGATAGGCGGGGAGCGGGTATGCGAATATCACATGGTAGTTTACCCAGCTTCGGAGCTCTCCGAAGAGATAATACTCCTACTGCTACATGTCTGAGTGTATCTGATATATCTAGTACAGAGTGCTCCTGGAGCTGTATCTGAGATCAGTTGCAATGAGGGCTAGCTAGCTAGTGTGGCACATGTGCCTGGCCGTGTGTGGCCGAATGAGTGTGTGTACTCATGCGTGTGTGTGAATGGCCCAATGGATGAATGGATGGCTAGCTTATATAGTAGTAGGCATGGGTGGTGTTAGCGTTGGTTGTAAGCTACCTTGGGTAGCTTACAAACCAAGCTATGTAGTGGCATGGCCTAAGCATGGTGTATGTCATGCTTGTCCCCTGGGGTACTTTATAAATCAAGTACTGGGGGACACGGTTCTGCATATACATGATGGCGTCGTGGTACAATTTGTCTCGTCATGATATGGCCGTCTCGTCGAGTCTTATCGATTGTCGGGTCGGACTGCGATCGGCGTACATTTGGTTGGCGTTGATCGGCCGTACGGCCGGGCAGAAGCGATCGGACGGGGAGCCAAGGAGAGCGGCCAGGCGATCGGACTGAGAGGCTTTGCTAGCCCCGATGTCTTGAAATATCGTCTTGCCGTCTTCGGGGTACCCGTCGCCCATTACTCCGACAACGGAGCTGCTCCGCCCCTTTTATACTTAAGTACTCACTCGAATGAGATGTAATGAAAAGTACCTCTGTAGTTTGTTTATCAAAGACAAGAGTGATATGATTTTCCTAGTGATTGTTATTGCTTTTGTTTACGTGAGAAATCCCCCAGTGGCTGGCTTAGCCGCGAATCCGTTTTGCCTAAGCCTGTAAAAAAAATCCTACCGATTGGTGAGCCAGTCTCACACTCGGGGGCTTAGCTGCGAATCCGTTTCGCCTAAGTACTTGAAAATCCTACCGAGTGGTGAGCCAGCCTCCCACTCGGGGCTTAAGCTGATCCAAGCTACGCCTAAGTATTTAAAAATCCTACCGAGTGAAGAGCAATCCTCCCACTCGGGGCTTAGCTGCAGTCCAGTACTCGCCTAAGTATTTGAAAATCCTATCGAGTGGTGAGCCAAGCTCCCACTCGGGGGCTTAGCTGCAGTCCAGTACTCGCCTAAGTATTTGAAAATCCTACCGAGTGGAGAACAACCCTTCCACTCGGGGGCTTAGCTGCAGTCCAGTACTCGCCTAAGTATTTGAATATCCTACCGAGTGGTGAGCCAGCCTCCCACTCGGGGGCTTAGCTGCGATCCGATGCTACGCCTAAGTATTTGAAAATCCCTCTTGAGTGGAGAGCAACCCTCCCACTCGGGGGCTTAGCTGCAGTCTAGTACTCGCCTAAGTATTTGAAAATCCTACCGAGTGGAAAGCAACCCTCCCACTTGGGGGCTTAGCTGCAGTCCAGTACTCGCCTAAGTATTTGAAAATCCTACCGAGTGGAGAGAAACCCTCCCACTTTGGGGCTTAGCTGCAGTCATGTACTCGCCTAAGTATTTGAAAATCCTATCGAGTGGAGAGCAACCCTCCCACTGGGGGGCTTAGCTGCAGTCCAATACTCGCCTAAGTATTTAATCCATTCCGATCTGCAAGGACGACGAGGTGCAGGTCGACTGTTACCTTCTCCTTCGGAGCTATGCCACAAATACAACGTGCGCTCTGCAAGGACGATGAGGTGCAGGTCGAATGCTACCTTCTCCTTCGGAGCTACGCCACAAATACAATGTGCGCTCTGCAAGGACGACGAGGTGCAAGTCGACTGCTACCTTCTCCTTCGGAGCTATGTCACAAATACAACATGCGCTCCATCCCGATCCACAAGGACGTAGGTCGACTGCAATTCGTGCTCCATCCCTACCTGCAAGAGCGATGAAGTGCAGGTCGACTGGACTTTCCACCTCAGAGCTGCGTCTCAAGCACTAAAGTATATTCTGAGTGAAGAACAAAGTTCGCTCGAATGCAAATGCAAGCATATTCAACGATAAGCCAAGTTCAGATAAAATCCTATAGATTCAGAAGTGCTCAGGCGTCAAGCCTGTAAAAGTTTATCAGTTACAAAACCACTCGGCATTCCGAGGCAAATTTAAGGCGAAGCATAGAAGTTTTTCTTACTCCTCAGGTGGAGGACTGGAGGTGTGACAAAGCTGGTCCAGTCGATTCGTCGGCAATCCAGTGGCAGCAAGCAATGAAGGTCTCCATGAAAGATTGGAAGTCGTGCTTCTTGGTATTGGCCACTTTGATGGACGCCAGCTTGTCCTCTCGCACATGCTTGCAGTGAACACGGACCAGGGACAGAGCAACGTCAGCACCGCACCTGGCAGAAGACTTCTTACATTCTTGCACTCGACCTAGAACTTCATTCAGTTGAGTCATTAGAGACTCGAGGTCATTTTGAAGCGTCTCTCTCGGCCAGAGTGTCGTGTCGATTCGCGACGCTGCAACCTTCAGTCGAGCAAGGTAGTCAACAACTCCAGCAACATGAGACTCCAGTCGGAGCATGTTCATAGCGGCTTCATCCTTCACAGGAGAGTTAATGGGGTCCAAGCTTGTCTCCACTCGACTGGTCTTCTCCTCGAAGTTTTGGCAGAATTCTGTAAACACAATTTGAAGTTAAGCCAACAATTCTATGATGAGTCGATGATAACAAGTCAGTCGGATAGAAGAGATTACCTTCAAGCATGATGAATAACTTCTTGGCGAGCCCTCCCAGATAAGCCTCCAGATCGTTCTTCTTCCCTCGGTTTGCTAGCCTTGTCACTTAGAGCTATCTTATCATTCTTGAACGGTGACCTCCTTGTTGGCAGCAGGCCGAGAAGCAGCTTTCAGATTAGCGTTCTCCTCTTCAAGTTTACCGACTGAAGCCAATTTTTCTTCCGCAAGCTTCATTTTGTCCAAAGCCGCCTTCTGCGCCTCGGCGAGGTCATGGTCCTTCTTCTTTAGAGCCTCCTTCATTTTATCTGCAAAGTACAATGAGATCAGAATCAGGAATGGCAGAAAGATAAAGACAGTCGTCAAGATTCTCACCAACCATACCTTTTGCTTCATCTTTCGCCTTCTTAAAGTTCCCCTGAACAAGCTTCAAGTCAAGGTCGAGCTCGATATGTTTGTTTTCCAATTCAGTATAGCGAGCCACAAGCTCGCAAGATTTCTGCGAAGGGGCAGTCGACAGACATCAAAGATAGGTTGCTTCCGAGTGACTAAGAGAAAACTGTAACATTTCTAAGACTACAACTGAATCAAAATATTCAACAGTAGTCTCGGGGACTACACCCAGTGGGTGCACTCAGCGTGCCCCCACTGGTTCGTCCGACTTTGTCCGATCGATCAGAAGAAAGAGACAAAGAGGTTATGATCCTAAAACTATAGCACTATAGCTAGCGCGGCCGATCGAGCCATGGTCTCATCATGATCTACCAAAAAACACGGGTTCTTCAGACCTTAGTCATTGCCGGTGATCGACTATGGTCTCGAGACTACACCAGTGGGTGCACTCAGCGTGCCCCATTGGTTCCAAGATTCCATTCGACATGGTCGACCTGGACCGAGTGAAGAAGTTAGAGTGAAGAAATTCAAAATACAAAGGCTGCGATGATCGCCCGTGATCCACCATAGTCTCGGGGACTACACCCGGTGGGTGCACTCAGCGTGCCCCACCAATCCAAAAATTCAATTAACACACCCAGTGGGTGTACAGATACAAAGATCTTCGGAAAGAAAGTCTTCAGATAGCATATCCTAACAGAACAAGCGGTGACCAACTAACCTGGACGTTGCTCTAAAGGGCTGAGCTAGCATCATAGGCCGCTTGGCTGGCTTCCCGGATTGCCTTCACCTGCTCCATCATGATCCCCTCCTGGCGTATAGCCTCCTTAGCAGGACCCGCTTGGTCCTCTGGGACGTGGTGTGTGGCGAAAAGAGAAGGCGGGTCAGCAGTCGACGACGAAGGTCGAGCACTCGTCAGCGGCACAGCGAAGGAGACGGAATTCTGAGTAATATTACCACCATCCTGAACCGGTGCCTTAGGCACTGATGCAGTCTGAGTGGTCTTGCCAGCCGACGCCTTTCTATTCCTCCTCGGCCTCAGCGGCGCCTCGTCATCATCATCAGGGAGATCAATGACATGAGGAGGAGCTTCAGGGAAAGTTCAAAGTTAAAATCAAAAATCCAATCGACCAGAAGTGAAACTACTAAGATCGTACCAAGGTTGGAGGTGGCAGCGTCATCCATTTCCTGGTCTTTGTTCTTGGCGGAGGTCTCGGAGGTAGCAGCACTGCAGATTTCAGAAACCAGCCGGTTAGTCAATGAGTCGACCAAAAGTCTGTCCATGCTAAACGAGAAAACACAAGTTCTGCTGTTACCCGGAAATGGTGGGAATGGTCATTCTCATCTTGGGCAAGGCCTTCGGCGGCTTTGATGATGCCGCTCATGGATGCTTCGGCGCTTTTTCAGTCGACGCCGGAGAAGGCGTCCGAGGGCACTTTGAAGACTGCCCAACAGGCGCAGTCGCTTTGCCACGCTCGCTCGCGGGGTCGTGGGTGAGCTTGGATCGCCTTTCCGTATGAGGAGGATTGACTTCCTCCTCCTCCTCTTCACTGGAGCTGTCGTCATCATCTTCCCCCTCGCCATCGATTGCCACTGCTCCTCACTTTCACCTCCGCTCACCTCCCCCTCCTCGGCCTGTTCTTGCGCCCCGTTGGGCATCGAGTACATCTCAGTAATGGCCTAGAAGACAACAAACAAGACAAAAGTCAGTCGATTGATTTTAAGCAAATAGAATGAAGAAAGCAGGATCACGATCGAGAGATGCGAGGTGGACTGGTCTACTTCGTATGATTGGTCGAGTGGAGGAATCCTCCTGGCTCCTCGGGGGTTGTCTTTGTTCCCTGTGATGCTCGCTAGCCACCTCTCCAGCGTGGCATCCTCAACCTCCTCCGGGTGGATCCGAGTGGTGTCCTCAGTGCCAGAATACATCCACATCGGATGGTCTCGAGCTTGAAGCGGCTAGATGCGTCATCGGAAGAAGACCTCCAAGAGGTCCATGCCGGTCACCCCGTCACGGATAAGCTGGACAACACGTTCGACCAACACCTTAACCTGCACCTTCTCTTCCGGGATCACCTTCAAAGAGGAAGGCTTCCTCACTCGTTCCATGGAAAAAGGAGGGAGTCCGGTCGACTGCCCTGGCGTCGGCTGGTCTTTGCAGTAAAACCAGGTCGACTGCCATCCGCAGACCGAGTCGGGTAGGATCATGGTCGGAAAAGAGCTTTCCCCCCTCATTTGAACCCCAAGACCCCCACACATTTGAATCACTTGCGTTCTCTCGTCACTCGGATTGGCCCTTTTCACTGTCTTGGAGCGACAGGTGAAAATGTGCTTGAAAATATCCAAATGAGACCGACAACCCAGGAAATTCTCGCACAAAGACACGAAAGCAGCGAGGTACACGATGGTGTTGGGTGTGAAGTGGTGGAGTTGCGCCCCAAAAAATTCAGAAATCCCGAAAGAAAGGGTGAGGCGGCAAAAAAACCCACAGTCGACATGGGTGGCCAAGAGAACACACTCACCCTCCCCGAGGCTGCGGCTCGACTCCTTCCCGGAGCCGCGCCCGATCCATGAAGTCGATCCTCCATTGGCGGTCGTCAAGGTCTTCTTAACGAATCGTCAGCGGATCGATCGCCACGATCCAGCCTGCGACAGCCGGCCCTCGATGAAGATCCGCCCGATCGTCGCCCTTCCCTTCGCCTTCGTCGTCACTTTCTTTGCCCGCTCCAGGGCCGCCGTCTTCCCTTTCAACATCATCGCCGACGAGATGTGCACAGGACAGCGGCACTGAGACGGAAGCGAACGCGGCGGATAAGTCTGAGGAAGAGAGGAGGAAATGAGAACGCACTGTTCAAAAACCCCGTCCGGCGCCTTATATGAGGTTACTTCCGAGTGACTGACTTGTAGGCAGGCGATCTGTCAAATCCAGAGCGATCGGCTTGGCGATCGTGGCGAAAAAGGCGGCGCGGAGATCGAGGCGTCCTTGCCTTATCCCATCCGATTACTGTGGCCTCCTCCGCCCCGCGCGCTTCTCGAAATTCGAATCTCACTAAATCCGCGAGCTATAGAATAACTCGTCAGACGGAAGATTTCCTCCGCTCTGTCGTTCGGAGTTCTCCAAGTAAATAAATTCACTCGACGGATACAAAGAATGGATCAAGGCGACTGAAAAAGAAGCTGGTGCCGTCACCTAAGTTCATTGATCCAGAACAAGACATACTCATAGCACGAAAATGGGTCGGAAGTGTGTTCAACTCCTTCCCCACTCAAACCTCGATCCATTCGGGGGCTAATGATGAAGCTATGTACCTAGGGTAGGGTCATGGACCTGTCCAAGATACCCTCCCCAAGGACATCTCTAGAAGAAACCACCTTTCAGTCGACCCGGAAGTGTTCCACTCGACGGACTCGAAGACACTCGACCATGAAGCCAACAACTCAACTGCCAGGAGACCTAAAGTCACTCTGCACGCAAACGGTTCGTCATTAAGTAGCTTTTATGGTCGTAATAGCACTTTATGTGTGGCGTTACCAGTAACTCCCGATCTTAATGTACTTTAAACCCTACATAACTGAGGGCCGGAGGGGTCTGGCGAACTCTATATAAGCCACCCCCTCCTCAGTGTAAAGGGTTCGCACCCCTGTAATTCATACGCACGTAATCCAGTCGACCGCCTCTGGGCTCCGAGACGTAGGACTGTTACTTCCTCCGAGAAGGGCCTGAACTCGTAAACCTCTTGCGTATACAACTACTCCATAGCTAGGATCTAGCCTCTCCATTCCTACCCCCCTACACTACTGTCAGACTTAGAACCACGACACGCTCCCCCAAAAAGGAGCTCCTTTTGCATCGGCGCCGATCTTGGGATCTTGCCCTATTTCCTTCCAACCTCCGCAAATCAACTTGTCCTCATCTTTGGTCTATGCTCTCATCCCAATGCTTTGCTCCTCTTTTGCGCATTGGCTTTTAGGGTGAGCTCATCGATAAACAATGGCTCCTCCTCAATGTCTATGACATCTTCTTCATCTTCACAATACATATCTCCATGCCATGTATCACCTTGGCCTTTGATCTCTTCTTGGTTATCGTGGCCGCCTTGGCCATGATCTTGACCGTGGCTGTCTTGGCCTTGGGTCTTGTCAGGATCTAAGGCTTGGCCACGACCCTCGTAGATGATGTTCTCCATGAAGTCACTGAAGTAGGCTAGGTCATCTTGCACCGGCGTCGGGTTCGAACAACTTGCAGGTGTCGGGAAGGTTGGCCATAGGAATCACCTGCGACCGCTTCTTTTGAATCCCAGTGGCCGACTGGCCGGCGATCGACCTAAGCATGACGTTGAGGTCGATGCTGGCGACGGGAGTGGGGTTGGCCAGCGCGATGATGTTGCCGTCCAATGATGTGGAGAAGCGGGTCACACCATGGTGATGCGTCGGGTAGAGACCGCCACCTGCGGCATTATGGAGGAACTCGATGGCTGCACCTGTGGAGGGAGAAAAACCGAAGAAGATGTTAGGGAACGTTGCATGAAAAACAAAAAAATTCCTATGCTCACACAAGATCTATTAAGGAGATGCATAGCAACAAGAGGGGAGAGTGTGCCTACGTACCCTCGTAGACCGTAAGTGGAAGCGTTTCACAACGCGGTTGATGTAGTTGAACTTTCTTCGCGATCCAATAAATCGAGTACCAATCGTACGACACCTCCACGTTCAGCACACGTTCAGCTCGGTGGCGTCCCCGCCTTCTGGATCCAGCAAGACGGTGAGGTAGTGGATGAGTTCTGACAGCACGATGGCGTGGTGACGGTGATGGTGAAGTGATCTTCGTAGAGCTCGCCTAAGCACTATGAAAATATGATCGGGGGTGTAAACGGTGGAGGGGGCGCTGCACACGGCTAAGCAATTGTCTATTGTGTGCTAGGCGCCCCCCTCCCACATATATATAGGTGGGAGGGAGGGAAGAGCAGCCAAAGGAGGCGCCCAAGTTGGAGGAATCCTACTTGGAGTCCCTCCCAAGCTGCGCCCCTCCCCTGCCTTATATAGGTGCGTTGGAAAGGCAGAGGAGGGTGGCGCCCCCTTTCCTTTCTCCCATGAGAGGGAAAGGCAGGAGGAGCTACCCCTCCCCCCTTTCCTTCCCTTAGGGACTGCTGTCCAAAGAAGGGGCGCAGCAGGGGCTGGTCTATTCCCCCTTTGGCCCATTAGGCCCATATCTTTGCCGGGGTGCCCGAAACTGCTTTCCGGTGACCCGATAAGTACCCGGTACCCTCCGAAACACTTTCGGTGTCCGAATACCATTGTACTATATATCAATCTTTACCTCTCGACCATTTTGAGACTCCTCGCCATGTCCGTGATCTTAGCCGGGACTGCGAACAACATTCGGTCACCAAATCAAATGACTCATATAACATTATATCGTCAACGAACGTTAAGCGTGCGGACCCTACGGGTTCAAAAACTATGTAGACATGACTGAGACACCACTGCAAAAAAAGACACATCCATGACATTTTGGGCCGAACGAATTTTTTTCCTGTCATACTTATGACACTTCTATGATGATAATTATGACAAAACCGATATCATCATAGATGTGGTGGGCTCCTACTTCTATGACAAAAAATCATGACAGAAAATGGGCTTTTTGTCCTGAGCGGGCCTGAGACACACCTGCATGACATTCTTTGGACCGTCCATGAAGGAAAAAATTGTGGTAGAAGCGAGGGCAAGGAAAATATCGGGCAGTTCCCGATTATGGTGGGTGGTCGGGGGCCGAGCGATGCGCGTTTCTCTCGTACACGTACGCACGTGGGTGCGAGGCATTGGGCTCGCGAACCCGGCGGCGTTTGCCTCATCGAACCAGTGATTGCACTAGCTACGTTACAGAACCCCAATCGATCCCTTGCAGTTAACTGAACCCGATCGAGCGATTCCTTCACTACTGCTGCTAAATGAAGCCGATCGAACCTGCTGCCTCTTGATGAATAGTGAGCGTTGTTGGGGGTTGGATGAACAGTTCCCGGTGGGGGTTGGATGAACAGGATCCCGTGGGGGTTTAGAGGCCGTTGCAGCTGGATGAACAGGACCCCGATCAATCCGGTTGGGGGTGGATGAACAGGACCCGGTAGAGGGCTGGATGAGCAGGACGACTCCGTGGAGGTCTAGTTGAACAGTAGCCGGTGGAGGGCTGGATGAACAGTATCCCATGGAGGGGTGGTTGAACAGGACCTAGTGGAGAGGGCTGGTTGAACAGTAGCCGATGGAGGAGTGGTGGAGGCTGGATGAACAAGAGCCCATGGATGAACAGTCGCAGGTGGAGGCTGGACGAGGTCGACAGTGGATGAATAGTAGCCCATGGAGCACTACAAAAAAAGACATCCATGACATTTTGGGCCGAACAATTTTTTTCTATCATACTTATGACACTTCTATGATGATAATTGTGACAAAACCGGTATCATCATAGATGTGGTGGGATCGAGGGCGAGGAAAATTTCGGGGAGTTCCCGGTTATGGTGGGTGGTCGGGGGCCGAGCGATGCACGTTTCTCTCGTACACGTACGCGCTTGTGTGTGAGGCATTGGGCTCTAACTGAACCCGAGCGAGGCGTTGGGCTCTAATCGAACTGGCGATTGCACTACCTCGTTCTTGAACCCGAATGATTCGCCGCTCGCCGCTAACTGAAGCCGATCGATGCCTCTGGATGAGCATTGGCGTTGTGTGTGTGTGTGTGTGGGGGGGTTGGATGAATAGTGAGCGTTGCTGGGGGGTTTGGATGAATAGTTCCCGATGGGGATGGATGAACAGGACCCCGTGGTGTTGCCTCTGGATGAACAGGACCCCAAACAATCGAGCCGGTTGGGGCTGGATGAACAGGACCCCGTGGAGGGCTGGATGAATAGGACGACCCCGTGGAGGGCTGGTTGAACAGTAGCCGGTGGAGGGCTGGATGCACAGTAGCCCGTGGAGGGGTGGTTGAACAGGAGCCCGTGGAGAGGGATGGTTGAACATTAGCCGGTGGAATAGCGCGCGGTGGAGGCTGGATGAACAGGAGCCCGTGGATGAACAGGCGCAGGTGGAGGATGGAGGAGGTCGATGGTGGATGAACAGTAGCCCGTGGAGGCTGGAGGAGGTTGATGGTGGAGACGAACATTATCCCGTGGAGTCCCGTTTTGCGGTACGCCACACCCCTCCCGATGAACAGGACCCCCATTTCCACCGTAGCGCTCCAACACAAGTCTGTTTCCTCCGTTTTGCGGTACGCCACACCCCTCCTGATCAACAGGACACCGTTTCGACCGTAGGAGGTCCAACAAAAGTCCGTTTCCTCCATTTTGCGGTACGCCAGACCCCTCCCGATGAACAAGATTCCGTTTGAACGTGCCCCGTCGAACACAAGGCCGTTTCCTCCATTCTGCGGTACGCCAGGCCTCGTTTCCATCGGTTGTTCCGTCCGAGCCCTCCCAATGAACACGACGACGCATTCCGTTCTGACCCAGCCGGTTGGCTTCCCATGAACACGACGATGACGTTGTTTCTCTGTTCCGACCCAGCCATGTACAAGAGCCCTGGCCATATGTGTGCACGAGTAGGCGTTCGAGACCCTTCCCGTATGTACGTACATGGTTGTATTTACTTTCTTGCACCCTGGCCGTTGTACGTATGTGTACATGGTACGTGCGCGCCTCTACTACGACACGTGCGTGCCTCTACATCGACCAGTATGTATGTACACGTTCGTGACCAAAATGACAACGCTACATACACTTCGACCAGGTGGGTCCCGAATGTCGGTCACTTCCTTGCATGCGAAGATGTAGCTGGTGGATCCCAGAAGTTAGGGGGCGAATCGTTTTTTTGCCCGGACGCACTTCCTTGCGTGCGAAGATGTAGCTGGTGGGTCCCAGCTGTTAGGGGGAACGTTTTTTTCGCGAAATACGGTGGCCCGTTCGGTGAGTCCCTGCTGTTAGGTGGAGGAATAATTATTTTGCGCGTAATAAGGAGGTACTTCCTTGCGGCTGCCGTGGACCCAGCTGTCAGCCTCTCCATGTACAGTACTCTTCCGATGGAAATCGGTCGTTGACCACATTGACCACGCCACACCGAGAGCACCACAACGATGGACGACGGCAAGGCCGGATGAACCCCGGGCAGGCAACGGAACCCAGGTCCTTTTCAAAAACAACGGGGCCAGCATCGCCCCTCAAGCTGGCCCACGGTCGGCCAGGTCCCTCAACCCGGCCAAGCCCCTCGACCCGGCCGAACCCTCTGACCCAGCCAAGCTCCTCGACTCGGCCCCAACAACCGGCTCAAAGCAGTCGAACCCGGCACACCAAGACTTCCCCAACAAGCCAGCTCCGCCCTTGGCGTGTTCCTCAACCCGGCCACGGGCCAGCTCCCATCCCATCCAGGCCGTACGATGGGACGAGTCTCCATCTATTGATGACCGAGGCAACAGTGCCCCGCCCATGCCTCTGGTCAGCCAGAACATGGCAACAGTGCCCCTCACCTACCCGCTGACCAGGGCCGGCGTGGCAACAGTGCCCCCATCGTCACTACTGATGCCAGCAAGCGGCGACCTGATGGAGTGCCACTATACCCGACTCGACTCGGCCACTCCCTGACAATCGACAAGACGGCGCACAGTGCCCCTAGGCAAGCGGGGCCCATGCCTTGGGGAACCTGGCAAACCACGGGCACCCGGCGGGTCCCAGCACCGGGTTCCCAGACACTGGCAACCCAACCCTACAGCCTTGTAACATTACCATTGTACCCCTGGGGAGGTTGGCCTATAAAACCCCCTAGGATCCCTCATGCATATGAGCAAGCACACAGGAAAATAGCCAACCGATCAGTAGAACACACATAGGGAGAAGGACCGGCCTAAGCCCTGGCCAGTCTTCCTTCTTCCTCAATGTAGCTCTAGGTGAGGGAGTCCTAGATTAAGGGGTCCTCGGACAGCCAGACTATATGTATATGCCGGACTGTTGGACTATGAAGATACAAGATAGAAGACTTCGTCCCGTGTCCGAATGGGACTCTCCTTTGCGTGGAAGGCAAGCTTGGCAATTAGGATATGAAGATTCTTTTCTTTGTAACTGACTCTATGTAACCCTAGCCCCCTCTGGTGTCTATACAAACCGGAGGGTTTAGTCCGCAGGACAAGATCAATCATAATCATAGGCTAGCTTCTAGGGTTTAGCCTCTATGATCTTGTGGTAGATCAACTCTTGTAATACTCATATCATCAAGATCAATCAAGCAGGAAGTAGGGTATTACCTCCATCGAGAGGGCACGAACCTGGGTAAACATTGTGTCCCCCGCCTCCTGTTACCATTAGCCTTAGACGCACAGTTCGGGACCCCCTACCCGAGATCCGCCGGTTTTGACACCGACATTGGTGCTTTCATTGAGAGTTCCACTGTGTCGCCATCATAAGGCTTGATGGCTCCTTCAATCATCCACAACAACGCAGTCCAGGGTGAAGTTTTTCTCCCCGGACAGATCTTCGTATTCGGTGGCTTCGCACTACGGGCCAACTCGCTTGGCCATCTGGAGCAGATCAACAGCTATGCCCTAGCCATCAGGTCAGGTTTGGAAGCTTGAACTACACCGCCGACATCCGCGGAGACTTGATCTTCGATGGATTCGAGCCCATGATAGTCGCGCCCTGCTGCCACAATGAACATGACCTAAATCATCATCAAGCGTATGCGTGAGATTGCGCTGTAACAAGACGCGCCCTAGATCGAGAAAGCGAGCACGCCATCCGAGGACAGGAGGCTCAACCTTGCCACGGAAGCCACGGATTCAGCGGCGCTAGAGCCGGACACAGATCTGACCTCCAACGAGGCCTGTGTCATCAGAACCTCAGAGTCATTTCCGGCCGTAGGCTCCGAACCGCGTTTATCCGCACCCATCGAATCTGACCAGGCGCCGATCTTAGAGTTCAGCTCCGCGGACATCTCCCAGCACTCACCCCTAGGCGATGTGTTAAATTCATTAAAGTCTCTCTCCTTGTTAGGATATTCTTGGCCGAACTATGTCCGACTTGAGTGGGAAGCGGACGACGAAGAACTTCGTTACCCACCCACCACCTGCTACCTCTTGAGCACTGCGTTGGATTTCCCCGAAGAGGAGATGATGATGCAGCAAAGTAGCGTGAGTATTTCCCTAAGTTTTTGAGAACCAAGGTATCAATCCAGTAGGAGACCACGCACAAGTCCCTCGTACCTACACAAAATGATAGTTCCTCGCAACCAACGCGATTAGGGTTTGTCAATCCCTTCACGGTCACTTACGAGAGTGAGATCTGATAGAGATGATAAATAATATTTTTGGTATTTTTGATAGATAGATGCAAAGTGAAAAGTAAAAGGCAAAGTAAAAACAAAGCAAGTAATAAAGTAATGGAGATTGATATGATGAGAATAGACCCGGGGGCCATAGGTTTCACTAGTGGCTTCTCTCAAGAGCATAGATATTCTACGGTGGGTGAACAAATTCTTGTTGAGCAATTGATGAATTGAGCATAGTTATGAGTATATCTAGGTATGATCATGTATATAGGCATCACGTCCGAGACAAGTAGATCGAAGCGATTACGCATCTAATACTATTACTCCACTCATCGACCGCTATCCAAAGCATGCATCTAGAGTATTAAGTTAAAAAGAGTAACGCCTTAAGCAAGATGAGATGATGTAGAGGATAAATTCATGCAATATGATAAAAAGGGGAAAAAAAAAACCCCCCCCCCCTCCAAAAACCCCCCCCTTTAAAACCCCCAACCCCCCCCTCCCTTAAACCCCCAGGGGGCCCCTTTTCCCCCTTTTTTTTTTGGGATTTTTTCCCCCCCCTTTTCCTTTTTTTTTTTCCCCTTTTTTTTTTTTTTCCCCCCCCCCCCCCCCCTTTTTTCCCTTTTTTTTTTTTGGGCCGGAAAGGGGCCCCCCCCCCCCCTTTTTTTTTTTTTTTTTTTTCCCCCCCCCCTTTTTTTTTTTTTTTCCCCCCCCCGGGAACCCCCTTTTTTCCCCCCCCCTTTTTCCCCCGGGGGGGCTTTTTTCCCCCCCCCCCCCCCCCCCCCCGGGGGGTTTTTCCCCTTTCCCCCCCCCCCGGGGGGGGGGGGGGGGGCCCCGGGGGGGGGGGGGGGGGGGCCGGGAAGGGGGGGGCCGGGGGGGGCCGGGGCCCCCGGGAGGAGGCCCCGGGGGGCGGGGGGGGCGGGGGGGGGGGGAACGGGGGGCCGGGTGCCCGGGGGCCGGGGGGCCGGGCCGGGCCCGGGGGGGGGGGGGCCCGGCCGGGGGGGCCCCCCGGGGCCCGGGGGGGGGGGGGAAAGGGGGGGGGGGAATGGGGGCCCGGGCAAAACCCGGGCCCCGGGGCCGGGGGGCCGGCCGGCCGGGGCCCCCCGGGGGGGGGCCCGGGGGGGGTTTTGGGGGCGGGGGGGGGGGGGGGGGGGGGGCGGCCCCCGGGGGGGGGGGTGGGGGGCCCGGCCGGGCCCGGGGGGGGGCCGGGGAGCGGGGGGCCCGGGGGGGGGGGGGGGGGCCGGCCGGGGGGGGGTGGGGGGGGGGGGGGGGGGGGGGGGGGGGGGGGGGGGGGGGCCCCCCCGGGGGGGGGGGGGGGGGGGAACCGGCGGGCGGGGGGGGGAAACCCAGGGGGGGGGGGGGGCCCGGCCCGGGGGGGGGCCCGGGGGGCCCAAAAAGGGGCAACCCGGCCGGGGGGGGGGGGGGGGGGGGGGGGGTTGGGGGGGGGGGGGCCCCCCGGGGGGCCGGGGCCCCTTTAACCCGGGGGGGGGGGGAAACCCCCCCGGGGGCCGGGGGGGGGGGGCCCGGGAAGGGCCCCGGGGGGGCCCCCCGGAAGGGGGGGCCCCAAAGGCCCGGGGGGGAAACCCCCGGGGGGAAAAAGGGGGGCCGGGGCGGCCCCCCCTTTCCCCGGGGGGAAAGCCCCAAAAGGCCCCGGGGGGAACCCCGGGGGGCTTTAAAAAACCCCCCCCAAAAAAATTGTTCCCCCCGGGAAAAGGGTTTTTAAAAAATTTTTTTTTTTTTGGGGGAAATTTTAAAGGCCCCAAAAAATTAAAGGGTTTTTCTTCCGGGGAAAAAAAAAAGGGGGGGGGGGAAATTAAGGGCGACCCCGGGGGGGGGGGAAAGGGGGGGGGGAAAAAGGGGGGGGGCCCCGGGGCCCCGGGGGGTTTTTTGGGGGGGCCCCCAAGGAAAAGGGGGGGATTAAAAAAAAAAGGGTTTTTTGGGGGGGCCCCGGGGAAAAAAAAATTCCCCCGGGTTTTTAAAAAGGTTGGGAAAAACCCAAGGGAAAATTTTTTTGGGCCCCGGGGGGGTTTTTCCTTTCCCAAAGGGGGGGGGGGCCCCCGAAAAAAACCCTTTCCCTTACCGGAAATAATTTTTTTTGGCCTTGGGGAACCCCCGGAAAGGTTTTTTCTTTTTAAAAAAAAGGGGGGGGAAAAAGGGTTTTTTGGGTTTTTTTAAATTTTTGGGTTTGGGGTTTTTTTGGGGTTGGGGTTTGGCCCCAAAAAACCCCCCCCAAAAAAAAAGGGGTTTAAAATTTTGGGGGGGTTTTTTTCCAGGTAAATTTAAAATTTTAAAAAAAGGGGGGCCCAACCCCCGGGGGGCCCCCCTTTTTTTCCCCCCCAAAAGGGGCCCCCGGGGGGCCCCCCCTTTGGTATTTTCCCCCGGGGGTTTTGGGGGGGGGGGGGGTTTGGTTTTTCCCCCGGGGGCCCCCCCTTTTGGGGGGTTTTTTCCCCAAAAGAGAAAGGGGCCCCTTTTAAAAATTTTTTTGGGGGAAAAAATTTTTTTTTAAAAAAAAGGTTTTTTTTAAAAAAAATTTTATTTTTTTTAAAAACCCCCCTTGGAGGGGGGGGAAAAAAAAAAACCCTTTTTTTTTGGGGGGCCCCCCCCTTTTTTTGGGTTCCCAAAAAAGGTTTGGGAAAAAAAACCCCCCCCCCCCAGCCCCCAAAAAAAAAACCCCAAAAGGCCCCCCCCCTTTTTAAAAAAATTTTAAAAAATTTAAAACCCCCCGGGGAAAAACCCCCGGGGGGGAAGGAAAAATTTTTTTAAAAAAAAAAAAAGGGGAAAAACCCCAAAGGGGTTTTAAAAAAAGGGGGCCCCCAAAAAATTTTTTCCCCCTTTGGGGGGCCCCTTTTTTTGGGGGAGGGGGCCCTTTTGGCCCCGAAAGGGAAACCCCCCCTTTTTTGGGGGTTTTTTTTTTTGGGAAAAAAAAAAAGGGAAGGGGGGCCCCCCCTTTTAAAAAAAAAACCCCCCCCTTTCGGGGCCCCCAAAAAAACCTTTTGGGGAAAAAAAACCCCCCCCCCAAAACAAAACCCCGGGTTTTTTTTTCCAAAAAAGGGGGGGGTTTTTTTTCCCCCCCCAAAAAAAGGGTTTTTGGGGCCAAAATTCAGGGGAAAAAATTTCCTTAAAATTCCCCAAAAAAATTTTCCCCCGGGCCTTTTTCCCCCCCCCTTTGCCAAGGCCTTTTTTCCCCCCCCCGGGGGCCCCCCCAAATGGGGCCCAATTTTCCCTTCCCAATTTTTGGGGAAAAAACCCCCCCGGGGGGGCCCCCCTTTTTTTTGGGGTTTAAAATAAAAACTAAAAAAAAGAAACCCAAAAACCCCAAAATTTTTTAAAAAAAAAAAAATTTTTTCCCCCGTAAATTTTTTTTTAAAAAACCCCCCCCCAAAAAAAAAAAAAAAAAATTTTTTTTTGGGGAGGGGGTTTTTTAAAAAATTAATCAAATTTTTGGGGGGGAAAAAAAAAAGGGGGGTGCCCCCGGTTTGGGGGGCCCCCTTTTTCCCCCCCCCGGGGGGGGGGGAACCCCCCTTTAAAAATTTTAATTTGGCCCCCCCAAAATTTCCCAAAAAAGGGTTTTTTTGGGCCCCCCGGGGAAATTGGGTTCCCGGGGCCCCCCAAACCCCAAATTAAAGGGAAAAAAAAAAAAAAAAAATTTAAAATCCCCAAACCTTAAAAGGGGGGGCCCCCCCCCTTTTCCAATTTTCCCCCTTTTTTTTTTTTAAAACCACAAAATTTGAAAAACCAAATTTTAAAGGGGGGTTTTTGGGGCCCCCAAAGGTTTTCCCCCCCCCCGGGGGGGGCCCTTGGGGGGTTGGAAAACCCTTTCCCCCGGGGGGCCCCCCCGGCCCAAAAACCTTTTGAATTTTAACCCCCCCTTTTGGGGCCCGGGCCCCCCCGCCCTTTCCTTCCCCTTTGGGGAACCCCTTTTTTTAAAAAAAATTTGGGCCCCAAATCCAAGCCCCTTTTTTTTGGGGGGGCCCCCCCTTTTTTTTTCCCCAAAAAAGGGAAAAAGGAAAAAAATTTGGGGGTTTAAAAAACCAAATTTTGGATCCCTTTTTAAAAGGCAAAAGGGGGCCCCTGGGAATTTTTTTTTTAAAAAGGCCCGGGGCCTTTAAAAAAAGGGGGGGGGGTTTTTTTAAAAAAAGGGCCCCTTCCCCCCCCCCCAAAAAATTTTTTCCCCCTTTTTTTTCCCCGGGGGGCCCCCGGGGGAAAAAAAAAACCCCCCCCCTTTTTAAAAATTAAAAAAGGGAACCCAAAAAAAAAAAGGGGGGGCCCCCCTTTTTTTTCCCCCCTATTCCAAGGGTTCCGGGGGGCCCCAAACCCCCAAAAAAAAAAGGGGGGGGAAAAAAAATTTGGCCCCCCCCCCAAAAAAAAAAAAACCCCCCCCCCCCTTTTGGTTAAAAAAGGGAAAGGCCCCCAAAAAAAAGGGGGGGAAAAAATTTTTAAAAAAGGGGGGGCCCCCAAGCCGGGGTTAACCCCGGGGGGCCTTTCCCCCCAAACCCCCCAAAAATTCCAATTTTTGGGGGTTTTTTTGGGGAAAAAAAAAAAAAAAAAATTTAAAAAATTTCCAAAAAAGGGGGGGGAAAAAGGGGGGGGGGTTTGGGGGCCCCCGGGGGGGAAAAAAAACCCCCCTTTGGGGCCCCCCCGGGGGGTTTCCCCCCCGGGGGAAAAAAAGGGGGCCCCCCGGGGGGCCAAAATTTTTCCCCAAACCCCCCCAAAAGGGCCCCCGGGCCCCCCCTTCGGGTTTTCCTTTCCCCCCGGGGGTTTTTAAAAAGGGGCCGAAAATTTTAAAATAAAAAATTTTTGGGGGGGAAAAAAAAAGGGGTTTTCCCCCCCCCTTTTTTGGGTTTTTTTTGGGGGGTTTTGGGGGTTTGGGCCCCAAAAAACCCCCGGGGGGAAAAAAAAAAGGCGGGGGAAAAAAGGGGGGTTTTTTTAAAATTTTTTTTTTTTTTTAAAAAATTTCCCCGGGGTTTTTTTTGGGGCCCAAAAAAAACACTTTTTTTAAAAAAAAAAACCTTTCGCCCTTTTTTGGGGGGAAAAGCCGGAAAGGGGTTTTTAAAAACCCCCCCCCCCCCCGGGGTTTAAATTTTCCCCCCAAACCCGCCCCCTCCCCCCCTTTTTTCCCCCCCCCCCCCGGGCCCCTTTTGGGCCCCGGGGGGAAAATTTCCCCCCCCCAAAAAAAAAAAAAAATGTTTTGGGAAAAAAAAAAAAACCCGGGCCCTTTTTAAAACCCCCGGGGGGCCGGGGTTTTTTTAAAAAACCCCCCCCGGGGTTTTTTCCTTAATTTTTCCCCCCCCCCCGGGGCCCCAAAACCCCTTTTGGGGGCCCCAGGGTTTTTTTCCCAAAAACCCCCAAACCCCCAAAGGGGGGGAAAAAAACCCCCCAAAAGGGCCCTTTGGGGCCCCCCCTTTCCCCCCCCCCCCCCCTTTTTGGGCCCCTTAAAAAAAGCAGTTATAGCATAATCATCGTTTTACAAGCTAAAACGCTCATTTGAACGTGACATTTTTGAAAATCGCGACTCTATTACACGAGCGCCACGCATAACTTCCCCAAAATAGTGCTCGGCGGGTAACCGCTTTCGTCCAAACCTTGGGCGGCAATAGCGGTGGCATCCATCTCGTCCAATGTGTCTTCACACGGGCAAGAGCCATCCGCGCCTTCGATGCAGCCGACCGCTTCATCTCCTTGATATGCGGCACCGCCAAAGAAATTGCTGCAATAAGCGAAATAGCTCGTCGCCTTGGGCCTCTCGGCCGACATGAGCCACGATATCGGTCATGGCAAGTCCGGACAATCTATTTAGCTCGCCCATTCGCCAACCGATCGGTCAACGGAAGTGAACGATCCGGACTATGGAATTGAGACCAAAATAGCTCTTCCGCCTTGTGATCCTTCCGCTCGAAGTGCTCAACGGCATCGGCCGCACTTGCCGCTAAGTCCATATATGGATCCTCCGAACCCCACACTGGCCAAGTTGAGCATACTTTTGATCCGTAAACCGGCGACGAATGTAAAAGGCTTGCCACCACAATATCTCGACTGGCGCATCTCCTCCTTCATAGCCAGATTGCGTAACGGAATCCTTGGCCTCGGCGGTGGCCTTCCCAGTCTTCCCGCCCGATAAGCGCTCCTTTTCAAGAGCCTCATTGCGGTCGGCAGCATCTTTTAATTTCACGCCAATTCGCCATCGCTTCCTCGCTTAGGCAGTGTGCAGCCTTTTCGGCTTTCAACTCCTCGGCCGCCCTCGAGGCAGCCGCATCACTCCTTCGGGCTTGCTCCTTAGCTTGAGCAAGTTCGGCCCGAAGGCTCTCCACAGCAGCAGCACCGTCTGTATCACAGTATATACATTATCAGAGGCGGGCTTTGACCCACTTAAATAAGCGACTGTGGAGAATTCATTTACCTTGCGACTCGTCAAGTCGTCGGTTGACAAGTGCGATGTCCGCATCCGCCACATCAAGTTGCCGCATTAACTCGACAACTCCACTAGTCCGGCTAGCCCTCGGACTATCCGCCACCTACATAGGAACGGCGACATTCATTACTTGAGATTTTGATCCTCGGCACGCTGTCGCTTTCGACAACCTACCGAGTCTCAGGGGCTACTATCTATACAGGGCACACTTTTATGTGCAAAACTGTCAAAAAGGTGCGTCATTCTTGCGTACCTCAAATCCCGCCAGCAAACTCCTGGCGGCGTTATGCAATCCGCTTTTGGCGGACGAAATCCTTCCAATCACCATATGCATCAAAGCACGGTGATCTTCTGAGATGGACGCCCTCTCAAGCAGATTCTTCATTTCTCCCGGCTGGATACTTGTGGGCGCCGAACTCTCCGGCCCCTCCGGACTCGGGGACACCCTCCGTGACGATACTTTAGGCTCGTATGCCCTATCCGGCGACGCAGCAGTCGGAGGCGTTTCGCTCTCCATCATCTCCGGACGAAGATGCCCCAAAGACGAACTCATCTGAGAAGTCCGCAAACCGAATCAGAAGCAAAACTTCGTTATCCACGAAGCACAAATGGAGGTATTTTCTTATTAATGAACTCCCCCTTCTCTACTCACGGCTCGCTGGAGAGCTGATCCTTTAGAGACGATTGTACGTCCGGGTTCTCCCCGGACGCAGGACCCTCCGGTGGAGATTTCTTCTCCCGCTTAGAGGCTTTGGTCTCCAGGTCTTCGGAGGCGGTCCTCTTCTCCCCCTAGCAGGAGGGATTTTCGATCCCCCCCTCTTCAGGCACCCCCTTGGGCGAGGTATTAACTCTATTTTTCCCATCGCCCCTTTCTTCGGGCGCGACCTCCAACATTCTGACCAGCACGGGCTCCAGTGCGGTCTCTGGGAGGGGGGCCGGACACCTTATCAGCTTTGATCGCGCTACCCACTCCTGATGAAGAGTAATGGGTCAGGAAGCGAATTCTAGAAAAGCAGATAAACAGAGCGTCCGGACTCTGAGCTATTTACCTGAGTATCCGGCGATTCTTTGCTAGGCTCAAGGTCCTCGGTCAATTCCGGACACGCCACTGCGGTCGAAGAACAACTTGTACATCTCCACGGGTGTCGTACCCATGAAGTGTTGGAGAATTCATGGTCCCTCCGGATTGAACTCCCATAACCGGAGAGGACGGCATTTGCAGGGCAGAAGACGCCTGATTAGCATAACCTGCATCACCACCACCAGATTGATCTCCCTCGCCTTCTCGAATCCGGCCCTGCAATGAAGGCATGTCTTCGGACGGCCCCCAATTGAGCCCTTGGTTGACCCACGACATCAGTCGGCGTGGGGGTCCCGGGCGGAATGAAGGTGGCGGCTTTTGCTTGCTGCCCTTCGGAGCGGTGATATAAAACCCTCCTGCTGCCACAAGCCGAGCTCCTCTTGAAGGAGCCCTCGGGCCCACGGGCATCGGCCCTTCGCTTATGGCCGCCCGCCGACTCCGCTGACGCCCCGATCATCTTCGGCTCCACATTAAAGGTCTTCAGCCACAGGCCAAAGTGGGGAGTGACGCGGAGGAAGGCTTCGCAGACGATAATGAATGCGGAGATATGGAGGATGGACTCCGGAGCCAAGTCCGTAAAATCCAGCACGTAGTAGAACATGAGCCCTCTCATGAAGGGGTCCGTCGGGAAGCCTAAACCCCGACGGAGGTGGGATACGAAGACAACGTACTCACCGGGCTCGGGAGCGAGCACGGCCTGCCCTTGGGCGCACAACTGTCTTGAAATCTCGTGGGGATGTACTTGGCCTCACGCAGCCTTAACACGTCCTCCTCCGTGACGGAGGAGGGCATCCACCGGCCCTGAAGGTCGGAGCAGGACATTGTTGAAGATCCGAAGTGCTCGAATCTGGGTCTCTAGGTGTTGGAACTTGGAGCAGAGAGAGGATTCGAGGGAAGATTGAGAAAAAGAAACGAGCCTCGGTCCCCTTATAAATGGGAAAATACCAAGAGCCGTCTCCGTGACCGTTCGGGATCCACCTTCGATAGAGGAGGCATGGCGACGGGCACGGTTGGGTTAGCCACGCTCGTATTGATGAGAATCCCGGAATAAGGGGAGCACGATCTCTGCTTCGACAAGACGTGCCAAGGAAACCGCTTCGCTAAACGTGCTGAGGTGGTATAATAAAAAACGAATCGAGTAAAAGCCTGGTAGCGGTGTTATGTCATGCTGCAAAATACGTCAGTAGATTGGATTTATGTGCATTATTCTCTCTACGGTGGAATGTGGAACTTATTTTGCAGAGCCGGACACTATCCTGGAGTTCATGATCTTCTCTGGATTATTCAAGGGAGGAACCCGACTTGCAATGCCGAACATTATGTGCGCCGGACTTATCGTCATTGAAGCCTGGTTCAGGGGCTACTGAGGGAGTCCTGGACTAGGGGTGTCCGGACAGCCGACTATCATCGTCACGGACTCCAAGATTACGAAGATACAAGATTGAAGACTCCGTCCCCGTGTGGGATAGGACTTTCCTTGGCGTGGAAGGCAAGCTTGGCGATACGGATATGAAGATCTCCTACCATTGTAACCGACTCTGGTAACCCTAGCCTCCTCTGGTGTCTATATAAACTGGAGGGCTTTAGTCATGAGGACACAACATACATTACAACAATCATACCATAGGCTAGCTTTAGGGTTTAGCCTCCTTGATCTCGTGGTAGATCCACTCTTGTACTACCCATATCATCAATATTAATCAAGTAGGACGTGGGTTTTACCTCCATCGAGAGGGCCCGAACACAGGTAAAACATCATGTCCCTTGTCTCTGTTACCATCCGCCTAGACGCACGATTCGGGACCCCTACCCGAGATCCACCGGTTTTGACACCGACGGCAACAATAAACCCATGGAGGACACGGCTATTACCTTTAATGCGGTGGATTTAACCTAAATTCGAACAGCCCAAGCACCGGCCGCATTGGTCCTCGGTCCAATAGTGGACTTTGCCGCCTTACCAAGGTACTCATGGGACGGTGGCAACGGATTGAATCTCATTTACGAGGAAACCCTCCAAAAATGGAAATAGACCGGAGCCGCATTGAGCTAAGTAGCACAACCTTTAGAGGAATAATCCCGGTCGGGAAGCATCTTTATCTTGGAAAAATCACACTGGATGTGGTGTTCGGCACGCCGGATAATTACAGGTCCGAGGAGGTCACGTTCCAAGTGGCCCCGTTCAGCAGCGGATATCATGCTCTATTAGGGCGAGAGGCATTCACAATTTTCCAAGCTATACCCCATTACGGGTACATGAAGCTCAAAATGCCCGGGCCCAACGGAATCATCACTCTTGCTAGTGACCCGGACATAGCACTCGGCGCCGAAAACAAGACAGCCGCACTGGCCCTTGAAGCACTATCCGAAGCCCTAGCAGCCGAGGAACTCTTTGTGCTGCGCTCCACGGTGAATAGGGACGATGTGATACTCGATAAGAGATCCAAGTCCACCTCATTTAAACCAGCGGACGAAATGGTCAAATTCCAAGTCCATCCAACGGACCCTACAAAAACGGCCTCCATCAGGGCACAATTAAACCCTGATGTAGACGCCGCACTGCGAGACTTCCTACGCGAAAATTGGGACATTTTTGCCTCGCACCCTTCAAACATGCCAGGAATCCCACGCCGGCTGGCCGAGCACAACCTAAACATCCTAAAAGGATTCAAGCCGGTCAAGCAGGCTCTTCGGCGTTTCTCCGAACCCAAGAGACAAGCCATGGGAGAGGAGCTAGCCAAATTACTGGAGGCCGGATTCATCAGAGATATAAAACATCCGGACTGGCTAGCAAACCTGGTGATGGTACCAAAGAAGGACAAATCCTGGCGCCTATGCGTCGACTTTAAGGACCTCAACAAGGCTTGCCCAAAGGATCCCTTCCCCCTCCCCCGCATCGATCAAATTATCGACGCTACCGCAGGACACGATTCATTGTGTTTCCTCGACGCATACTCCGGCTACCACCAAATTAAGATGGCAGAGCCCGACCAGGCCGTAACGGCATTCATCACCCCATACAGCCCATTCTGCTTCAACACAATGCCATTTGGGCTCAAAAACACCGGCGCAACATATCGGCGCATGATTCAGACATGTCTGGCAAACCAGATCGACAAAACAGTGGAGGCATACGTAGACGATGTGGTCGTCAAAACCAAGCATGTCGAAACTCTAGTAGACGATTTGAGGCTCACGTTCGATAATCTCCGAACATATGACATTAAGCTTAACCCGGAAAAATGTGTTTTGGGCGTACCAGCCGGAAAGCTCTTGGGCTTCATCGTATCCGGTAGAGGAATTGAAGCAAACCCAGCCAAGATCCGAGCTCTGTCACAATTGGATATCCCAAAGGACCTCAAACAAATACAAAAATTGACGGGATGCGTGGCGGCTTTAAGCCGCTTTATCTCCTATTTAGGAGAAAAGGCATTACCCGTTTATCGCCTCCTCCTACGCGCCGAACACTTCGAGTGGACGGATGCCGCCACGTCGGACTCGAAGAAATAAAATCCATATTGGCTACAAACCCGGTCCTGGCCGCGCCCAACATGGGCGAACCAATGTGAGGGAGTCCTATACTAGGGGGTGTCCGGATAGCCGAACTATCATCATCGGCCGGACTCCAAGACTATGAAGATACAAGATTGAAGACTTCGTCCCGTGTCCGGATAGGACTTTCCTTGGCGTGGAAGGCAAGCTTGGCAATACGGATATGTAGATCTCCTACCATTGTAACCGACTCTATGTAACCCTAGCCCTCTCCGGTGTCTATATAAACCGGAGGGTTTTAGTCCGTAGGACAACAACAATCATACCATAGGCTAGCTTCTAGGGTTAGCCTCCTTGATCTCATGGTAGATCCACTCTTGTACTACCCATATCATCAATATCAATCAAGCAGGAGTAGGGTTTTACCTCCATCGAGAGGGCCCGAACCTGGGTAAAAACATCGTGTCCCTTGTGTCCTGTTACCATCCGCCTAGACACACAGTTTGGGACCCCCTACCCGAGATCCGTCGGTTTTGACACCGACATTGGTGCTTTCATTGAGAGTTCCCCTGTGTCATCATCGATTGGCTTGATGGCTCCTTTGATCATCAACAACGACGCAGTCTAGGGTGAGACTTTTCTCCCCGGACAGATCTTCGTGTTCGGTGGCTTTGAACTACGTGCCAATTCGCTTGGCCATCTGGAGCAGATCGAAAGCTACGCCCCTGGCCATCAGGTCAGATTCGGAAGTCTAAACTTCACGGCTGACATCGGCGGAGACTTGATCTTCGATGGATTCAAGCCACACCGAGCGCGCCGCACTGTCTCGATGGGCATGATTTGGCTCTGCTGCCGGACAGTGTCCTGGAGGCCGCACACGAGTCCGCTCCGATCCTCAATTTGGAGCCGGCTGCCCAAATCGAAGACGGGTGGCTAGACACCGCCTCGGGGGCTGCTACCCCTACAGCGATGGAGCCGAATACTGACCTTGTCCCTTGTGCCGCTTGTGACTCTGAGGGGCCGGACTCCTCGCCGGACTCCGAACCTCCTGCGCCCCCTCCAATCGAATCCGATTGGGCGCCGATCATGGAGCTCACCACCGCGGACATCTTTCAATACTCACCTTTTGGTGACATCCTAGATTCGCTAAAGTCTCTCTCACTATCAGGAGAGCCTTGGCCGAATTACGGTCAGGATGGTTGGGATGCGGGCGACGAAGAAATTCATAGCCCACCCACCACCCACTTTGTAGCCACTGTCGACGATCTAACCGACATGCTAGACTACGACTCCGAAGACCTCGACGGTATGGACGACGATGCCGGAGACGACCAAGAACCAGCGCCTACGGGGCACTAGAAAACAACCTTGTCATATGACGTATACATGGTGGATACACCAAAGGGAAGTGATAACGAGGAACAACGGGACGCGGCGAAGGATAATCCCCTCGAAAACAAACCAAAACGGCGACGCAAGCGCCGCCCGAAGTCTCGCCTCGACAACAACAACACCCATAATGACCCAGCCGTAGAGCAGGGCGAACCAGTGGGCGACGAACATGCAACCAAACAACCATCCGAGCAGGATGAAGTGGACAAGCAACCCATCCCCGGCGAAAACAACAGTCCAGACGATCTCACGCCGGACACATCACCGGAGCATAAGAACCCTCACAAAAGGCTCGTCGCTACTGCAAGAAGTTTGAAGAAGCAGAAGCGGAAGCTCAAAACAGCAGAAGCCGTACTCAGAATGAGATGGAGCAAAGTACTCAAGACCGCAGACAAATACGGCAATAGTTACCAAGCAAAAAGCTACCCGAAACGCAAACTGTTGCCCGAATTCGACGAGGAGGCCGTAGAGCCACCACAATCAAAAAGCAAAGAAACTGCCTGGCCAGATAGACGACCAGATGACAGGCTAAGAGTGGCAAGCGGCGCCGCACACAAGCCGGCACACGATCCATATAAGGATCATCGTAGAAAGGATGACCCGGTCAGGTCCATCTACGGACCAAAAAAGAAGGCCCCGGGAAGCAACACAACACGTCGAGTGCTCGAAGATAACGACACACCTAAATACAGTGGCGCCGCACACCCACTATGTTTCACCGATGATGTACTGGATCATGAATTTCCAGCGGGATTCAAACCCGTAAACATAGAAGCATATGATGGAACAACAGACCCCGGAGTCTGGATTGAGGATTATATCTTACACATACACATAGCTAGAGGAGACGATCTCCACGCCATAAAATACCTACCCCTCAAGCTCAAAGGGCCAGCTCGGCATTGGCTCAAAAGCCTCCTAGAAAATACAATTGGAAGTTGGGAAGAGCTCGAAGACGCGTTTCGAGCAAATTTCCAGGGGACTTATGTCCGCCCTCCGGATGCAGACGATTTAAGTCATATAACTCAATAGCCCGGAGAGTCAGCACGCAAATTCTGGAATAGGTTCCTCACCAAAAAGAACCAAATAGTCGACTGTCCGGATGCTGAAGCCTTAGCAGCCTTTAAGCATAACGTCCGAGACGAATGGCTTGCCAGGCACCTCGGCCAGGAAAAACCAAGAACAATGGCCGCGCTAACAAGCCTCATGACCCGCTTTTGCGCGGGGGAAGATAGCTGGCTGGCAAGATGCAGCACTAGCGACCCGAGTACATCCGAGGTTAGGGATGGAAACGGGAAATCACGACGCAGAAAAGATCAGCGCCGGAATAAGGAAAATGGCCCAAAGAGCACGGCGGTCAACGCCGGGTTCAAAAGCTCTCGGCCGAACAACAAAACACTGCCTCTTAAGGACAACAGTGACGACCTATCCAACCTAAACAAAATCTTGGATAGGATATGTCAAATCTACAATACCCCCGGGAAGCTTGCAAACCACACCCACCGAGATTGTTGGGTCTTCAAGCAGTCCGGCCGACTTAACGCCGAACACAAGGGGCTCGACACGCCAAGTGAGGACGATGACGAACCCCACAAGCAGAGCGCCGGAAAACAAAAAAACTTCCCACAAGAAGTAAAAACAGTGAATTCACTTCAAGTGATAACAAGGAAAAATACGGCAGCGTCTATCAAAGCACATGTCGCACGGTCCACCCCAGCGGAATCCCGAGATTGGATGTCAAAACCAATTACTTTCGACCATCTGGATTACTCCAGAAATATTCGAAACGCAGGATGGACTACTCTGATATTAGATCCTATAATCAACGGACTACAATTTAAACAAGTCCTAATGGATGGCGGTAGCGATTTAAACCTGCTATATCCGGACACAATCCGCAGGATGGGGATAGACCCTACCAAAATTCGCCATAGTAGCACTTCCTTCAAAGCAGCAACGCCAGGCCCTTACGCCAATTGCACGGGCTCCTTACTACTAGAAGTTGTGTTCGGTTCATCCGACAACTTCCGTCGCGAAAAGCTAATCTTCCATATGGCCCCATTTAGAAGTAGCCATCAAGCACTATTGGGACGTGAAGCTTTCGCCCGCTTTAACGCAATACCGCATTACGCGTCTCTTACACTTAAAATGCCCGGTCCACGTGGCATTATCTCTTTGAAAGGCCGCTTAAGACCCCGGACACGGCTAGGCGAGTCCAGCATAAATAAACTAGGGGCTTTCTAGCCGCACACCCCTTTACAAGGGGCTGTGAGCATGAACAATGAGAGCCAATTAAAGCTCAACTACATTCATTTTTTCATACTCTGTTTTAAATACATCTTTTGCACAATACTTTTTCCAACCTAAGTTCTTCTCTTTTACAGACGAACAACGTGCTGCACCCGTCCTGGATACGGCACAACGGAGACACATGCACATACGTGCAGCAGGGACCTGTCGCAAGGATTCTTTTCAGATTAAGACCATGCGTAAACCTTTTTTACTGTCTCTTGTTGATACACATCCCCCGGTTTCTTATCACAACCGAGGAGGAGGCTGGCGTTTTGGCATCGGCCGCATCAGAAGATTTCGCGCGTACCCGGACACTAGGGGCTTATCGCATCGTTCTGCCCATTTTCATAAAGACCGAATACCTCAGGGAGTGTTCGGCGTCTCGAGTTAGGCCTTATATGCATCAGCTCCGAATCATGTCTTTGGTCAAATGTTGGGTTTGCTCGGCTCCTGTGTTTTGCTGCCTTATGTTCTGTATCATCGGCTAACGCGGCACCAGGAGAACTATCGCGATTGTGCCCGGTTCGCCGCAGGCGAGCACCTCAAGAGAGAAAGCCGAAAACCGATCATCATAATATAGCGAGACTGGTCAACCACTTGATCGACTACCGGAATGTCTAGAATTCCTCCGCTTTGACGAAGGACCGTTTTCCGGTCAGGCACATACGCGCCCCAAATTCGGAGAGTGCGGTGCCCCTAGGGGCTATATCGGAGCCCCACCTTCGAACTCCTATGGCTAAGTGAAAGTGATAAAGCATTATAGTCCGGTTGCCTAGTTTGCTACGCTACCACCTCCTTCACAGGACCAAGACGTTGGATTAAGTGTGAAAATGTGTTATTTTGCAAACACCCCCGCACCATGTGCGTGGGGGCTGAAGCCGAAGACTGCCATCTTTCAGGTTATACACATGTATACATTAATGGCCGCACAGGAGATATTTGAATACTTGAACGCACAAGTATAAAAAGCAATTATATTATGGATATGGTCTTACAAATCATACATATCATTTGAACATAACATTTTTCGAGCACTGCGACTCTATTAAACGAGTGCCCCGCAGGACTTCCCCAAAATAGTGCTCGGCGGGTAACCGACTCTCGTCCGAACCCCGGGATGCAACATCGGTTTCATCCATCTCCGCCCAATATGTCTTAACACGGGCGAAAGCCATCCGTGCACCCTCTATGCATGCCGACCGCTTCATCGCCTTGATATGCGGCACCGCCCCAAGGAATTGCTGCAATAAGCCAAAATAACTCTTTGGCTTGGGCCTATCCGGCCACAGATGAGCCACTATATCCGTCATGGCAAACCCGGACAATCTATTCAGCTCAGCCCACTCGGCCAACCGATCGGTCAACGGAAGTGAACGCTCCGGACTGTAGAATTGAGACCAAAAAAGCTCTTCCATCTCGTGATCCTTTTGGCTTCGGAAGTGCACAACCGCATCTACCGCACTCGCTGCCAAATCCAGATAAGGATCCTCCGCACCCCACAGCTGGCCCAGCTGAGCATACTTCTGATCTGTGAACTTCCTGCGCAGCAGAAAGGGCTTTCCAGCCGCAATGTCTTCGGCCTAACGTAGCTCCTCCTTTATAGCCCTCATTGCAGACCGGGCATCCTTGGCTTCGGCGGTGGCCTTATTCAGGTCCTCTTGCTCCGCTCGGCGTTCTTTTTCAAGAACCTCATAGCGGTCGGTAACATCCTTCAGCTTCACGGCCATTCCGGCCATCTCCTCCCTGCTTCGGCAGTGAGCGGCCTTTTCGGCTTTTAGTTCTTCGGCTGCCCTCAAGGCAGCCGCATCACTCCTTCTGGCCTGCTCCTTGGCTCGAGCAAGCTCTGCCCGAAGGTTCTCCACAGCAGCAGATCCATTTGCATTAAGCACACACATTGTAAGAAGTGAGCATCTGCTCCCTTACTAGGTGACCACGGAGAAACAACCTACCTTGTGACTCGTCAAGTCGTTTATTGACCAGTGCGATGTCCGCATCAGCAACGTCGAGTTGCCGCTTTAGCTCGGCAACTCTATCAGTCCGGCTGGCCACCAGACGATCCGCCACCTGCATAGGAAAGGCAAGAGTTAATAACTGAGATTATGATCCTCGGCACGCTGTCGCTTTTGACAACATACCGAATCTCAGGGGCTACTATCTATACAGGGCGCACTCTATGTGCAAAACTGTCAAAAGGTATGTCATTTTTACATACCTCAAACCCCGCCAGTAAACTACTGACGGCATCATGCAACCCGCCCTTAGCGGATGAAATTCTTTCAATCACCGTACTCATTAATGTATGGTGATCTTCTGAGATAGACGCCCTCTCAAGCAGATCCTTCAGCTCCCCCGGCCGTACACCAGTTGGTGCCGAACTCTCCGGCCCTGCCGGACTCGGGGATACCCTCCGCGAAGACACCTCAAGGTCGTCCGCCCCGCTTGACGGTGCGGCAGATGGAGGCGTCTCGCTCTCCATCATCTCCGGACGAAGGTCCCCCGAAGACGAGCTCAGCTGAGAAGGACGGAGATCCGAACTACAAGATAAAAACTTCAGTTATCCTCAGAAGCAAAAATAGGGATGTCCCTTATTACAAAACTCCCCTTCTTCTACTTACGGCTCGCTGGAGGGATGATTCCTTAGGGGAGATAGTGCGGCCGGGGTTTCCCCTGGCGTAGGACCCTCTGGTGAAGATTTCTTCGCTCGCTTTGAGGCCTTAGCCTCCGGATCTTCGAAAGCGGTCCTCTTCTCCCCCTGGAAGGAGGGATTCTCGATCCCCCCTTTCTCGAAAGCCTCCTTGGTAGAGGCGGTAGTTTCTCTGTTTTCCCCTTCGCCCTCCTCTAAAGGCGCAACCTCCAGCATCTTGACCAACACCGGATCCGGCGCGGTCTCCGGGAGGGGGGCCGGACACCGTATCAGTTTTGCTTGCGCTATCCACTCCTATTCAAAGGATGATTGGTTAAAAGGCAAATCCAAGATATGCAAACAAACAGTATGTCCGGATGCAGGGCTACTTACTTGAGTATCCGGGCGATTGCAGCTTAAGCCGACGTCCTCGGTCAATTCCGGACACACCTCTTGTGATCCGAAGAATAATTTGTACATCTCCACGGGTGTCGTACCCATGAAGTGTTGGAGAGCTCGTGGCCCCTCTGGATTGAATTCCCACAAGCGGAGGGGGTGACATTTGCAGGGCAGAAGACGCCGAATCAGCATAACCTGCATCACCACGACCAGATTGGTCTCCCTCTCTTGGAGGTCTCGAATCCGGCCCTGCAATAGGGGTACGTCCTTTGACGCCCCCCAGTTAAGCCCTTTGTTGACCCATGACGTCAGCCGTTGTGGAGGGCCCGAGCGAAGAGGCGGCGGCAGCTTGTCACTGCCTCAGGAGCGGTAATATAGAACCACTCCTGTTGCCACAAACCAAGCTCCTCCTGGAAAGAGTCCTCGGGCCATGGAGCATCGGCCCTCTTGCTTACAACTGCCCCGCCGCACTTTGCTTGACGCCCCTCGATCATCTTCGGCTCCACGTTGAAGGTTTTAAGCCACAAACCGAAGTGAGGTGTAGTACGGAGGAAGGCCTCGCAGACGATAATGAATGATGAGATATGGAGGATGGACTCCAGAGCCAAGTCGTGGAATTCCAACCCATAGTAAAAAAATGAGCCCCCTCACGAAGGGATCCATCGGGAAGCCTAAACCCCGACGGAGGTGAGACACGAACACGACACTCTTGCCTGGCTCGGGAGTAGGAATGACTTGCCCTTGGGCAGGCAACCTATGCAAAATTTCATAGGTTAAGTACCTGGCTTCTCTCAGCTTTAGCACGTCCTCTTCCGTAACGGAGGAGGGCATCCACCAGCCCTGTAGGTCGGAGCTGGACATTGTCAAAGGTCCGAAGTGCTCGAATCTAGAGCCTTGAGTGCTGGAACTTGGGGCGAGGGGTAGATTCGATTGTGGATTGAAGAAATGAAACGAGCCTTGGTCCCTTTATAAAGAGGGAGAATACCAAGAGCCGTCCCCGTGACCGTTTGGAACTCGCCTTCGATGGAGGGGGCGTGGCAACGGGCGCGGTTGGGTTACCCACGTCCATATTGATGGGAATCCCGGAATAAGGGGAACACGATCTCTGCTTCAACAAGACGTGCCAAGGAAACCGCTTCGCTAAACGCACTGAGGTGGTATAATAAAAACGATTCAAGTAAAGGCTTGGTAGTGGTGTGACGTCACGCCACGAAATACGTCAGTAGATTGAACTTGTGTAAATATCATTCTCTCTACGGTGGTACGTGGAATTTATTTTGCAGAGCCGGACACTATCCTGGTGTTCACAATCTTCTATGGATTATTCGGAGGAGGAACCCGCCTTGCAATGCCGAAGACAATATGCGCGCCGGACTCGTCGTCATTGAAGCCTGGTTCAGGGGCTACTGAGGGAGTCCTGGACTAGGGGGTGTCCGGATAGCCGAACTATCATCATCGGCCGGACTCCAAGACTATGAAGATACAAGATTGAAGACTTTGTCTCGTGTCCGGATAGGACTTTCCTTGGCGTGGAAGGCAAGCTTGGCAATACGGATATGTAGATCTCCTACCATTGTAGCCGACTCTGTGTAACCCTAGCCCTCTCCGGTGTCTATATAAACCGGAGGGTTTTAGTCCGTAGGACAACAACAATCATACCATAGGCTAGCTTCTAAGGTTTAGCCTCCTTGATCTCGTGGTAGATCCACTCTTGTACTACCCATATCATCAATATCAATCAAGTAGGAGTAGGGTTTTACCTCCATCGAGAGGGCCCGAACCTGGGTAAAAACATCGTGTCCCTTGTCTCCTGTTACCATCCGCCTAGACGCACAGTTCGGGACCCCCTACCCGAGATCCGCTGGTTTTGACACCGACACAATGCTATTATATATCGCGGCAGTTCATCAAGTGGTGAGGGAGGTGCTCGTTGTCGAACGAGAAATGGATGGACACAAGTTCCCCCTTCAAAAACCAGTTTACTACGTGTCTACTGTCCTAACTCCATGCAAGTCACGGTACCCGCATTATCAGAAGATAGAGTACGCGGTGTTCATGGCATCCCGGAAGCTGTGACACTACTTTCAAGAGTGTTCGATAACAGTAGCCTCCGAAGTACCTCTTAATGACATTATAAACAACCGCGACGCGACGGGCCGGATTGCCAAATGGGCCATTGAGCTTCTCCCGTTCGACATAACCTATAAGCCACGGCAGGCTATTAAGTCACAAGTTTTGGCCGATTTCGTCGCCGAATGGACTGAAGCCGAACTCCCTAAAGAGGACGACACATATTCCAACTGGATCATGCACTTCGACGGCTCCAAAATGTTGGCTGGTCTGGGGGCTAGCGTCGTTCTGACGTCCCCAACAGGAGATATGGTTCAATACGTACTCCAGATAATGTATACGGACTCCAACAATGCAGCCGAATACGAGGCCCTTCTACATGGCCTCCGGATGGCAGTCTCCATGGGCATTCAACGCCTAGAGGTGCGTGGGGATTCGAACCTCGCGATATCCCAAATCAATGGAGACTTCGATGCCAAGGATCCGAAAATGGCAGCTTATCGTAACGCCATCCTAAAAATGCCAGCTCGGTTTGAGGGGCTCGAATTTCACCATATAGCCCGAGATAACAATCAGGCAGCAGACGTATTGGCACGCATTGGCGCAAAGCGCGATGCCGTCCCTCCCAACATCTTCCTAGAGAGGCTGTTCAAGCCATCCGTACTATGGGAGGGGGAACCTGGAAATAACAACCCGGACCCAACCGCACTGCCCGACACGAACATTCTGACACAATTGGTGGTTCTGCCAATGAAGTAACATCCTCAGCCAACATAATAATGGCAATCATTGCCCCGTGGATGGAACCATTCCTAGCCTACCTAACCAGGCAGGAACTTCCCAAGGACCAAAACAAGGCCCGCTTCATAGTGCGGCGATCTAAAGCCTATAAGGTCCATGAGGGAGAGCTTTACAAGAAAAGCACAACCGGAGTCCTTCAAAGGTGTATCTCCGAAGAGGAAGGGCGGAATCTTCTGGCTGAAATTCATGCCGGACTCAGCGGGCACCACGCCGCAGCCCGTGCCCTTGTAGGCCAGGCCTTCCGTACAGGATTTTATTGGTTGACGGCCCGGGCAGATGCTCAGGACTTAGTCCAACGATGCGTCGGTTGCCAGCTCTTTGCTAATCAAAAACACATGCCACCCACCGCCCTCAAAACTATACCCATAACCTGGCCCTTCGCGGTCTGGGGGCTTGACATGGTTGGACCCCTTAAAGGAGGAACCCACAAGCAAAAATACCTACTAGTCATGGTGGATAAATTCACCAAATGGATAGAGGCCAAACCTGTTAAGACGGCCGAATCCGGACCGGTGATAGACTTCATATCAAGGGTCGTACACCATTACGGCGTCCCTCATAGCATCATCACTGATAACGGCATGAACTTTATGGCCGACGAGGTCAAACTCTGGTGCAAAAACATGGGCATCAAGCTCGACTATGCTTCAGTCTATCACCCTCAAACTAACGGTCAAGTCGAGCGAGCAAATGGTCTAATCATGGGCGACATCAAACCCAGATTAGTGCGGTCCCTCAAGGAATCTAACACGCACTGGGTAGAGGAGCTCGACTCCGTACTCTGGGGGCTGCGGACCACTCCGAATCGCATCACCGGATTTACACCATTCGTTATGGTATACGGCGCAGAGGCAGTTCTGCGCTGTGACATAATTCATGACTCACCTCGCGTGCGCATGTACGAAGAAAGTGAAGCCGAGCTCGATCGGCAAGACAGTTTGGACGCATTGGAGGAGGAGCGTGACGTGACAAAAGCCCGTTCCGCATTCTATCAACAGCAAGCTCGAAGATATCAAAGCAGAGAAGTACGGGCCAAAACTTACAACGTTGGCGAGTTAGTTCTACGCCTGCCGGACAAGAAAAAGGACAAACTAAAGCCCAAATGGGAAGGTCCCTTTATCATCGACCAAGTCCTGACCGGTGGAGCGTACCGTCTGCGAGATGCATCGGATAACCGACTCGAGCCGAACCCATGGAACGCAGCCCATCTCCGAAGATTCTACGCCTAGCGCCGGATTCTGAGTTCGTCTCCTTCCTCCGTCTATATTTTACATATTAGCTGTCTTCTGTTTCTCTCCTTCTCCCTCATATTTTATTACATCCTTTGAAAGCTTTTTTGCGCATTGTTCGCACACACTTGACGCGCTATCCGCGCTCATCATACCTTGGGGCTTCTTTAACAGAAGCTTATTTATACGGGATTCATGCCCAACACATGTGTCACACTTCTGCTTGTACCTTTTATTCACCATTATATGCATCGATATGACTTAAATTTTGGCCAAGCTGGGTTGCCTGGCTCCTGTGCTTACCCCTACGTTCCCGATTGTTTGGCTAGGTGATAAAGGGAGCACCTCTGCGATTGTTACTGCCGGGTCAGCCGGATGTGTACCTCAGACTGGGTGAAGCCGAAAGCTAGCGTTCTTAAGGGAATATTCGGTCGGTGAACAAAAAGACGATTTAATACCAATTTTCTGCCCCCAGATGTTTTTCTGCTTTTTTTGCAGTCCGGACATGCACTTTAGGGCATGCCTCCCAGGGAAAGGAACCCCTAACGGAACTATTCTCCCTGGAAGATGTTTCTTACTAACCATGTAATATAACATAACTAGTTGGGCACTTGTCTGATAAAGCACTAATGACCCCTATGCATGGTCTCCAGGCATGCCCCGGTTCTTATATAACCGCGAGGGTATTCGGACACACTCCAGACTATTGGGTCCCGAGGTTGAAGCGAAAAGGTCCGCTATGACAAATGATCTACAATCCGGCTAGAAGGCATTTTTCATGTCATCTTAAATTACATAGTCAATTCGACTGATTGTATTCCTCTTCAATGCCATCTAATAGGCTGTCTAGTTTACAGTCCTGCTGGGAATACTTTGCGGCCAACTCTACTTGGCCGTACACTAAGCTCACAGGGATCTCCTTCCCATCGGGCCCCACAGGTCCGACCTTGGCCATGTGGTTTGGGTCAGCCTTCGTGTACCGCGTCTTCACCATGGCCCAGGCCTCCCTGGCGCCTTGACGGCAGGCCGATATCTTCCATAATCGAAAGCGCCGCCGCGCTCCCTGAAGCCTCTCTGCAAGCTCTCCAAGGCCTTCGGGCAGGGAGACAGATGGCCACAAGGCCTGGGCGACGTCTTTCATCACCTGCCGAACTCGTTCGTGCAGTTGCAAGAGCTTGGGAAGAAGGTCACCCATAGAACCGGGCATTTCCTCAGCAGGATGGCCTGTGAGCATACCTACAAACATAACTCTGTTAGTCGACTTCCTCGCCGAACTCTTTTTCAAAGTTCGTTCAAGCACTTACTAAAACTGCCACGTCGAAGCCGCCGATTCTCCTTAACAGAGTCAGAAAGCTGGGCACGAAAATCCTTTAGTTCCTCACCCAGCTGGGTGTTGGCATCTTGGAGATTATTTTTCTCTTGCCTCACCCTTGTAAGCACATTCTCGTCGGCCTTTAACCGGCGCATGAGCTGTTGCTTGTCCAAATCTATCCCGGCGCCATCTGCAATATTATTGTCAGACTTATACACACGCCGCACTTCAGAATTTACTTATCTTTTTGAAGCATATTTTACCAGAGGGGGTCTCTTTGGCTTCCCTCGCTGCGGCTAGTGTGGCCTCAAGTTGGGCTTTGCACTCCTCTAGCTCCTGGGACAGTTGGGTATTCTTTTCTGAAAGATCCTGCACAATAAATGATCCTTAAATCAGTTATTCTAACTATTTCAAGTCTCGGGGGCTACTGGCATATATAACTGTCAAATTTTCTCACCCGTATGTCTTTTACATACTGCTCTGTGGCTCTGGCTAGACCATTTTGAGCGGCACGGAGGTGCGCATCTCCCGAATTAAAGGCATCCAATGCCTTTGGGGAGAAACATCGTCCACGAAGAACTGTCGGCGGCGCTTTGTGATTCATGGCACTCTCCACCTCGGAATTGGTGGCAGATAACCTGTCGGCATCCTCTGTCGGAGGAGCATCCGACGCACACCTCGTGTTCGCCTCCGCTTCTGGACCTCGCTTTGGAGCCTGGCGAGCGGAGGATTGATTGGCAACCTCTCCGGATACAGTCCGGCGAGCGCTCTTCTTCCTGAAAAAGCACGAGCGTTAGTACGTCTCCCGAGAATAAAGCCCAGGAGTAAGGTGGCACACCATACCGTTGCGCCAGAGTTTCGATCCGGACTGCACTTCTTTTTAGCCCGCTGGGCCGTGCCACCCCTTGTTGGCTAGCCGCCGCGGGCTCGGCCTTCAGCCTCAAGGGCGCTCCCTGCGAAACGCCATCGGTATATGGTGATAAAAAATAAGCACGGATGGGTCATTTTCAAAGTATTGGGACTTCGATCTCAGTTACCTGTGAGGCGGGAAGTATTCTGGGGTAATCGGTCGTAATGGCGATCAAGGCATTATCGATGCTCAGTTGGTGAAATACCCCATCGATCAGCTCCACCGATATGTCCGGATCCTCTTGGGAGGCCGGATCGAGGAACCGTTCCGGATCCTCGGGTTGTGGAGGCGGGCTGTGTATATCCTTTACGGCCCGGCGCAGTTCCTGCGCCGAAATCACAAAATGAGATACTTGACTATGGGAGTATGGATCGGATAGGCAAAAATAAATGTCCGCTTACCCAGCTTGGAGGATTGTTCATAGAAAATCCGCCCTGCGGATTGACGCGGAGAAATTCCTCCTCTTCTCCCTTGTACAATGCGGACAAGATCTTCATCAGATCGGCGACCGATCCCGGCCCCTTACGGCCGCAGCGGGTGGCATCATCCTCCCCGTTGAAATCCCACATGGGGTGGCCTCTATACTGGAGCGGCTGCACCCCCCGCATAATGCATGTGGCCATGACCCCGATCATGGTCAGTCCGGAATGAGCTAACAGCCTAATTCGGCTCATCAGGTAAAGGACGTCCCTGTCATTTTCCTTCTGAGGGCTCCGTGGACGCCAGCTTAGGCATTTCTTCAAAGGAGCGTTATTGACCTCAGGGAGGCCGACCCGAACTAGGTTCGGCAGGGGGACATCTTCTATGTAAAACCATTCCGAAGGCCAGTCTTTGGACGCCTTCTTCGGGGTTCCGAATAGATATCCGGTCCCGGGGAAGCGCCATAGTTCGGCTCCGCCCACTTGATATGTTGACCCCTCTTGAGAACGGGGCACAAGGCAGAACAGCTTCTTCCACAGTGCAAAATGAGCCTCGCTGCCCAAAAACAGCTCGCAAAGGGCCACGAAGCCCGCGATATGCAAAACAGAGGCAGGCGTAAGGTTGTGCAACTGGAGGCCGTAGAACTCCAGGAGCCCCCGGAGAAATGGATGAATTGGAAATCCGAGCTCTCTTATCAAATAAGAGACAAGGCATACCCGCTCTCCTTTGGAGGGGCTGGGGACGCTCTCCGCTTGCTTTCCGCCCTTATAGGTGGCGAGTCCGGCTCGAACTGGAACCATGAAGGCTGGGGGAAGAAATCCCTTGGTTTGGAGTGTCACTAACTCGCTGTATGGGACGGAGCATCTCTCCCAATCTCCAGGCCGAGGGCTGGGAGGGCGAGAGGAGGAGCCGCGTCGACTGTCCATGGTGGAATGGATTTACATTTAGATGCGCCTCGATGAATGCTTCATGAAGGGAGGATGGTGTGATTCGGATCTAGATTCTCGTCTCTTTTATAGGCAGCTCATTTGCGCAGTTAGGGGGGTAAATGTAAAAATACCCTGGCTTTTCGCATTCGTTCAACACGTGGAAGATGGCCATTATTGGGTGTGGAAGCCGAGGAGCGCAATATTCACAGGAAGCCGTACGCTATTCAACAAGTACAAAGGATTTGGATAAGAACCCGCCTTGCAATGCCGAAGACAATCTACGCGCCCGACTCATCGCCATTGAAGCCTGGTTCGGGGGCTACCGAGGGTGTCCCGGATTAGGGGGTGTCCGGATAGCCGGACTATGACCATTGGCCGGACTCCTGGACTATGAAGATACAAGACTGAAGACTTCGTCCCATGTCCGGATGGGACTTTCCTTGGCGTGGAAGGCAAGCTTGGCGATACGGATATGTAGATCTCCTTGAAGGAAATATGCCCTAGAGGCAATAATAAAGTTATTATTTATTTCCTCATATCATGATAAATGTTTATTATTCATGCTAGAATTGTATTAACCGGAAACATGATACATGTGTGAATACATAGACAAACATATAGTCACTAGTATGCCTCTACTTGACTAGCTCATTAATCAAAGATGGTTATGTTTCCTAACCATAGACATGTGTTGTCATTTGATTAATGGGATCACATCATTAGGAGAATGAAGTGATTGACATGACCCATTCCGTTAGCCTAGCACTTGATCGTTAGTATACTGCTATTGCTTTCTTCATGACTTATACAAAGTTCCTGCAACTATGAGATTATGCAACTCCCGTTTACCGGAGGAACACTTTGTGTGCTACCAAACGCCACAACGTAACTGGGTGATTATAAAGGTGCTCTACAGGTGTCTCCGAAGGTACATGTTGGGTTGGCATAATTCGAGATTAGGTTTTGTCACTCCGATTGTCGGAGAGTTATCTCTGGGCCCTCTCGGTAATACTCATCACCTAAGCCTTGCAAGCATTGTAACTAATGAGTTAGTTATAATATGATGTATTACAGAACGAGTAAAGAGACTTGCCGGTAACAAGATTGACTAGGTATTGGATACCGACGATCAAATCTCGGGCAAGAAACATACCGATGACAAAGGGAACAACGTATGTTGTTATGCGGTTTGACCGATAAAGATCTTCGTAGAATATGTAGGAACCAATATGGGCATCCAGGTCCCGCTATTGGTTATTGACCGAGAATGGTTCTAGGTCATGACTACATAGTTCTTGAACCCGTAGGGTCCGCACGCTTAACGTTACGATGACAGTTTTATTATGAGTTTATAAGTTTTGATGTACCGAAGTTTGTTCGGAGTCCCGGATGTGATCACGGACACGACGAGGAGTCTCGAAATGGTCGAGACATAAAGATTAATATATTGGAAGCCTATATTTGGACATCGGAATCGTTCCGGGTGAAATCGGCATTTTACCGAGTACCGGAGGTTCTGGAACCCCGGGGTTATTGGGCCTACATGGGCCACGAGGAGAAGAGGAAAGGAGCTGTGGGGCGCGCCTCCCCCTCCTAGTCCGAATAGGACAAGGAAGAGGCGGCGCCCCCCTTCCTTCCCTCTTCCTCCTCTTTCCCCTTCTCCTACTCCTACTTGGAAAGAAGGAGTCCTACTCGGTGGGAGTAGGACTCCCCCCTGGCGCGCCCTCCTTGGCGGCCGCCTCCCCCTGGCTCCTTTATATACGAGGCGGGGGCACCCCAAAGACACACAAGTTGATCTACGGATCGTTCCTTAGCCGTGTGTGGTGCCCCCTCCACCATATTCCACCTCGCCATATAAATCGTGGAGTTTAGGCGAAGCCTGCGCGATAGAACATCATCATCATCACCACACCGTCGTCTTGTGGAACTCATCTCCGAGCTTCGCTGGATCGGAGGCCGGAGATCGTCATCGAGCTGAACGTGTGCTGAACTTCGGAGGCCCCGTGACGCTCGGTGCTTGGATCGGTCGGATCGTGAAGACGACGACTACATCAACCGCGTTGTGCTAACGCTTCGCTTCACGGTCTCACGAGTGCGTGGACAAACACTCTCCCCTCTCGTTGCTATGCCATCACCATGATCTTGCGTGTGCGTAGGAAATTTTTTGAAATTACTACGTTCCCCGACAGTGGCATCCGAGCCTAGGTTTTATGCGTTGATGTTATATGCACGAGTAGAACACAAGTGAGTTGTGGGCGATACAAGTCAAACTGCTTACCAGCATGTCATACTTTGGTTCGGCGGTATTGTGAGATGAAGCGGCCCGGACCGACATTACGCGTACGCTTACGCGAGACTGGTTTCACCGTTACAAGCACTCGTGCTTAAAGGTGGCTGGCGGGTGTCTGTCTCTCTCACTTTAGCTGAATCGAGTGTGGCTACGCCCAATCCTTGCGAAGGTTAAAACTGCACTAACTTGACGAACTATCGTTGTGGTTTTGATGCGTAGGTAAGAACGATTCTTGCTAAGCCCATAGCAGCCACGTAAAATTTGCAACAACAAAGTAGAGGACGTCTAACTTGTTTTTGCAGGGCATGTTGTGATGTGATATGGCCAAGACGTGATGCTATATTTTATTGTATGAGATGATCATGTTTTGTAACCAAAGTTATCGGCAACTGGCAGGAGCCATATGGTTGTCGCTTTATTGTATGAAATGCAACGCTTCATAATTGCTTTTACTTTATCACTAAGCGGTAGTGATAATCGTAGAAGCAATAGATGGGGTAAACGACAACGATGCTACGATGGAGATCAAGGTGTCGCGCCGGTGACGATGGTGATCACGACGGTGCTTCGGAGATGGAGATCACAAGCACAAGATGATGATGGCCATATCATATCACTTATATTGATTGCATGTGATGTTTATCCTTTATACATCTTATTTTCTTTGATTGACGGTAGCATTTTAAGATGATCTCTCACTAAAATTATCAAGAAGTGTTCTCCCTGTGTATGCACCGTTGCCAAAGTTCGTCATGCCCAGACACCATGTGATGATCGGGTGTGATAAGCTCTACGTCCATCTACAACGGGTGCAAGCCAGTTTTGCACACGCGGAATACTCAGGTTAAACTTGACGAGCCTAGCATATGCAGATATGGCCTCGGAACACGGAGACCGAAAGGTCGAGCGTGAATCATATAGTAGATATGATCAACATAGTGATGTTCACCATTGAAAACTACTCCATCTCACGTGATGATCGGTTATGGTTTAGTTGATTTGGATCATGTAATCACTTAGATGACTAGAGAGATGTCTGTCTAAGTGGGAGTTCTTAAGTAATATGATTAATTGAACTTAAATTTATCATGAACTTAGTACCTGATAGTATTTTGCTTGTCTATGTTTGTTTGTAGATAGATGGCTCATGCTGTTGTTCCGTTGAATTTTAATGCGTTCCTTGAGAAAGCAAAGTTGAAAGATGATGGTAGCAATTACACGGACTGGGTCCGTAACCTGAGGATTGATGGATTCATGTACCTAGGGTAGGGTCATAGGCCTGACCTAAACGTCCTACCCAAGGACACTCTCAGAAGAGATCATCTTCCAGTCGACCAAAGAGGAACCCACTCGACCGATCGAAGGACTCGACCATGGAAGACTCACTCGACCATGAAGACTCACTCGACCACCGGAAGGTCGAAGGCACTCGCAAGACAACGGCTTGCTATTGAATAGACTTAATGATAGTTAAGACATTTTATGAGGGCGTTACAAGAACGCCTGCACTTAATGTACTTTAACCTCTCCAATACGTGGGCTGGCTGGGGTCCCAAGACTCTATATAAGCCACCCTCCTCCATGTAGAGGGGTTCGATTCTTGTAATACTCATATCCGTAATCCACTCGACCGCCTCGGGGCCCGAGACGAGGGCTGTTACTTCCTCCGAGAAGGGCTGAACTCAGACATCACTTGTCTCCACAACTACTCCATAGCTAGGACATCGCCTCCCTTACCTACCCCTATTTCTCACCGCCGACTTAGAACCACGACGCTTGGCGCCCACCTTGGGGCCGGTGTTTTAGCGATTTGTGGAGGAGTTGCAGATTCGAGTACCTTCATCATGATGACTGCTGGAGTTTTGGTGAGGGCGCGAGATCCATCTCGGTGTTCTCACTTTTGTCGCCGACGACTCAAGATGGCTCGTGGAGGCTCCACTTGACATCGAGGCGCCTCGCCTGGGCGACGACTTTCAGCGCATGTGTTCGCGGCGCGCTGCTCTGCGGCAACCGTCGACCCAGTCGGTCGACTCCCCTATCGGTCGCTCGCCCAGCCTCCCACCAGCGCAAGCGTGCTGGTCGGTCGAGGCTCCAGCTGTGGGTGAAACGCGGTGGCTCGCCAGACGGCCACCGCCAGTCGCGCCATCGAGCCCAGCGAATCTCTCTACGGCTTGTTCGATCGTCGACCGGCTCAGAGAGATCGATCCGAGTGTGCTAGCAGTGATCCAGCGGCGGAGATCCTCATGGTCGACGGCCCTCGCAGTCCTCCCGGCTTCGCCCATGGCGGTGGAGTCGCGGAGGAGGAGACCCTGCAAGAGCACGAAGAGTACCAGCCCGAGACACTCGACTCTGCGAGAGAAGAGCTTCGTCGAGGAACATGGATGCACTTCATACTCCTATCGCCGGAGAAACCCCCGAGGCTCGTGCCTTGGAGGAAGCACGTTTGGCCAATGTGGCTGAACGCGCCGCTCGAGAATCTTCAGCGAGCACTCGACGAGCGGCTTGCAACGGATCCCCGGCTACCCACGCCGACTCTTCCCATCGACTCAGGTATACCGCACGCCATTCAGAATTTAGCACTGCAACTCACATAGCGTAGTCCATCCAGCCGCCCCATCGGAAGTCGAGAGGCTTGCGCAGATCGTAGATTTACTCCGAGCAGCAGGAGACCAGAACTCAGCCGTGTCGCGATCGCAAGAACAGATTCACAGCCGATCCGTCGCTGCGAATCGGGCCCATCGGCTCATTAGCCCCAGATCGCCTCCGCGGCGAGAAGGGCGCGACAACCGGCGAGAGCAGTTCGGAGACCGGGATGACAGGCGTCGAGTGCCTCTTTCCCCTCCGAGGGAAGGGTCGTACGCTCCCCGGCGGCAAGATGACAGACGACAGTTCAATGCAGGCGAAGAGTTCGGTCGACCCTGTGGAACCAGGCTTTGACGCGCGATCCATTATCGTGCAAGGCTTGGTCGACCAAACAGAGCCTGATCGAGGCGGACCGAGAGGGATGCACCCACCAGCAAATCGAGTGCATGTCTCGGTCGGAGTGTTTTAGCAGGCTATCGAGCCATGTAATTCCCCCAATTTCAGATTAGCAACAGAGTCGCAAGTTCATCGGGGAATCCAAGCCCAAACTTGGCTTGATGATTACCGAGTGGCTGTTCAGATTGGTGGTGGGAATGATGAGGTGGCCATGAAGCATTTGCCCCTCATGTTGGAAGGTTACGCAGAGCATGGCTGAATCAGTTACCTCACAAAGAAGTATATATACTTGGGAAGATTTGTCCCAGTGTTCGTCAGACTTTGAAGGGACTTGCAAGCGACCGGCTGGTTTGATGAGCTGCAAGTTTGTGTGCAGAAGACCAATGAAACTCTCCGAGAGTACATTCAGAGGTGGATTACCTTGCACCATACTGTGGAAAATGTGTCTGACCATCAGGCGGTTTGCGCCTTCAAAGATGGCGTCAAAAACAGAGAATTGAGTCTGAAGTTTGGTCGAACCGGGGACATGACCTTGAGTCGAATGATGGAGATTGCTAGCAATACGCCAATGGCGAGGAAGAAGACCGACTCCGAAGCGGCAAGTACAAGCCAAGTCAGTCGGAGAAGGGCAATTCGGTCGGAAGCGAAGCGCAAAGCCGAGCCAGCAGCTCGGAGAGGCCCCGCCGAACTCAAGGGAAGTTCAAGGGAAGCCCAAGGATCCGGAATCCTAAGAAAGTAAAAGATAAGGAAGGCAATGACGTGATGGATATGCCATGCCATATTCACACGAAGAAAGATGAAGAGGGCAACATCATTTACCCAAAGCACACCACTGCCAAAGGTCGACTCGATCCAAAGAAGCCAGGAAAACAGTCTAAGGACAAGGAGAAGGAGCCAGACAAGGCCGGAGACAAAGAGGACAGTGAGGAGGAATATCCGCATGTCAACTCCACTCTGATGATCTTCGCAGATGTGGAAAGCAAAAGTCGACTGAAAGTCATCAACCGGGAGGTGAATATGGTTGCCCCAGTAAAGCCAAGTTATGTGAAGTGGTCCCAGACACCCATCACATTCGACCAATTTGATCACCCGACTCACATTGCCACTCCTGGGCGGCAAGCGTTAGTGGTCGATCCTATTGTCGAAGGCACTCGACTGACAAAAGTGCTGATGGATGGTGGTAGTGGGCTGAATTTGTTATATGCGGATACATTGAAAGGGATGGGCATTCCGATGTCCCGATTGAGCGCCAGCAATATGAGTTTCCACGGAGTCATACCAGGGAAGAAGGCCAACTCACTCGGCCAAATAGCCCTGGACGTGGTTTTTGGTGATTCCAAGCACTTTCGCAAAGAAAAGTTGACCTTTGAGGTTGTGGATTTTCAGAGTGCATACCACGCCATTTTGGGGAGGCCAGCCTACGCATGATTCATGGCTCGACCATGCTACGTGTACCTCAAACTGAAAATGCCAGACCAAAGGGAGTGATCATCATCACCGCGATCGGAAGAAGGCGGAAGAGTGCTTTCAGAAGGGCTCGAAGATTGCCGACTCCCAAGTGACAGCGGTCGAATTCGACGAATACATGCAAACCGCAGATCTGAGTGACTTGTTACGATCCAAGAAGCCAACAACGGAGTCTGCATTCCGATCGTCGGTGAGACGGCTATCCATATTCACTCGACCGATCCCAGCGCAGCCCCGACCCACATCTCCACAACACTCGACTCGAAATAGGAAGAAGCGCCATCCAGTTCCTCCGTGAGAATCGACATTTCGCATGGAAGCCGGTGACATGCCGGGTGTTCCATGGAATTGGCTGAGCATCGCCCCGAAGTCGACAAGTCAGTGAAACCAGTCAAAGAGCATCTTGCGGTCCGCCGTCGTAAGAGAAAGGCTATTGGTGAAGAAGTGGCTCGATTGCTGTGGCAGGATTTATTCGAGAGATATACCACTCCGAGTGGCTCGCTAATGTCGCCATGGTTCCCAAGAAGGACAACTCACTCCGCATGTGCATTGATTTTAAGCACATTAATCGGGCCTGCCGAAGGATCATTCCTCTCCCCGCATAGATCAAATTGTTGACTCGACCGCGGGTGTGTGAGATTGTCTTTCTAGATGCATATTCGGGTATCATCGATCCGTCAGTATGGACCCGATGAAATAAAACAGCTTTCATCACTCCATTCGGTGCTTCGCTATATCACCATGCCATTCGCCTCAAGAATGCCGGAGCCACATTTATGCGAATGATTGAAGTGTCTTCTCACCAAATCAGTCGGAATGTGGAAGCGTATATGGATGATATCGTCGTTAAGTCGCGAAAAGGTTCCGACCTGCTTGCGACCTCGCCAAACATTTGCCAACCTCGGAAGGTACGATATCAAGCTCAATCCGTCAAAGTGCACATTCGGAGTTCCCGTGGAAAATTACTCGGTTTTCGCTTCGAACGAGGATCGACGCTAACCTGCAGAAGATCGGCACTATTCTCCTAATGAAACGCATACGGCGAAAGTGCACGACGCCCGAAGCTTATTGGATGCTTGGCGCTTTAAGTCGATTCATCTTCGCTCGGTGAAAAGGCGTTGCCTCTTTACCGATCGATGAAGAAGGCCGACAAGTTCGAGTGGACTCGAAGTCGATGCAGCGCTTGTCGAGCTAAAAGCTCGCTCTCCACCCAGCCGGTGCTTGCTGCTCCAATCAGCAAAGAGCCTCTGTTGCTTTATATTGCAGCCATCGGACAAGTTGTCAAGATTGTGCTTACGGTCGGCGGGAAGAGGAAGGAAAGGCCTTCAAAGTTTAGCGCCCGTGTATTATCCGTCTCAAGTCTTGACTCCATCCAAGCAGAGATACCCTCATTATCGAAGCTTGTGTATGGTATATACATGACCACAAAGAAGGTTGCTCACTATTTCTCCGATCATTCTATCACGATCGTCGCCGACGCTCCTTTATCGAGATCCCGCACAATGAGACGCAACCGGTCGAGTGGCTTAAATGGGCGATTGAACTTCTTCCCTTGATATCAAATTCGAGGCAAAGAAAGCCATTAAGTCCTGTGCTATAGCGGATTTCCTTGCCGAGTGGATTGAACAACAGCAGCCGACCGAAGTTCACTCGGAGCATTGGACCATGTTCTTGACGGCTCCAAGATGCTGAATGGTTACAGTCGTGTGGGGTTGTTCTAGTTTCCCCTGAGGAGATAAGCTTAGGTATGTGCTCCAGATTCACTTTGATTCCTCCAACAATGAGGCAGAGTATGAGGCCCTCTTATATGGATTGCATGGCCATCTCACTCGGCGTCCGTCACCGATGGTCTATGGCGATTCAGATCTAGTGGTCAATCAAGTGATGAAAGAGTGGGACGTGAGAAGCCCATTTATGATTCGGATCTTGCAATGCAGTGAGGAAGCTGGAAAAGAAGTTCGAGGGTTGAACTCCATCACATCCCCGATTGAAAAATCAAGCAGCAGATGATCTGGCAAAGATAGGGTCCAAAAGAGAAGCCATTCCGAGTGGTGTGTTTTTGGAACATATACACACTCCGTCAGTTAAAGAAGATCCCTTCACAGAGGAAGCTCCACAACCCAAGAGTGCCACAGACCCGACTGAGGTTGAGGTCCCGGCGGTGGTCGACTTGGTCATGGAAGTTTTAGTGGTCACTCCAGATTGGACAATTCCATACATCGCATATATTCTGAGAAAGGAACTCCCAGAGGATGAGGAAGAGGCTCGGCAGATCGTCCGTCGATCCAAAGCCTTTACCGTTATCAATGGGCAGTTGTATAGAGAAAGCCCGACAGGAGTCGGACAAAAATGCATAATGCCAGAAGAAGGTCGAGTCATACTCAATGACATCCACTCGGGGACCTGTGGTCACCATGCGTCCTCTCGGACCATTGTAGCCAAAGCATACCGAGCCGGATTTTACTGGCCAAGAGCAAATGAGATGGGGAAAGAAATAGTGGACAAGTGCGAAGGATGCCAGTTCTACTCCAATATGTCACACAAGCCTGCGTCAGCCTTGAAGACCATTCCACTCGTCGGCCTTTTCGCAGATGGGGGTTGACATGAACGGTCCCTTGCGAACAGGTCGGAGCGGTTTCACGCATGTCTTGGTGGCGATCGACAAGTTCACCAAGTGGATTGAAGCTAAGCCAATCAAAAACTTGATGTCGGTATCGCTGTTTCCTTCGTCGAGGGTTGACGCTCAGATATGGAGTCCCGCACAAGATTATCACGGACAATGGGTCGAATTTTGACTCGAAGAATTCAAGGATTTCGCAACTCCCAAGGCACACGAGTCGACTACGCCGATCGCCCATCCACAATGAAGCGGACAGCAGAGCGAGCCAATGGATTAATCCTCAAGGGTCCAAGCCCGATTGATGCGAGATCTCAAGCATGCAGCTGGAGCTTGGGTCGACGAACTTCCTTGATGCTTTGGGGTTTGCGGACCACGCCTAATCGGTCGACGGGAGAACTCCTTTCTTCTGGTCTATGGAGCAGAAGCAGTCTTACCGAGTGATCTCCTTCACAATGCTCCCCGAATTGAACTTTACAATGAAGCAGAAGCTGAGCAAGCGCGTCAGGATGCAGTCGACCTCCTAGAAGAGGAAAGGGAAATGGCTCTGATCCGCTCGACCATTTACCAGCAAGACTTGCGTCGCCTGTACGCCAGAAATGTGAGAGGTCGAGCCTTCCAGGAAGGAGATCTGGTCCTTCGAGTGGATCAGCAGAAGCAACATAAGCTCGCTCCTTCCTGGGAAGGACCCTTCATCGTCACAAAGGTTCTCCACAATGGGGCGTATCGTCTCTATAACGTCGAACACAATATCGAAGAGCCCCGAGCTTGGAACGCGGATCTGCTCCGCCCGTTTTACACTTAAAGTTTTTCACTCGGAAGAGTTGTAATAAAGTACTTCTGTAGATTCATGGGCTTTGAAATAATAGTGTCATAATTCCTTCATAATTTTTGTCACTTTTTATTTTTTGGTCCAGCAAAATTTTCCCCCAGTGGGTGGCTTAGTCGCGAATCCGTTTCGCCTAAGTTTGTACAAATCCTACCGAGTGATAAGCCAGACTTCCACTCGGAGGCTTAGCTGCGAATCCGTTTCGCCTAAGATATAAAAAATCCTACCGAGTGGTAAGCCAGACTTCCACTCGGAGGCTTAGCTGCAGTCCAGTACTCGCCTAAGATATAAAAAATCCTACCGAGTGGTAAGCCAGACTTCCACTCGGAGGCTTAGCTGCAGTCCAGTACTCGCCTAAGATATAAAAAATCCTACCGAGTGGTAAGCCAGACTTCCACTCGGGGGCTTAGCTGCAGTCCAAGGACTCGCCTAAGTATAATGCGTACCCGCAAGGAGGACGAGGTGCAGGTCGACTGCGATCCTCTCCTCCGAACTACACCATTGTAGCGTGCGTACCCGCAAGGAGGACGAGGGGCAGGTCGACTTCGACCCTCTCCTCCAAGCTACACCATAAGTATGATGTGCGTTCGCAAGGAAGACGAGGTGCAGGTCGACTGCGACCCTCTCCTCCGAGCTTCGTCACAAATACAATGGAAAACCTACCGAGTGAAGAGCAAACCTCTCACTGGGGCTTAAGCCAGCCAGCGCCGCCTAAGGTAAAAGAAATCCTACCGAGTGAAGAGCAAACCTCTCACTGGGGCTTAGCTGCAGCCCAGTGCTCGCCTAAGATATAAGAAATCCTACCGAGTGAAGAGCAAACCTCTCACTCGGGGGCTTAGCTGCAGCCCAGCGCTTGCCTAAGGTAAAGAAATCCTACCGAGTGAAGAGCAAACCTCTCACTCGGGGGCTTAGCTGCAGCCCAGTGCTCGCCTAAGGTAAAGAAATCCTACCGAGTGAAGAGCAAACCTCTCACTGGGGCTTAGCTGCAGCCAGTGCTCGCCTAAGGTAAAGAAATCCTACCGAGTGAAGAGCAAACCTCTCACTCGGGGGCTTAGCTGCAGCCCAGTGCTCGCCTAAGGAATAAGTCGACTGCAGTGAACATCTTGCTGTTAACCTGCAAAGGGGCAATTCAAGCCAAAAGCAAACATCCAATCCAAATTTAGGTCGATACCTAAAAGAACCGAGAGTGCTCAGGCGCTAAGCCCGTTAAGGTTTTATCGGTTACATCTCCACTCGGCATACCGAGGCAAATTTAAGATCAAAGAAAGTTTTTGACCCCTCCTGTGGAGGGCTGGATGGAGCAACGAACTCGTCAAGGTCAATCCCGTTCGCAATCCGTGTAGCAAGCAGCAATGAAAGTCTCCATGAAGGCCCCAAGTCGTGCTTTTTGGTGTTGGCCACTCGGAGAGCCGCCACTTATCCTCTCGGGCATCCTTGCAATGGACTCGTGCGGATATTGTAGGCGACATCCACGCCACATCGAGTGAAGACTTCTTCCACTCTTGCACTCGGTCGGGGACAGCGTTCAGTCGAGTCAAGAACGACTCGAGGTCATTTTGGAGTGTCTCCCGGGCGGGCGCCGAGTCGATGCGGGATGTAGCAACCTTCATCTTGCGAGATAATCCACGACGGTAAGAACGGGACTCAAATCGGAAGATGTTCATGGCAGTTTCATCATTCACGGAGAATTGACAGGTCAAGGTTCGTCTCCGGCTGGTTGGTTTCTTCTTCAAAGTTGCTGCGCATGAACTCGCAAAGACAAAATCCCGAATCAAGAAAACAGTCGAATGGGAACATAACAGTTGGGAGAATTGGTCGAGTGAAGAAGATTACCTTCAAGCTTAAGGAACAATTTTTTAGCAAGAGCACCCAAGAAGCCTTCCAGCTCATTCTTCTTCCCGGTCATCTGGTTGATCTTCTCAGTCAGAGTAGTCTTGTCAGCCTTCAGTCGTTCAACATCCTTGGTGGCAATGGCCAGAGCAGCCTTCAGATTGGTGTTGTCCTGTTCGAGCTTGGTGACTGAGGCTAGCTTTTCATCAGCGAGCTTGATCTTCTCAGACAGCTCAAGCTCCTTCTTCCTCTGGGCCTCCTTCACCTTGCACTCAAATTACAGCAAAGTCAGGTTCGAAGCAAATGAGGGGAGAAAAGAGTCGTCGAAATCTCACCAAACATACCTTTGGTCTCCTCCTTTGCCTTCGTCAGATTCTCCTGCACTAGCTTCAAGTCCAACTCGAGCTGAATATGCTTCTGCTCCAGTTCAAGTATAGCGCTGCCGCAAGATCGCAGGATTTCTACGAAGAGTCAATTGCCAAAATATCAGAGATAATCCACTTCCGAGTGAATAAAGGAAAATGATGCGTTTTAAGATTACAATCGAATGCAAGCATTCGACCGTAATCTCGAGGATTACACCGATGGGTGCACTCAGCGTCCCCACCGGGTCTTATTCACATGAGTCGACCGATCGACCAGCAAAAAAAAAAAGAGAGCGAGTCGACCAATGATCGAAACTTCTTCAGATGTAATCAATCGCCGTGATCGACCACGCCTCGGGATTACACCTGGGTGCACTCAGCGTGTTCCCCACCGATCTCGTAAACCCATTCGTTTCATTGAGTGACGATCAACATTTATTTATTAAGTTTAAGACCGATTGCCCGTGATCGACCTTAGCCTTGGGGACTACACCCAGCGGGTGCACTCAGCGTGCCCCCGCTAAACACGGAGTTTTTACCAACACACCCAGTGGGTGACTGCTATGAATTTCAGAAAGAAAAGTTTTGATAACATATCCTAACAGAACAAGCGGTGGTCGACTGACCTGAACATTGCTCTGAAGAGCGGAGCTAGCGTCGTAAGCTGCTTGGCTCGCATCCGGAACGATCTTCACCTGCTCCATCATGATCTCTGCTTGACGGATCGCCTCCTTAGCAGCACTAGCCTGGTCCTCTGGGACGTGGTGCGTGGCGAAGATTGATGGCTGCCCAGCACTCGACGAAGTGGGTCGCGCACTCGTCAACAAAGATCATGAACGACACGGTGTGTCGAGTGCCGACCTCCCCTTCCGTCGCAATGGTCTCGGGCGCCACCACACCTTGGGCTGCTTGGCCAGTAGATGCCTTCCTGCTCCACCTAGCCCTCAATGGTTCCTCATCCTCATCATCGTCGTCGGGAAGGGTGATAATGTCATTGGTTGGAGCTTCAGGAAAAAGTCAAAGTCAGAAATTATGCATCAGTCGACCAAGAACAAGATTTAAAGTTGTAGTACCGGGATTTGAAGTCGCCGCGTCCTCCATCTCATGGTCCTCAGCCTTGCCTGAAGTTTCGGAAGTTGCAGCCGCTGAAATGGTGGGGATGGCTACCCTCAGTTTTGGCAGAGGCTTGGTCGTCCTCGACGGAGCCACTTTCGACTGCTTCGGCGCCTTTTCAGTCGGCACCGGAGAAGCGGTCCGAGGGCGTTTGGTCGACTGCGAGGCAGTCGCCACTCCCTTGCCGCGTTCAGTCGAAGGGTCGTGCACAAGTTTTGACCGCCTTTCCGAGCGTGGTGGTGCCTCCTCCTCCTCTTCGTCCTCGTCGTCATCATCCTCGTCATCGTCATCTTCATCATCGTCATCTTCTGCAGCGTCTGAATCCCACTCTTCCTGGCTCTCGCCCCCGCTGGCTTCCCCCTCCTCAGTCGGAGTCTGAGCGCCATTGGGCATGGAGTATAGCTCAGTAAGGGCCTGGAAATGTCAAAACAGAACTCAGTCGACCAAATCACAGAAACACATTCGACGGAGATTCAATGGAAAACAGAGCAAACGTACCTTTTCTGGAACGCTGTTGTGGTCAAGTGGGGAAATCCTCCGGGATCCGCGAGGGTTGTCCTTGTTCCCAGTGATCGCGGCCATCCATCTTTCCACTATGGCATCGCCGATCGCCTCCGGTGGACGCGAGTCTCGTCTTGATGCCTTGATACAGCCACATGCGGTGGCTCGAATCAAGAGGCTGGACTCGCCTCAAGAAAGACCTCCAAGAGGTCCATGCCACCACGCCATCCCGAACCAGCTGCACCACGCGATCCATCAACATCTTTCACCTCAGTTCTCTCCTCCGAACTACCTTCAGGAGGAGGGTGCATTCACTCGACTCATGGTGAATGCAGGGAAGACCATCGATCGTCTCCGGCGTCGTCTCATTCCGCAAGAGAACCAGGTCGATCGCCACCCGACCGACTCGGGAAAAGACATAGCTGGGAAGGTGCTTTTATTCCTCAACTGGACTCCTAAGCCACCACACATCTGAACTACTTGGGTCTTCTCGTCACGGGGCTTGCCTTCTTCACATCCGAGAGCGACATGTGAAGATGTACTTGAACAAACCCCAAAGGCGGTCGACAGCCCAGGAAGTTTTCGACATAGACACAAACGCAGCAAGATATGCGATGGAGTTTGAGTAAAATGGTGGAGCTGGGCTCAAGAAATTCAGAAAACCCGAAAGAAGACACTCGGCGGCAGCGAAAATCCTCGGTCGACATGGGTGGCCAGAGCACGACTCACCCTCTTTCGGCCGAGGCTGCCACTCGCCGAAGCCTTGCGGCACCGTGGGGAATCAACCCGTCGTTGGCCATGTCGAGGAGATCCTTCTCCTTGATGGTCGACTGGATCCAATCTCCCTGGACCCAACCCTTCGGCAAGTTGGATCTCGACAAGGAACCGCCGCAGCCGCTAGATCTCCCCTTCGCCTTCTCAGCCGCCGACGCCTTCTCCGCCGCCGACGCCTTCTTCGCGCGCTCCAACACCGCCGTCTTCTCTTTGCCCATGGTGGCCGGCGGAATGCGCAGGAGAGGAGGTAGCAGGAGCAGCAGCAGTTGCGGAGGGCGGAGACGAAGAGAGCGGAGGAGGAAGAACGGGGTACTGTGCAGAAGCCCCCGCGAGACGCATTTATAGCATCCCTTCCGAGTGGATGACAGGTGGACCCGAACAATCCAATCATATCCCGAACAGTTGCGCTGCACGATACGTGGCGGAAAAAGCGGCGCGGAAATCGAGGCGTCCCTGTTGTGTCCCATCCGAACGCCGCAGTCCGTTCCGGCCAAGGCTTCCCCAAATTTCAGATCCCGCGAGATCCGCGAGGACAGATCGGTCATCAGCGCGAGATTTCCTGCGATCCGTCGCCGAATAGCAAAGTAAAAGAAGGTCACTCGGCCAAAGAACAAGAATGGATCAAGTCGATCAAGAAAAGTCGCGGTTATCAACAGAGAAGATCTTGATCCAAGACAACACGAGCCATGACGTAAAAGACAATCGGAAACAACGCTAACTCATCCTTCACTCAAGCCTCAATCCATTCGGGGCTAATGATGGATTCATGTACCTAGGGAGGGTCATAGGCCTGACCTAAACGCCCTACCCAAGGACACTCTCGAGAAGAGATCATCTTCCATCGACCAAAGAGGAACCCACTGACCGATGGAAGGATTCGACCATGGAAGACTCACTCGACCATGAAGACTCACTCGACCACCGAAGGTCGAAGGCACTCCGCAGCACAACGGCTTGCTATTGAATAGACTTAATGATAGTTAAGACACTTTATGAGGGCGTTACAAGAACGCCTGCACTTAATGTACTTTAACCTCTCCAATACGTGGGCTGGCTGGGGTCTGGCGACTCTATATAAGCCACCCTCCTCCACAGTAGAGGGGTTCGCATTCTTGTAATACTCATATCCGTAATCCACTCGACCGCCTCAGGGCTCCGAGACGTAGGGCTGTTACTTCCTCCGAGAAGGGCCTGAACTCGTACATCACTTGTCTCCACAACTACTCCATAGCTAGGACATGGCCTCCCCTTACCTACCCCTATTTCTACTGTCAGACTTAGAACCACGACAAGGATTATCCTCATTGCTGCACAGAAAAGTTACATCCTGGAAGCACCGCTGGGTGCCAGGCCTGCTGCTGATGCAACTGACGACTTTAAGAACGTCTGGCAGAGCAAAGTTGATGACTACTCTATAGTTCAGTGTGCCATGCTTTACGGCTTAGAACCGGGCCTTCAACGACGTTTTGAACGTCATGGAGCATATGAGATGTTCCAGGAGTTTAAGTTAATATTTCAAGCAAATGTCCGGATTGAGAGATATGAAGTCTCCAATAAGTTCTACAGCTGCAAGATGGAGGAGAATAGTTCCGTCAGTGAGCATATACTCAAAAGGTCTGGGTATAATAATCACTTGATTCAACTGGGAGTTAATCTTCCGGATGATAGCGTCATTAACAGAATTCTCCAATCACTGCCACCAAGCTACAAGAGCTTTGTGATGAACTATAATATGCAAGGGATGAACAAGACTATTCCCGAGCTCTTCGTAATGCTAAAAGCTACGGAGGTAGAAATCAAGAAGGAGGATCAAGTGTTGATGGTCAACAAGACCACTAGTTTCAAGAAAAAGGGAAAAGGGAAGAAGAAGGGGAACTTCAAGAAGAACAGCAAGCAAGTTGATGCTCAAGAGAAGAAACCCAAGTCTGGACCTAAGCCTAAAACTGAGTGCTTCTACTGCAAGTAGACTGGTCTCTGGAAGCGGAACTGCCCCAAGTATTTGGCGGATAAGAAGGATGGCAAAGTAAACAAAGGTATATGTGATATACATGTTATTGATGTGTACCTAACTAGAGCTCGTAGTAGCACATGGGTATTTGATACTGGTTCTGTTGCTAATATTTGCAACTCAAAACAGGGACTACGGAATAAGCGAGCACTGGCCAAGGATGAGGTGACGATGCGCTTGGGAAACGGTTCCAAAGTCGATGTGATCGTGGTCGGCACGCTACCTCTACATCTACCTTCGGGATTAGTATTAGACCTAAATAATTGTTATTTGGTGCCAGCGTTGAGCATGAACATTATAGATGGATCTTGTTTGATGCGAGACGGTTATTCATTTAAATCAGAGAATAATGGTTGTTCTATTTATATGAGTAATATCTTTTATGGTCATGCACCCTTGAAGAGTGGTCTATTTTTATTAAATCTTGATAGTAGTGATACACATGTTCATAGTGTTGAAACCAAAAGATGCAGAGTTGATAACGATAGTGCAACTTACTTGTGGCACTGCCGTTTGGGTCATATCGGTGTAAAACGCATGAAGAAACTCCATACCGATGGACTTTTGGAATCAGTTGATTATGAATCACTTGGTACTTGCGAACCGTGCCTTATGGGCAAGATGACTAAAACGCCGTTCTTCGGAACTATGGAGCGAGCAACTGATTTATTGGAAATCATACATACTGATGTTTGTGGTCCAATGAATGTTGAGGCTCACGGCGGGTATCGTTATTTTCTCACCTTCACAGATGATTTGAGCAGATATAGGTATATCTACTTGATGAAACACAAGTCTGAAACATTTGAAAAGTTCAAAGAATTTCAGAGTGAAGTGGAAAATCATCGTAACAAGAAAATAAAGTTTCTACGATGTGATCGTGGAGGAGAATATTTGAGTTACGAGTTTGGCCTACACTTGAAACAATGTGGAATAGTTTTGCAACTCACGCCACCTGGAACACCACAACGAAATGGTGTGTCCAAACGTCGTAATCGTACTTTACTTGATATGGTGCGATCTATGATGTCTCTTACTGATTTACCGCTATCGCTTTGGGGTTATGCTTTAGAGACGGCCGCATTCACGTTAAATAGGGCACCATCAAAATCCGTTGAGACGACGCCTTATGAACTGTGGTTTGGCAAGAAACCAAAGTTGTCGTTTCTTAAAGTTTGGGGCTGCGATGCTTATGTGAAGAAACTTCAACCAGATAAGCTCGAACCCAAATCGGAGAAATGTGTCTTCATAGGATACCCAAAAGAGACTGTTGGGTACACCTTCTATCACAGATTCGAAGGCAAGACATTCGTTGCTAAGAATGGATCCTTTCTAGAGAAGGAGTTTCTCTCGAAAGAAGTGAGTGGGAGGAAAGTAGAACTTGATGAGATAACTGTATCTACTCCCTTATTGGAAAGTAGTTCATCATGAGAACCGGTTCCTGTGACAACTACACCAATTAGTGAGGAAGCTAATGATAATGATCATGAAACTTCGAATCAAGTTTCTACTGAACCTCGTAGGTCTACCAGAGTAAGATCCGCACCAGAGTGGTACGGTAATCCTATTCTGGAAGTCATGTTACTTGACCATGATGAACCTACGAACTATGAGGAAGCGATGATGAGCCCAGATTCCGCAAAATGGCTAGAGGCCATGAAATCTGAGATGGGATCCATGTATGAAAACAAAGTGTGGACTTTGGTTGACTTGCCCGATGATCGGCAAGCCATTGAGAATAAATGGATTTTTAAGAAGAAGACTGACGCTGATGGTAATGTAACTGTCTATAAAGCTCGACTTGTTGCAAAAGGTTTTCGACAAGTTCAAGTGGTTGACTACGATGAGACTTTCTCACCCGTAGCGATGCTTAAGTCTGTCCGAATCATGTTAGCTATTGCTGCATTTAATGATTATGAAATTTGGCAAATGGATGTCAAGACTGCATTCTTGAATGGATTTCTATAAGAAGAGTTGTATATGATGCAGCCGGAAGGTTTTGTTGATCCAAAAGGTGCTGACATGAGTGTGCAAGCTCCAGTGTTCCATTTATGGACTGGTGCAAGCATCTCGGAGTTGGAATAAACACTTTGATAGTGTGATCAAAGCCTATGGTTTTATACAGACTTTTGGAGAAGCCTGTATTTACAAGAAAGGGAGTGGGAGCTCTGTAGCATTTCTAATTTTATATGTAGATGACATATTATTAATTGGAAATGATATAGAATTTCTGGATAGCATAAAGGGATACTTGAATAAAAGTTTTTCAATGAAAGACCTCGGTGAAGCTGCTTACATATTGGGCATCAAGATCTATAGAGATAGATCAAGACGCTTAATAGGACTTTCACAAAGCACATACCTTGACAAAATTTTGAAAAGTTCAAAATGGATCGAGCAAAGAAAGGTTTCTTGCCTGTGCTTCAAGGTGTGAAGTTGAGTCAAACTCAATGCCCGACCACAGCAGAAGATAGAGAGAAAATGAAAATGTTCCTATGCTTCAGCCATAGGCTCTATCATGTATGCAATGTGTGTACCGGACTGACGTATGCTTAGCAATAAGCTTGGCAGGAAGGTACCAAAGTAATCCAGAGTGGATCATCTGGACAGTGGTCAAGAACATCTGAAATACCGAAAAGGACTAAGGATATGTTTCTCGTATATGGAGGTGACAAAGAGGTAGTCGTAAATGGTTACGTCGATGCAAGCTTTGACACTGATCCGGACGATTCTAAATCGCAAACCGGATACGTGTTTTTATTAAACGGTGGAGCTGTAAGTTGGTGCAGTTCTAAACAAAGCGTCGTAGCGGGATCTACATGTGAAGCGGAGTACATAGATGCTTCGGAAGAAGCAAATGAAGGAGTCTGGATGAAGGAGTTCATTTCCAATCTAGGTGTCATACCTAGTGCATCGGGACCAATGAAGATCTTCTGTGACAATACTGGTGCAATTGCCTTGGCAAAGGAATCCAGATTTCACAAGAGGACCAAGCACATCAAGAGACGCTTCAATTCCATTCGGGACCAAGTCCAAGTGGGAGACATAGAGATTTGCAAGATACATACGGATATGAATGTTGCAGACCCGTTGACTAAGCCTCTCTCACAAGCAAAACATGATCAGCACCAAGACTCCATGGGTGTTAGAATCATTACTATGTAATCTAGATTATTGACTCTAGTGCAAGTGGGAGACTGAAGGAAATATGCCCTAGAGGCAATAATAAAGTTATTATTTATTTCCTCATATCATGATAAATGTTTATTATTCATGCTAGAATTGTATTAACCGGAAACATGATACATGTGTGAATACATAGACAAACATATAGTCACTAGTATGCCTCTACTTGACTATCTCATTAATCAAAGATGGTTATGTTTCCTAACCATAGACATGTGTTGTCATTTGATTAATGGGATCACATCATTAGGAGAATGATGTGATTGACATGACCCATTCCGTTAGCCTAGCACTTGATCGTTTAGTATACTGCTATTGCTTTCTTCATGACTTATACAAAGTTCCTGCAACTATGAGATTATGCAACTCCCGTTTACCGGAGGAACACTTTGTGTGCTACCAAACGTCACAACGTAACTGGGTGATTATAAAGGTTCTCTACAGGTGTCTCCGAAGGTACATGTTGGGTTGGCATAATTCGAGATTAGGTTTTGTCACTCCGATTGTCGGAGAGGTATCTCTGGGCCCTATTGGTAATACTCATCACCTAAGCCTTGCAAGCATTGTAACTAATGAGTTAGTTATAAGATGATGTATTACAGAACGAGTAAAGAGACTTGCCGGTAACGAGATTGAACTAGGTATTTGATACCGACGATCAAATCTCGGGCAAGAAACATACCGATGACAAAGGGAACAACGTATGTTGTTATGCAGTTTGACCGATAAAGATCTTCGTAGAATATGTAGGAACCAATATGGGCATCCAGGTCCCGCTATTGGTTATTGACCGAGAATGGTTCTAGGTCATGTCTACATAGTTCTCGAACCCGTAGGGTCCGCACGCTTAACGTTACGATGACAGTTTTATTATGAGTTTATAAGTTTTGATGTACCGAAGTTTGTTCGGAGTCCCGGATGTGATCACGAACACGACGAGGAGTCTCGAAATGGTCGAGACATAAAGATTAATATATTGGAAGCCTATATTTGGACATCGGAATCGTTCCGGGTGAAATCGGCATTTTACCGGAGTACCGGGAGGTTACCGGAACCCCCCGAGGGGTTATTGGGCCTACATGGGCCACGAGGGAGAAGAGGGAAGGAGCCAGGAGGGGGCCGCGCGCCCCTCCCCCTCCTAGTCCGAATAGGACAGGGAAGGGGCGCCCCCTTTCCTTCCCTCTTCCTCCTCTTTCCCCCTTCTCCTACTCCTACTTGAAGAAGGAGTCCTACTCCCGGTGGGTGTAGGACTCCCCCCTTGGCGCGCCCTCCTTGGCCGGCCGCCTCTTCCCCCCTGGCTCCTTTATATACGGGGGCGAGGGGCACCCCAAAGACACACAAGTTGATCTACGGATCATTCCTTAGCCGTGTGTGGTGCCCCCCTCCACCATATTCCACCTCAGTCATATCGTCGCGGAGTTTAGGCGAAGCCCTGCGCCGGTAGAACATCATCATCGTCACCACGCCGTCATGCTGATGGAACTCATCTCCGGAGCTTCGCTGGATCGGAGGCCGGAGATCGTCATCGAGCTGAACGTGTGCTGAACTCGGAGGCCCCGTACGTTCGGTGCTTGGATCGGTCGGATCGTGAAGACGTACGACTACATCAACCGCGTTGTGCTAACGCTTCCGCTTACGGTGTACGAGGGTACATGGACAAACACTCTCCCCTCTCGTTGCTATGCCATGACCATGATCTTGCGTGTGCGTAGGAAATTTTTTGAAATTACTACGTTCCCCAACACACCTACCATTGTAACCGACTCTGTGTAACCCTAACCCTCTTCGGTGCCTATATAAACCTGAGGGTTTCAGTCCATAGGACGAAGAACAATCATACCATAGGCTAGCTTCTAGGGTTTAGCCTCTCTGATCTCGTGGTACTACCCATATCATCAATATTAATCAAGCAGGAGTAGGATTTTACCTCCATCTAGAGGGCCCGGACCTGGGTAAAAACATCGTTTCCCTTGTCTCTTGTTACCATCCGCCTAGACGCACAGTTCGGGACCCCCTACCCGAGATCTGCCGGTTTTGACACCGACACCTAGGATTAAAATTCCCTCTATACGTGTTGTTTCCAAAACTATTCCTACCAACAAAATTCACATCCATAGATTCATTGTTATTCTCAATCAAAGTAGACAAAGGGATATCATTGGGATCAAGAGGAGTATTTTTATTAGCAAACATCTTCATAAGTTCATCCATCTTTTCACTCAAAACATTGATTTCTTCTATAGCATGCACTTTTTTACTAGAAGATCTTTCGTTGTGCCATTGAGAATAATTAGCCATAATATTATCAAGCAATTTTGTAGCATCTCCTAACGTAATTTCCATAAACGTGCCTCCCGCGGCCGAATCTAAAAGATTTCTAGAAGCAAAATTCAATCCGGCATAAAAATTTTGTATGATCATCCATAAATTCAAACCATGAATAGGGCAATTCATGAACATCAATTTCATTCTTTCCCAAGATTGGGCAACATGCTCATGATCAAGTTGTTTAAAATTCATAATATCATTCCTAAGAGTGATGATCTTAGCGGGAGGAAAATACTTGGAGATAAAAACATCTTTGCACTTGTTCCAAGAATCAATACTATTTTTAGGCAAAGACGAAAACCAAACTTTAGCACGATCTCTAAGTGAGAACGGAAATAACTTCAATTTGACTATATTGTTATCCGTATCTTTCTTCTTTTGCATATCACACAAATCAACAAAATTGTTTAGATGAGTAGCGGCATCTTCACTAGGAAGGCCGGCGAATTAATCTTTCATAACAAGATTCAGCAAAGCGGTATTGATTTCACAAGACTCTTCATTATTAAGAGGAGCAATCGGAGTACTGAGGAAATCATTATTATTGGTATTCGAGAAGTCACACAATTTGGTATTATCTTGCGCCATGGCAACAGGTAATCCAACACACAAGCAAACAGAAAGGCAACGGGAAAAGGCAAATGGGAAAAAGAGGAGATTTGGAAAGAGAGGGCGAATAAAATGGCAAGGGTGAAGTGGGGGAGAGGAAAACGAGAGGCAAATGGCAAATAATGTAATGCGAGAGATAGGGATTGTGATGGGTACTTGGTATGGTTGACTTGCTTGCATGAGCCTCCCCGTCAACGGCGCCACAAATTCTTCTTGCTACCTCTTGAGCACTGCGTTGGATTTCCCCGAAGAGGAGAGGATGATGCAGCAAAGTAGCATAAGTATTTCCCTTAGTTTTTGAGAACCAAGGTATCAATCCAGTAGGAGACCACACACAAGTCCCTCGTACCTACACAAAACAATAGCTCCTTGCAACCAACGCGATTAGGGGTTGTCAATGCCTTCACGGTCACTTACGAGAGTGAGATCTGATAGAGATGATAAATAATATTTTTGGTATTTTTGATAGATAGATGCAAAGTGAAAAGTAAAAGGCAAAGTAAAAACAAAGCAAGTAATAAAGTAATGGAGATTGATATGATGAGAATAGACCCGGGGGCCATAGGTTTCACTAGTGGCTTCTCTCAAGAGCATAGATATTCTACGGTGGGTGAACAAATTACTGTTGAGCAATTGACAGAATTGAGCATAGTAATGAGTATATCTAGGTATGATCATGTATATAAGCATCACGTCCGAGACAAGTAGATCGAAACGATCCTGCATCTACTACTATTACTCCACTCATCGACCGCTATCCAGCTTGCATCTAGAGTATTAAGTTAAAAACAAAGTAACGCCTTAAGCAAGATGACATGATGTAGAGGGATAAATTCATGCAATATGATAAAAACCTCATCTTGTTATCCTCGATGGCAACAATACAATACGTGCCTTGCTGCCCCTTCTGTCACTGGGAAAGGACACCGCAAGATTGAACCCAAAGCTAAGCACTTCTCCCATTGCAAGAACTACCAATCTAGTGGGCCAAACCAAATGGATAATTCGAAGAGACTTGCAAAGATAACTCAATCACACATAAAAGAATTCAGAGAAGATTCAAATATTGTTCATAGATAAGCCGGATCATAAACCCACAATTCATCGGTCTCAACAAACACACCGCAAAAAGAAGAATACATCGAATAGATCTCCACAAGAGAGGGGGAGAACATTGTATTGAGATCCAAAAAGAGAGAAGAAGCCATCTAGCTACTAGCTATGGACTCGAAGGTCTGAAGTAAACTACTCACACTTCATCGGAGGGGCTATGGTGTTGATGTAGAAGCCTTCCGTGCTGGATGCCCCCTCCAGCGGAACTCCAGAACAGGCCCCAAAATGGGATCTCGTGGATACAGAAGGTTGCGGCGGTGGAATTAGGTTTTTGGCTCCTGTTCTGATCGTTTGGGATACGTAGGTATATATAGGAGGAAGGAGTACGTCAGTGGAGCAAAAAGGGGGCCACGAGGCAGGGGGCGCGCCCTAGGGGGGCCCCACCCTCGTGACTGACTCTTTTACTTCTTGGAGTAGGGTCCAAGTCTCCTGGATCATGTTCGGTGAGAAAATTACGTTCCCAAAGGTTTCACTCCGTTTGGACTCCGTTTGATATTCCGTTTCTTCGAAACACTGAAATAGGCAAAAAAAAAACAGCAATTCTGGGTTGGGCCTCCGGTTAATAGGTTAGTCCCAAAAATAATATAAAAGTAGAAAATAAAGCCCAATATAGTCCAAAACAGTAGATAAAGTAGCATGGAGCAATCAAAAATTATAGATACATTGGACACGTATCACCACGCACTTGATAGCCACTGTCGATAATTTGACCGACATGCTTGATTTCGACTCCAAAGACATCGACGGTATGGACGACGATACCGGAGAAGAACGAGAACCACTGCCCACAGGGCGCTGGGCAGCCACCTCCTCATATGACATATACATGATGGATACACCCAAAGAAGACAATGGCGATGACAAAAAGGACCCAGTTGAGGATAAAACTCCTGGAAAGCAGCCAAAGCACCGACGTCAGCGGCGCCGCTCGAAACCATGCCATGGTAAAAATAACGATACCGACACAAGAGGGAATAACACCCCGGAAGACGCCGATGACAAAGAAGAAACCGCAGACCCAACAATGGAGCAGGACGAGCAAGGCGATGGCGAACACAGTCCGGGGCCCCTGTCTGATCACAGCGATGCTGAAGACTCCAATTGTCAACCTGTCTCCGAAGAGGAGAGCAGTCGGGATGATGATGCATTCATCGTCCTGGAAAAACAATTGGAAAAAGAGCACCTCCACCAGAGACTTATCGCCACTACGAGGAGCTTGAAGAAGCAGAAGCAACGGCTTAAAGCCGCACAGGATATGCTCAATAATAAATGGAACAAAGTGTTCGACGCTGAGGAAAAATATGGCGGTAATCGCCAAACAAATAGCTACCCCAAACGCAAACCGCTGCCCGAATTCGACGATGATGCTATGGCGCCCATACCACCGAAGAACAATACGGCTGATCAACCAGGCCGACCACCTCGTAGTTGAGACAGAGCGGGTAATAACGCCGCACACAAAACCGCACCCCCTCCCCATAAAGGAAAGGAGGTCGCAACCCAGAACCAGAAACATGATTTACGTGAATACATGGACAAAAGGGCTGGCAGAACCAGGTCCATTTATGGATCCAGGGAACGCGTTCCCGCATAGGATCAGGGCCATCAAACCAAATATCTGAGTAACTCACCGTTCGAACCAACACGAACTTCGCAACCGTCGGGCGGGCGCCGTGACATAGTTAAATACTGGGTGCTGCACACCCTTGTGCTTCACCGATGAGGTGCTGGATCATGAATTTCCAGAAGGGTTTAAACCCGTGAATATCGAGGCATACGACGGAACGACAGACCCTGTGGTCTGGATAGAAGACTTTATTATTCACATCCACATGGCTCGCGGAGACGATCTCCACGCCATCAAATACCTACCCCTCAAGCTAAAAGGACCAGCTCGACACAGGCTGAAAAGCCTCCCCGAAAATTCCATTGGAAGCTGGGAAGAACTTGAGGATGCTTTCAGGGCCAATTTCCAAGGGACCTATGTCCGGCCTCCGCATGCAGAAGATCTAAGTCACATAACCCAACAACCCGGAGAGTCGGACCGTAAGCTTTGGAACCGATTTCTCACTAAGAAGAACCAAATCGTCGACTGTCCGGACGCCGAAGCCTTAACAGCTTTCAAACACAGTGTTCGGGACGAATGGATGGGTAGACACCTAGGCCAGGAAAAGCCAAGGACAATGGCAGCCTTAATTACACTCATGACCCGCTTCTGCGTGGCAGAGGACAGTTGGTTGGCCCGTAGCAGCACCTGCAATCCTGGCACATCCGAAGTCAGGGATGGCAATGGAAAGCCACGATGCAATAAAAACAAACGTCGGAATAACGGAGAAAGCCCGGACAATACAACGGTAAACACAGGATTCAGGGGCTCCAGACCCTGTCAACGGAAAATTTCACTTAAAGGCAGCAGAGATGGTCCATCTAGCCTAGATAAAATTCTCGAAAGGTCCTGCCAGATTCATGGCACCCCCGACAAACCAGCCAATCATACCAACAGAGAATGTTGGGTCTTCAAGTAGACCAGCAAGCTCAACGCCGAACACAAGGGGAAGGGACTGCAAAGCAAAGACGAGGACGAATGTCGCCAGCCGAATATGGGGGGACAAAAGAAATTTCCACCGGAGGTCAAAACAGTGAACATGATTTATGTCACTCATATCCCAAAGAGGGAGTGCAAGCGCGCACTCCTAGATGTGTATGCTATAGAACCTGTCACCCCCAAATTCAACCCATGGTCGGCCTGTCCGATCACCTTCGATCGCAGGGATCATCTGACTAGTATCCATCACGGGGGCTCAGCTGCCTTAGTGCTCGACCCAATAATTGACGGATACCACCTCACCCGAGTCCTCATGGATGGCGGCAGTAGTCTCAATCTGATATATCAGGACACTGTCCGTAAGATGGGGATAGATCCGTCAAGAATCAAGCAAAGCAGCACTACCTTTAAAGGAGTAATACCAGGCGTAGAGGCCCGCTGCACGGGCACCCTAACATTGGACGTCGTCTTCGGCTCTCCCGACAACTTTCGAACCGAGGAGCTAATCTTCAACATTGCTCCATTCCGAAGTGGCTATCACGCACTACTCGGACGAACGGCCTTCGCCTATTTCAATGTAGTCCCGCACTATGCTTATCTTAAGCTCAAGATGCCTGGACCGCGTGGCGTTATCACGGTGAGTGGAAGTACAGAGCGTTCTCTTCGTACAGAAGAATACACGGCGGCTCTAGTAGCCAAAGCTTGAAGCGGCCTTTTTAAGCCGAACAGCTCATCGGTTCTCAAGACCGCGGGCACAGCCAAATGTGTTCAGTGCACACCCATGTGTAAAAGCTCAGATAAACCTGCGCTTGTTTAGCAGCCCTGCCCCCATAGATCACCCCATAAGAAGACTGTACATATTCTCCCGTATACATAAATATACACTCAAAATTCCTTGGGTAGCGCTGGGGGAACCCTGCACGTAAGAAGTCTATAGTTTGGCTTGACCCTATTCGGACTCAAGAAGTTACAGTTCACGGTTCATCAAAACCAACAAACTATACCCACGGCCGTACCAGATTCTTTCACCTGGTTCTTTCTTTTTTACAGATAGGCCATCATGATATACCCTTCAAGGACACTGCACAATGGAGACAAAGGCGCATACGTGCAGCAGGGCCCCGTTTCAAGGTTTCTGTTTAGATTAAGACCCTGTCTAAACTTTTTTTCTTACTATTATCTCTTGTTGTTTCATACCCTCCTGGCATATAAAATGCCCAGGAAAGATATTGGCAATACTTGCAAACTTACGATTCGCCGTACTAAAATGGATGTTATAGAAGTAGCCAGCAGTGTGCTTTGAGAACTCTATTCTCACCACAGGCGCTCTCTCCTCACGCTGGGTCGTAGCACGTGCCTTGAATTCAGGGTTCATTACCGGGGGCTGTACCCAGCCCGATATATATTGAAAAGTCCGAATACCTTCGGGAGTGTTGGACGTCGCGAGCTTTGGCCTTATATGCATCAGCTCCGAATCATGTCTTGGTCAATAGTTGGGTTTGCCCGGCTCCTGCGTTTGCTACCTTACGTTCCGTTCTATCGGCTAAGGTGGCCAAGGGAGAACTACTGCGATTGTGCCCTGGTTCATCCGGATGAGCACCTCAGTAGAGAAAGTCGAAAACTAACTGTCATGATAAGGCGAGAGCTGGTCAACCACTCGATGACTCAGCGGAATCTTCGTGATTCCTCCGTATTAATGAAGGACCAGTTTTCCGGTCACGTATGTAAACGCACCGTATTCGGATAAATGCAGACATACCAGGGGCTATATAGTAGCCCCACCATCAAACTCCTATGGCTAAGTGAAAGCGTTAAAGCTCTATAGTCCGATTGCCTAGTTCGCCGCACTAACACCTCCTTAACGGACCAAGAGGTTGGGTCAAGTGTGATCAAGTGCTTTTCTGAACACCCCCAAGTTATACGCGAGGGGGCTGAAGCTGACAACTGCAAACTTTCAGGTCATATACATATATACATAAACGGACGCACAGGAGGCACTAAAATACTTTGTGAGTGAAAGTATAAACACAACCTTCATTATCATAAGCATTGTTTTTACAATTCGGATACATGTTACTCGAACATAATGTTCTTCGAGCACTGACCCTCTATCAAGCGGGCACCCTCTAAGACTTCTTCAAAATATTGATCTGGTGTGTCCTGACCCCCGGGTGGACCCCCTGTTGCAATATCGGTGGCGTTCATCTTCGCCCAATACGTCTTTACATGGGCAAGGGCCATCCGTGCACCTTCTATGCATGTTGACCGCTTGACAACGTCGATATGCGACACCGCACAAACAAGTTGCTGCACTAAACCAAAATAACTATTCGCAGTTGGTCCCCCAGGCCACAGCCGGTCCACGACAGCCTTCATGGCAAGTCCGGATATCCTGTGGAGCCTGGCCCATTCGGCCATCTGCTCGTTCAACAGCAGTGGACGCCTTGGCATGCTAAACTGCGACCAGAAAAGCCATTCCACTTCATGGCCTTCTTGGACCTGGAAAAACTGCGTTGCATCAGAAGCACTCTTTGACAAGTCTAAATATGCGTCCGGAGAACTCCACATTTGATCAAACGGAGCATACCTCGGATCGCCGAACTTAGTTCGTAATAAAAAGGGCTTCCCAGCCACGATCTCCCCGGCTTGTCGGATCTCCTCTCGTGCCGCTCTAGCCTCTGACCAGGTTTCCTTTGCCGCTTGTAAGGCCTTATCTAGGTCAGCCGTTTTTTCTTCGGTCTGTTTCTCGAGAAGGGCATATTGGCTAGCGGCATCCCTTAGCTCACGCGCCATGTTGGATATTCTCTCCTCACTCAGGCGATGAGCAGCCTGTTCGTCTTTTAATTCACCAACTGCCTTCTCAGCGGCTATGTTGCTTATCCTGGCTTGCTCCTTGGCCCGGGCAAGCTCAGCTCAAAGAGTCTCCATGACGGCATCACCGTCTGCAGTCAAGCATATTATAAATTCTAGCATCATGCTCCTATTTATACTCATTGACCGCCAAAAAAGACATACCTTGCGCCTCGTCAAGCCGCTTGTTCACGAGCGTGATGGCATCATCCGCTACATCGAGTTGCCACTTCAGTTCGGCAAATTCGACAGCCCGGGCAATAGCCAGGGCTGCAGCCGCCTGTGTACAAATTAGCAAAATTATTACCTAAGCTTATTTATCTTTCGATCCTCTGATCGCCCCGTTCAGAGGGCAACCAGAGTCTCAGGGGCTACTATCTATACACAGTACACATTGCGTACCTCAAAGCCTCTTAGCAGGCTTGTAAAGGCTTCATTCAATCCGTTGCGAACGAAATTCTCGCAAAACACCGTACCCATTAAGGTACGATGTTCCTCCGAGATAGGCGCTTGCCGCAGAAGGCCCGTCCATGTGTCCGGCTGTATATCGGACAGTCCGGGGCTTTTGTTGTTGGTCTCTCTAGGAGCCGAACGCCCCGAACCTCGGGCGGCCGAAGAGTCATCTTCTGGCCTTGTCCTCCTTCGCGGATCGGGAGAGATCCTCCGGGACGACACCTCGGGGTTGTCCACCTTATGGGGCGGCGAAGTATGAGGCGGCGTTTCGCTCTCCATCATCTCAGAAAGAAGATCCCCCGAGGACGAAGATTATTGAGGGAGGCTATAGGCCGAACTGCAAAACAAACGTTTCAACATATTACCCTCACAAACGGGAAAAGAACAAGGTATGCTTATTAAACACCTTTGTTCACTTACGATTCCGCTAAAGGCTGGCCCCCTTGTGGGCACTGTGCGGCAATATCGCCTCTCGAATTCGGGCCCCCTGATAGGGATTTCTTCCCTCGCTTGGAAGCTTCTGCCCTTAGGTCTGTGGGAGCAGCTCTTTTCTTCCCGTGGGGAGAGGGAATGTTAGATTCTCCTCTCCGTTCACCCTCCAACACGGGAGTTCTGATTTCCTCGGATACGGTGCATGACGCACCTCCGGTAGGAAGGCCTCTTTGGGCCTCTCCACTCCTCTCCTTTCCTTCCCTCAACGGCACTTGATAGGGTGTCAGAGCCAGCATCCTGGTTAACACTGGGTCCGCTGAGTTTTCGGAAAGAGGGGTCGAACACCTGATCCTCTCCGCCTTTTTTACCCAGCCCTGGCAGAGTATGGTTTTGTTAGTTTTATTATGAGAAACTTAAACTAAAAATGTGTTCGGAAATTGAGTACTTACCGGGGAGTCCGGATGGTTGCAGTCAAGGCATGCGTCCTCTGTGGTGTCGAGACACCTTTTTCGTGACCCGAAGACTAATTCATACATCCCTTTGAGCGTTGTTCCGAAGAAGCGCTGAATGGTCCGCGGTCCTTCCGGATTGAATTCCCACATACGGAGAGGTCGGCGCTGGCATGGCAAGACCCGATGGACTAACATAACTTGGATTACCTTGACGAGATCAATGTCCTTCTTAATAAGGTCTCGAATGCAGCTTTGCAGTATTTGAACTTCATCTAGCGATCCCCAATCCAGCCCCTTGTTGATCCACGATGCAAGCTGTTGCGGAGGGCCAGATCGGAAGGCGGGTGAAGCCACCCACTTGGTACCACGGGGCTCTGTGATATAAAACCACTCCCGTTGCCAAAGTCCAGAAGTTGCGGTGAAGGAACCCTTTTGCCAGACGACGTCGGCTGATTTGCTTATCAGAGCACCTCCGCACTCTGTGTGTCTCCCGTCTATTATCCTCGGCCTTACAAGGTCTTGAGCCACAAGCCGAAGTGTGGAGAGATACGGAGGAAAGCCTCTCATACAATAATAAATGATGAGATGTGAAGGAGGGAGTCTGGAGCTAGATCATGGAAATCTAGTCTGTAGTAAAACATGAGCCCTCGAACGAAGGGATTGAGGGAGAAACCAAGCCCCTGAAGGAAGTGAGGGATAAATACGACCCTCTCATTAGGCCTAGGAGTAGGGATAACCCACCCTTGTGCGAGAAGCCTATGAAGGATTTCCACGGTCAAATACCTCGCCTCCGTAAGCTTCGTGATATCCTCCTCGGTGACAGAGGAAGCCGTCCACCAGCCTTGAAAGCTGGATCCGGACATGGCCTGAGGTTGGAAGCGGCTGGTTAAGCCTTGGGTGTTGGAACTCGAGGTGAGAGGAGGAAGGAGTAGCGTAGAGGGGAAAGGCGGGTCTCGGCCTCCTTATAAAGATGACGAATATCAAATGTCCCCTACGTGGCCTTAAAACATGCATATTCCCAAGGAATCATACCAACGGGACGGTTGGGTTACCCACGCCCGTGTTGATGAGAATCCCGTAATAAGGGGACACGATCTCCGCTTCGACAAGACGTGCCAATAAAATTGCCTCGTGAAGCGTGGAGCAGCAGGCCAAAAAAGCGATTCGAAATAATGGCTGGACGACGATGTAATGTCGTGTTGCAAAAGTTGTCAGCGGATTGGACTCGTGAAAACATTATGCTCTCCACTGTGGTATATGGAATTTGTTTTGCAGAGCCGGACACGATTCTTAAGTTCAAGATCTACTTTGGAGTAACCGGAGAAGGAACCCGCCTTGCAATGCCGAAGACAATCTGCACGCTGGACTCATCATCATTGAAGCCTGGTTCAGGGGCTACTGAGGGAGTCCTGGATTAAGGGGTCTCGGACAGCCATATGTATATGCCGGACTGTTGGACTATGAATATACAAGATAGAAGACTTTGTCCCATGTCCGGATGGGACTCTCCTTTGCGTGGAAGGCAAGCTTGGCAGTTAGGATATGAAGATTCCTTTCTTTGTAACCGACTCTGTGTAACCCTAGCCCCCTTCGGTGTCTATATAAACCGGATGGTTTGGTCCGCAGGACAAGATCAATCATAATCATAGTCTAGCTTCTAGGGTTTAGCCTCTACGATCTCATGGTAGATCAACTCTTGTAATACTCATATCATCAAGATCAATCAAGCAGGAAGTACGGTATTACCTCCATCGAGAGGGCCCGAACCTGGGTAAACATTGTGTCCCCCGCCTCCTGTTACCATTAGCCTTAGACGCACAGTTCGGGACCCCCTACCCGAGATTTGCCGGTTTTGACACCGACACTAGGAGCAACTCTGTACTATTACATATAAACCACACTCGGCATGACTAGGGGTATTATCTCTTCGAAGATCCCCGAACCTGGGTAAGTCTTGCGTCCTGTGCTCGCTCATGCCAACCTCGCCTCTGGAGCCCACCAGTGCGCTCGAGCCTCCTCCTTTCTTTAGCCATCCCATGCATCTGTCGTGCGCCCACCACGACAAACATGCCACTCTTGGCTGAGTCTTTTAAATAACCCTGCAGGTAAGCTGAAGTGTGTCGCTGTTCGGTTGAGCCGACCATGATGTTTCCTTTGTTTTGGCTCCTCGGCTGCCCAGGGAATTTTTAGTGCAAAGTTATGCACCTTGGATGTAGTGCCCAAGGAGGCGCACGAGGAGCCTGATACATCCATTTTGCATCATGTTTTTCCTGCTGTTATCTATGTAGTTTTATTGTATAATAATGCTTTTTGGAGTAATTCTAATGCCTTTTCCCTCATAATATGCAAGGTATGCACCAAGGGGGAGAATTCTGGGAGCTGGAAATCTGGACCTGAAAAAGCTACGCCAAGCTACCTATTCCGCACAACTCCAAATGAGCTGAAACTCCCCGAGGATTTTTTTTATGGAATATTTAAGGAATATTGGAGCAAATAAGTACCAGAGAAGGGCCACCAGATGGGCACAACCCACCTGGGCGCGCCAGGAGGCCCAGGCACGCCAGGAGGCCCAGGCATGCCCTGGTGGGTGCTGCCCTCCTCGGCCTACCTCCGGTGCCCATCTTCTGGTATATAAGTCATTTTGACCTAGAAAAAATAAGGGGAGGACATTCGGGAAGAAGCACCGCCGCCTCGAGGCGAAACTTGGGCAGGAGCACTTTTGCCCTCCGGTGGAGCAATTCCGCCGGGGGAACTTCCCTCCCGGAGGGGGAAATCATCGTCATCAGCATCACCAACAACTTTCCCATCTTGGGGAGGGTTATCTTCATCAACATCTTCACACCACCAACTCCTCTCAAACCCTAGTCATCTCTTGTGTTCAATCTTTGTATCAAAACTATAGACTGGAGCTCGTGGGTGACTAGTAGTGTTGATTACATCTTGTAGTTGATTACTATATGGTTTATTTGGTGGAATATTATATGTTTAGATCCATTATACTATTCAATACCCCTTTCATCTTGAGCATGTTTGTCATTTTTGAGTAGTTACTTTCGATCTTGAGGTCACGGGAGAAATCATGTTGCAAGTAATCATGTGAACTTGATATGTGTTTGATATTTTGATGGTATGTATGTTGTCATTCTCTTAGTGGTTTCATGTGAACGTCGACTATATGACACTTCACCGTATTTGGGCCTAAGGGAAAGCATTGTGGAGTAGTTATTAGACGGTGGGTTGCGAGAGTGACAGAAGCTTAAACCCCAGATTATGCGCTATTCCGTAAGGGACCGATTGGATCCAACAGTTTAATGCTATGGTTAGAATTTATTCTTAATACTTTTCTCGTAGTTGCGGATGCTTGCGAGAGGGCTAATCATAAGTAGGAGGTTTATTCAAGTAAGAACAGCACCTAAGCACCGGTCCACCCACATATCAAATTATCAAAGTACCGAACACGAATTAAGCCAACATGATGAAAGTGACTAGATGAAATTCCCGTGTACCCTCAAGAACACTTTGCTTATCATAAGAACCCGGTTTGGCATGTCCTTTGCCTCAAAAGGATTGGGCTACCTTGCTACACTTTTTTTACTATTATTGTTACTTTCTCGTTACAAATTATCTTGCTACCAAACTACTCCGCTACTCAATTTTAGCACTTGCAGACATTACCTTGCTGAAAACCACTTGTCATTTTCTTCTGCTCCTCATTTTGTTTGACACTCTTACTTATCGAAAAGAGCTACATTGACCTCATACACTTGTGGTTCATCAGAGCCCGTACCCCTATTTGGGGTGGGGGAATGCCTAACCGAGGTTGGCTTGTGCAGCGTGCTGATAACCCACAAGTATAAGGGATCACAACAGTTTTTAGGGTAGAGTATTCAACACAAATTTATTGATTCGACATAAGGGGAGCCAAAGAATATTTGAAAGTATTAGTAGTTGAGTTGTCAACTCAATGACACCTAGAGAACTAAATATCTGGAGCAAAGTGATCAGTAGCATAGTAGTATGATAGTTTAATAGAAGTTGTAAGAGTAGCAATAGTAACGGTAATAGTAACAGTGGCAGTTTTATAGTGATTATAACAACAGCAGCAACGAAAGTAACTTAGCAAAAACCAATATGAGATAATCTTAGGCATTGGATCAGTGATGGATAATTGTGTTGGATGATATTCATCATGTAACGGTCAGATCCTAGAGCGACACAGAACAAGCTCCAATTCATCAATGTAATGTAGGCATGTATTCCGTATATAGTCATACATGCTTATAATAAGAACTTGCATGACATCTTTTGTCCTACCCTCCTGTGGTAGTGGGGTCCATAAGGAAATATCAGAGATATTAAGGCCTCCTTTTAAAAGAAAACCGAAACAAAGCATTAACACACAGTGAATACATGAACTCCACAAACTACGATAATCACCGGAAAGAATTCCAATTATTGTCACCTTGGGGTATGCAGATCATAACATGTAATAGGTGTGTATAACTTGCAAGATAGGATCAAGAACTCAAATATATTCATGAAAACATAAAGGGTTCAGATATGAAATCATGGCACACGGGCCCTAGTGACAAGCATTAAGCGTAGCGAAGTCATAGCAACATCAATCTCAGAACATAGTGGATACTAGGGATCAAGCCCTAACAAAACTGACTCGATTACATGAAAAATCTCATCCAACCCATCAATGTCCAGCAAGCCTACGAAGGAATTACTCACTCCCGATTGTGAGCATCATTGGAATTCTTGATAGAGGATGGTTGATGATGATGACGGCGTTGAATACCCCTCTTCAGAGAACCGAACGGACTCCAGATCAGCCCTCCCGATGACGAATAGGAGGCGATGGTAGCTCTGTATCGTAAAACATGATGATTCTTTCTCCCTGATTTTTTGGATGAATAGGTACTTATGGAATTAGAGTTAGGGTTGTCGGAGCTGCCAGGGCCCCACAAACCTGCCAAGCATGCCTGGGGGTGGGTGCGCCCCTAGGCTTGTGGCACCCTGGTGGCCCCCCTCTGGTAACTCTCTTCATCAGTATTTCTTAAATATTCTCCATATATTTTTAGCCCAATCCAAGAAATTTTATTTTTGCACAAAAACAACACCATGGCAATTCTGCTAAAAACAACGTCAGTCTGGGTTAGTTCCATTCAAATCATGCAAATTACAGTCCAAAACAAGAGATACATATTTGGAAAAGTTGATACGTTTGGGATGTATCAACTCCCCCAAGCTTAACTCATTGCTTGTCCTCAAGTAATTCAATTGACAAACTGAAAGTGACAAAGAAAAGCTTTTACAAACTCTTTTTGTTCTTGTTGTTGTAAATATGACTAACTAATGTTCAAGTTTTCAGCAAAGATTATGAACTAACCATGTGCATGATAAAATTTAGGTCTCACATTTACTCACACCAATGACGGAACCAACTAGCAAGCAATAATAAGATATCTCGGATGCCAACAATTTGTCAAAACAATTGATATAATATGATAACATGGTATCTCGCTAGCCCTTCCTGAGACCGCAAAACATAAATGCAGAGCACCTCTGAAGTTCAGCTAACGACTAAATATTGTAATTCATGGTAGGAGAGATCCAGTTAAGTCACACTAAACACTAACTATACTCAATGCATAAAAAGAGAATAATGCTCTGCAACTTGTTTTTAAATGAGAAGGTGATGACTCAACAATAAAAGTAAAATAATATAAAAATAAACAGATAGGCCCTTCGGAGATGGAAGCATTGATGCAGCGGTGCCAGAGCTCAAAGCTTAAAACAGAGATGAATATAATTTTGAGAGGTACGCCTTTCCTGTTGATACGTCTCCAACATATCTATAATTTTTTATTCTTCCATGCTATTATATTATCTATTTTGGATGCTTTATGTGCATTAATATTCTATTTTATATTTTTTTGGGACAAACCTATTAACCTAGAGCCCAGTGCCAGTTTCTGTTTTTTCCTTGTTTTTTGGGTTTTACAGAAAAGGAATATCAACGGAGTGCAAATGGAATAAAACTTATGATGATTTTTCTTGGACCAAAAGACACCTACGTGACTTGGAGAGAGGGCCAGAAGGTTCCCGAAGAGGCCATAAGCCTGCCAGGCGCGCCCTGGGGGCGCCCGGAGGGCTTGTGGGCCCCTCGTGAGTCCTCCAACCCTAATCTTTGCACTATAAATTCCCAAATATTCCCCAACCATTAGAGGCATCCCGTGAGATGCCATCTTGGGGCCTTTTCCGGCGATCTGCCGGAGGGGGATTCGATCACGAAGGACCTCTACATCAACCTTGTTGCCCTTCCGATGATGTGTGAGTAGTTTACCATAGACCTACGGGTCCATAGGTAGTATCTAGATGGCTTCTTCTCTCTCTTTGATCTTCAATACAATGTCCTCCTCGATGTTCTTGGAGATCTATTCAATGTAATCCTTTTTTTGCGGTGTGCTTGTTGAGATCCGATGAATTGTGGATTTATGATCAGATTATTTATGAATGTTATTTGAGTCTTCTCTGAACTCTTTTTATGCATGATTAAGATATCTTTGTATTTCTCTTCGAACTATCGGTTTAGTTTGACCAACTAGATTGGTTTTTCTTGCAATGGAAGAGTGATGTCTACTACACATCCTTCTTCTTGTAGACGTTGTTGGGCCTACAAGTGCACAGGTTTGTAGGATAGTAGCAAATTTCCCTCAAGTGGATGACCTAAGGTTTATCAATCCGTAGGAGGCGTAGGATGAAGATGGTCTCTCTCAAACAACCCTGCAACCAAATAACAGGGAGTCTCTTGTGTCCCCAACACACCCAATACAAAGGTAAATTGTATAGATGCACTAGTTCGGCGAAGAGATGGTGATACAAGTGCAATATGGATAGTAGATAAGAGTATTTGTAATCTGAAAATATAAAAACAGCAAGGTAACTAATGATAAAAGTGAGCACAAACGGTATTGCAATGGTAGGAAACAAGGCCTAAGGTTCATACTTTTACTAGTGCAAGTTCTCTCAACACTAATAACATAGATAGATCATATAACAATCCCTCAACATGCAACAAAGAGTCACTCCAAAGCCACTAATAGCGGAGAACAAACGAAGAGATTATGGTAGGGTACGAAACCACCTCAAAGTTATTCTTTCAGATCGATCTATTCAAGAGTTTGTACTAGAATAACACCTTAAGACACAAATCAACCAAAACCCTAATGTCACCTAGATACTCCATTGTCACCTCAAGTATCCGTGGGCATGATTATACGATATGCGTCACACAATCTCAGATTCATCCAGCCAACACAAAGTACTTCAAAGAGTGCCCTAAAGTTTCTACCGGAGAGTCAAGACGAAAACGTGTGCCAACCCCTATGCATAGGTTCATGGGCAGAACCCGCATGTTGGTCACCAAAACATACATCAAGTGGCACATGATAGCCCATTGTCACCACAGATAAGCACGGCAAGACATACATCAAGTGTTCTCAAATCCTTAAAGACTCAATCCGACAAGATAACTTCAAAGGGAAAACTCAATCCATTACAAAAGAGTAGAGGGGGAGAAACATCATAAGATCCAACTATAATAGCAAAGCTCGCTATACTTCAAGATCGTGACATAGAGAGAACACGAGAGAGAGAGAGATCAAACACATAGCTACTGGTACATACCCTCAGCCCCGAGGGTGAACTACTCCCTCCTCGTCACGGATAGCACCGGGATGATGAAGATGGCCACCGGTGATGGATTCCCCCTCATGCCGGGTGCCGGAACGGGCTCTCGAGACATTTTTGGTGGCTACAGAGGCTTGCGGCGGCGGCACTTTCGATCTATCTTCTTATTCGATGCTTTTAGGGTACGTAGGCTTATATAGGCGAAAGAAGTCGGTCGGGGGAGCCTCGAGGGGCCCACGAGAGGGTAGGGCGCGCCCAGGGGGTGGGCGCGCCCCCCTGTCTCGTGGCTTCCTCGATGCTCCTCTGGCTTGCACTCCAGGTCTCCTGGATCATAATCTTTCCAAAAATAACGCTGCCGAAGGTTTCATTCCGTTTTGACTCCGTTTGATATTCCTTTTCTTTGAAATACTGAAACAGGCAATAAAACAACATTATGGGCTTGGCCTCCGGTTAGTAGGTTAGTCCCAAAAATGATATAAATGTGTAAAATAAAGCCCATAAACATCCAAAAGGGGTAATACAATAGCATGGAACAATCAAAAATTATAGATGCATTGGAGACGTATCAAGCATCCCCAAGCTTAATTCCTGCTCCTCCTCGAGTAGGTAAATGACAAAAACAGAATTTTTGATGTGGAATGCTACCTAGCAAAATTCTTAATGTAATTTTCTTTATTGTGGCACGAACGTTCAGATCCAAATGATTCAAAATAAAAGTTCATATTGACATAAGAAATAGTGATACTTCAAGCATACTAATCAAAGTGATCATGTCTTCTCAAAATAACATGGACAAAGAAAGTTATCCCTACAAAATCATATAGTATGGTTGTTGCTCTATCTTCATCACACAAAGTATTTAATCATGCACAACCCCGATGACAAGCCAAGCAATTGTTTCATACTTCAATAATCTCAAACTTTTTCAACTTTCACGCAATATATGAGCGTGAGCCATGGACATAGCACTATATGTGGAATAGAATGGTGGTTGTGGAGAAGACAAAAAGGAGAAGATAATCTCACATCAACTAGGCGTATCAACGGGCTATGGAGATGCCCATTACTAGATATCAATGTGAGTGAGTAGGGATTGTCATGTAATAGATGCACTAGAGCTATAAATACATGAAAGCTCAACAAAAGAAACTAAGTGGGTGTGCATCCAACTCGCTTGCTCACAAAGACCTAGGGCATTTTGAGGAAGCCCATCATTGGAATATACAAGCCAAGTTCTATAATGAAAAATTCCCACTAGTATATGAAAGTGACAACATAGGAGACTCTCTATCATGAAGATCATGGTACTACTTTGAAGCACAAGTGTGGAAAAAGAGATAGTAGCATTGTCCTTTCTCTCATTTTTTTCTTTTTTTCTTTTTCTCCCTTTTTTTCTTTTTCTCCTTTTTTTCTTTTGCCTTTTTTTTGTAAAGTCCGAAGTCTCATCCCGACTTGTGGGGGGATCATAGTCTTCATCATCCTTTCCTCACTGAGACAATGCTCTAATAATGAAGATCATCACACTTTTATGGATTTACAACTCAAGAATTACTCAAAGCTAGAACAAGATATGACTCTATATGAATGCCTCCGGCGGTGTACCGGGATATGCAATGAATCAAGAGTGATATGTATGAAAATTATGAAGGCGGCCTTGCCACAAATATAATATCAACTACATGATCATGCAAAGAGCAATATGAAAAAGGTAATGCGTGTCATATGAACGGAATGGTGGAAAGTTGCATGGCAATATATCCCGGAATGGCTATGGAAATGCCATAATAGGTAGGTATGGTGGCTGTTTTGACGAAGGTATATGGTGGGTGTATGGTACCGGTGAAAGTTGCGCGGCACAAGAGAGGCTAGCAATGGTGGAAGGGTGAGGGTGCGTATAATCCATGGACCCAACATTAGTCAAAAGAACTCATATACTTATTGCAAAAATCTACAAGTCATCAAAAACAAAGCATTATGCGCATGCTCCTAGGGGGATAGATTGGTAGGAAAATACCATCGCTCGTCCCCGACCGCCACTCATAAGGAAGACAATCGATAAATAAAATTGTCCTCCAACTTCATCACAAAGCGGTTCACCATACCTGCATGCTACGGGAATCACAAACTTCAACACAAGAATTTTTCATAATCACCTCAACTAGCATGACTTTAATATCACTACCTCCATATCTCAAAACAACTATCAAGTATCAAATTCATCATAGCATCCAATTCACTTTCTATGATAGTTTTTATTATACCCATCTTGGATGCTCACCATTCTAGGACCAACTTTGTAACCATAGCAAATACCATGCTGTTCTAAAAGACTCTCAAAATAATATAAGTGAAGCATGAGAGACTAGCAATTTCTACAAAATATAACCACCGCCGTGCTCTAAAAGATATAAGTGATGCACTAGAGCAAATGACAAACTACTCCGAAAGATATAAGCGAAGATCAATGAGCAGTCGAATAATTGTGCAACTATGTGAAGACTCTCTAACATTAAGGAATTTCATATCTTGGTATTATATTCAAACAGCAAGCAAAATAAATAAAATGACATTGCAAGGATAGCACAACTCATGTGAAGAAGCAAAAACTTAGGCTCAACCGATACTAACCGATAATTGTTGAAGAAGAAAGGTGGGATGCCTAACGAGGCATCCCCAAGCTTAGATGATTGATACTTCTTGAAATAATATCTTGGGGTGCCTTGGGCATCCCCAAGCTTGAACTTTTGTGTCTCCTTAATTCCTCTCATATCATGGTTTCTCTTTTTATCAAAAGCTTCATCCACAACAAACTCAACAAGAACTCGTGAGATAGGTTAGTATAAACCAAAGCAAAACCTTATCATTTTCTACTGTAACAAATCACTAAAATTATTATTCAACATTTCATACTAAATGCCTCTGCATATTTAATACTCCTATCCTCAAATAGAATCATTAAACAAGCAAACATATGCAAACAATGCAAACATAACAGCAATCTGTCAAAACAGTATAGTCTGTAAAGAATGCAAGAGTATAAATACTTCCCTAACTCCAAAAATTATGAAATAAAATACCCACTGTAGTAAATTTATCAGATCTCATTATTCAAAAGTTTTCATCATTATATCATTCTATTACTTTTCTAGGGAATTTTTGCAACAGCGGTAAACTTTCTGTTTTCAAACAGCAACATGTATACTAGCCAAATAAGCATGGCAAAGGCTATCCTTAACATTTTTATTCAAACTAAAGATGAAAAACATTATTCTAACTAACAGCAAACAAATAGGAACAAAAGAAAATGACGCTCCAAGAAAAACACATATCATGTGGTGAATAAAAATATAGCTCCAAGTAAAGTTACCGATGGACGAAGACGAAAGAGGGGATGCCATCCGGGGCATCCCCAAGCTTAGGCTTTTGGATATCCTTGAATATTACCTTGGGGTGCCTTGGGCATCCCCAAGCTTAGGCTCTTGCCACTCCTTATTCCATAGTCCATCGAACCTTTACCCAAAACTTGAAAACTTCACAACACAAAACTCAACAGAAAACTCGTAAGCTCCATTAGTATAAGAAAATAAAACCACCACTTAGGTACTGTAATGAACTCATTCTAAATTCATATTGGTGTAATATATACTGTACTCCAACTTATCTATGGTCCATACCCTCGGATACTACTCATGGATGCATCAAAATAAGCAAACAACACAAAGAAAACAGAATCTGTCAAAAACAGAACAGTCTGTAGTAATCTGTATAAAACGTATAATTCTGGAACTCCAAAAATTATACAAAATTAGGAAATCCTAAGAAATTTGTTTACCAATCCAGATCAAAAGGAATTAGATCAGAAGAGCTTTTCCGGGAATTAACAAAACTAATTTACTGGGTGAAAAAGTTTCTGATTCTCAGCAGGATCAACACAACTATCACCGTAAGCTATCCTAAAGGTCTTACTTGGCACTTTATTGAAACAAAAGCTATAAAACATGATTACTACAGTAGCATAATCATGTGGACACACAAAAACAGTAAGGGTAAATATTGGGTTGTCTCCCAACAAGTGCTTTTCTTTAAGGCCTTTCTAGCTAGGCATGATGATGACAATGATGCTCACATAAAAGATAAGAATTGAAACATAACGGGAGCATCATGAAGCATATGACTAGCACATTTAAGTCTAACCCACTTCCTATGCATAGAGATTTTGTGAGCAAACAACTTATGGGAACAATAATCAACTAGCATAGGAAGGTAAAACAAGCATAAGTTCAAAACTTGAAGCACATAGAGAGGAAACTTGACATTATTGCAATTCCTACAAGCATATGTTCCTCTCTCATAATAATTTTCAGTAGCATCATGAATGAATTCAACAATATAACCAGCACCTAGAGCATTATTTTCATGATCTACAAGCATATAAAATTTACTACTCTCCACATAAGCAAATTTATTCTCATCAATAGTAGTGGGAGCAAACTCAACAAATTAATTATCATGTGAGGCATAATCCAATTGAAAACTAAAATCATGATGACAAGTTTCATGGTTATCATTATTCTTAATAGCATACAAGTCATCACAATAATCATCATAGATAGCAACTTTGTTCTCATAATCAATTGGAACCTCTTCCGAAATAGTGGATTCATCACTAAATAAAGTCATGAGCTCTCCAAATCCACTTTCATCAATATAATCATCATAAATAGGAGGCATGCTTTCATCATAATAAATATTCTCATCAAAACTTGGGGAACAAAAAATATCATATTCATCAAACATAGCTTCCCCAAGCTTGTGGCTTTGCGTATTATTAGCATCATGGATATTCAAGGAATTCATACTAACAACATTGCAATCATGCTCATCATTCAAATATTTCATGCCAAGCATTCTATGCAATTCTTCTTCTAGCACTTGAGCACAATTTTCCTTTCCATCATACTCACGAAAGATATTAAAAAGATAAAGCGTATGAGACAAACATAACTCCATTTTTTGTAGTTTTCTTTTATAAACTAAACTAGTGATAAAACAAGAAACAAAAAGATTCGATTGCAAGATCTAAAGATATACCTTCAAGCACTCACCTCCCCGGCAATGGCGCCAGAAAAGAGCTTGATGTCTACTACACAACCTTCTTCTTGTAGACGTTGTTGGGCGGCAAAGTGCAGGTTTGTAGGACAGTAGCAAATTTCCCTCAAGTGGATGACCTAAGGTTTATCAATCCGTAGGAGGCGTAGGATGAAGATGGTCTCTCTCAAACAACCCTGCAACCAAATAACAAGGAGTCTCTTGTGTCCCCAACACACCCAATACAATGGTAAATTGTATAGGTGCACTAGTTCGGCGAAGAGATGCTGATACAAGTGCAATATGGATAGTAGATAAGAGTATTTGTAATCTGAAAATATTAAAACAGCAAGGTAACTAATGATGAGCACAAACGGTATTGCAATGGTAGGAAACAAGGCCTAAGGTTCATACTTTCACTAGTGCAAGTTCTCTCAACACTAATAACATAGATAGATCATATAACAATCCCTCAACATGCAACAAAGAGTCACTCCAAAGCCACTAATAGCGTAGAACAAACGAAGAGATTATGGTAGGGTACGAAACCACCTCAAAGTTATTCTTTCAGATCGATCTATTCAAGAGTTTGTACTAGAATAACACCTTAAGACACAAATCAACCAAAACCATAATGTCACCTAGATACTCAATTGTCACCTCAAGTATCCGTGGGCATGATTATACGATATGCGTCACACAATCTCAGATTCATCCAGCAAACACAAAGTACTTCAAAGAGTGCCCCAAAGTTTCTACCGGAGAGTCAAGACGAAAACGTGTGCCAACCCCTATGCATAGGTTCATGGGAGGACCCGCAAGTTGGTCACCAAAACATACATCAAGTGGCACATGATATCCCATTGTCACCACAGATAAGCACGGCAAGACATACATCAAGTGTTCTCAAATCCTTAAAGACTCAATCCAACAAGATAACTTCAAAGGGAAAACTTAATCCATTACAAGAGAGTAGAGGGGGAGAAACATCATAAGGTCCAACTATAATAGCAAAGCTCGCGATACATCAAGATCGTGCCATAGAGAGAACACGAGAGAGAGAGATCAAACACATAGCTCTGGTACATACCCTCAGCCCGAGGGTGAACTACTCCTCCTCGTCATGGATAGCGCCGAGATGATGAAGATGATCACGGTGATGGATTCCCCCCGCCGGGTGCCGAACAGGCTCCGAGAGGTTTTGGTGGCTCTGAGGCTTGCGCCGTGAACTTCGATCTATCTTCTTATTCGATGTTTTTAGGGTACGAGGCTTATATAGGCGAAAGAAGTCGGTCGGGGAGCCTCGAGGGCCCACGAGAGGTAGGGCGCGCCCGGGGTGGGCGCCCCTTGTCTCGTGGCTTCGAGGAGTCTGGACTAGGGGTGTCCGGACAGCGGACTATCATCGTCACGGACTCCAAGACTACGAAGATACAAGATTGAAGACTCCGTCCCGTGTCCAGATGGGACTTTCCTTGGCGTGGAAGGCAAGCTTGGCGATACGGATATGTAGATCTCCTACCATTGTAACCGACTTTGTGTAACCCTAGCCCTCTCCGGTGTCTATATAAACCAGAGGGTTTTAGTCCGTAGGACAACATCCATTACAACAATCATACCATAGGCTAACTTCTAGGGTTTAGCCTCCTTGATCTCGTGGTAGATCCACTCTTGTAATACACATCATCAATATTAATCAAGCAGGACGTGGGTTTTACCTCCATCAAGAGGGCCCGAACACAGGTAAAACATCGTGTCCCTTGTCTCCTGTTACCATCCGCCTAGACGCACAGATTCGGGACCCCTACCCAAGATCCGCGTTTTGACACCGACATTGGTGCTTTCATTGAGAGTTCCTCTGTGTCGTCACCGATAGGCTCGATGGCTTCTTCAATCAACAACAACGCCGTCCAGGGTGAGACTTTTCTCCTCGGACAGATCTTCGTATTCGGCGGCTTCGCAGTACGGGCCAATTCACTTGGCCATCTGGAGCAGATCGAAAGCTTCGCCCCTGGCCGTCAGGTCAGGTTTGGAAGCCTAAACTTCACAGCGGACATCCGCGAAGACTTGATCTTTGATGGATCCGATCCACAGCCGAGTGTGCCGCACTGTCGCGATGGGCACGATCTAGCTCTGCTGCCGGACAATGCCTTGGAGGCTGCACATGAATCCGCTCCAACCTATAGTCCAGAGCCGATCGCGCAGATCGAGGACGGGTGGCTGGACACCTCCTCGGGAGCTGCGCCTTCCACGGTGATAGAGCCGAACACTGACCTTGTCCCCTGTAAAGCTCGTGACCCTGAGGTGCCGGACTCCCTGCCGGACTCCGAACCTCCTGCGCCCCTGCCAATCGAATCCGATTGGGTGCCAATCATGGAGTTCACCGCCGCGGACATCTTTCAGCACTCGCCCTTTGGCGACATCTTAAATTCGCTAAAAAATCTCTCGCTATCCGGAGAGCCCTGGCCGGATTATGGCCAGGATGGTTGGGATGCGGACGACGAAGAAATTCAAAGCCCACCCACCACCCACTATGTAGCCACTGTCGACGATCTAACCGACATGCTAGACTACGACTCAAGACATCGGCGGTATGGACGACGATGCCGGAGATGATCAAGAACCAGCGCTCATAGAGCACTGGAGGGCCACCGCAACCCATGATGTATATATGGTGGATACCCCGAAAGGAAGCGATGACGAGGACCAACGGGGAACGGCAAAGGATAATCTCGCCGATAAACAACCAAAACGGCGACGCAGACGCCGCCCTAAGTCCCGCCTCGACAACAACAGCGCTCCTAATGACCCAGCAATAGAGCAGGGCAAACCAGTGGACGACGAACATGCAACCAAGCAGCCGTCTGAACAGGACGAGTCGGATAATCAATCCATGCCCGGCGAAACCAGCAGTCCAGACGACCTCACGCCAGACACACCACCGGAGAATAAGAGCCTTCGGAAAAGACTCGTCGCCACTGCAAGAAGTTTGAAGAAGGAAAAACGGAAGCTCAAAACAGCGGAAGACATACTCAGAATGAGGTGGAGCAAAGTGCTCAAAACTGCAGACAAATACGGCAATGGACATCAATCAAAGAGCTACCCGAAGCGCAAGCTGCTGCCAGAATTTGACGAGGAAGCCATAGAGCCTCCACAGTCAGAAAACAAGGAGGCCGCCTGGCCGGATAGACGGCCAGATGATAGTTCAAAATCTACAAGCGGCGCCGCACACAAGCCGACTCATGATCCTGGGAAAACATATGGCCCAGCCAGGTCCATTTACGGGCCAAAAAAGAGGGCCCCAGGAAACAACACAACACGCCAAGTGTTCGAAGACAGTGGTACACCCAAATACAGGGGCACCGCACACCCACTATGTTTCACCAATGAGGTGCTGGATCATGAATTCCCAGCAGGGTTTAAACCCATAAACATAGAGGCTTACGACGGAACAACAGACCCTGGAGTCTGAATAGAGGATTATATACTACACATACACATGGCTAGAGGAGATGACCTCCACGCCATAAAATACCTACCCCTCAAGCTCAAAGGGCCAGCTCGGCATTGGCTCAAAAGCCTCCCAGAAAACACTGTTGGAAGTTGGGAAGAGCTTGAGGACGCGTTTAGAGCAAATTTTCAAGGGACTTATGTCCGCCCTCCGGATGCAGACGATCTAAGTCATATAACTCAACAGTCCGGAGAGTCAGCGCGCAAATTCTGGAATAGGTTCCTTACTAAAAAGAACCAAATAGTCGACTGTCCGGACGCCGAAGCATTAGCAGCTTTCAAACACAACGTCCGAGACGAATGGCTCGCCAGACACCTCGGCCAAGAGAAGCCGAGGACAATGTCCGCGCTAACAAGCCTCATGACCCGCTTTTGCGCGGGGGAAGACAGCTGGCTAGCAAGATGCAGCACCAGCGACCCAAGTACATCCGAGATCAGAGATGGAAACGGAAAATCACTGCGCAGAAAAGATCAGCGCCGGAATAAAGAGAAAAGCCCAAAGAACACGGCGGTCAACGCCGGATTCAAAAGCTCGCGGCCAAACAACAAAACTCTGCCTCTTAAGGGCAACTGTGACGAGATATCCAACTTAAACAAAATTTTGGATCGGATATGTCAAATCCATAGTACCTCCAGAAGACCCGCAAACCACACCCATCGAGATTGTTGGGTTTTCAAACAGTCCGGCCGACTCAACGCCGAACACAAGGGGCTTGACGCACCAAGCGAGGACGACGACGAACCCCACCAGCAGGGCACCGGAAAACAAAAGACTTTCCCACAAGAAGTCAAAGCAGTAAACTCACTTCATGTGATAATACGGAAAAACAATGCGGCACCCGCTAAGATGGGTCTCGCACGGTCCACCCCAGCGGAACCTCGAGATTGGATGTCAAAACCAATCACTTTTGACCACCTGGATTATTCCATAAGTGTTCGAAATGCAGGATGGACTGCTCTGTTATTGGATCCTATAATCGACGGACTACAATTTACACAAGTCCTGATGGACGGCGGCAACGATTTAAACCTGCTATATCTGAACACAATCCGCAAGTTGGGGATAGACCTTACTACAATTCGACATAGGCGCACTTCCTTTAAAGGAGTGACGCCAGGCCCTTACGCCAAGTGCACAGGCTCCCTATTACTAGAAGTTGTGTTCGGGTCACCGAACAACTTCCGACGCGAAAAACTAGTCTTTCATGTCCCCCCATTCAAAAGTAGCCATCAAGCACTATTGGGCCGTGAAGCTTTTGTCCGCTTTAACGCCATACCACATTACGCGTCTCTTACACTTAAAATGCCTGGTCCACGTGGCATCATTTCATTAAGAGGGTCATTCAAAGACCCCGGACACGGCTAGACGAGTCCGGCATAAATAAGCTAGGGGCTCCCTAGCCGCACACCCCTTCACAAGGGGCTGTGCGTATAAGCAATAATGAGCTAATATAGACTCCGCTTTATTCATTTACTAATATTTTTTCATGCACTTTTTCGCACGATTTCCCTTCAAAACTAAGTTCCTCTCTTTTTACAGATGAACAACGTGCATACCCGTCCAGGACAACGGCACAACGGAGACACAGGCGCAGACGTGCAGTAGGGACCCGTCGCAAGGATTCTTTTCAGATTAAGACCCTGCGTAAACCTTTTTTACTGTCTCTTGTTGCTATAATCCCCTGGCTTTTCATTATAACCAGAGTGGAGACTGACGTTTTGGCATCGGCCGCGTCAGAAGACCTTGCCCGTACCTGGACACTAGGGGCTTAGGGCATTGTTCTGCCCATTATTATAAAGACCGAACACCTTAGGGAGTGTTCGGCGTCTCGAGTTAGGCCTTATATGCATCGGCTCCGAATCATGTCTTTGGTCAAATGTTGGGTTTGCCGCCTCCGTGTTTTGCTGCCTTACGTTCAGTATCATCGGCTAACGCGGCACCGGAGAACTCTGCGATTGTGCCCCAGTTAATTTGGCGAGCACCTCAAGATAGAAAGCCAAAACCGATGTCATGATACAGCGAGAGACTGGTCAACCACTCGATCGACCACCGGAATGTTTAGAATTCCTCCGCTTTGACGAAGGACCGCTTCCCGGTCAGGCACATGTGCGCCCCGAATTCGGAGAGCGCGGTGCAACCAGGGGCTATATCGTAGTCCCACCCTCGAACTCCAATGGCTAAGTGAAAGTGATAAAGCATTATAGTCCAGTTGCCTCGTTTGCTACGCTACCACCTCCTTAACGGGACCGAGACGTCGGATTAAGTGTGAAAATGCACTATTTTTGCGAACACCCCCGCATCTTGTGCGTGGGGGCTGAAGCCGAAGACTGCCATCTTTCAGGTTATACACACGTATACATAAATGGTCGCATAGGAGATATTTCAATACTTGAACGCACAAGTATAAAAAGCGATTACACCATAACCATTGTTTTACAAAATAAAATGTTCATTTGAACGTGACATTTTTCAAGCACTGCGACTCTATTACACGAGCACCACACATAACTTCCCCAAAATAGTGCTCGGCGGGTAACCGGCTCTCGTCCGAACCCTGGGTTGCAACAGCGGTGGCATCCATCTCTGTCCAATGTGTCTTCACACGGGAAAGGGCCATCCGCACACCCTCTATGCAGGTCGACCGCATCATCAACTTGAGATGCAGCACCGCCCCAAGAAATTGTTGCAATAAGCCAAAATAGCTCGTCGCCTTGGGCCTCTCCAGCCAGACATGAGTCACGATATCCGTCATGGCAAGTCCGGACAACCTATTCAGCTCAGCCCATTCGGCCAACCGATCGGTCGGTGAAGTGAGCGATCCGGACTATAAATTGAGACCAAAACAGCTCTTCCGTCTTGTGATCCTTCCGACTTGGAAGTGCTGGCAAGCATCCGCCGCACTTGCCGCTAAGTCCATATATGGATCCTCCGGACCCCACAGCTGGCCAAGCTGGGCATAATTTGGATCCGTAAACCTGCATCGCAGCAGAAAAGGCTTGCCAGCCACAATGTCTCCGGCCTGACGCAGCTCCTCCTTCATAGCGCGCATTACAGAGCGGGCATCCTTGGCCTCGGCGGTGGCCTTCCCCAGGTCTTCTTGCTCCGATAGGCGCTCCTTTTCAAGAGCCTCATTGCGGTTGGTAGCACCCTTCAATTTAATGGCCAGTTCGGCCATCTCTTCCCTGCTTCGGTAGTGTGCAGCCCTTTCGGCTTCTAACTCCTCGGCCGCCCTCGAGGCAGCCGCACCACTCCTTTGGGCTTGCTCCTTGGCTTGAGCAAGTTCTGCCCGAAGGCTCTCCATAGCAGTAGCACCATCTGCGTCAAGCATAAATATTGTAAGAGGTGGGCTTTGGCTCCCTTAATAGGTGACTGCGGAGAGACAACTTACCTTGCGACTCGTCAAGTCGCTTGTTGACTAGCGCGATGTCTACATATGCAACATCGAGTTGCCGCATTAACTCAGCAACTCCATCAGTCCGGCTAGCCCCCGGACCATCCGCCACCTACATAGGAAAGGCGACACTTAATACCTGCGATTTTGATCCTCGGCACACTGTCGCTTTCGACAGCCTACCGAGTCTCAGGGGCTACTATCTATACAGGGCGCACTTTCACGTGCAAAGCTGTCAAAAAGATGCGTCGTATTTACGTACCTCAAACCCCGCCAGCAAACTCCTGACGGCATTATGCAATCCGCTTTCGGCGGACGAAATCCTTCTAATCACCGTACTCATCAATGCACGGTGATCTTCTAAGATAGCGCCCTCTCAAGCAGATCCTTCAGCTCCTCCGGCCGAACACTAGTTGGCGCTGAACTCTTCGGCTCCGCCGGGTTCGGGGATACCCTCCGTGACGACACTTCAGGCTCGTCCGCCCTCTCCGACGGCACAGCAGACGGAGGCGTCTCGCTCTCCATCATTTCTGGACGAAGATCCCCCGAAGACGAGCTCATCTGAGAAGGTCGGAGATCCGAACTACAAGGTAAAAATTTCGGTTATCCTCAGAAGCACAAATAGGGATGTCTCTTATTAATGAACTCCCTTTTTCTACTCACGGCTCATTGGAGGCTGATTCTTTAGAGAAGATTGTGCGGCCGGGACCTCCCGGACGCAGGACCCTCTGGTGAAGATTTCTTCCCCGCTTAGGGCTTCGTCTCCGGTCTTGAGGCGGTCCTCTTCTCCCCGGAGGGATTCTCGATCCCCTTCTTCAAGCGCCCCTTAGGCAGGCGTAGCTCCTCTATTTTCCCCTTCGCCTTCTTCCGAAGGCGCAACCTCCAACATTCTGACCAGCACGGGCTCCGGCGGTCTCTGGGAGGGGGGTCGGACACCGTATCAGCTTTGCTTGCGCTATCCATTCATGTTGAAGGATAACGGGTTAAAAGGCGAATTGTAGAAAGGCAAACAAATGGTGCGTCCGAATGCTGAGCTACTTACTTGAGTATCCGGGCGATTGCAGCTTAGGCCGGCATCCTCGGTCAATTCCGGACACGCCGCTTGTGGTCCGAAGAACAACTTGTACATCTCCACGGGTGTCGTACCCATAAAGTGTTGGAGAATCTGTGGTCCCTCCGGATTGAACTCCCATAGCCGGAGAGGACGGCGTTTGCAGGGCAGGAGACACCTAATTAGCATAACCTACATCACCACGACCAGATCGATCTCCCTCGCCTGGAGGTCTCGAATCCGGCCCTGCAATAGGGGCACGTCTTTTGACGGCCCCCAGTTGAGCCCTTGGTTGACCCACGACATCAACCGTCAAGGAGGTCCTGAGCGGAATATGGGCGGCGGCTTTTGCCTGCTGCCCTTCGGAGCAGTGATATAGAACCACTCCTGCTGCCACAAGCCGGGCTCCTCTTGGAAGGAGCCCTCGGGCCACGGGGCATCGGCCCTCCTGCTAACGGCCGCCCCACCGCACTCTGCTTGACGCCCCCCGATCATCTTCGGCTCCACGTTGAAGGTCTTCAGCCATAGGCCGAAGTGGGGGGTGATGCGGAGAAAGGCTTCGCAGACGATGATGAATGCAGAGATATGGAGGATGGACTCCGAAGCCAAGTCGTGGAATTCCAACCCATAGTAGGACATGAGCCCTCTCACAAAAGGATCCGTCGGGAAGCCTAAACCCCGACGGAGGTGAGATACAAAGACGACATACTCGCCGGGCTCGGGGGTGGGGATGGCCTGCCCTTCGGCGGGCAACCTGTGCGAAATCTCGTAAGACAGGTACTTGGCCTCTCGCAGCTTTAGCACGTCCTCCTCCGTGACGGAGGAGGGCATCCACCGGCCCTGAAGGTCGAAATGGGACATTGTTGAAGGTCCGAAGCACACGAATCTGGGGCTCTAGGTGTTGGAACTTGGAGCAAGAAGGAGATTCGATGGAGGATTGAAGAAAAGAAACGAGCCTTGGTCCTATTATAAAGAGGAAGAATACCAAGAGCCGTCTCCGTGACCGTTCGGGACTCGCCTTCGATAGAGGGGGCGTGGCAACGGGCGCGGTTGGGTTACCCACGACCGTATTGATGAGAATCCCGGAATAAGGGGAACACGATCTCTACTTCGACAAGACATGCCAAGGAAACCGCTTCGCTAAACGCGCTGAGGTGGTATAATAAAAAAACGATTCAAGTAAAAGCTTGGTAGTGGTGTGACGTCATGCCGCAGAATACGTCAGCAGATTGAACTTGTGCACATATTATTCTCTCTATGGTGGAATGTGGAACTTATTTTGCAGAGCCGGACACTATCCTGGTGTTCACAATCTTCTATGGATTATTCAAAGGAGGAACCCGCCTTGCAATGCCGAACATTATGCGCGCCGGACTTATCGTCATTGAAGCCGAGTTCGGGGCTCTTGAGGAGTCTTGGACTAGGGTGTCCGGACAGCGGACTATTATCGTCCACGGACTCCAAGACTACGAAGATACAAGATTGAAGACTCATCCCGTGTCCGGATGGGACTTTCCTTGGCATGGAAGGCAAGCTTGGCAATACGGATATGTAGATCTCCTACCATTGTAACCGACTCTGTGTAACCCTAGCCCTCTCCGGTGTCTATATAAACCGGAGGGTTTTAGGCCGTAGGACAACATCCATTACAACAATCATACCATAGGCTAGCTTCTAGGGTTTAGCCTCCTTGATCTTGTGGTAGATCCACTCTTGTAATACACATCATCAATATTAATCAAGCAGGACGTAGGGTTTTACCTCCATCAAGAGGGCCCGAACCTGGGTAAAACATCGTGTCCCTTGTCTCCTGTTACCATCCGCCTAGACGCACAGTTCGGGACCCCCTACCCGAGATCCGCCGGTTTTGACACCGACAGCTTCCTTGATGCTCCCCTGGCTTGTACTCCAAGTCTCCTGGATCATAATCTTTCCAAAAATAATGCTGCCGAAGGTTTCATTCCGTTTGGACTCCGTTTGATATTCCTTTTCTTCGAAATACTGAAATAGGCAATAAAACAGCAATATGGGCTGGGCCTCCAGTTAGTAGGTTAGTCCCAAAAATGATATAAATGTGTAAAATAAAGCCCATAAACATCCAAAAGGGGTAATATAATAGCATGGAACAATCAAAAATTATAGATGCGTTGGAGACGTATCAAAGAGTTGCTTAGTTTTGCGTTCAATCTTGCGGTGTGCTCACCCAGCGACATAGTAGGGGTAGCGAGAATGTTTATTCATTCCCACAAAAATTCATAAGGGCATGTCATACAGCTTGGTCCAGTAAGTTGTGTAAAATGTCATGATGTCACCAAAGAAGTTTTATTGTAGTCGGCTACTCCCGTTCGCCCACATCAGGTTCTTTATACGCCCCTCGTTGTCAGACTACACACGGTAAGTGAAATGTGTATCTTTCAAACCTAACTCTGCAAACACTTCCATTGTCTTCTTCACGTCATTTTCTGCTTGTTCTTAACTCAATTTTCCACACAAATTCTTCAATGATCGCTTTGTGCACGACACCTTTTCAACTGAAAGAAAAATCTCAGCTCCCTATGATGCTGTACACCTTTCCCAGGTTGACATTGTTCTGTCTGAGGTTCTTCACGAGGTCCTTATTGTACAAATCAATGTGCTTATGCAACGGCCAATGGTCTCCAAACAATTCGGTGACAACGAATGTTTGTGCTTCTCCCTGTGTTCTGTAATGTACCACCCGTTATATTCTGTCCTCAGCAACCTTATCAGGGTTGGGCATTCACATCTGCATGACCATGTGTTGTCTACTATGGCTTTCCCCTGCAAAAAGCACAACAATCGACGAATAAAATAGCTAAAACAAAATATTTCATCCAAATGAATAGGCCAAATAGTGGACATAAAAAAGGTAGCGAGAGTCACTAACCGTGTATCCACACACTATCTCTTGCATGCATTTCATCGTTTCTACATTTAACCTACTCTTCGCGCATCTTATACCAAAAGCTTCTTCCCAAGAATATAGGTTGAAGAAATTGTACGCATCTCCTAATAAGTCAAAACTTATTCCTGGGTCAGGCACAATTGCACCCTCTAAAGGATTCTCAACAAAACCCCCAATAGCTTTCTCAAGAGCCGTCACCCTCGATGGGCATCGTGCTCTACATGGTCCAACCCTGATCCTGCATGACAAATAGGAATTTTAGCCACACAATGCTCATCACATTTCATTGCACAAAAAAACAATGCCCCAAAACAATACATAATCAAAACAGTACAGCACTTTGAGCCTACACATACACCTCTGATTACCGCTCACGTGCACACACATCCTGCTTAAAATCGAACCAGTCTTATATTTTTATGCAGTACCCCATGGGTCCCTGAAAAGATTTGGATGCAACCTACCCACTCAATGCCACGCTGAGATGGTGCAAACATTCAGCTATTATCGGTCATTCGGAATTGATCATGAATTCATCTACAATTACATCCTCAAAAATCATCTGTGGTCATTTATTAGTGGATTATTCCTAAAATGTTGCCAATCATGGTGTGCACTAGAGCAAATCATAGTCACGCACAAAATCCTGAACAGCAAGAAGAAAAATCTCCGCTTCACCTATTTGTCTCCAAGAACATTCTGAGCCCAGGATTATATACATCTAAACTTGTGATGCACCTCTGCTTACCGCTCATGCGCAGACATGACCTGCTTAAAATAGAAAAGTGGACACTAATGTTTCTATGCAGTGGTCCATGGGTCCATGAATCATTTGTTCGGCACCTACTTGCAGCAAAAAGATTTGGAGGCATACATACAACTACCTATGTAATTCAGAACAGATCAACAATTCATCTACCAATGTGCCTCAAACATCATCTGTAGTAATTTAACCCAGTGGATTATTCATATAATGTTTGCCAATGGTTCATCCACCAGAAACAAATCATAGTCACATACTAGGCTGAAATGCAAACATATCACTGCTTAAACGATTCTACTAATCTCCAAATTCAAGGTTGAAGGCCTGAACCTCTAACCACAGATGCAACAGACCTGTGACAATGAACCAAACTCGCAATCTAGGAACGATGGCTCACGCGGATTCCCCACACCACGTTAAATGAAGTTATATATAATAAAATACATAACTTGAAGGGACCTCGACTAGTTTTGAACAACAAAGTAGAACCTAGATAAGCAACCAATAAATATGGTGTCCTACATTACAAATTGTTGAACTCATAGGCTTGTGCAGTGGAAACAATAAGTAGCTGCTTATTTGTACACTTTTGCTAATTTCTTGCGAATGGAAATATTTTGCAATCTCATTTGTTTTTTAAATGCTAAACGGCACTTACTTGGCTTCCGGTACATAGCATCAAACCTAAGTAAAGAGATATAAGGGGATGAATCGGCTACCTGAACAACCAATAAACATGTGACCAACCGAAGTCGTGCCCAATGGAAATACGAGGCGGCAATGGACACCAAGATCAGTAACTGTGAAACAAAACATAAACAATACAATGTCAATCAAGTGAAATCTATAAGTGCATCTAGTGCCACCCCTAGTTGGTTTCGGAGTATTGACGACAAACTTGGTTGAGGGACTAATGTGTTTCTGAGAATTGCAGGATAACACAGGTACCCATATTGATTCGGTTTACCTACCAGAGATGACCCCTAAAAATGTGTGAAGACATTGAAGACAATGGTGGTCTGTGAAGATTTTTCTGATTGAAGACTATGACAAGAGAAGACATCGCCTGAAGACTATGGAGTGCAAAGACATAGTTATTTTGTAGTTTCCTTTTCTTCTTTGTTGAGTCATAGGAACCACTGTACTGCTAAGTGGCATCCAAGTGAACAAAGTTAGAGTGACTGAAGTGATGCTCAACCAAATCCTATGTCTTTGAGCGAAGATAGTGAGAGCAAATCGTATCCAGAGCTGGATGAGTCAGCTTTACTTGTAGCCCAAGTCAAGCTGCCGCATGTTCTGACCGTTGGACATGTGTCGGTTCCTTAGTGACCCAGGGTCATTTTGGACAAATCAGGTTAGGTTGCCTCCTGGCTATAAATAGCCCACCCCCTACACCGTAAATTGGTGGCTGCTCAGAGTTAGTGCACGGCTTTTGTCGTTTGAGAGCAACCCACCTCCAAAGCCTTTGAGAGAGAAATCCTTGCGAGGACAAAGCCCAAAACACCCAGCGCCAAAGAGTGTTAGGCATCACTGAAGTCTTTCTGTCCGCGTGATCTGAAGACTTATTACACTTGAGGACTGTGAATCCTCTAGCCGGTTAGGCGTCGCATTCTAAGCATCCAATAGTCATTGTGGATTGCCGGTGAACGAAGTCTGTGAAGGTTTGGAAGTCTCCCTTGAAGACTTACCTGAGTGATTGGGCGAGGTCTAAGTGTTCTTAGCTCAAGGGGAATAAGGTGAAGACATGGTCTTCTGAGTTGAATCTCAGCCTCCCTAACCAGACTTACAGTTGTCACGGCAACCGGAACTGGTCCAACAAACCCCTTGTCCTCTCCGAGCAACTGGTTCTATCCTTCCTCTCTCACCTTACTTAAAGTTTGTCTTCGTGAAGTCTTTGCTCAATTGCCTGATCTGATTGACTTCACTGTGTGGAGATTGTTTACTGTTTGGCTTCATACTATCTTCCATCCTGATCCATACTACCTAGCTGCTGATAGTCTTCGTGCTTTCACTACATTGCCTCTTGACTATGGCTTGTCTAGTGTAGTCTACCTTCCGCTGCATGTCAATAGGTTCATTTCTGTTGTTTGTCTTCAAAGCACCCCTGTTTTGAAGACTTTCATAAAAATCACCTATTCACACCCCCCTTTAGTCGAGTACAAACACTTTCAATTGGTATCAGAGCAAGGTGCTCCCTTGTTCTGTGTGATTCGGTTTAACCACCTGGAGTTTAGCTATGCCGACTGCAGGGATAATCAAGGTCTCCGTTGCATGCCCTGTCTTCGATGGCATTAATTACCCCTACTGGAAGAATAAGATGCGTATGCATCTTGAAGCCATTGAGGTCGATCGCTGGTATGTCGTCAAGAACGGTGTTCCCAAGGCCGGTGAAGGTGTTACTCTTGCTGATGTCAAGAAGTTCATCCAACTGGACTCAACTGCCAAGAACATCATCTGTGGTCATCTGACCAAAGGGCAGTATGGTCATGTGAGTGCTCTGGAAACCGCGAAGCTGGTCTGGGACTGGCTCTCCAAGGTCAACGAAGGCGTCTCGACACAAAGAGATTCAAGGATCATTGTTCTTTGCAATCTCTTCAACCGCTTCAAGAGAAATGACAATAAGAATGTCCAGCTCACATTTGATCGCCTCGCTGATATCACCAATGAGCTTCATGCACTCGGCGCCACTGAGATCACCAAGCAAGAAATCGTCAAGACACTTCTGAGATCTCTTCATAGCTCATTTGACACCCTGGCCCTGATGATTCAAGAGCGCCCTGACTTCAAGACTCTCGATCCGTCTGACATACTTGAGAGGCTCAACACACATGAGTTCCAGCTATCTGAGAAAAGAGATATCTATGGTCCCAACTATGGCCGTACTCACGCTTTGAAGGCAAAGGCTGTCTCCTCATCTGAAGAAGAATATGATTGCAGTTCTGGGGATCCTGAAGATATTGGAAAGGAGCTTGATATGCTTGTGAAGAAGTTCCAGAAGTTCGCCAAGAACAAAGACTTTAGAAAGTCATCAAGATCCATCTCAAGAAATGATGAAGCTTCCTCTTGTGATCACAAGAAGAGAACCTATCACAAGTGCAAGAAACATGGTCACTACATCTCTGAGTGTCCACAGTGGGACAATGAGACAAAGAATAAGAAGAAGAAGAGCAAGGAATATGATTCTGATGACAACAAGAAGAAGAAATCCTCAAAGTCTTCTTCCAAATCTTCATCGAAGTCTTCATCACACAAGAAGAGCTCATCAAGCAAGGCTCGTGCATTTGTTGGCAAGGAGATGGATTCAGAGGAGGAGTCTACATCTGATGAGGCAGAGGTGGAGTCTGAAGAGGAATCTGATTCTGGAGTAGCAAGCCTGGCTCTAGCTTCTGCGTTTGTCACCAAGTCCATCTTCAATACTGAAGACAATGGCCTCTTCACCAACACTGATGACAAGGATGAGGATGACTCTGCTCCCACCTACTGCTTCATGGCACGTGGTGCCAAGGTAAACTCACGCGATGCTTACTTTCAAACATCAAGTGAAGATGACTCTGAATGTGAATCTAAACCTAGCTACAAAACACTTGCTAAAATTGCAACTGAACAACAGAATGCCATGGAACATATTCAAAAGTTGTTAGACAAAAGTGATGACCTATTGGACGAGGAAATGACCCGAACTTAGTCCTTAATTGAAGACATTAAAAACCTTCATGTTAAGTACGAGGAACATGAAAGTCGTCATGAAACGCTCTCAACTTCTCATGAAAATCTCTCCTATGATTATCTTCAAAGGAAGCAAGAGCTTGAGAAATTGAGATCGGCTCATGAAGATCTTCAAAAGGAGAATGGGTCACTTCGCGCTCAACAGATTAGTTCCACTCAGGAAGGATTTGAACCACCATGTCTAAAATGTCTTGAGCGTGATAATGATGTCTCTGATGCTGAATGTTCAACTGCTGCTACTGTTGCAATATCTTCAACTTCTAATGTGGTAACTAACCCCTCTGCTGAGGATACCACTACTGTTGCTGATGAGAATGCCAGGTTGAAGTCATTGCTTGAGACAGGAATGTACAAAAGTCTCAAAGGGCATCAGCCACTATGTGATGTCCTCAAAAAGCATATTCTGAACTAAAACCTTAGGAAAGAGGGTGTTGGGTTCGAGAGGAAAATGAATGTTGATGGTTCTTACTGGATGCCTGATCAGTACCCCAAAACCACATGGGTTGCTACCAAGGGACCTTCAGTAGACCCATCTACCTTATCTGGATTCACTAGTGCTAATCTAATTATCATTGATGAATCCTTTGATGCAAACTATAAACTGTTCAGGAATCAGAATGGTGAAGTGTTTTCCAGGTATATTGGTACTAACTGTAGGAATGGACCACCTCTTAAGAAGATCTGGGTACCCAAAAGTTGTCTCGAAAGTCTTCCCGTGAATGTCGTCATGACACCACCAGGGAAGAAGACAAATCCCGGACCAAAGGCTTCATATGGTCCAAAGGCTTCATACAGACAGAGGACTCACCTGAGTCACCCTAACGCCAATGTTTTGCAGGGAAATCATACTCAGGATTTTGAATATGAGCGTGTTTCGTCAAACCGCTATGTTCGTAAGTCTAAGAACTTTTCTGCTTATTCTTATGAGTATTATTTTCCTCCTGCAAGGCTATTTGCTAGGGATCCAAAGCCGAAATTCTAAGATGCCGCACTTAGACTCATTGCTTCTAAGCCACCCCTGAAGATGTGGGTGGTTAAGAAAACTTAACTCTCTTTTGCAGGTAAAGGTCTCTAGCCGGAAATCAAAGGCGTCTGATGCTTATGCTGGGGACCTTAAACATCTTGTGGGACTCAAAATAAAATGTCCAAATGGTCTTACTATGTATTTCGTCTCAGGATTCCTTGACACTCATCCTATTTATCCTAACAAAGATCTGAACTTTCATGTTCCGCTTGTTCATCAAATGTTTCTGCTTCACAACTCTCTTGGTGAAGCCTATCCCCCAAACTGTCCTGTAGGATATGACACCAAAGGCTTCAGAATGGATTATGGATAGTGGCTGCACCAACCACATGACTGGTGATCGAAGTCTTCTGATGGATTCAACCCTACGCTCGTCTGATAAAAGTTACATCACATTTGCTGACACTGGTAAAAGCAAGGTATTGGGTCTTGGTAGAGTTGCAATCTCAAAGGATCAGCACATGGATAAAGTGATTCTTGTTGAACCCCTTAGTTTCAACTTAATGTCTGTGTCAATGCTATGTGATTTGAACATGATTGTGATATTTGGAAAATACCATTGCCTTATCCTTATGGAATCTGACAAATCTCTAGTCTTTGAAGGGTATCAAAAAGATGATCTGTATATGGTAGATTTCTCAGCAGGACCACAGTTAGCCGTATGTCTTCTAGCAAAAGCTTCAGAGTGCTGGCTCTGGCATCGAAGGCTAGGACATGCCGGCATGAGGAACATGTACACTCTCACGAAGAAGAAGCATGTCATGGGCATTGAGGGTGTCAAGTTCAAGAAGGATCACATGTGTGGTGCATGTGAAGCTGGAAAGATGACTAGGGCCAAGCATCCCTTGAAGACAATCATGACGACATCACAACCCTTCGAGCTGCTTCACATGGACTTATTCGGCCCTACTCACTACTCTACTCTCACTACCACTGCTTGTCTCTATGGCTTCGTCATTGTTGATGATTACTCAAGATATACATGCGTGCATATAATTCTCTACAAGACTGAAGTGCAGGATGTCTTCAAACGATTCGCCAATCGTGCCATGACGAACTATGGCGTCAAGATCAAGCACATCAGGAGTGACAATAGCACAGAATTCAAGAACACCGGCCTCGACACTTATCTTGATACAGTGGGCATCACTCATGAGTTTTCTGCTCCTTACACACCTCAACAGAATGGCATCATGGAGCGCAAGAATAGAACCCTCATTGAGATGGCTCGGATGATGCTTGATGAGTACAAGACTCCAAGGAAGTTCTGGCCCGAAGCCATTGATACTGCATGCCATGTCATCAACCGGGTATATCTTCACAAGCTTCTAAAGAAGACATCATATGAGCTGCTAACTAGTAAGAAGCCAAACGCCGCGATTTCTTGAGTATTTGGTGCAGTCTTTGGATCAAGGATCCACATCACACTTCAAAATTTGCACCGAAGCACATGAAGGTTTTATGCTTGGATACAGAAAGGATTCGCACTCCTACAGAGTTTTCAACCTCTTTCACTATAAAGTGGTTGAAACTATGGATGTGCGGTTCGATGAGACTAACGGCTCGCAAAGAGAGCACCTGCCAAATGTGCTAGATGAAGTTCCACCTAGTGAATCTATCAAGCTCATGGGTACTGGAGAAATCATACCTTCAGAAGCTCAGGCTAAAGACGAACTCATCATTGCACCAAGTCTACCTGAAGACAATGCTCAGCCTAAAGTCAGTACTGAAGCTGAAGACAATGATTGGCAAGGGCAAAATCTTCATCCAGTTCATCCCCGTGTTGCAAATGAAGTACAGATTGAGAAGATAATTGATAGCATCCATGCACCTGGTCCACTCACTCGTTCAAGAGCAACACAACTAGCAAATTTCTGTGGGCACTTTGCATTTGTATCTATATCTGAACCCAAGAAAGTTGCTGAAGCCTTCATGGAACCTGAATGGATTCAAGCTATGCAAGAAGAGCTTCATCAGTTCGAGCTGAACAATGTATGGGAACTGGTCAAGCATCTTGATCCTCGCAAGCACAATATCATTGGCAATCTATGGCAACAAACAAGATGAGCATGGTCAAGTTGTCAGAAACAAGGCTCGTCTAGTTGCTCAAGGCTACACTCAAGTAGAAGGAATTGACTTCAATGAAACATTTTCTCCTGTGGCAAGACTTGAAGCCATTCGCATACTGCTAGCTATGACAACCACCACAACATTCTTCTGTACCAAATGGATGTGAAGAGTGCCTTCCTCAATGGCAAGATTGAAGAAGAAGTGTATGTTGCACAACCACCTGGCTTTGAAGATCGGTATACATGCTCAATAAGGCACTGTACGGCCTCAAACAAGCTCCTCGCGCTTGGTATGACACACTCCAAGACTTCCTGAAGAGCAAAGGCTTCAAACCTGGTTCTCTAGATCCAACACTCTACCCGAAGACATATGACGGTGAACTGTTTGTGTGCCAAATCTATGTGGATGACATTATCTTTGGCTGCACTGACAAGAGATATAGTGACGAGTTTGGGCACATGATGCAAGAGCAATATCAGATGTCCATGATGGGTGAGCTAAAGTTCTTCCTTGGTCTTCAAATCCGTCAGCAGAGGAATGGCATCTTCATATCACAAGAGAAATACCACAAAGATTGCCTGAAGAAGTTTGGAATGCAAGACTGCAAAGGATACACAACGCAAATGCCAACCAAAAGTCATCTGGGTCCTGACGACAATGGTAAAGAGTTCGATAAAAAGGGATACTACGCCATGATTGGTTCTTTACTTTACTTATGTGCATCTAGGCCAGATATAATGCTTAGCGTTTGCATGTGTGCCTGATTCCAAGCGGCACCAAAGGAATCGCATCACCTAGTGGTGAAGCGAATACTTCGATATTTGGCTTACACCCCAACAATGGGATTATGGTATCCGGAGGGCTCAACATTTGATCTGATTGGGTATTCTGATGCTGATTATGCTGGTGACAAGGTTGATTGCAAGTCCACCTCAGGAACATGTCACTTTCTCGGTCGATCACTTGTCTGTTGGTCTTCAAAGAAGCAGAACTGTGTGCCACTCTCCACTGTTGAATCTGAATACATTGTTGCTGGATCGTGCTGTGCTCAGCTTCTATGGATGAAACAAACTCTCAAGGACTATGGCATCAACACGAAGAATGTACCACTCTTCTGCGACAATGAAAGCGCCATCAAGCTTTCCAAGAATCCAGTTCAGCACTCGAAGACAAAGCACATTCAGATCCGTCATCACTTTCTCAAAGATCATGTCAACAAGGAAGATATTAATATCATTCATGTCAACACTGAAGAGCAATTGGCAGATATCTTCACTAAGCCCTTGGATGAGAAAAGGTTTTGCAAGTTGTGGTGTGAGCTAAATATCTTAGAATCCTCAAATGTCCTGTAATTGGACACACATCCTAACGCTTATGCATGTTGACGACTTAGATGTGCAACACACAAAATAACGTATATCTTCAATCAATGAAGACTTACCCTCTGAGTGTGAATACATTAATGTGGAATTTGACTTCGGACGTCACGATAATTGTGCGCCGTGTCTGGGTCTAATACTTCTTATACGGTGGGTAATGCCACTACCAAATTCTTATTGAAGTGTTTTTCCTGGCGTTATAGTTGCACAGTCTTCGCATTTGGTTTGTCTTCAACATTGATTTGTCTTCATGATTTATCTTCACAATGTTGAGTTGGTCTCTCTCTATATATATATTTGTGTTATGTCCTCTACAGCATTCACTTATAGCTATGTCTTCATTCTTGAATATCTATTGATCTAAGTGAATATGATCGGACCCTAACCTATCGTGTGCTTCTACCTCAATTCTATCTTTCCAAATCATATGCATTCTATTGAAACCTGTCAATTGTCTTCTCTGAGTCCTTGTCAGTAGAGGACAATCTGACAAACATTTAATCTATTTTAATGTTGCATCCTTATTGCCTGAAAACCGGAGAAGCCGGAACGACCACCCGACAATCCAGGTGTGAGTGGAAACATGGAACAACTTTCAGTGAGTTGCATGCATGCCACGTGTCTCTCAAATGTAAACTGCCAGGGGCACCTGCGTAATTGCACTGCGCCACCCTCCTCCTTCTTATAAATACTCACCCGAGCGGTCGATATCTGTTCTTCCACCTCGCCACCTCGCACAAACCCTAGCGCCTCCGCTAGCTCGCGTCGACGCCGAAGACAAAGCGCTTAGCTGTTGCGACCTCTTCGACGCCGTCCTCACGCCGCCCGCGGACCTCGTCCTCTCTGCCGCTGCCGTAGGTGTCTTCCGTCGCCAAGTTAGGGTGCGGGAGATTGAACTGCTCAGCTTCTCTTCCAATCCGTCTAGAAGTTCATCATCCGGTAATTAAATCTTACTTTTTACTGATTTTTAGATCTGTCCAATCCGTCCAATTCAACCAAAAGTGGTTTCTTCACTTCCAAATCAAGATTTATTCTCGTCTGCATCTCATACCATGCTAAGTATATTCACTTATGCCTCATAACTAGTTAGATTCCTCACTTGTACTTATTCATGGATTCATACAAATCTGGAACCAACTCTCTCCAAATAAGTGAATGTCTTCACACTATCAGATCAATGTTTATCTTCAAAATCTTCTGAGAATGCATATGACCTCTTTCCCTTCCCTCGAATCTCTAATTCTGTCACATGTACATGTCCGTAGGAGAATCCCTTGGTTCTCATAGTCTGCATTCATTTGCAGAATTCTTACAGCGTCACATTGAATCACCTGAAGCCAGTTCCTGTCTGACCAGCAGACGGAAGCCATTCACTGTACTGAAGCCAATCAGCTTGGATATCATGGCCTCAGAGAAGTCTGCACGCAAGGGTGGCAGGCAACACTGAGGCAACATAGCACTTGATCTGCCCCCTGAGCTGTATGAACTATACAAGTCTGATCCAGAAGAAAACTACAACCAGCGCAAGAACCGGATTCAGTGGATCTGAAGATATTGGGTTGAGCAATCGTTCAAGTACAAGTTTGTTATGCCTGAATATGCTGAAAAGAACGCCATCAAGCGCCCATGGGGTGACTGTCTATATCGCAGCTTGGTGTCGAAGAGCAAGGCTAAAGCCATTTGTGTAAGAATTCAATCCTTGCATGGTTAGAGGACCACAGCCTGAAAATGCCGACCCATCTTCTCTATTATGGTGTCGTGACGACAATCTTTTCAAGCGCAACTATCAGTTTGCTAAAGATTCAGCTGTCAAGAACAAAAAGGATTTTGGCCTCAACTTCAACCCTGGCCCCTCTGCTCACAGATCTGATGGGACACGTGAAGCTAATGAGAACAGAATTGGCCCCTTTGCCAATTTTAATGGGCTTCTGTCTCACATTGCTGCTGAGAGAGCAGTTGTGGAGAAATCTGATGATGAAGCTGATTCTGATGATGCTCCCTCACCTCCTAAGGATAAGAAGAAGAAGAAGAAGAAGGCAAAAGCTTCAAAGCCATCTTCTTCATCAAAAGCTTCAACAAGGAAGACTCTGAATACTGCACCGCCTGAATCCAGTGTGCAGTCTGAAGACTTATCTCGCGTGTCCAAGAGGACCAAGAAGCCATTGCCCAAGAAGACCACTGGGCAACCCCTAACATCGTTTGCCGTGCTATGCAACGAAGATGAAGCCATTGATCTGTCCAGTGATGATGATCTTGCTGATGATGCTCTGGAAATGCTAATCAAGAGCAAGCAAGAGGCAGAAATCTTCAACGATCTGCCCCTCTTTGATGTTGATATTCTGAATAACTTCATCGATGAGTGGTTCGACAACCAGGACTTCATTATTGATGATCTCCAGCTCCCTGTGGACATCAACGTCACCTTCCATGGAGCCATTGCTGGTGAACTGGCCCTGGCTCAGAAGATTGTTGAGCTGAAAAACAAGATTGATTACGAGAAGGCTCACTTCAAGAATAACATGGTCAAGCTCAGCGTGGCAGATGTTCAAATCTTCAAGAAGATGTTGCATGACCTCAAGGAGGAGTTCCACAAGAAACGCACTGAAGCTAAAGGCTCAAGGCAGCGCATGAAGTATCTCGCTGAGAAATGCGTTCAAGCCCACAATGAAGCTGAGAAGCGAAAAGCTCTTGGGCGCCCTGGCATTGATCCCAGGATGGCTGCCAAGAAGAAGAAGTCTGCTGAGACCCACACTGCACCAAAGCGGGAAGAACCTCGCATTGTCTTCCCTGCCAGTATGACAGGCTCGAAGCCTAAGGTCCCCTCAACAGCTTCAGAGCTGAAGAAAACAAGAGCAGCTGAAGTTGAAGCCAAGAAGAAGCTGAAGACTAAGGGAACTAAGTCTTGAAAGAAAGAGCGTGATGCGGCCTCTCAGCCACTCATTATTGAACCAATCTCAGTTGCTCCTCCTGCTGCCTCAAATCAAGAATGACGTGTTGTGCTCCACCAGCCTGCTTCCACAGAGGCTCATGAAGAAGAAGAACAAGTTCCAGCTGTTGACCCCAACGCAGCTGAAGACATTGGTCGTGAAGACAATGTTGTAGATGATGAAGCCCTTCCTCAACTCGAGCATCAATTGGTATCATCGCCTGCTCCAACGAGCAGCGAATACATCAACATTGGTCGTCCATTGATGCCAATTGCTCAAGATGATCATGGGTTGAGCGCCTGCAAGAAGAAACTCCAGTTCCTGATGAAACTCCCCGCACTCCACCAGCGCAAGTCACCTACCCAATGGTGAATGACGATTACTACATGGAGACCACTCCATCACCAAAGGCATCGCCCGTGTTCCAACGGCTTCACAAAGGTCTCAGGCCATCGGTCTCCATGTCAACCATCCCAGAAGAAGATTCACAACAATCCAGTTCACTGGCACGTCAAGTGTTCCCTGAAGAGAATCCTTCTGCGACGGTCCCAGAGTCTGAAGCCAAAGCTACTGAAGACATTCTGGCTGCATCAGCTGATGAAGAAGAAAGAGAGAGGAGAGAGAGAGAGAGAGAGAGAGAGAGAGAGAGAGTTGCCACACCCCTGCCCCAGATCAAGTCATTCTCGAGGAGAATGTGATTGTGCAAGACCCTCCGGTCGTTGACCATATGGAGGTTGAGAACAATGAGGCTGCCACAAACACTGCTAAAGCCAATGACCCTGTCTTGGCTGAAGATCATGTGGAGCCTGAAGCCAATGTTGTGCCTGAAGCCAATGTGAATCATGTCGCTTCTGTCACACCGGCCCCGCTGACAGCGCTGTTCCACCCCCCAGGACTCACACTATGGAAACGGCTTACAACCGTGATATGGACTTGGTCACTATTCGCTGGCCCATACTGGTTCCTCCCACTGGTCCCGGACCGCAATATGATTATCATGTGCAGCAGCGACCACAAGTACAGAAGCCTAAGCCAAGACTGCCAAGACTTCTAGGTGCTGCTACAGCACCAGGATCTTTCAGTGTCAACAGATTCAGAGCCCACAACACCTTCTTTGACAGTGACAAGAATCCATACTCGAAGCCAAGGATCTCTTCAGATCGCTTCTGGAGCCATCAACAGCGCAACTATTATTCATGTGTCCTCTACAATCAAGAGAGAATCTTTCCTCACATGCGCCTTGATTGTGAAGCTATGGCTGGGCTCCCCTATCTTGAAGAAGCTTTGGATTGCTTTCGGGATGCTGGCCTTCTGGAATTTGTCACAACCAAAGAGCACTGGAATGAAGAGCTTCTGATGCAGTTCTATGCTACTCTTCACATTCATGGCTATAACTGGGATCCGAAGACATGAATCCTCGAGTGGGTGACAGGTGAAGTGCACCATGAAGCTAAAGCTCAAGATATCATCGAGCTTACCTCCCTGCCTACTCCAGGTGAATTGTACGAGCCTAGTTGTTAGCACCACACAGAAGGACTGCAGAGCATTGTTTAGAGGCCTGAACCCAATATGAGTCAGATGCTCAGCATGATGAAGCCATTGCCTCAAGATGTAGAATATCCCAAGGAATTCTTTGTCCAGGACCTCGAGTACTTGCCCCCACACAGTCTATCATATCCTCAGGCGTACTCTATGGCCAATCAAGGGACATTCTTCTGAAGCCAAACTTGAAGGCACTATGAAGACTTTGGTATTCTATATTGTCAATGGCACCAGATTCAACTCCCAGGATTTCTTCATTAGACAACTTGCTGCATCTGGGATTGATCTGTTTGGCCTGAAGTTTTATGCTCCACGGGTGATGCGCCTAATCAAACTTCATTATACTATCAACTATCAGCCTTCAACACGCAACCATCTTGTCTTTTTGCCTGAGGTTGATCTATCAGTTGAAGCCATCTACCCCGAGCCTACCAAGGAACCGATATATCTTCACAATGCTGATCATCAAAGCTTCACGCGGCCCATAGAAGGAGTTCATGTTCCAAATGTTGTTGTCCTGCTTATCCTCTTGCTGGCAATGTGCGTCTGCCTCATCGAGCAAATACCGAAGCCACTGCCAGTACAATTGCTCAAAGGCCTCGGAAGCGTTCTCATGTACTCAATGACTAGAGTTGCTTGTGGCCTTACATCAAAAGCAGGACAAGCACCACGACTGGCTGAAGCGTCAGATGCATAGTCTCTTGGTGGATGTCAATCACATTCACAATCTGGCCACCAAGAACTCATTTGTTGCCCATGAGAATGCACGGCGATCCTGGAAGAGCCTCACTTTGCTGTGTTCTGAAGACGATCTTCGAGCAGATGGCTTCACCAAAAGCTTCAAGTTTGACTCCAGGCCTCCACCAAATGCAAGCTGGCTCCGTACTCCCTCATTTGAATATTCTGAGTATTCATCTTCGGCTGCGACTGTTGTTGCGAATGTCATCGATGAAGAAGACGACGCCACTTCACCGACCATGGCTACACAGCATCTCGACTCTGCACCAGGCCCTTCTGCACCACCAAACTCCAATGTTGAGCCTACTGCACCATCTTCTCCTTCTAGGAACAAGTAGTTGCTCTATGTCTTCAAACCTTTTTGGTCATTACTGACAAAAGGGGGAGAAGCATATGAGTTGATAGTCTTCAAGCGGGTCCTTATAGGTGGCTGCATTATTTTGCCAAGTTTTTACAACTCTCATCTTTTGATGCATTTGTCTTTTTTTGAGTTGTAACACTTAACCTCGATGGTCGTCTGCTACTTTTTCTGCTACTCTGTGTTGCGATGATAAATTCCGCATGAAGTCATTCTGCAGACGTCCATTTCCCATTATGCATATCATTATTCTTCATTATCGTTCTATATGCATAATGTATTGTCTTCACACTTTGAAGATGGCCTCCACAAAGCAAAACCTGCCACGTGCATTTGCATTCAAAAGCAAATCATTTATATGCACACCTTCAGGGGGAGCCTCGTCATATGTCAGTTTGTCATCAACCAGTTTGCCCCTGTTGAAAACTTCAACCAGTTTGTCATCAATCACCAAAAAGGGGGAGATTGTAAGTGCATCTAGTGCCACCCCTAGTTGGTTTTGGAGTATTTACGACAAGCTTGGTTGAGGGACTAATGTGTTTGTGAGAATTGCAGGATAACACAGGTAGTGGTCCCATATTAATTCGGTTTACCTACCAGAGATGACCCCTAAAAATGTGTGAAGACATTGAAGACAATGGTGGTCTGTGAAGATTATCTCATTGAAGACTATGACAAGAGAAGACATCGCATGAAGACTATGGAGTGCGAAGACATAGTTGTTTCGTAGTTTCCTTTTCTTCTTTGTTGAGTCATAGGAACCACCGTACTATTAAGTGGGGTCCAAGTGAACAAAGTCAGAGTGACTGAAGTGATGCTCAACCAAATCCTATGTCTTCGAGCGAAGACAATGAGAGCAAATCTTATCCAGAGTTGGATAAGTCGGCTTTACTTATAGCAAAAGTCAAGCTACCGCATGTTCTGACCGTTGGACATGTGTCGGTTCCTTAGTGACCCAGGGTCATTTTGGACAAATCAGGTCGGGTTGCCTCCTGGCTATAAATAGCCCACCCCCTACACCATAAATTGGTGGCTGCTCAGAGTTAGTGCACGACTTTTGTCGTTTGAGAGCAATGCTACCTCTTGAGCACTGCGTTGGTTTTCCCTTGAAGAGGAAAGGGTGATGCAGCAAAGTAGCGTAAGTGTTTCCCTCAGTTTTTGAGAACCAAGGTATCAATCCAGTAGGAGGCTCCTCAAATGTCCCATGCACGTACACAAACAAGCAAGAACCTCGCAATGAACACGATAAAGGGGTTGTCAATCCCTTCACGATAACTTGCGAAAGTGAGATCTGATAGAGATAATAAGACAAGATAAATATTTTTGGTATTTTTATGATATAGAGTGGAAAGTAAAAGATGCACATAAAAGTAGATGGAAAACTTATATGATAAAAGATAGACCCGGGGGCCATAGGTTTCACTAGTGGCTTCTCTCAAGATTGCATAAGTATTATGGTGGGTGAACAAATTACTGTCGAGCAATTGATAAAAAAAAGTGCATAGTTATGAGATTATCTAGGCATGAACATGTATATAGGCATCACGTCCGCAACAAGTAGATCGAAACGATTCTGCATCTACTACTATTACTCCACACATCGACCGACTCCTGCCTGCATCTAGAGTATTAAGTTCATGAAGAACAGAGTAATGCATTAAGAAAGATGACATGATGTAGAGGGATAAACTCATGCAATATGATATAAACCCCATCTTTTTATCCTCGATGGCAACAATACAATATGTGCCTTGCTGCCCCTGCTGTCACAGGGAAAGGACACCACAAGATTGAACCCAAAGCTAAGCACTTCTCCCATTGCAAGAAAGATCAATCTAGTAGGCCAAACCAAACTGATAATTTCGAAGAGACTTGCAAAGATAACCAATCACACATAAAAGAATTCAGAGGAGATTCAAATATTTCTCATAGATAAACTTGATCATAAACCCACAATTCATCGGATCTCGACAAACACACATAAAAGAGTTACATCGAATAGATCTCCAAGAAGATCGAGGAGAACTTTGTATTGAGATTCAAAGAGAGAGAAGAAGCCATCTAGCTAATAACTATGGACCCGAAGGTATGTGGTAAACTACTCACAACTCATCGAAGAGGCCTTGGAGATGATGTAGAGGCCCTCCATGGTCGATTCCCCCTCCGGCGGAGCGTCGGCAAAGGCTCCAAGATGGTATCTCGCGGATACAGAAGGTTGCGGCAGTGGAAATAGTTTTTCGTGGTGCTCCTGGATGTTTTCGGGGTACGTAGATATATATAGGCGAAGGAGGTAGGTCAGGGTAGCCACGAGGGGCCCATGAGGGTGGGGGGGCGTGCCGGGCACCCTCGTGGCCACCTCGGTAACTTCTTGACGTCCACTCCAAGTCTCCTGGATTGCGTTTGTTTCAAAAAGATCGCTCCCGAAGGTTTCATTCTGTTTGGACTCCGTTTGATATTCCTTTCCTTCGAAACACTGAAATAGGCAAAAAACAACAACAATTCGGGCTGGGCCTCCGGTTAGTAGGTTAGTCCCAAATATTATATAAAAGTGTAGAGTAAAGCCCATAAACATCCAAAACGGGTAATATAATTGCATGGAACAATCAAAAATTATAGATACGTTGGAGACGTATCAAGCAACCCACCTCTGAAGCCGTTGAGAGAGAAATCCTTGCGAGGACAAAGCCCAAAACACCCAGAGCCAAAGAGTGTTAGGCATCACTGAAGTCTTTCTGTCCGCGTGATCTGAAGACTTATTACACTTGAGGACTGTGAATCCTCCAGCCGGCTAGGCGTCGCGTTTTGAGCATCCAAGAGTCATTGTGGATTGCCAGTGAACAAAATCTGTGAAGGTTTGGAGGTCTCCCTTGAAGACTTACCTGAGTGATTGGGTGAGGACTAAGTGTTCTTAGCTCAAGGGGAATAAGGTGAAGACACGGCCTTCTGAGTTGAATCTCAGCCTCCCTAACCAGACGTACAGTTGTCACAACAACTCGAACTGGTCCAACAAACCCCTTGTCCTCTCCGAGCAACTAGTTCTATCCTTCCTCTCTCACCTTACTTACAGTTTGTCTTCATGAAGTCTTTGCTCAATTGCCTGATCTGATTGACTTCACTGTGTGGAGACTGTTTACTGTTTGGCTTCATACTATCTTCTATCCTGATCCATACTACCTAGCTGATGATAGTCTTCATGCTTTCACTACATTGCTTACTTGACTATGGCTTGTCTAGTGTAGTCTACCTTCCGCTGCATGTCAATAGGTTCATTTATGTTGGTTGTCTTCAAAGCACCCCTGTTTTGAAGACTTTCATAAAAAACGCCTATTCACCCCCCCCCCCTCTAGTCGAATACAAGCACTTTCAAAATCATCCAAAGAAAAATCAAAGAAAAGGGGAAGAAAAAGAAAGTGGATAGCTAAAATCTAAGGAACAACAACAACAACAACAACAACAACAACAAAGCCTTTAGTCCCAAACAAGTTGGGGTAGGCTAGAGGTGAAACCCGTAAGATCTCGCAACCAACTCATGGCTCTGGCACATGGATAGCAAGCTTCCACGCACCCCTGTCCATAGCTCGCTCTTTGTCGATACTCCAATCCTTGAGTCTCTCTTAGCGGACACCTCCATGTCAAATTCGGTCGACCCGCCCTCTCTTGACATTCTCCATGCGCTTTAGCCGTCCGCTATGCTGGAGCTTCGGAGGCTGCGCTGAATATGCCCAAACCATCTCAGACGATGTTGGACAAGCTTCTCCTCAATTGGTGCTACCCCAACTCTATCTCGTATATCATCATTCCGGACTCGATCCTTCCTCGTGTGGCCACACATCCATCTCAACATACGCATCTCCTCCACTAAAATCTAAGGAACAACAAAAAGCCAAAATACCCATGAAGAAGAAACCAAAAGAGAAATACGAGATGCAAAAGGAGACAAAATCTAGGACAAAAAAATGAGTGGGATCAGATCCACGGGTGCAGGTTCTCACCTCAACTAAATCCACACCTGGAAGCCTCCAAGCTCACAAACCTACAGCAACCAGGGGCAGCGATGGGGACGGGGAGAAGTGCACAGTGCTCGGGTAAATATCTGACGGCCCAAGTGCATCGAGCCCGCGATCCGACAGCGAGGATCATGCTGTAAATCAGATCTGATGGCTCATAAGCTCTAGTGATTGTGAGCGCTTTTTTACCCCCCTTGGGATGTTCTAGAAGCATCTTTTCTCCATCCCAAGAATCATATTCTTCAATGTAAAAAATAGAATAATCTACATTCTAGAGAGTTGAGCCAAGTGTAATATTAATGGAAGGAAATAAAATTTCAAAAATGCATATTCTCCCTGTTGTTATATATTTCATTCATGGTGTGCAAAGCACATAAAATTTACTAATATTATAGTTATATATAACTTGGAAAATTGCCCGTGCGTTGCAACGGGAGAAAACCAGAAAATAATGGGATACAGAGCAGGCTTTGTGATAGGATTTAGTGATTTTATGGAAGGCCACAATCGAGGGGGGCGTTGGTAAGGAGGAGCTTAACTTGGGCAAGCAGAGATTACAGTTGAGAAGGGCGACCCCGAGGGAGGTCAATCGCACGGTTGCAAGCAGTGGCAACAAAGTTGTTCAGCTAATCATCAACCCAGGTAACAGCGTGCTCAAAATTTTCAAGCCTATTATTTTTGTACCGAGTGAATTTATATGTATCATAGTCAGGAATAATAAAGTTCAAGAATATATATAATATTGACAAAGTAACAAACATACAACGTCCAAAAGTTACACTAGTACACGACAAAGTGACGATCATTATGATGATCAAGATGACAAACATATTGTTTCTCATGCAGGTTACTGATCTATTAAGATCATCGTACTGCAGAGAGAAAGAAAATTTGTGTACCCGATCATCTTGAGATGCAAAGAATATATGCTAGCACCTGTTAGAGACACCTGCCTATCCATATTCCCAGTATCGCTACTTCGTTCGTTTCAATTCTATGCTGATATTCACAAAACAGTTTCTTCCTCCTGTGGTTAAGTGCTTAAAAAAGCAATATCGTTCCATCTCATTAGTTGAAGCTTATCAATGACTCATAGTATGAGAGAGCAAATATCAAACTGGGCAAGAAAGCTGGTTTATCATCAGTGGAATAGAAGTAGCTCTACTTCAGGCCCAGAAGACCAAATGGGCATTTGTTTTTTGTTTTTTCTTTTGCAATCAATACAAAACGTATCACATGTTTTTGAGGCCGACTGTTCAGAACTCAGAACAATCCCGCTATAAGTTGTCAGGACTGAACAATTGGACCAAGGAACTTCCAACAAATAATAAAACCATCTACAGTAGCAATCACAAACTTCACTCCTAACTCTGCGATGTTGAGCAAGATTTTACCTCTGCAGTTTGCACCTCATCCATAATATTCTTACGATGTGTCGAAGTTGAAAAAATAAAAATAAATAAATAATTGATTAGCTGAGAACTATTCAAAATAAAGGATCAATTCAGTATGAAGAACCATTTTTATTTTAAAAAATAGGTTACAGACAGAGTACAATTGAAATGTTCATTGTACTCTGCCTGTACTACTATATTGGGATCGATCAAAATGATTAAGTAGTTTTAAAATATTCAGAAAATTTTAAAAGGAAATGTTTAAAACTTTCCTTTTAATTTTTTTTGAATATTTTAAAACAACAATTGATGTATAAACATCTACTTTAGATGATCGTGTGCATACATACCTGAAGACATGAACTCATGCCCCTGGTTGTTGGCTTGAAAGATCGTCACTTTCCTACAATCACCAAATAGGATGAACGGTGTCCATGATGGTCATCTGGGTTTGTACGTATAGTTTTTCATCCGACGAGTATCTATGGCTAGCTAACCTGAAACAACCCAGCAGCTTGCTAAAAGCAGGCGTGTTCTGCCGTGTACTATCATCTTCTGACAAAATGAATTGCTCAGAAGTGGGTAGAGATTTCCAGTACGCACTGAAATTTGAACTTGCTGAAGTGCATTAAGAGCATACTGGTAATAATATGGCAGAGGTGAAGAGCATGCTCACAATCGCACTGAGATGGGAGAAGCGAAATTCCTGATAACCTAATGTTTTCTTTCTTTCTTAAAATAGGTATAGGGGTGACTGAAACTTAAAATCCACTAAGAAATAAAGGTCACGGTTCCAGGAAATGTACCATGACTGAATTCCCAAATGTTTGTCAAATGTTCGAAAGTCCAATTTAAGAGTTGTGGTCTGGAGCAGAGCAATAGAGTCAGAAGAAAAATAAAAAATAAAAAAATGGAACTACTCAATTATGGAGAAAAAAAAGGTAAAAGTAGTACAAACAGAGTACAATGGAGAGCTGCTAATATCACGGTGATAGATACCAAAAGTGAAAGAGACACCAAGGATACACTGCAAGTCTGCAACCTAGATTATCCAAGTTAATAAATACACTTTCATCCTAGATTGACCATATAGGACATTCATTAGACAAAGTTAAATAAGCTACTATGCTTGTTCTATAAGGCTAGAAGTTCTCACATTATTCGGAAAACAAAGAGGCAGGCACGCCAAATTCAGTGGCCATATCTTTATACAACACTGATCAAGGAAAGCCCTGTTATGAGGCTACCATTGGTACATCGTGTGTCTTAAGGTAGCTCTCCAACTACTCAATATATATAACTACCATTGGTACATCGTGTGTCTTAAGGTAGCTCTCCAACTACTCAATGGTGATCAAATCGACATGATCTGCGGCATCGGCTCATCAAGTAGACGCAGATCAGGATGTGCAGTACTCCACGGAAAGACATGCAAGCATAAGTAGGTGGCTAATTGAACGTGTGTACTGCATGATTTTCTGCTACCTGAAGTTAAATGTGAACAATCTAAGATGAATATAAATACTCATGTGTACCTGGATAAGGTTAATTTATCCTCCTTTGAATATAAATACCAGGATGATGTCAATTTATCCAAAATAAACCAGACAACAATCTGAGATGTAATGGACTCGATTTTGTATTGCCTCTGATATTCAACACATATCTAGTCAATGTGCATTATGATCCAATATCTTGGTTGTACAGACCCATATATGGTTTCACAAGAGAAACATCCAAGGTCTCAAAATGAAACTGACCTAACATGCAAGTGCTGATCCAATTAATGATACAACAGTAATTATATTTGGACGGCAGAATAGTAGAAATACACAAAGGCTCAAGCTTCTGTAATTACCTGTAGAGAAGAACTCCGCTAATGAGCTGATGCAGGGGATGAAATCTGAGTATTATTGAAGTGGGCAGCCAGCACGACCACCTCAGTGGCGCCCTAGGGGCGGAGCAGGATAATCTCGTCGTGGTAGCCCATCTGCTCGGCATGGAACTGGCTGTCAAGGTCGCCGGGCACCATGTAGAGCACGGCCACCTCCTTGGCTCTCTGGTCGGCGCTGAAGTTGCCCTCCATCTCGCCGATCTCCCAGGCGGCCCTTGATCTCCTGTGTCAAGGGGATGAGGTCGACGCATCCAGCGTCGGGGTGTAGCGGAGGATGTGCTGTTGGGATCTACGGTAGGGTGCGTCGACTGCAAAATAAAAAATCCTACGCGCAGAACAACCAAGAACATGCTATGGGAGATGGATCACAGATCGTTACCACTAGACGCGCAGTGCCGTGCAGCGGAATAAGAGTTGGGGCAGCGCGTCCGCGTGGATCGTCTCCTCCTCGTCCGATCTCCCTCGAATAGCCGATTGTCCGATCCCACGTACAAGTTCGCCGGAGGGGCGCAAGTGCACCGCCTCTAACGGTATCCGCGCGTGCAGGAGGAACACCGTGCGGCGGACTGCTAGGTCCGATCACACAGTCGGCGACGAGTGGAGGTGGCTATTCGCAACTCATGCAAAACCTAGTCGTAGAGCCGAAGCGATCCACGGTATGAGTGTGCCGCACCTCCACTTTATATAGGCGTCCGTCGCGGGCTCAACACTTGGGCCTCGCACGGACCCTAAAGCCCACATGTCTACTTGGCCACAATCTGAATACAGCTCGGATCACATCTGACCAGTGTCCTCGGATCCGACCTTGAAGGTTTCTTCCCTTAAGCGCGCGACCCCTTAGGTTCAAGTCGGCTTGGTCGCAGCTCGGATCACCTCCGAACTGCACGGTTGGTAGTGGCCTCTAGCAAGGCATGTCGAACACCAAACAGACTATGAAGCTGGTTAGGCGAACCTGTACAACGTGTAACACATCTGTTTTCTGATGATCGGAGTCGATGAGGACGTGACACGATCTACCCCTATCGGTCGGTCATCCGCCATCGGGGTTAACAGTGAAACGTAAACCCGAATCGTACTTGCGATGATCAATGAGATCAGTCAGTTCAGAAAATTCAGCGTGATCGGAGATTCAGATGTGATCTATCATTTCGTACCCGACACACAAACCGGTAGAATGCAATTCTATGCATAACTTTGTTTTGCAGGTTTGATGTGAATGGTATGGCTCACGTGTATGTGATGCATGTGTGTAATTTATACATGGCCTGCGTGTCATGTTTGTCAGCCGGCAGGAGCCAATGTGCTGTCATTATATTGTATAACGACCTGCGTGTCGACTTGTGACTCTATGTAAAATTCATTACTAGTTGTAGTAGTTGGATAATAGAGATCAGGTTGGTGGCTTGGCGTCCCGGCGTGACGAACAAGATGGAGTTCCTAGATGGTCATCGGAGTCGGAGCCAACCTGGAAGAACGTCCATGAAGGAGCTATACTATTTCACAATATGTGTTTATTTGTGATTGTTGTGCTTCTTTGTTTCTATGCATATTAGAATGGTAGAAAGATCCCTCATGAATATCAAGTAAATTGCCATTCCCGATGTTGCACCTTCGCATGTCAAGTACGTCTAGTAGTGGGCTCATAAAATTGAGGTACTGCTGGGTGTCCTTGAACTGAAGGGTTCGTGTCGGACACGGACATGCACTGCATCAGGTTATCTTGACAAGGCTATCAAAACAGTTTTGGGCCTTGTGGCAAAGAAGGTTGGGAGCCGGGGTATAAGATACCTTCCCGACCGACAGGAGTCGTATAGAGATACGATTAGCAAGGAGTTGCTTACCGAATAGGTATGTTGGCTAGCAGTAATGCTAAAGCTCACTAGTCGCATGCGCTAGTCGGATCCTGAATCACTGAGAGTTTGGGAGGGATGCTGACCAACTTTATTACCATAGCAAATACCATGCTGTTCTAAAAGACTCTCAAAAAGATATAAGTTTTTGCTCTAGTGCTTCACTTATATCTTTTAGAGCACGGTGGTGTCTTAATTTTGAAGAAATTGCTAGTCTCTCATGCTTCACTTATATCTTTTTGAGAGTCTTTTAGAACAGCATGGTATTTGCTATGGTCATAAAGTTGGTCCTAGAATGATGAACATCCAAGTTGGGTATAATAAAAATTATCATAGAAAAATAATTGGATGCCATGATCAATATGATGCTTGATAATTGTTTTGAGATATGGAGGTAGTGATATTAGAGTCATGCTAGTTGAGGTGATTAAGAAAAATACTTGTGTTAAGGGTTGTGATTCCCGTAGCATGCACGTATGGTGAACCGCTTTGTGATGAAGTTGGAGCACAATTTTATTTATTGAGTGTCTTCCTTATGAGTGGCGGTCGGAGACGAGCGATGGTCTTTTCCTACCAATCTATCCCCCTAGGAGCATGCGCGTAGTGCTTTGGTTTTTGATGACTTCTAAATTTTTGCAACAAGTATATGAGTTCTTTTGACTAATGTTGAGTCCACGGATTATACGCACCTCACCCTTCCACCATTGCTAGCCTCTCTTGTGTCGTGCAACTTTCGCCGGTATCATACACCCACCATATACCTTCCTCAAAACAGCCATCATACCTACCTATTATGGCATTTCCATAGCCATTCCGAGATATATTGCGATGCAACTTTCCACCGTCCGTTCATATGACAAGCATTACTTTTTTCCATATTGCTCTTTGCATGATCATGTAGTTGACATCGTATTTGTGGCAAGGCCACCTTCCATAATTTTCATACATGTCACTCTTGATTCATTGCATATCTCGGTACACCGCCGGAGGCTTCATATAGAGGCATATCTTGTTCTAGCTTTGAGTTGTAATTCTTGAGTTGTAAATCCATAAACGTGTGATGATCTTTATTATTAGAGCATTGTCCTGGTGAGAAAAGGATGATGAAGACTATGATTCCCCGCAAGTCGGGATGAGACTTCGAACTTTACAAAAAGAAAAAAAAGAAAAAAAAGAAAGGCCAAAAAAGAGAGAGAAAGGCCAAAGAAAAAAAAAAGAAAGAAGAAAAAAAAAAGAAAGAAAAAAAATAAAATGAGAGAAGAAGAGAGAAGGGACAATGTTACTATCTCTTTTCCACACTCGTGCTTCAAAATAGCACCATGATCTTCATGATAGAGAGTCTCATATGTTGTCACTTTCATTTACTAGTGGGAATTTTTCATTATAGAACTTGGCTTATATATTCCAATGATGGGCTTCCTCAAAAGTGCCCTAGGTCTTCGTGAGCAAGCGAGTTGGATGCACACCCACTTAGTTTCTTTTGTTGAGCTTTCATATATTAATAGCTCTAGCGCATCCGTTGCATGGCAATCCCTACTCACTCACACTGATATCTATTAATGGGCATCTCCATAGCCCGTTGATACGCCTAGTTGATGTGAGACTATCTTCTCCTTTTTTGTCTTCTCCACAACCACCATTCTATTCCACATATAGTGCTATGTCCATGGCTCACGCTCATGTATTGCGTGAAAGTTGAAAGAGTTTGAGATTATTAAAGTATGAAACAATTGCTTGGCTTGTCATCGGGGTTGTGCATGATTAAATACTTTGTGTGATGAAGATAGAGCAACAGCCAGACTATATGATTTTGTAGGGATAACTTTTTTTGGACATGTTATTTTGAGAAGACATGATTACTTTGATTAGTATGCTTCAAGTATCACCATTTTCATGTTAATAAGAACTTTTATTTTGTATCATTTGGATCTAAACATTCATGTCACATTAAAGAAAATTACATTGAGAATTATGCTAGGTAGCATTCCACATCAAAAGTTTCTTTTTTTATCATTTACCTACTCGAGGACGAGCAGGAATTAAGCTTGGGGATGCTTGATACGTCTCCAACGTATCTATAATTTTTGATTGTTCCATGCTATTATATTACCCCTTTTGGATGTTTATGGGCTTTATTTTACACATTTATATCATTTTTGGGACTAACCTACAAACTGGTGGCCCAGCCCGTATTGCTGTTTTTTTGCCTATTTCAGTATTTCGAAGAAAAGGAATATCAAACGGAGTCCAAACGGAATGAAACCTTCGGGAGCGTGATTTTTGGAACGAACGTGATCTAGAGGACTTGGAGTGCAAGTCAAGAAGCAGCCGAGGACTCCACGAGATAGGAGGGCGCCCCCCCTATAGGGCGCGCCCCCTGTCTCGTGGGCCCCTCGGGCGTCCACCGACGTACTTATTCCTCCTATATAAGCCTATGTACCCGGAAAACATCCAGGGAGCAGACGAAACATAATTTCCACTGCCGTAACCTTCTGTATCCGCGAGATCCCATCTTGGAGCCTTCGCCGGTGTTCTGTCGGAGGGGGAATCGACCACGGAGGGCTTCTACATCAACATCCTTGCCCCTCCGATGAGTTGTGAGTAGTTTACCACGGACCTACGGGTCCATAGTTTTAGCTAGATGGCTTTTTCTCTCTTTTTGGATCTCAATACAATGTTCCCCCCCTCTCTTGTGGAGATCTATTCGATGTAAACTCTTTTTGCGGTGTGTTTGTCGAGATCCGATGAATTGTGGGTTTATGATCAAGTTTATCTATGAATAATATTTGAATCTTCTCTGAATTCTTTTATGTATGATTGAGTTATCTTTGCAAGTCTCTTTTTTCCACCGTCCGCTCATATGACAAGCATTACTTTTTTCCATATTGCTCTTTGCATGATCATGTAGTTGATATCGTATTTGTGGCAAGGCCACCTTCCATAATTTTCATACATGTCACTCTTTGATTCATTGCATATCTCGACACCACCGGAGAGCTTCATATAGAGGCATATCTTGTTCTAGCTTTGAGTTGTAATTCTTGAGTTGTAAATCCATAAACGTGTGATGATCTTTATTATTAGAGCATTGTCCTGTGAGAAAAGGATGATGAAGATTATGATTCCTCAAGAAGTCGGGATGAGACTTTAACTTTACAAAAAGAAAAAAAAGAAAAGAAAGGCCAAAAAGAGAGAGAAAGGCCAAAGAAAAAAAAAAGAAAGAAGAAAAAAAAAAGAAAGAAAGAAAATAAAATGAGAGAAAGAAGAGAGAAGGGACAATGTTACTATCTCTTTTCCACACTCGTGTTTCAAAATAGCACCATGATCTTCATGATAGAGAGTCTCATATGTTGTCACTCTCATTTACTAGTGAATTTTCATTATAGAACTTGGCTTATATATTCCAATGATGGGCTTCTTCAAAAGTGCCCTAGGTCTTCGTGGAGCAAGCGAGTTGGATGCACACCCACTTAGTTTCTTTTGTTGAGCTTTCACATATTAATAGCTCTAAGCGATCCGTTGTATGGCAATCCCTACTCACTCACACCTGAGATCTGCCAATGGGCATCTCCATAGCTCCGCTGATACGCCTAGTTGATGTGAGACTATCTTCTCCTTTTGTCTTCTCCACAACCACCATTCTATTCCACATATAGTGTTATATCCATGGCTCACGCTCATGTATTGCGTGAAAGTTGAAAGAGTTTGAGATTATTAAAGTATGAAACAATTGCTTGGCTTGTCATCGGGGTTGTGCATGATTAAATACTTTGTGTGATGAAGATAGAGCAACAGCCGGACTATATATGATTTTGTAGGGATAACTTTTTTGGACATGTTATTTTGAGAAGACATGATTACTTTGATTAGTATGCTTCAAGTATCACCATTTTCATGTTAATAAGAACTTTTATTTTGTATCATTTGGATCTAAACATTCATGTCACATTAAAGAAAATTACATTGAGAATTATGCTAGGTAGCATTCCACATCAAAAGTTTCTTTTTTATCATTTACCTACTGAGGACGAAAAGCAGGAATTAAGCTTGGGGATGCTTGATACGCCTCCAACGTATCTATAATTTTTGATTGTTCCATGCTATTATATTACCCTTTTGGATGTTTATGGGCTTTATTTTACACATTTATATCATTTTTGGGACTAACCTACAAACTCCCCGTGGCCCAGCCCGTATTGTCGCTTGTTTTGCCTATTTCAAGATTTCAAGAAAAGGAATATCAAGCGAGTCCAAACGGAATGAAACCTTCGGAGCGTGATTTTTGGAACGAACGTGATCTAGAAGAGATTTGAGTGCAAGTCAAGAAGAAGCCGAGGACTCCACGAGATGGGAGGGCGCCCTATATGGGGCCCCCATCCTCGTGGGCCTCAAGGCCCACCGACGCATTTATTCCTCCTATATAAGCCTATGTACCCTAAAACATCCGGGGAGCGGGCGAAACATAATTTCCACCGCCAGAATCCTTCAGATCCGCCGAGATCCCATCTTGGAGCCTTCACAGGTGTTCGCTCGAGGGGAATCGATTAACGGAGGCTTACATCAACATCCTTGCCCTGTCCGATGAGTTGTGAGTAGTTTACCTACGGACCTACGGGTCCATAGTTTTTAGCTAGATGGCTTTTCTCTCTTTTGGATCTCAATACAATGTTCCCCTCTCTTGTGGAGATCTATTCGATGTAAACTCTTTTTGCGGTGTGTGTTGTCGAGATCCCATGAATTGTGGGTTTATGATCAAGTTTATCTATGAATAATATTTGAATCTTCTCTGAATTCTTTTATGTATGATTGAGTTATCTTTGCAAGTCTCTTTGAATTATCAGTTTGGTCAGGTTTACTAGATTGATCTTTCTTGCCATGGGAGAAGTGCTTAGCTTTGGGTGCAATCTTGCGGTGTCCTTACCCAGTGATGAAAGGGTTGCAAAACGTATTGTATTGTTGCCATCGAGGATAAAAAGATGGGGTTTATATCATATTGCTTGAGTTTATCCTCTACATCATGTCATCTTGCTTGTCGTTACTCTGTTCTTATGAACTTAATACTCTAGATCACGGCGAGGTGATTGGTCGATGTGTGGAGTAATAGTAGTAGATGCAGGCAGAGTCGGTTTACTTGTTGGACGTGATGCATATATACATGATCATGCCTAGATAATATCATAATTATTCGCTTTTCTATCAATTGCTTTCGACGATAATTTGTTCACCCACCGTAATACTTATGCTATCTTGGGAGAAGCCACTAGTGAAACCTATGGCCCCCGGGTCTATCTCTTATCATATTTGCTTCCAATCTACCTTTACTTGCATCTTTACTTTTTGCATCTATATTATAAAATACCAAAAATATATTTATCTTATCATACTATCTTTATTAGATCCCACTTTACTGAAGTGGCCGTGAAGGGATTGACAACCCCTTTATTGCGTTGCTTGCGCCTCTTTGTTTGTTTGTGTAGGTGTGTGGGACTTTTGAGGAGCCTCCTCACCGATTGATACCTTGGTTCTCAAAAAGCTGAGGAAATACTTACGCTACTATTGCTGCACTTCACCCTTTCTCTTCAAGGAAAACCAACATAAGCTCAAGAGACGAAAGCACCTCATTTATATGTTATCGGGCTCCAAAGAAGGACTATCATCCTTATGCTAGCCCGACCTCTTTCTCGCTCCAAAGGTGATCGACCACAAACCGGATTATCTCATAATCACTCTTCAGCATGGCCATGCTTATCCCGGTCGGATCACACGAGGGGCCCGGAGTATATCTCTCCGATCGGAGGGCAAATCCATCTTGCTTGACCATGTCTCGCAAAGCATGGGGTAGACAAACCCGAAACCTACCTTTGTAACTACCCAACACTGGAGTAGCGCTTGAGTCGGCCCAAAGCAGTGTCTCATCACCATCCCGAGTACATGCGTCGGCTCGTGTCTTAGTACATAGAACGTATGTTGTACTAGAGACTCACAGATGACATATCGCTGCGTCTCATAGTTTGGATCTCATCTGACTTGGACCTTATCTCGACTCGGACTCGGACTACGTCGAATCCAACGAACCTTTCCAAATCCATATTATCCGGTTAGCATCCAATGTTCCATGGCTAGTGAGACCAACCATCGCACAAGTGTCATTTGCTAGTCTAGTCGGTTTGTGCGCCCACACATCCTTTCGACTAGGGACCTTTTAGGACAGCCATCATACAATGCATAGTCCCACAAAACAAGTCACGTGATTTATTTATACACATCATTGATAATGTCCAAGGACTATCTTTATTCATAAACACATAGGAAATATCATCATACATGATTGCCTCTAGGGCATATCTCCAACATGTGCGCATGACTTAATGCAAGTCTGATGATCTCGAGCATGCAGATGTCGACGCCACAGACCGTCCCCACACAGGGGTAGTGGTGGAATCCGCTGATTGCCTTGCAGCCACCACCGTCGTCCTCATCCTTGAAGGCAACAATGTCGGTCGGGGAGGAGAAGATGGCTGACAAAGGGGAGGGGGATCCTGACGATGACCACGACGTCGGCCCTAGGGTTGGAGCGGCCGAGCCGCATGCAGCATCTCCTCACGTGGAAGAGCGGCGTCAGGGGCGCACGGCCGCGCCATCGCCCGACAAGAAGCACGCGGAGGTTCCTCTCCCGTCGCGTGAGATTGTGGAGGATCTGGACCTGGAGGAGATCGAGTAGGAACCAGGCGGAGGAGGCGACACTAACTCGAGGGAGTTGGTTGGCCGATGGAGAGCGATAGCGGCAGAGGAGGAAGGGAAATATGAGTTGGGGAATAGGAAGGAGTGCGGGTTGACCATGGCGAGGTGAATCGCGGGAGACCGGGAGCCAGGGACGGGCTAGGAAGTTTTTCTTAGGGGGGTTCGATTGGATCGGCTTCGTTCGATGTTTCGCCCTGGCCGGGTGGGCTTGGTCGGCTCGGTGGGCCGTTCGCTCGTGACGAGGCGAGAGAGCGCAGGCAAAAGAAGTATGGCAAGAAGCGGATATGTCAACTAAAAATTGAATCGTTTTTTTTCAGCTTTTTCTTTAACTCGTGGATGGCATGGTGGGTAATTTTTAGCGAAGTTTTAGGGGTAACTTAATGACGGTGAGCAGGCGGGCAGAAGCAATAGCCGTTTTATTATTAGGGAAAGATTAACTGATGACTTGTATCACATGAATATATATTTCATGATGTGCAAAGCACATACAGTTTACTAATATTATAGTTATATATAATCACATGAAACCACAGTCACAGTGTACACACTACTGCAGGACCGCTGGATCACGCCCGACGAGAAGAGCAACTAGTATCTTGGTCAGAACTCTTGACACAAAGAAAGACCGGTCCTTGGGAATGAATGTACACGAGTCGTAAAGCGGCAAGTGTATGTAGCTCTTCACTCCGTGTACAACGAAGTGTCCGTCACTGTATAAGTCAGGACCAGTAATCCTCACGGAGTTCATGTCAACGACTCTGGTGACATCACCAGTGGAAGGCGACCACACAATCGTAGTCACTGATGTGAGACAAAAGCCAAACGCAGCTGTTCTAAGCCTCAAGGATGGGTACGAGGAAAGCTTCGAGACGGGATATGACCCAAGGGCCATTTGCTTGAGCAAAAGAGCACGAAGCGGGCCTCCGGAGCAAGCGGCCTCGAAGGCAGCATCTGGGACGGCGAAGACGGTGACAGGACCACGCCGAATCGCGAGCATTCTCGAGTCCACCGTAACCGGCAGCGCGGACGCCATGCGCTCGTAGCCGAACAGCCGAAGCACCTTGGCTAGATGCTCCAATTTCTCATCCATATCCACGGCCGACAATCCTGTCTTCATGACCTCCTCCAAGACAGCAGCATCGGGCTTGACCTCGCTCTCGGACGACGACTGCGCTATGGGGCCAGGCGGCTCCTGGCGTCGGGAGAAGGAGAGGGACGTGATGTGCTGGGGGCCGGAGGAGGAGGGAACGGTGAGCTGCCTGCTAACATGAAGCGCAGCAACGAGGAAAGGGAGGATCATAGCAAGAAAAGTGGGGCAATTCGCCATGGCTAGCTGAACGCAGGCGGGGCGGAGGTCGGCGACGACGCGTGCGGGGCGAGGTTGAGTATGACACCCGGACGCTGGACGAAGGACAGCGTGGTGGCGCGGCGGATCTCCCAGTGGCAAAGCAGCGAAGAGTGAGGAGGGGTTCGACGGTGGAGAGGCTCACGGGATAGGCGGCGCCGGCGTCAACATGGAGCTGACCGGGGCTCGGCTACCTGGCGGCGGGGAGGTGAGTGGGTGCTGTCCCATACTTCTCCTTAGGGTTTTGACGTTCTTAAGGCCCAACTTCCTGGAGGCCCCCTTCTCCTGCTTTAAAAATTCGTCAGTACCAGCAACTTGGGCCCGGCCCATATACGTGCATTGCTCGCCTTCTGCGCCGCGCAAGGGAACTGGATGGGCCAGCCCACGATTCCGCAAGGGCAACGCGAAAAAAGACCGCCAAAAATACCTGGCGACCTCGTGCTTCCATACGGAGAGACTAACCACTAGAGCAGCTTACTGCTTGTGAATATTCACACGCGAAGTACTTAAAGAATAGAAATGTAGATGCGCAATTTATTGCGCATCACACTGTAGCGTTTATATTTTCTAATTATTTGAAAACATGTTCACATATAACAGATGAAGTTCATGTATTCAAGAAAAAGTTCATGCATTCAAAAAAAAGTTTATGAATTCAAAAGAAGTTCATCAATTTTCAAAAAAAGGTCATCAATTTGAAAAAGTTCATCTAAATTGAAAAAAGTTCATTTATTTTGAAAAAAGGTTCATCAATTTTTTAAAAAGTTCATCAATTTTGAGAAAAAGGGTTTATTATTTTTGAAAAAAAGTTCAAAAAATGTAAAAGGCTCATCAAATTTGAAAAATATGTTCCTCAGTTTTGAAAAAGGTTCATCAATTTGAAAAAAAAAGTTCATGAGTTTCGAAAAATTCAGTTCATGGATTTAGAAAAGAAGTTCATCTATTTGAAGAAAACAATTACGAATTTGGAAAAATAACGTAGAAAAGGGTAGAGAAAGAAGGAAAAAGGAAATAGAGGAATGTAGAAATGAATGAAAACATGTATATTATCACAGCTGCTGTGGTGGTCGAGTTGGTTACGCGTCTACTCCCTCCGTTCCAAAATAGATGACTCAACTTTATACTAACATTAGTACAAAGTTGAGTCATCTATTTTGGAACGGATGGAGTATATGTGATGACCCGCAACGCTTGTCCGAATCACAGATCGCGCGCATTTTTTTTTTTGCAGTTTATCTTGTGTGTTTAGGAAACAGAAAAAATGCAATATGGGCCGGCCCGACTAAGACGCGGGGTAGCTGCTTTAGGCGCCGGTTAGCGAAAAACAGTAAAAATCGGAATTGCCTGGAGCGCGAGAGCAACTAATTAACGAGTGCTCCTTCGGGAGCCTCGCAACGATCAGCGTCACTTGGCGCACTCTCAGCCATTCGCCACCTGTCGTGCTTTGGGCGCTCCCTCCGGTTTTTATTTTCTTATTTTCTCACAGGCGTTGTCGGCTTTTTGAATGGTTTTTTCTCCGGGTATTTTCGACGTTTCGGTTTTCTACTGGTCTTCCTTAGCTTTTGGGTCGAAAAAGAAATTCAAAAAAATTGTGTGAAAAAACACGTTTTTTTTCTTTCACGTGAGTCACGTTTTTGCTTTCGCGAAAGACGCGCGGTTGTGCTTTCGCGAGAGTCACGGCCGTGCCTTTCGGAAACGAAAAAAAAAGCGTTTTCTGTTTTTTCTTTCCTTCCGCGAGAGGCACGGTTGTGCTTTCGCGAGAGTCACGGCCTTGCCTTTCGGAAACGGAAAAACGCGTTTTCTGTTTTTTCTTTCCTTCCGCGAGAGGCACAGTTGTGCTTTCGTGAGAGTCACGTCCGTGCCTTACGGAAATTGAAAAAACATATTTTTTGTTTTTTTCTTCTGCGAGAGGCGCGGTTTTGCTTCCACGAGAGGCACGGTTGTGCTTTCACGAGAGTCGCGGCCGTGCCTTTCGGAAAAGAAAAAAAAACTTGTTTTCTGTTTTTTTATTCCGCGAGAGGCACAACTGTGGCTTTCGTAAAAGGAAAAAAAACACGTTTTCTGTTTTTTTTATTCCGCGAGAGTCACGGCCGTGCCTCTCAGAAACAAAAAAAACGCATTTTCTGGTTTTTTTCCTTTCGTGAGAGGCACGGTTTTGCTTCCGCGAGAGGCACGATTGTGCTTTTGCGCGAGTCACGGCGTGCTCTCGAAGCGGAAAAAGAACCGTTTTCTGTTTTTTCTTCGAGAGAGCGCGGTTGTGCTTTTGCGAGAAACGCGGGTGTGCTTCGCGAGAGGCAGGCATGCCTCTTTCGGGAAGGAAAAACCTGTGCTCTGGGTTGGTTTTTGTTCGATTTTTTTGTTCGGTTTTTTCGTGAAAAAAGTTAAGTCAAAAACCTATCAACATGGGATCTAGTTTTGGAGATCTCACTTGAAAAATTCAGCGTGAAAGCGATTCAAAATTTGGATGCCGACGGTTTAAGTGATAAAACATTTTGGATAAGCAGATCTATCAAAGGAAAACTCGAGGTTGCGACAAGTGGGCGCACATGCAGCGCGCCACTTGTGCGCAACTAAAAGGAAATGAAATAATTGTTTTTAGTAACGGTGAAAATGATAGTTATAACGAAAGTACTCCTCAACGGTGATTTGGCGGGGCGCGCCTAGCGGAAGATTCGAGCCATCACCGCTTCTAGGCTGCTAGTGCTACCGGGCCAGCCGTGGCCGAAAGGAGAAATACCAATTGGCCCAAGTGCGATGTACCAGCCCAGCACCTGTCTCCCCCTGCTCTCCTACCTGCTCAGTCCTCACCCACAAGCTCACCCAGGCCGAGCACCGAAGAAAACGGCGGAGCCGTCCCTAAAACATCTCCAACAGCCGTGCTAAGCGCTCTTGCATAAAACTCTGTTGCCAGCCTTCTTGCATTTGGTTTAGCGCCATTGCTACTACTTGCTCCAAAGCCAAGCGCTATAATGCAGCTTCATGGCCTTATCAGCCAGACGCAGAAAAAAATCAGCGCTCGCGACTCAGCTGAGCATTTATGCATATATGATATTTTGGACACAAAATGAGTTTGAAACATTCATCAAAATGCAATGAACATGTGAAATTTGACACAAACAAGTTGATGAATAAAAGTTCATGCCCACAAGTTCAAAATCATGCTCACAAGTTCATCAACCAAGTTCAAATGCAAACTAAAGTTCAAGACATGAAAGACACATCAATCTTCATCTTCCTCGTCTTCGTCCTCATCTTCGAAGAAGCGACTCTTCCACCAAGAAGATGAATCTTCCTCCCTCTCCTCATCACGCACGCATCACGTGAAGCTCTTTGTGTTGGCAAGATCTTCACGGCATCTTCATGGGAATGTGTGTGAGAAGGCACATCGAAGACATTCCACCCATGGCGGCCGGAGGTGCACCCATGCCTCCCATGAGAGAAGCAAAACTCATGCCTCCCATGGCGGCCATAGCGTCGGAGGTGCTCCAAAGCCACCCATGCCTCCCATGGAAGCGAGGTGCACCCATGCCTCCCATGGCGGGGAGGGCACCCATGCCTCCCATGGCGGCGGATGTGCACCCATGTCTCCCATGGCTCAAGCCACCCATGCCTCCCATGGCGCCGAGGCCACCGCCACCCATGGCGCCGAAGCCACCGCCACCCATGGCGCCGAGGCCACCGCCACCCATTGCACCTGAACCATGGCTCTTTTTGGATCAAGACTTCTTGTTGGGCAAGATTGACATACTCCTTTTGCGCGCATTGAGGTTAGATGTGTCCAAGAAGAACAAGTGCTTCTCCCATTCCAACAACAGCTCGCTCCTCATTGCTCACTTTCCTCTCCTCCAAAGCCACCTTTCTCTCATCGGCGCCACCCTTCTCTCCTCGGCCTCCAACCTCCTCTCCTCGGCCACGACATCTTGGTTCCTTGCCATTTCCTCACCTCATTGGCTTTGACCCTTGCCTTCTCTAATAGCTTCCATAGCATTTTTGAGCTCATCATCTCCTTTCCTCTTCTTCTTTTCGGTTTTGTCTTTCTTGCACCCATCCGGTCGAGTTTGGCCAGTATGAAACCGAGTTCGATGTGGGGCTTCTCTTGGCGTCATCACTTGATGCATCATCCTCCTCATCATCATCATTCATCTCAATTGCTCGCTTCCGTTTGTTGATCAAATGCATATCCTCCAAACCATCGCGCTTCTTCCATTTCTCATCATCCTTTAACACTTCATAGCAATGAGGCAAGGTAAAGATCCTGCCTTTCCAGATCTTCCCCTTCTTGGTTGTCCTTGTCTCTTCTTTGAACAAGTTTTGTGCAATGTTGTACTACAAGAAAAACAAAACAAGTTAGCGCCGGTCACCAAAAACAAGTATGATGAACATATATGAGATGCCACTTACTCGATCATCCTCATTTGTGCCACTTGGGTTAATCTTGTCCTTGACTTTTGTGCGGTCGCACTTTTGACAATCCAAGTTGATTGTCGACCATCGAGACGAAGTGATCTCTCGGGCGGTCAATTCCACTCACGTTGTGAGCATCAAAGTGTTCTTTCATTACGCCTCAATCTGCGTCTCTACTTTGATCACCTCCAATGGATGGATCCTCAACCTTGCAAATAAGTATAGCATAGTAACTTGTCATCGTTGGTGGAGTAATTGCCGCTCTTCCTTTCGGGCGCCGACAATTCCCTCACCCTCCTGGTCCACCTCAAACTCATGGTCTTCGAAATGGATGTCATTGGTTTGAGACCAATGCGAATTATGATCCAACACCCATAGTGGACATGTATGCATCATCGAGACTACAAAGTTTTTGAACAATGCAAATAAGTTTATCTATATGTGATGATGCATTGAAAAATAAGAAGAAAAGAAAAGTTGGAAAGTTTTTATTCGCGAGAGTCACGGCCGTGCCTCTCGAAACAAAAAGCGCATTTTCTGGTTTTTTCCCTTCGTGAGAGGCGCGGTTTTGCTTCGCGAAGACGCGATTGTGCTTTTGCGAGTCACGGCCGTGCCTCTCGAAGCGGAAAAAGAACACGTTTCTGTTTTTTCTTCGAGAGAACGCGGTTGTGCTTTTGCGAGAGGCACGGGTGTGCTTTCGCGAGAGGCACGGGCATGCCTCTTTCGGAAAGGGAAAAAACCTGTGCTCCTGGGTTGGTTTTTTTGTTCGATTTTTTTGTTCGGTTTTTTCGTGAAAAAAAGTTCGTCAAAAACCTATCAACATGGGATCTAGTTTTGGAGATCTCACGCGAAAAATTCAACGTGAAAACGATTCAAAATTTGGACGCACGGTTTAAGTGATAAAACATTTTGGATAAACAGATCTATCAAAAAGGAAAACTCCCGGGTTGCGACAAGTGGCGCACATGCAGCGCGCCACTTATGCAACTAGGAAATGAAATAATTGTTTTTAGTAACAGGTGAAAATGATAGTTATAACGAAAGTACTCCTCAACCAGTGATTTGGCGGGAGCGCCCTAGCGGAAGTTTCGAGCCATCCTGCTTCTAGGCTGCTAGTGCTACCGGGCCAGCCGTGGACGAAAAAGGAGAAATACCAATTGGCCCAATTGCGATGTACCAGCCCAGCACCCTGTCTCCCCTGCTCTCCTACCCTGCTCAGTCCTCACCCCACAAGCTCACCCCGAAGCCGAGCACCAGAAGAGAACGGCGGAGCCGTCCCTAAGAGCATCTCCAACAGCCGTGCTAAAGCGCCGTGCGCAAAAAACCTGTTTGCCAGCGCTTCTTGGCTGGTTTAACCTCTGCCTTGCTAGCTCAATGAAGCGCTATAATGCAGCTTCAGCAGCCTCCAAAGCTCGAGAGCGCAAAAATACAGCGCACGCGACTCGCTGGGCATTTATGCATATATGATATTTTGGACACAAAATGAGTTTGAAACATTCATCAAAATGCAATGAACATGTGAAATTTGACACAAACAAGTTGATGAATAAAAGTTCATGCCCACAAGTTCAAAATCATGCTCACAAGTTCATCCAACCAAGTTCAAATGCAAACTAAAGTTCAAGACATGAAAGACACATCAATCTTCATCTTCCTCGTCTTCGTCCTCATCTTCCGAAGACGACTCTTCCGCCTCCGAAGATGAATCTTCCTCCCTCTCCTCATCACGCACGCATCACGTGAAGCTCATTGTGTTGGCAAGATCTTCACGGCATCTTCATGGGAATGTGTGTGAGAAGGCACATCGAACATTCCACCCATGGCGGAGGTGCACCCATGCCTCCCATGAGAGAAGCAAAACTCATGCCTCCCATGGCGGCCATAGCGTCGGAGGGTGCTCCAAAGCCACCCATGCCTCCCATGGAAGCCGGAGGTGCACCCATGCCTCCCATGGCGGCCGGAGGTGCACCCATGCCTCCCATGGCGGCCGGATGTGCACCCATGTCTCCCATGGCTCCGAAGCCACCCATGCCTCCCATGGCGCCGAGGCCACCGCCACCCATGGCGCCGAAGCCACCGCCACCCATGGCGCCGAGGCCACCGCCACCCATTGCACGAACCATGGCTCTTTTTTGGATCAAGACTTCTTGTTGGGCAAGATTGACATACTCCTTTTGCGCCGCATTGAGGTTAGATGTGTCCAAGAAGAACAAGTGCTTCTCCCATTCCAACAACTTAGCTCGCTCCTCATTGCTCACTTTCCTCTCCTCCAAAGCCACCTTTCTCTCATCGGCCGCCACCCTTCTCTCCTCGGCCTCCAACCTCCTCTCCTCGGCCACGACATCTTGGTTCCTTGCCATTTTCCTCACCTCATTGGCTTTGACCCTTGCCTTCACAATAGCTTCCATAGCATTTTTGAGCTCATCATCTCCTTTCCTCTTCTTCTTTTCGGTTTTGTCTTTCTTGCACCCATCCGGTCAGTTTGGCTTCGAGTATGAAACCGAGTTCGGTGTGGGGCTTCTCTTGGCGTCATCACTTGATGCATCATCCTCCTCATCATCATCATTCATCTCAATTGCTCGCTTCCGTTTGTTGATCAAATGCATATCCTCCAAACCATCGCGCTTCTTCCATTTCTCATCATCCTTTAACACTTCATAGCAATGAGGCAAGGTAAAGATCCTGCCTTTCCAGATCTTCCCCTTCTTGGTTGTCCTTGTCTCTTCTTTGAACAAGTTTTGTGCAATGTTGTACTACAAGAAAAACAAAACAAGTTAGCACTTCGGTCACCAAAAACAAGTATGATGAACATATATGAGATGCCACTTACTCGATCATCCTCATTTGTGCCACTTGGGTTAATCTTGTCCTTGACTTTTGTGCGGCCGCCCACTTTTGACAATCAAGTTGATTGTCGACCATCGAGACGAAGTGATCTCTCGGGCGGTCAATTCCACTCACGTTGTGAGCATCAAAGTGTTCTTTCATTAAGCCCCCAATCGCGTCTCTACTTTGATCACCTCAATGGATGGATCCCTCAACCTTGCAAATAAGTATAGCATAGTAACTTGTCATCGTTGGTGGAGTAATTGCCGCTCTTCCTTTGGCGCCTCGACAATTCCCTCACCCTCCTCGTCCACCTCAAACTCATGGTCTTGAAATGGATGTCATTGGTTTGAGACCAATCTGGTGTTGGACCCAACACCCATAGTGGACATGTATGCATCATCGTTGAGACTACAAAGTTTTTTGAACAATGCAAATAAGCTATCTATATGTGATGATGCATTGAAAAAATAAGAAGAAAAGAAAAGTTGGAAAATTTTTCACCTTGGGGGCATTTAAATCGAACACGTGGTGCGTGTCGTGGCGGCTCAATAGTGAGCTTCGCCGTAACCGGTAGCCGCCGCGACCATCGAACACCTGCAAGCTTCTTTCCCTCGCCGTGGTGCGGGCCGTCCGCCGCCTTGTTTTTCTTCGCGGATGTTTTGCCTTCCTCGTCGCGCCGCATTGGGGACCTTCTTCAGCGGTGCGGCGGCGTGGCGCAGAGACGGCGCGGCAGCGCCACCAGCGCCGTGGTCATCCGCGGCGGCAAGAAAGAAACTGCGCCGAGGCCGGCGCTTGGCGGAACTCGGCGGTGGCGGCCTTGATGCTTCAGCGCTAGGGTTTCAGCGTCGGCGGCGGCGGCGACGGGGGGAGGGTCGCGGCTGTACTGGCGAGTGAAAGCGGGCGCGGTGTCTTGGCGTCCATGGGTGGGTGGCGGGCGGCGCCCGGCCTTGTGGCGTGGGGCGAGGAGAGAGAAGTGCAGAGCGAGCTCGAGTGTGCTTGCGTATGGTGGCGCCGAAAATACACCAGCAGGTGTAAGTGTGACCACGGCGCGGAGCTCCGCCCGGCGCCGGCCTCTGTAGCAGCCTCTTCTTGCCACGGATGACCACGGCGCGGGTGGCGTCGCGCTGGGCGCCGTCCGTACGCCGCCACCGCACCGTTGAAGAAGGTCCCCAATGTCTGGCGTGGGCGAGGAAGGGATGGGAGGCATGGGTGCACCTCCGCCGCCATGGGAGGCATGGGTGGCTTTGGAGCACCCTCCAACGCTATGGCCGCCATGGAAGGCATGAGTTTTGCTTCTCTCATGGGAGGCATGGGTGCACCTCCGGCCGCCATGGGAGGCATGGGTGGCTTTGGAGCACCCTCCGACGCTATGGCCGCCATGGGAGGCATGGGTTTTGCTTCTCTCATGGGAGGCATGGGTGCATCTCCGGCCGCCATGGGTGGAATGTCTTTCGATGTGCCTTGTCACACATATTCCCATGAAGATGCCGTTGAAGATCTTGCCAACACCGTCGGAGCTTCACGTATGCGGTGCATGATGAGGAGAGGGAGGAAGATTCATCTTCCGAGGCGGAAGAGTCGTCTTCGGAAGATGAGGACGAAGACGAAGAAGATGAAGATTGATGTGTCTTTCATGTCTTGAACTTTAGTTTGCATTTGAACTTGGTTGGATGAACTTGTGGGCATGATTTTGAACTTGTGGGCATGAACTTTTATTCATCAACTTGTTTATGTCAAATTTCACATGTTCATTGCATTTTGATGAATGTTTCAAACTCATTTTGTGTCCAAAACATCATATATGCATAAATGTCCGGCGAGTCGCGCGCGCTGTATTTTTGCGCTCTGCTGGAGCGGCGCGCGCGCGCTGCATTATAGCGCTTCTGCTGGAGCCAGTGCAGGCGGGCGCGCTAACCCAGCCACAGCGCGCGCGGCAAACAGGTTTTTTGCTCGCGGCGCTTTAGCGCGGCCGTTGGAGATGCTCTCAACCGCGCGCCCAACCCGTTATAGTCCGCGCGCCGTTTTTGCGCGTCCGCTGGAGCGACCCGCCGCGTTGCGCGCGCTAAAACGGTCTAATTTGCGGCGCGGCGCTAGTTTAGTGCGGCGGTTGGAGATGCTCTAACCCTACCGCACCTCTGTACCGGAGCCGAGAGATGGCCGGAGCGCCAGCCCGCTGCCGCCCGCGCCCTCACGCAAGCCTCGCGCCTCGTCTCGTCCCCGCGTTCTCGGCATTTTGGCAGGCACGGCTGCAGCCCGCATCAGGCAGGCAACGCGTACGGCGAGGACTGCGCACGGCGCACGCGGTACGTCCATCGATCACCAAGACTGCGCAGCATGATATCAAGTCGTTGCAGCATCGTGACCCCGTGAGTCTACTGCCTTCTCAATTTCTGCCCCCCCTCTCCCGTTGAGCATAGAGGATGAGCCTTAATGTATGGATTAATTCGTTGTAGCATGAGTACACACCGTTTTTCTTCTTCTTCGTGAATTTCATGAATTAGAGCAATAATTTTCAGATGCTAAATGCAGTATTTATAAAATAGATGTAGTGGCAGGACTTGTATAATCCAACCTAATTATACTACATTGTAAAAAAAAGACTTAATTGTACTCTCATCATAATAATACCTTTTTAAAACCAATGACTTAACTGAAGCGACAATTCAACAATAATGCTAGATGCCTAGATGACATCCTTAGAGGAAAAAAAATGCAACTTGTACTGCTACCTGATTTTATTCTTGTCTTGATAAATAACTCTATCAAACCCATTAAAAGAAAATGTATTGGTGCTCTTTCCAAGCAGCATTGAGTCAAACTTGTGTTCAGACGCACCTTGGAAAGTAACATAATTCCTCTAGGATCAGTTTTGTACAAGTTCAGTGTACTTTGCGCAGGCAAATGGCTACATAAAAGTTGAGTAAAAGAAAATAGTGAACAACAAATTTTAACGGATATAGAAACTGAGCCGTGCAATCAAGCCTCAAGATCCATGTCTTCAAGCTGAAAATCGGCGTCTTAATCATTTGGTGAATCATCATCGTCTTCATCGTTGCTCTCCATGTCTTGATCATATTCTGCCACTTTTAATTCAGCCCTCAACTCTTCATCATGCACAACTAGCCTTGTTCCTGAGTGGTTCTGAGTGTAGGTGATATAAGGGCCTATGGGTCGTGCAATAGACTCGCCAGGATCAGGATGTACTCTCCTAGGGAAGTTGCGACCTGCTAGAGAAGTCAGCGCACCCATAGCTTCATCAACTTGAGACCAAAAGTAGTGGTGTTTCACCGTCCATTACTTGAGCTTGATGTTCATGGACCATTTCAGCATTGGTATCAACCCATTCATTATACCACTGAAATTCTTCTAGGACAAGTGGATTAGGTATCGTTGATTTCGAGCCTTGCTCACGCAGATTTTGAAACCTAGCTTCAATTTTCCGGTTGTAGGAGACATATGATAGCTTGTTCAATCTCTTGTACTCTAGACGGTTTCTCCCTTTGGTGTGGATCTGCAAGCACACAAATATGTGAGAAGCTACTGAAATTAGCCTATCAAACTAGCCAACTAATGGCTACTTACATGAGCAAATACACTCCTATTGCGCTCGCAGCCAGATGCTGAACACCATAGACTAATGATTCACTTTGCAAGAGTTTGGAGGTCAAAAGCAAGGCCACCATAAGCACTCCACCAAAGAACTACAAAATCAGCAAGTCCAACATTAAAGAGAAGGCCAAAATAACCAGCAACTAATGGAATAATTGAGTTGAAAAAGAAGACACAAGCTGCCATAAAATTTATACTTATGAGGGCTCTTTTTGTCGCGGTCTTTAATTGACAATGGCTTCAAGAAACATTCACGTTCCGTCCGCTCATAGTCGTCAGCTTCCCTACTTATAGTTGCTTGTAGGTCATCATCGGGCTCCATCTTCCATAGCACATCATTGAACATTCAACGGAGACGGGTAGCTTGCCTTTGTTGGCCTCCCTAATACAACAACGACAAAGCCTTTAGTCTCAAACAAGTTGGGTTAGGCTACGGGTGAAACCCATAAGATCTCGCGACCAACTCATGGTTCTGGCACATGGGTAGCAATCTTCCACGCACTCCTATTCATGGCTAGTTCTTTGGTGATACTCCAGTCCTTCAGATCTCTCTTTACGGACTCCTCCCATGTCAAGTTCGGTCTACCCCGACCTCTCTTGACATTATCAGCACGCTTTAGCCGTCCGCATGCGCTGGAGCTTCTGGAGGCCTGCGTTGAATATGCGCAAACCATCTCAAACGGTGTTGGACAAGCTTCTCTTTAATCGGTGCTACCCCAAGTCTATCTCGTATATCATCATTCCGGACTCCTTCCTTGTGTGGCCACACATCCATCTCAACATGCGCATCTCCGCCACATCTAACTGTTGAACGTGTCGCTTCTTAGTCGGCCAACACTCGGTGCCATACAACATTGCGGGTCGAATCATCGTCCTAGAGAATGCCAGAAGCTTGACGCCACTTCATCCATCCGACTTTGATTCGATGGTTCACATCTTCATCCATATCCCCATCCTTCTACAGCATTGACCCCAAATATCGAAAGGTGTCCTTCTGAGGCACCACCTGCCATCAAGGCTAACCTTCTCCTCCTTGTGCCTAGTAGTACTAAAACCGCATCTCATGTACTCGATTTTAGCTCTAGTAAGTCTGAAACCTTTCGATTCCAAGATTTGTCTCCATAGCTCTAACTTCCTATTGGCTCACGTCTGCATGTCATCGACTAGCATCACATCATCCGCAAAGAGCATACACCATGGGATATCTCATTGTATATCCCTTGTGACCTCATCCATCACCAAAACTAAAAGATAAGGGCTCAAAGCTGACCCCTGGTGCAGTCCTATTTTAATCGAGAAGCCATCAGTGTTGCCATCACTTGTCCAAACACATGTCACAACATTATCGTACATGTCCTTGAGGAGGGTAATGTACTTTGCTAGAACTTTGTGTTGGCCCACGACATGACATTCCGCGGTATCTTATCACTGGCCTTCTCCAAGTCAATGAACAACATATGCAGGTCCTTCTTTTGCTCCCTATATCTCTCCATAAGTTGTCGTACCAAGAAAATGGCTTCCATGGTCGACCTCCCAGGCATGAAGCCAAACTGAATTTTGGTCCCGCTTGTCATTCCTCTTAAGCGGTGCTCAATAACTCTCTCCCATAGCTTCGTTGTATGGCTCATCAGCTTAATTCCACGATAATTAGTACAACTTTGAACACCCCCCTTATTCTTGAAGGTTGATACTAATATACTCTGTCTCCATTCTTCTGGCATCTTGTTTGCTCGAAAAATGAGATTGAAAAGCTTGGTTAGCCATACTATCGCTATTCCCCGAGGCCTCTCCACACCTCAATGGGGATACAATCAGGGCCCATCATCTTGCCTCCTTTCATCCTTTTTAAATCCTCCTTGACCTCAGACTCCTGGATTCACCCCACAAAACGCCTGCTGGTATCATCAAAGGAGTCGCCCAGTTCAATGGTAGAGCTCTCATTCTCCCCATTGAACATCTTGTCGAAGTACTCCCGCCATATATGCTTAGAGGCTGTTTGGGACCGCTCTGCTCCCTAAAATTCAGCTCCGCTTCAGAAAACACAAGCCAAACAGGGTAGCTCCATGATACGCCACTCCGCAAAAAAACTAGAAGTTGGGGTACAACTCCTAGTTTTGTATGAAGCTCTTCAGGGGGTGCTTCAAAAAACTCTAGAAGCTGGAGTTGGGGGGAAATTACCCACCACCGCCACCAGTAAGTGGATACCCCTTCGTTTCCCCCTCTCATCCAATCAAATAGATCCTTTCCACCAAATTTCCTATTCTTGAAGCTGGAGCTAGATGGAAGCCAAACATTTTCTTTTGTAGTGCTACAACTTCTGTATGTAACTGCTCCAGTGTGAATTTAGTGGACTGAAACTGATTTTAATGAAGCAGAGCAGTCCCAAACAAACCCTTATTCTCCTTATCCTTCACTAGGAGCTGGTTTGCAACGTCCTTGATGCATTTGACTTGGTCAACATCCCTCGTCTTTCTCTCTCGGATCTTGGCCATCTTATAGATGTCCCTTTCGCCTTCCTTCGTGTCTAACTACTGGTAGAGGTCCTCATATGCCCGACCCCTCGCTTCACTCACAGCTCTCTTTGCAGCCTTCTTCGCCATCTTGTACTTCTCTATATTGTCTGCACTCATATACAAGTATAGGCGTCTGAAACAATCTTTCTTCTCCTTAATAGTCTTCTGGACATCATCATTCCACCACCAGGTATCTTTAGCTTTGCTTCTACTTCCCCAGGACACTCCAAACTCCTTTGAGTCCACCTTACGGATGCAAATCGCCATCTTCATCAACATATTGTTCGCATCCCCTCCTTCCTCCCAAGGGCCCTCCTTAATGACCCTCTCCTTGAACGCCTGTGCTACCTCCCCCCTGAGCTTCCACCACTTCGTTCTAGCGACTTTGGCATGCTTATCCCACTGGACATGAATCCGAAAGCGGAAGTCAACAACCACAAGCTTATGCTGAGGGACAACACTCTCTCCAGGTATCACCTTACAATCTAGGCACGCACGCGTGTCTTCTCTTCTCGAGAGGATGAAATCAATCTGGCTAGAGTGTTGATCACTACTAAAAGTCACTAGATGTGATTCTCTCTTTTTAAAGAGGGTCTTAGTTACGATCATGTCGTAGGCTAGAGCAAAGCTTAAGATATCTTCTCCTTCTTGATTCCTGATGCGATAGCCAAAGCCCCCATGCACCCCTTCAAAACATGTGTTAGATGTGTACCCATGTGGCCATTGAGGTATTCTCCTATGAAGATCTTCTCGCCAATCAGTACACTCCTAACCATGTCCTCTAGGCCTTCCCAGAACTCCCTCTCGGTTTTCTCATTGTGGCCTACTTGCGGGGCATACACGCTGATAACATTGAGAACTAAGTCCCAACTACCAGCCTGACCAGGATAATCTGGTCCACACGTTTCTTGACGTCTACCACTCCATATTTGAGGCTCTTCTTGATCAAGATGCCTACTCCAGTTCTTCGGGTCCACCCCGTCCTCTCTTGACATTATCTGCACGCTTTAGCCGTCCGCTATGCACTGGAGCTTCTGGAGGCCTGCGCTGAATATGCCCAAACCATCTCATACGATGTTGGACAAGCTTCTATCAAATCGGTGCTATCCCAACTCTATCTCGTATATCATTTCGGACCCCATCCTTCCTTGTGTGGCCACACATCCATCTCAACATGCGCATCTCCGCCACACCTAAGTGTTAAACATGTCGCCTTTTAGTCGGCCAACACTCGACGCCATACAACATTGCGGGTCGAATCGCCGTCCTATAGAACCTGCCTTTTAGCTTTTGTGCCAGTCTCTTGTCACGGAAAACTCCAGAAGCTTGTCTCACTTCATCCATCCAACTTTGATTTGATGGTTCACATCTTCATCAATATCCCCATCCTTCTGCAGCATTGACCCCAAATATCAAAAGGTGTCCTTCTGAGGCACCACCTGCCCATCAAGGATGACCTCCTCCTCATGCCTAGTAGTACTAAAACCGCACCTCATGTACTTGGTTTTACTTCTATGAAGTCTAAAACCTTTCGATTCCAAGGTTTGTCAACATAGCTCTAGCTTCCTATTAACCCCCGCCCGACTATCATTGACTAGCACCACATCATCCACAAAGAGCATGCACCATGAGATATCTCCTTCTATATCCCTTGTGACCTCATCCATCACCAAAGCAAAAAAGATAAGGGCTCAAAGCTGACCCCTGGTGCAGTCCATTTTTCATGCATTCCAAAAGAAATATCTGCAAATATTGCATATTAATCATAATACTTGTATGTGATCTGTCAAGTATTAGGTGTGCCGGGTTCGGCCGCCTTGTGCCGGTCGTTGTTGGAGAAGTCTTGGTGTGCCGGGTTCGGCCGCCTTGTGCCGGCCGTTGGGGCCAGGTTGAGGAGTCCGGCCGGGTCGAAGAGTTCGGCCCGGTCGAGGGGCTTGGCTGGGTTGAGCAACCCGGCAAGCGTGAGCTGGATTGAGGGGCGATGCTGGCCCCGTTGTTTTCGAGAAGGATCCGGGTTCCATTGCCTGCCCGGGATTCATCCTCCCGACAGTAGTCCCCAAAGCTGTGAAGGTTCGCCATCTTCGGTGGGAGTGCCTTCGCAGTTTCCCCCCCTAAGGAGGTGAATTTTGCGACGCCGGGTCCGGCAACACCCACTGTGTGCCGGCTTCCAGAAGCCGGATCGCGGCATCCGAGTGGAGGTGGGAAACCGAGGAGTTTATCGAATCTTGAGGCAATCTTTTGGGCATCGTGCGTGCGCCACGTGGCGCCTGGAAGCCGGAGGGGCCTGACAGGCCACGCGCGCGACAGGACAGGGCGACGTGCTGGGGCCCGCCGCCCCGCACCCTCGGCCCATGCGTGCGGATTTATTGCAGCGTCCGTGAGTCGGTTTCCATTCTCGAGGCAGTTATTGCATGCGTACGTGCACACTTATTGCGGGGGAGTGGGAGGGGCAAGCGCAAAGGATCCCACTTCCCCAAGTTTCGAACCGTGGCTTATAAATTGGGGGGAAGGGGAGTGGTGGAAGTCATTCTCGCTCGCGCTCCCCTGCCTCTTCATCCTCTCTCTGCTCCTTGCGACCGTCGCGCGCTGCGACACCCGCCGCTCCGAGTAAAGCTCCGTCGCCACTCTTCTGCATTCCTTTTCTACGTCTTCGCCGATGGCGCTTCCCTCGGGCTCGTGGATGGGCTCGACCGTCACCACGGACGACATCACGTATCTCCGCACCAACAGTCGCTTGCCGGGGGAGACGGAGGTCGCCGTGCGCCTGCCGCAGGGCGAGCGGGAGCCACGTCCCAAGGGCACCGAGCGCGTGGTGTTCTACCCGCACTCCAAGCGCGGGTTCGGCCTTCCTGCGAGCAGCTTCTTCCGCAACTTCCTGGAGTTCTTCGGGCTCCAGCCCCATCATCTTGGCGCGGGCGCCATCGTGCAACTCTCTGGCTTCGTCACCCTCTGCGAGGGGTGCCTGGGGGTCGAGCCCTCAATCGATCACTGGGTGCGCTTCTTCTCCTTGTAGTAGCAGGGGAGAAGGTCGGAGAGATGTCCGACTGCGCGGCCGCCGTCATCTACAAGTGGTCGGGCGCTGACTACCCCAAGATGCCGCTGGAGGACTCTGCCAAGAAGTGGCAGAACTCCTGCTCCGCAACCTTGGCACGGACCGCATCAACCTTCCGCCCTTCGTCGACGCGCCGTCGCGGGCGAAACAAAACTGGGGCTATTATCCTCGGCACCTGTCGCAGGAGGTGCTCAACCTGTGCTAGCGGGTGTCAGAGATGAGGGAGCGGGAGGTGCTCACTGAGACCGACGTCATCACCGCTTTCATCAGGCGTCGGGTGTTGCCGCTGCAGCAGCACACCCACATCATCGGTCAGATGGCCGAACTCCAGGACCCCAACCGCATGTCGAACTTGCGCCTGGGGGCGGACCAGGTCGCCCGTCGGGTCAACGACATCTCCAAGGCCGGGCTGCGGGATGACTGGGAGTTCGGGAAGTCTTCGTACAGCCAGGCAAACCCGGTGCCCGTGGTGAGTCCCTGGTCTCCATACATTGCTACCTCCCATCTTCTTGTTCGTCCCGACGCGACGCGGAGGTGCTTCTTAACGCCATCTGGCATCCATATGATCGGGTGCCCACGCAGGTGGTGCGGGCCGGCTCGGAGGAGCCTGCGGCCCACGGCGGGGGGAAGGAGGCGGCCGCCGACGTCGGCGCAGGGCGCCATGCGGGTAAGTTTGTCTTCCACGTTTCTTGAGTCACCGGGTGTGAGGCGGCACAGGGGATGCTGACGCGAGTTGTCGGCGTAGTGGCGCTGGTTGGAGGAAGCGGTGGCGCGGCTGGAGCCGGCCGCATGGGAAGGACAACGTCGTGCCCCGAGCCCCGGCCATGAAGCACGCGGCAAACCCAGCGGCTGGCATGAAACCGCTCGCCAAGAGGAGGCGTGGCGCTCCGAAGGCGAAGCCGGCGAGGCCCGCCGTTCTGGTGGTGCCTGGGTAAGTTCCCTTCTTGCTGGAATCCGGATGGCCGGGTGGCTCTGCTTGGTTCTTATGTATTTACTTCGTTGAGCTTTAGGTCGCCGATCTCACTAGCGCTGGCGGCGACGGATGCCGCGTCCATCGAGGGCGCTGTATTCCGGAGAACCCGGACCAGTGCCGACGATCGGGAGGAGGAGGCGGCGGATCCGGACCTCGGCCTGGACCCGACCGACACCGAAGGCCTGGCTTGGCAGGACCAGAACAGGGCCGAAGTGGAGCTGGAGGCGGCGTCGGCCCAAGCCTGGGTCAATGCCGCGGCAACGTGGGCGCGAGGCGGCATGGCCTGAGATGCCGGCAGCGACGGTCTTTGTGCCGTCATCGGAGGGGGATCGCGACTAACGTGGCTGCACAGACGCGATGGACCTCGACCGAGAGGTCGTGGTGGTTGGGGATGACACCCCACCGCGGACCAACGAGGTCGAGCTGGCGGGGGTAGAGGGTCCTGGACAAGCACCGACAACTCAAGGAGTAGCTTGCCGCCAAGGAGGAGGAGCTCCGCCTTGCCGCAGGTATTTTTCTTGTGTGCTGCTTTTAGTGGGGGCGCGCTAGCGCACCCACTGGGTGTAGCCCCCGAGATTCAGGCCAACTGCATAGTAGTTGGGTTGAATCTTAAAGTGGTCCTTTGTTTCTAAGTTTTTCTTTTGCAGCCGAGGTGTTTGTTGGGAACGTAGTAATTTCAAAAAGAAATCCTACGCACACGCAAGATCATGGTGATGCATAGCAACGAGAGGGGAGAGTGTTGTCTATGTACCCTCGTAGACCGAAGCGGAAGCGTTGACGCAACGTAGAGGAAGTAGTCGACGCCTTCGGTCCGACCGATCCAAGCACCGTTACTCGGCACCTCCGAGTTCTTGACACACGACAGCTCGATGACGCGCGAACTCCGATCCAGCAGAGGTGCGGGGAGGAGTTCCGTCGACGACGGCGTGGTGGCGATCTTGATGTTCAATGTCGCAGGCTTCGCCTAAGCACCGCTACAATATGACCGAGGTGTAATATCGTGGAGGGGGCACCGACACGGCTAAGGAACGATCACGAAGATCAACTTGTGTGTCCATGGGTGCCCCCTACCCCGAGATATAAAGGAGTGGAGGAGGAGGGCGGCCCTCTTCTATGGCGCGCCTTAGGGGAGTCCTACTCCCACCGGGAGTAGGATTCCCCTTCCTAGTCCAACTAGGAGTCCTTCCATGTATTAGGAGTACGAGACAAGGAAGGGGAAGAGAGAAGGAAGGAAGGAGGGGCGCCCCCTAGTCCAATTCGGACTAGGCCATGGGGCGCGGCCTGCCCTAGGCAGCCCTCTCTCTTTCCCGTAGGGCCCAATAAGGCCCAATACTTCTCCCGGCGAATTCCGTAACTCTCCGGTACTCGAAAAATACCGAATCACTCAGAACCTTTCGAACTCCGAATATAGTCGTCCAATATATCGATCTTTACGTCTCGACCATTTCGAGACTCGCGTCATGTCCCCGATCTCATCCGGGACTCCGAACTCCTTCGTACATCAAAACTCATAAACTCATAATATAACCGCATTGAAACCTTAAGCAAGCGGACCCTACGGTTCGAGAACAATGTAGACATGACCGAGACACGTCTCCGGTCAATAACCAATAGCGGGACCCGGATGCCCATATTGGTTCCTACATATTCTACGAAGATCTTTATCGGTCAGACCGCATAACAACATACGTTGTTCCCTTTGTCATCGGTATGTTACTTGCCCGAGATTCGATCGTCGGTATCCAATACCTAGTTCAATCTCGTTACCGGCAAGTCTCTTTACTCATTCCGTAATACATCATCTGAAAGTGCGTTATATCGACTAGAGGGGGGGGGGGTGAATAGGCATTTTTTTATGAAATTCTTCACTGGGGAATTTGCCGGTGAGGAAATTCCTTAGCGAAGAACTACTAGCAGCGGAATATGTACTCAGAGGTAAACATAACAGGATACACACATAGTCAGCATGATGAAATGAAGACTAAGAACAGAGTACGGGAAGCGTAAACACAGGATAACAAGAAGAAGACAAACAGACTGAAGAAATTGAACTGAGAAATTTGCGAAAGTCTTCAGTCAAAGTCTTCAAGCACAGATATGAACAACATGCAACACAGAATGAGGAAATGGATGAGTTGAGGAAATAGAACCAGTCAGTTGGTGAAGACAATGATTTGGTAAACCAGTTCCAACTGCTGTCTCGGTTATACGTCTGTTGGAGCGGCCGAGTATTTAAACTCGAGGACACACAGATCCGGACACCCGATCGAGCCGCAACTCAAGACACCCAGTCCTCACCGTATTCTCCTTGAACTAAGACCACGCAGGCCTCGTCCAATCACTCGTGGTAAGTCTTCAGGTGACTTCCAAACCTTCACAGACTTGGTCACTCGGCGATCCACAATTCCTCTTGGATGCTCTAGACCTTGATGCCTAACCGTCTGGAAGAAGCACAGTCTTCAAAGGTAACAAGCATCGGATCCACGCAGGATCAATTTCTTCAGTGATGCTCAATCACTTGGGGTTTTGTGGGTTTGGTTTTGGGATTTTCCTCACTTGATGATTTTCGCTCAAAGTCCTCGGAGGATGGGTTGCTCTCAAATGACAAGTGTCAAGTTCTCTCGGAGCAGCCAACCAACTAGTGGTTGTAGGGGGCGGCTATTTATAGCCTAGGGAGCAGCCCGACATGATAAGACATAAATGCCCTTCAATGATATGACCGTTAGGTGGATAAGATATTTTGGTCCGCCACGTAAGAGACAAAGAACGGTCGGAAATTTGACTTTCAAAGTCCTCGGGGCTATCATGTTCCTCCTTGTGTAGGCAATTCAGACTGGCAAATTCCTAACTCCTCGGTCGAGCAAAGTCATCGGTGACGTAAGAACTGCGTCTCATCTTTGAAAAACTTGACTGAATCTGTATGAGATTTCCAATGGCTTCACTCTAAGGGATTGGTAGGTGTAGGATTTGAGTTGAGCATCACATGGAAATTTTTCCTTAGTATTTCCTCGACCCCCTTTAACAGTACGGTGTTTCCTATGACTCAAGAAAGAGAAAATGAAACTACGAAAACAAAAGTCTTCACGCTTCATATTCCTCGAATGAATATCAAGTCTTCATGGTCACACCAATTTCCTCACTTTCAAAGTCTCCGAAAGTCTTCGAATATCAAAGTCTTGATTGAAGAACTTCATTTTTAGGGTCGACTTTCTCTGTAAATATCAAACTCCTCATAGACTTATAGACCGTGTACACTCACAACAAGATCAGTTACTTAACCTATAAGTCTTCAATACACCAAAATCACTAAGGGGCACTAGATGCACTTACAATCTCCCCCTTTTTGGTGATTGATGACAACATAGGTTAAGTTTTAAACGGGGATAAACATATGAAGTGTAAATACTGATATTGAGGAATTTGATTGCAAGATATAGAAGAAATCCCCCTGAATATGTGCATAATGAGGAATTTGCTTTTGAGGCAATGCACATTTGAAGAATTGAATCATGGAGATCTCCCCCTATATCTTGTAATTTATACACGCATTTGATATATATACTATGAAGAATTTGAAATGCATGATGAAATATGGTGCTCGATGAGATTCACAGATGCAATAGTATTGACTAGGAATAAGCATGCGGAATATCACATCAAAAGTTTGAGCTCAAATATCACATTGAGCTTAGTGCTTCAAAAGCATCGAGCATAACACGATCAAAATCGAGCATCAAACGATGGAAGCACGATCAAGAGTATCGAGCATAGTGCAAGTCGGCACAATGCACCGCTCAAAAGTATCAGGGCACCATCGGATTTAAGATTACAACTCGATCCAATAAAAGTTTCGGAAGAACGAGAGTAGTAACTTAATAAAAACGCCCATAGTATAAACCCGCTTGAAGACTAACTCAGATTTATCCCCCTTTGTCATCAAATGACCAAAAGGATCAAAACTGAGGACTAACGCCCCTGAAGATTTTCAAGTTGATGGAGGAGCGCGGCGTTATCGGGTTGGATGTTGAGGTAGGGACTGCCGCGATGTCGTCTAAATCTTCATATTCATCGGTTTAGCGATGAAGAATAAGAGCTAGCCACCAAATCAGAACTTTGACTCTCTTGAATTTCTTGGAGGTGGTGCAGACCCATCAAATGCTTCTCAAGGCCCATAGTCTTCAATTCTTCCGGAATAGACATGATTAAGAACAGCCCAGTGCGATTGAGGGTTTCATGAAGGTAGTCTTGGTTTTCTTCACCGCATTATCGTTGAGGTCATGTTGTGAAGAATTGCAGCAAATTGGCGCTTCACCCATTTCGATTGTGTTCAACCTTCCGATGAAGACGAGGAGTAACTCACGATCATCATCACCACAGGTGCGATTGCTTGAGGCTGTTGCTTGGTTGAGGTATTTTTGGCGGTGTCATGCGTTGCGAGAATCGTCATTGGTGGAGTAAGATGCAGCCTTCCGAAATTGACCATCCAATGGACGAGTGCCTTCATCAATTACAGCTGCTGCCTTGCCCTTGTCGTCAGATGATGAAATTGGTCGCTTGAGGACTTCAATGGGAGGCAAGTAGCTGCCATGATTCAGAGTGTCAGCCTTGTAGTTCAGTGAAGATCTTGCCCTTATGAATCTCATGATCCAAGGCGCATATGGCTTCAGCTCAAAAGGTGACATTGCAACATTGGCCAGAGTCCTCATGAAGAAATCATGGAAGTTGACAGGAACGCCATGAATGATATTGAAAAGCATGTTCTTCATGATGCCTACGACATCTTCTTCATTTGAGTCGTGGCCTTTTATGGGACTCATTGTCTTCGTCAAGATTTTATAAACAGTCCGAGGCACATACAGCAAATCCTTGACGAGGAATTTGGTGCGAGGGGCTTGTCCTGGCTTCAACGGCTTCATAAGCACTTGCTTAAAGTGATAAGATAATTCACGGTCATTGTAAATGCAGCGTGCAGATTCATGGGGAGGATCAAGAGGAAGGACACGAAGCAATTCAGTTGCTGGTGCCTTGTAGTGAGTGTTCTCTGTCATCCAATCCAATACCCACGAGTTGATGTCTTCAGCATCTCCGGTGATGTGCAGGGTGGCATAGAACTGAAGAATGAGCTCTTCATTCCAGTCACATATATCAGTGCAGAAATTCAGCAGCCCTGCATCATGAAGAACACGGAGTACTGGTTCGAAGCATGGTAGTGATTCCATATCCACATGAGGAATATGCTCATGGTCGAAGATCTTGTCCTTGTCAAATAGTACTGAGGAATAGAAGTTTGCTTGTGTTGGAGTCCAGAAGCGTCTTTTCCTCATTCGAGCCGAGTCATATGGATTATAAGCAGTGAAGAACATGTGCTCAGAGAAGAAGTCTTCAGCCTTGAATTTTTTGCTTGCTTGAGAACGGATTCTTTGGCTTGGGCAGAGAAATATCTGTGATTTGCAGTACAACCTCAGGAATCGCGATCTCAGGTTCTTCAGGCTGAGGAATTTGAGGTTCCTCTCCTTGTGCAGTTTGAGGATCAGCAGTGGGTTCTTCAGCGCTAGTGGCTGGAATTTCTTCGTTGACAGACGATGTGGGATGAGTTTCTTCAGAGCCCATTTGAACAGTTGTATCCGGGGACAGAGGAACTTGTTGAAGCGGAGTGAAAAGAGGAGTATTGGGATGCTGACTTTCCCAAAAGTCATCGTTCATCACAGGTGTAGTGCACCCAATATCCACGTCTTCATCTTCTTTTTCAATTTCCTCAACACCTGCCTCTTCAGTTGTGAACTGAGGCACGGGTGAGGAACCAACTGGGGTTGAAGGGAAAGCTTCCACTTCAATTTCTTCATCAAGCTGTTCTGAGGTAGCAACAGATTGATTTTCTTCATCAGATCCGCTTGGGATCTTGTAATCTTCTCCATAAGGAACAATCTCCTTGGACGACATGGAGGAAATGGGAATGGCATCAATAGGATTTTCAATCGAGCTGGTCATTGGCTTCATTTTCTTCGCAGCCGAAGAATTTGACGCAGCTGATGCCTTCCTCTTCTTCACTGCAGCTCGTTCTGCAGCCTTTGTCTTCTTCACTTCATAAGCAGAAGGAAGAGTTGGAGTTGGTGTTGGCGCAGGAGGAGCTGAGGAGTGTGGTACAGTTTCAAGAATCGAGTGCGATTGCCTGTTTCCTTCAGATTCTTCAGCGCACCGCTAGTGGATGCCACAGGAATTTCTTCAAGAATGGAATGGAGTCATCAGCCCCGAACTTGTGTTCTCATCAAGACGCTGAAAGTCATCAGCAGTGTTGGCATGTTCTTCAGCAGGCTGAGCAGATTCTTCAGCCTGAGGATTTTCTTGTTGTGACGGAGCTGCAACAGTTGTCATTTTCTTCGTCAGATTGACGAATCTCACCTTGGCTCCTTGCCAATCAGCATTGTAAGCTTCGAAATCCTTGCTGAGGGCTTGGATTTCAAATTGAGCTTTAAGAAGTTCTTCAGGAGTCAAGTTGATGATGTTCTTCCTCAGAAGCTTCTCCTTTCTGGCTTTTGCTCTCTTCAATTCACGAGCCTTTTCAAATTTCCATTTCTCTTCAGCAATGAAATGGTCAAGCATATGACTTTGACCAGAGTCGATGGTAGATCCGAATGGGAGTGTTTGGATCTGATGCCATAGGTCAATGAAGTCAAGGATCTTCTTGGATCCAAAAGTAGAGGCACACTTGTTCTTTTGGCTCTAGCGGCCTTGGTCATCTGTCTCGATGATTTCTTCAAGTTCTTCATCGAAGCTTCATCATCGAAGGCACATTGAATGCAACCTGTTTCTTCTTTGGACTTGGCCGAGGACGCGTCCACCATTGCTTTTGTCTTCAGCAGAGTGGGGCTGTTGAGGACATTGGTGCAGTGAGGAACTTCTTTGAGACACGAAGCAATTGAGAAACCCTGAGTCCTTTGACAAGTAGCCAGATGCACAGGTGTTGAGGATTTGGAGGGAGCTGCTGAGGATTTTGCATGAGCAGCAGCAGTCTAAGGAACTTGCCGTGAGGGCGCGGCTGAGAAACTGGGCCGTGAGGGCGCTGACGGTGAAGCATTTGGATTGCGAGCAGGCTTCTTAGGCATTGATTTCCTCGGCTTGACCGGGGGTTCAGCAGTGGCAGCAGCAGCAGAATCCTCATTGAATTTCCTCACTGCCTCCTTGGCCTGTCTTGCCAATTTGGCTTGACGCCTGGACCATTCTTCAGGAAAGTCTTCACCACTCTTGATGCTAGTGGGATCAGCGATTTGGCCAGGTGCCAGTGGAGCTCTTGGGCATGGAGGGTTTAAAGCGAATTTCCTCATGTACTTGGGAGTGACATAGCGGTATTCCCTCCATTCTCGTGCCCTTTTCTTTCTATCCTCTGTATGCGCACTTTGCGCTGATTTTTGGTCTCCTTGCCAAATTTGGATTCATCAGGTGTGCAGTAGTCTTTGTATATTTCCTCAGGAATCTCAAAGGCAGTCATGACTTCCGGTTTCTTTCCTCCCTTCTGTGGTCTCTTATGTTCGCCATTTTCTTGGTGAGGAATTTGAACAATAGAGCACTCTGAAGAAGTATGCAGTTTTTCTTCGAGGAACACTGCAAATGAGTTAAGTTGATGAGAACCTAGTGATTCAGCAGCGGACATGAGTACCTGTGAAAAGAGTGTAGGTGCGAGGAATTTGGAGAGGTCATATGCGTTCTCAGAAGATTTTCCAAAAGGAACAATTGAGCCTTGAGGAATTTCACTAAGCGTTTCGTCTTAGGTTCCAGAGTTGTACAGATTGAAAATCCGCACAATTGAGGAATCTTGAAGAAATGAATGCTTAGAGAGATCAATCAAGAGCATATAGTGTGTGAGGTGTTCATATGTGAAGATTTGAAGAGCAAAAACACCTTTGAAGATTTTCAGAAAGATTCGAGAATCAACGCGAGTAATAAAAGCTACTTTTAATTACCCGAACTGAAGAACACGACGAACAGGAGTGAACTGTAGTGAAGTTCGTCACGTTAGATCTCCCACGCCCTAACTTGGCAGAGGGAGACGGCTACGGCGGTGGCGGAGTGAAGATTTCCGCGACCGGCGCGAGTACGACGGCGATGAGGTCGAGGCAGTGAAGCTTTTCCTCACCGGCGGCGATGGAGTAGTGGCGGCGCTAGGGTTTGAGGAGAGCTCGAGCGAGAGACAGCGATCGAGCGGAGTAAATGAAGTAAGGAAGGGAGAGGGGGTATTTATAGCCACGGTGAAAAACTGTTCGCCCGAAGATTTTGGGACGAACGTGCCCCTGCCCTTTCTCCTTCACGCGACATGTGTCACCCACGTACTGTGCAGATGAGATCGTGTAAGATCGTGGGTGATTAAACTAATACATCGTGGGATGTGGAACGGTTTGAGCGGTAAAACCGAAAACTTGGATAAGATTTGTTTAAAAGTTTCGTTCGCAATTTCTTCTTCATTGTCAAGGACCGGTGAAGACTTTGAACAGTTTCAATCGTAACGCACATGAAGAATTTGTGAATAGATTGGATTGAGTATAGCATAGAGGGGAAGGGTCCGATCACATTCACTTAGCAGAAATCGCAACTTGAAGAAATAGCAATAAGTGAATGCTGTAGAGGACATAAACTCATATATAGCCAATGAAGAAAAACGACGGAAACATTGAAGATTTTGCAAAGTTGAAGAATTTAAAAAACTGAGGAATTTCAAAAATGAGGAAAAACTCAAATTGAAGATTTTCAACTTTTGTGGTGGCGTATTTCACCCGTATAAGAATGATGATTTCAGACACCGCGTACAATTGTCTTAGGGTTCTGAGAATCAAATTCTTCATTAATTTCTTCACACTTAGAGTGTTATTCTTCATTGATTGAAGAAAAACGTTTCTTCATGTGTTGCACATCTAAGTCATCAATTATGCATAAGGGTTAGGATGTGTTTCCTTTTCAAAGAACATTCGAAGATTCTAAGATATTTAGCTCACACCGCAACTTGCTAAATCTCTTCTCATCCAAGGGCTTGGTGAAGATATCAGCTAGCTGTTCTTCAGTCTTCACATGCTCGATGGAGATATCACCCTTCAAACACATGATCACGAAGAAAATGATGATGAATCTGGATGTGCTTAGTCTTGAGTGCTGAAGCTGGGTTGTGAGCAATCTTGATGGCACTCTCATTGTCGCAGAGGAGAGGCACATTCTTCACGTTGACGCCATAGTCCTTGAGGTTTGCTTCATCCAAAGCAGCTTGAGCACAGCATGAGCCAGCAGCAATGTATTCAGCTTCAGCAGAGATAGAGATACAGTTCTGCTTTCTTCGAGGACCAATGGACCAAAGATCGTCCGAGGAAATGACAAGTGCGGATGTTGACTTGCGGTCCACACGATCACCAAAGCATAGTCGAGTCGAATATCCAATGAGATCAAAAGCAGAGCCCTTGGGGTACCATAGTCCTAGTGTTGGTGTGTGAGCTAGATATCGAAGAATATGCTTCACAGCCTTATGGTGTGATTCCTTGGTGCAGCTTGAAATCGGGCACACATGCAAACACTAAGCATTATATCGGCCTAGATGCACATAAGTACAATAAAGAACCAATCATGGAGCGGTATACCTTGTGATCAAGTCAATACCATTTTCATCATTGCATAGATGGCCATTTGTGGGCATAGGAATTTTGACGCCTTTGCAATCTTGCATGCGAATTTCCTCAAGACATCTTTGAGGTATTTCTCCGAGATATGAATATGCCATTGCTTTCGATTTAATTTGAAGACCTAAGAAGAATTTCAACTCTCCCATCATAGACATTTGATATTCTTCACTCATCATATAGGCAAATTCATCACTATATCGTTGGTTAGTACAGCCAAAGATAATATCATCAACATATATTTGGCACACAAACAGTTCACCATCATATGATTTAGTAAATAGAGTAGGGTCAAGTGAACCGGGTGTCAAGCCATTCTTCACGAAGAATTCCTTCAATGTGTCATACCACGCCCGAGGGGCTTGCTTGAGGCCATAGAGGGCCTTATTAAGTCTGAAGACTTTGTCAGGATTCTTGGGATCTTCAAAACCTGGGGGTTGAGCAACATATACTTCTTCCTCAAGCTTACCATTGAGGAATGCACTTTTCACATCCATTTGATATAAGATGATATCATGATGGTTAGCATAGGCAAGTAAAATGCGAATAGCCTCAAGTCTAGCAATAGGTGCAAAAGTTTCATCGAAATCAATTCCTTCAACCTGTGTGTAGCCTTGAGCTACTAGTCGTGCCTTATTCCTCACCACAAGGCCATTTTCATCTTGCTTGTTGCGGTAGATCCACTTTGTGCCAATGATATTATGCTTGCGAGGATCTGGGCGATTTATCAATTCCCAGACATTGTTCAACTCGAACTGATGTAATTCTTCTTGCATAGCCTGAATCCACTCCGGCTCGTAAATGCTTCATCTACCTTAGTGGGTTCGAGATAGAGACAAAAGCATAGTGCCCACAAAAGTTAGATAAGTGTGAGGCTTTTGAGCGGGTGAGAGGACTGGTGCGCTGATGTCATCGATGATCTTCTCCACTTGCACTTCTTTTGCAACACGTGGATGAGTGGGTTGTCATTTGAGGATTTTGATCAGCATTTTCTTCAAACACCATTTTCCTCATCATGTTCTTCAGTGCATCACTCGACGTTCTTCACGAACAGGAATGAATTCTTCAACAGATTCTTCAATAGGAATGACATCCTCGGTTGCCTTGAGCTTGATAGCATCTTCAGGTGCTGGTTCATCTAACACAGAAGGTAGGTGCTCTCTTTGCGAGCCATTAGTTTCATCGAACCGCACATCTACAAATGTCAACAATCTTGTGAAGTACAATGTTGAAGACTCTGTAGGTGTGCGAGTCCTTTCCGTAACCAAGCATAAAACCTTCATGTGCTTTGGTGCAAACTTAGAATTGTGGTGAGGATCTCTAATCCAACATTTAGCATCAAGACTTTGAAATAACTCACATTGGGTTTCTTGTGAGTGAGGAGTTCATAGGCGTCTTCTTGAAGAATTTTGAAGATATACTCTGTTGATGATGTGGCAGCAAGATCAATTGCATCAATCCAAAAACACCGAGGCGTTTTGTATTCATCAAGCATAGTGCGAGCCATCTCAACAAGTGTTCTGTTCTTGCGCTCCACGACGCCATTCTGCTGAGGTGTATAGGGAGCAGATAATTCATGAGTAATACCAAGTTCATCAAGATAGGCATCAAGACCAGAATTCTTGAACTCGGGCCCATTGTCACTTCGATATGCTTGATCTTCACACCAAAGTTGGTTGAAGCCCTCGAGGAAAATCGCTTGAAGACTTCCGCACTTCATGTTTGTAAGTAACAATGTGTACCCATGTGTATCGAGAATAATCATCAACAATGACAAAACCATATAGAGATGCATCATTAGTGACCTGCTGAATAATGATTAGGTCCAAGAGGTCCATGTGAAGCAATTGAATGGACGGGTAGTGGTCATGATAGTCTTATTTGGGTGCTTGGCCTTGGTCATTTTTCCGCTTCACATGCTCCGCATAAGTGATCCTTGAGGAATTTGACATTCTCAATGCCAATGACATGCTTCTTCTTCGCAAGCGTGTTCAAATTCCTCATGCCCGCATGACCAAGTCGTTGATGCCATAGCTAGCCTTTCGAAGCTTTTGCAAGTAGACACATGGCTGGTTGTGGTCCCTGAGAGAAATCAACAATATCTGTGTCTCCTCTCCTAAAGCCTTCAAGACTTTGGAATTGTCGACTTCCATAATCACAACACAGCAATATTTGCCAAAGACAACAACCATATCAAGATCACAAAGCATTGAGATCGACATGAGATTGTATCCTAAGGACTCAACAAGCATGACTTTGTCCATGTGCTTATCCTTAGAGATAGCAACCTTACCAAGACCCAATACGACTTTTGCCTTTGTCGGCAAAGATGATATGCTTCAGAGGTGACGGTGATAAGGAGCATCCATCAATAGATTCTTGTCACCAGTCATGTGATTTGTACATCCACTATCGAGGACCCATTCGGTGGTTTTGGGTTGATCATCCTGCAGATGAATTAGTATAACTTACAATCTCATATGCTTCATCGATGAAGAATATGATATCAAGTTCATCGATGAATTTCATCAAGCGAAGAAACAGATATAGCAAGATGAGGACGTGTGAAATGAAAGTTCATTTCATCATGATTCGCTCGCGCCTTTCGAGCATTTTGTCGTCCTCAAGAAATTCTTCAGACGTTAGAGCACGCCGGAGACTGACCCGCAGAAGAGATTAGTTCTTTTCTTCACCACCCACATCTCGAGGGGTGGCAAAGAATTCATCATCCTGCGAGCACCATGTGAGAAAGGTGGCAAAGATGCCAAACCATTTCGCTTAGCATGAGAGAGATTAGGGTATGCATATGAATAAGCAGAGTAATTCTTCGAGGACTTATGAACATAATGGTTTGAAGAATAATGCACATATTCATAGCCCTTAGCTTTGCCCTGCGAGACAGATTTGTTAGCACGGTGATAATCATATGAGGACTTTGATCCAGTTGAGGAATTTGATCCTCGTGAAGAATTTGGTCCATATGAAGAATTTGATCTGGGGTTCCGTTTCTTCACAGGTGGTGTCATGAGGACATTCACCTGAAGACTTTCAACACAGCTTTTGGGAACCCAGATTTTCTTCATAGGGGAACCGTTCCTGCAGTTAGTGCCAACATATCTAGCAAATACTTCACCATTCTGATTTTTGAATAGTTTATAGTTGGAGTCAAATGACTCATCAGAAGAATGAGGAGATTCACATGTAAAGCCAGATAAGTTAGATGGATCAACTGGAGGTCCATTTGCAGCAACCCATGAGGTTTTGGGATACTGCTCAGGCTTCCAATATGTTCCATCGGCATTGAGTTTCCTCTCAAAGGCAATACCCTCTTTCCTAGGGTTTCTGTTGAGTATCTACTTTTTGAGCACATCACAGAGTGTCTGATGCCCTTTGAGGCTTTTGTACATGCCTGTCATGTACAATTCCTTCAGCCCTGCATTGCTAGTGATACTAGCAAAGTCCTCAGATGAGGAATTAGTGATAGCAGAGGCAGATGAAGAATTTGTAACAGTTGGAGCATTTGAACATTCAGGTGAAGAATTTGCAGATTCACGTTCAATGCACTTTAAGCAAGGAGGAACAAATTCTTCCTGAGAAGCACTGATTTGTTGAGCTAGTAATGAATCGCGCTCCTTCTGAAGATCTTCATAACATACTCTTAGCTTTTCAAGATCTTCCTTTCTTTGAATAGCTTCAATAGAAAGCTTCTCATGATCAGTCAAGAGGGTGTTATGCTGATCTTGAAGGGCGTCAAACTTGGAGTGAATTCTCTGAAGACATTCACCCAATGCTTTTGACTGATCCATTTCGTTGCGCAACACATTATCACTTCTTTCTAGCATATCTTGAGTTTGTTCTAAAACCGTTTGTTGTTTAGTGGCAACACAAATGAGCTTAGTATAGCAGGATTCAATGTCATCATCAGATTCATCATTATCAGATTCATCATTATCAGATTCATCATTATGAGATTCATCATCACAAGACTCGGATGAGGAGCATTCGGTTACCTCAGCACCATTTGCCATAAGACAAGATGCAGATGATGATGATTCTGGCTCGAAAGTCATCGTTTTGAGAGATTCCTTGAAGTCCTCAAACCAGGGATCATGACAAGTTCGATGGCCTTCATAGACATCAGAGATTCGGTCCCAGATGAGCTTTGAATTGCCCAGATGCATAATTCGCCCGAATTGGTCTCTGGATAGGCAGGAGCAGATGACATCCTTCGCTATGAGATCAAGTCGAGTGTACTTGCGAATATCATCAGCATTCGCCATCTTGCATAGATCAAGAAGACCAATCTCGGTGACGGTCCACAGCTCATTGTTCTTTGCCATGGCGCTTCTTCATCATGGCCTTCCACTTGGGATAATCATGACCGTCAAAGATAGGGCATGTCACTTTCTTCATACCTGCGGTCGACATAACTAGAACTCCAGGTGGTTAAACCAAAATCACACAGAACAAGGGAGTACCTTGCTCTGATACCAATTGAAAGTGCGTTATATCGACTAGAGGGGGGGTGAATAGGCGATTTTTATGAAATTCTTCACTGGGGAATTTGCCGGTGAGGAAATTCCTTAGCGAAGAACTACTAGCAACGGAATATGTACTCAAAGGTAAACATAACAGGATACACACATAGTCAGCATGATGAAATGAAGACTAAGAACAGAGTACAGGAAGCGTAAACACAGGATAACAAGAAGAAGACAAATAGACTGAAGAAATTGAACTGAGAAATTTGCGAAAGTCTTCAGTCAAAGTCTTCAAGCACATATATGAACAACATGCAACACAGAATGAGGAAATGGATGAGTTGAGGAAATAGAACCGGTCGGTTGGTGAAGACAATGATTTGGTAAACCAGTTCAACTGCTGTCTCGGTTATACGTCTGGTTGGAGCGGCCGAGTATTTAAACTCGAGGACACATAGTCCCGGACACCCGATCTCGAGCCGCAACTCAGACACCCATCCTCACCGTATTCTCCTTGAACTAAGACCACGCAGGCCTCGTCCAATCACTCGTGGTAAGTCTTGGTGACTTCAAACCTTCACAGACTTGGTCACTCGGCGATCCACAATTCCTCTTGATGCTCTAGACCTTGACGCCTAACCGTCGGAAGAAGCACGTCTTCAAAGGTAACAAGCGTCGGATCCACGCAGATCAATTTCTTGATGATGCTCAATCACTTGGGGTTTTGTGGGTTTGGTTTTGGGATTTTCCTCACTTGATGATTTTCGCTCAAAGTCCTTGGAGGATGGGTTGCTCTCAAATGACAAGTGTCAAGTTCTCTCGAGCAGCCAACCAACTAGTGGTTGTAGGGGCGGCTATTTATAGCCTAGGGAGCAGCCCGACATGATAAGACATAAATGCCCTTCAATGATATGACCGTTAGGTGGATAAGATATTTTGGTCCGGCCAAGACAAAGAACGGTCGGAAATTTGACTTTCAAAGTCCTCGGGGCTATCATGTTCCTCATGTGTAGGCAATTCAAGACTGGCGAATTCCTAACTCCTCGAGAAAGCAAAGTCATCATGACTGTAAGAACTGCGTCTCACATCCAAAAACTTGATCGAATCAGTATGAGATTTCCAATGGCTTCACTCAAGGGATTGGTAGGTGTAGGATTTGAGTTGAGCATCACATGGAAATTTTTCCTTAGTATTTCCTCGACCCCTTTAACGAAGACGGTGTTTCCTATGACTCAAGAAAGAGAAAATGAAACTACGAAAACAAAAGTCTTCACGCTTCATATTCCTCGAATGAATATCAAGTCTTCATGGTCACACCAATTTCTTCACTTTCAAAGTCTTGAAAGTCTTCGAATATCAAAGTCTTCATTGAAGAACTTCATTTTTAGGGTCGACTTTCTCTCAGAATATCAAACTCCTCATAGACTTATAGACCTGTGTACACTCACAAACGCATCAGTTACTTAACCTATAAGTCTTCAATACACCAAAATCACTAAGGGGCACTAGATGCACTTACATCATCTCGCAACGAACTCATTAGTTGCAATGCTTGCAAGGCTTAAGTGATGTGCATTACCGAGAGGGCCCAGAGATACCTCTCCGACATTTTGAGTGACAAATCCTAATCACGAAATACGCCAACCCAACAAGTACCTTTGGAGACACCTATAGAGCACCTTTATAATCACCTAGTTACGTTGTGACGTTTGGTAGCACACAAAGTGTTCCTCCGGTAAACGGGAGTTGCATAATCTCATAGTCATAGGAACATGTATAAGTCATGAAGGAAGCAATAGCAACATACTAAACGATCGGGTGCTAAGCTAACGGAATGGGTCATGTCAATCAGATCATTCAACTAATGATGTGATCCCGTTAATCAAATAACAACTCTCTGTCCATGGTTAGGAAACATAACCATCTTTGATTAACAAGCTAGTCAAGTAGAGGCATACTAGTGACACTCTGTTTGTCTATATATTCAGACATGTATTATGTTTCCGGTTAATACAATTCTAGCATGAATAATAAACATTTATCATGATATAAGGAAATAAATAATAACTTTATTATTGCCTCTAGGGCATATTTCCTTCAGTCTCCCACTTGCACTAAAGTCAATAATCTAGATCACATCACCATGTGATTCACATCATTATGTGATTAACACCCATAGTTCACATCGCCATGTGACCAACATCCAAAGGGTTTACTAGATTCAGTAATCTAGTTCACATCGCTATGTGATTAACACCCAAAGAGTACTTAGGTGTGATCATGTTTTGCTTGTGAGAGAATGTTAGTCAACGGGTCTTTCACATTCAGATCTGTTATGTATTTTGCAATTTTTTATGTCTACAATGCTCTGCACGGAGCTACTCTAGCTAATTGCTCCCACTTTCAATATGTATCTAGATCGAGACTTAGAGTCATCTCGGATCGGTGTCAAAACTTGCATCGACGTAACCCTTTACGCATTTAACCTTTTGTCACTTCCATAATCGAGAAACATAACCTTATTCCACTAAGGATAATTTTGACCGCTGTCCAAATGATCTACTCCTAGATCACTATTGTACTCCTTGCCAAACTCGGTCTTTGGGTATACAATAGATCTGGTACACAAGATGTCATACTTTATAGAACCTATGGCCAAGGCATAGGGAATGACTTTCATTCTCTTTCTATCTTCTCGCCGTGGTCGGGTTTTGAGTCTTACTCAATTTCACACCTTGTAACACAGGCAAGAACTCTTTCTTTGACTATTCCATTTTGAACTACTTCAAAATCTTGTCAAGGTATGTACTCATTGAAAAACTTATCAAGCATCTTGATCTATCTCTATAGATCTTGATGCTCAATATGTAAGCAGCTTCACCGAGGTCTTTCTTTGAAAAACTCCTTTCAAACACTCCTTTATGCTTTGCGAGAATAATTCTACATTATTTCCGATCTTCAATATGTCATTCACATATACTTATCGAAATCTGTAGTGCTCCCACTCACTTTATTGTAAATACAGGCTTCACCGCAAGTTCAGATAAAACTATATGCTTTGATCAACTTATCAAAGCATATATTCCAACTCGAGATGCTTGCACCAGTCCATAGATGGATCGCTGGAGCTTGCACATTTTGTTAACACCTTTAGGCTCGACAAAACCTTCTGGTTGCATCATATACAACTCTTCTTTAATAAATCCATTAAGGAATGCAGCTTTGTTTATCCATTTGCCGATTTCATAAAATGCGCAATTGCTAACATGATTCGGACAGACTTAAGCATAGATACGAGTGAGAAACTCTCATCGTAGTCAACACCTTGAACTTGTCGAAAACCTTTATGCATAATTCCAGCTTTGTAGATAGTAACACTACTATCAACGTCCGCCTTCCTCTTGAAGATCCATTTATTTTCTATGGTTTGCCGATCATCGGGCAAATCCATCAAAGTCCATACTTAGTTTTCATACATGGATCATATCTCAGATTTCATGGCCTCAAACCATTTTGCGGAATCTGGGCTCATCATCGCTTCCTCATAGTTCGTAGGTTCGTCATGGTCAAGTAACATGACCTCCAGAATGGGATTACCGTACCACTCTGGTGCGGATCTCTCTGGTTGACCTACGAGGTTCGGTAGTAACTTGATCTGAAGTTATATGATCATCATCATTAGCTTCCTCACTAATTGGCGTAGTAGTCACAGGAACAGATTTCTGTAATGAACTACTTTCCAATAAGGGAGAAGGTACAATTACCTTATCAAGTTCTACTTTCCTCCCACTCACTTCTTTCGAGAGAAACTCCTTCTCTAGAAAGGATCCATTCTTAGCAACGAATGTCTTGCCTTCGGATCTGTGATAGAAGGTGTACCCAACTGTCTCCTTTGGGTATCCTATGAAGACACATTTCTCCGATTTGGGTTCGAGCTTATCAGGTTGAAGCTTTTTCACATAAGCATCGCAGCCCCAAACTTTAAGAAACGACAACTTGGGTTTCTTGCTAAACCACAGTTCATATGGTGTCATCTCAACGGATTTAGATGGTGCCCTTTTAACGTGAATGCAGCTGTCTCTAATGCATAACCCCAAAACGACAATGGTAAATCAATAAGGGACATCGTAGATCTCACCATATCCAATAAAGTGCGGTTACGACGTTCGGACACACCATAACGTTGTGGTGTTCCAGGTGGCGTGAGCTGTGAAACTATTCCACATTGTTTTAATTGAAGACCAAACTCGTAACTCAAATATTCGTCTCCGCGATCAGATCGCACAAACTTTATTTTCTTGTTACGATGATTTTTCCACTTCACTCTGAAATTCTTTGAACCTTTCAACTATTTCAGACTTATGTTTCATCGAGTAGATATCCCCATATCTACTCAAATCATCTTGTGAAGGTTAGAAAATAACGATACTTGCCACGAGCATCAACACTCATTGGATCACATACATCGGTATGTATTATTTCCAATAAGTCAGTAGCTCATTCCATTGTTCCAGAGAATGGAGTTTTAGTCATCTTGCCCAAAAGGCACGGTTCGCAAGCATCAAATGATTCATAACCAAGTGATTCCGAAAATCCATCTTTATGGAGTTTCTTTATGCGCTTTACACCGATATGACCCAAACGGCAGTGCCACAAATAAGTTGCACTATCATTATTAACTTTGCATCTTTTGGCATCAATATTATGAATATGTGTATCACTACGATCGAGATCCAACAAACTATTTTCATTGGGTGTATAACCATCGAAGGTCTTATTCATGTAAACAGAATAACAATTATTCTTTAACTTTAAATGAATAACGGTATTGCAATAAACATGATCAAATCATATTCATGCTCAACGCAAACGCCAAATGACGTTTATTTAGGTTTAACACTAATCCCGAAAGTATAGGGAGTGTGCAATGATGATCATATCAATCTTGGAACTATTTCCAACACTTATCGTCACTTCCCCTTCAACTAGTCTCTATTTATTCTGTAACTCCTGTCTCGAGTTACTAATCTTAGCAACCGAACAAGTATCAAATACTTAGGGGCTACTATAAACACTAGTAAGGCACACATCAATAATTTGTATATCAAATATACCCTTGTTCACTTTTCCATCCTTCTTATCTACCAAATATTTAGTGTATTTCCGCCCAAAGGACTATTTCCTTTGCGGTGTAAACACTCGGCCAGGCTATGGTCCAGCTTTGGGCTTCTTCGCAGGAGTGACAACTTGCTTGTCTTTCCACTTGAAGTTCCCTTTCTTTCCCTTTGCCCTTCTCTTGAAACTAGTGGTTTTGTCAATCATCAACACTTGATGGTCTTTTCTTGATTTCTACCTTCGTCGATTTCAACATCACGAAGAGCTCGGGAATCGTTTTCGTCATCCCTTGCATACTATAGTTCATCATGAAGTTCTAGTAACTTGGTGATGGTGACTAGAGAATTCTGTCAATCACTATCTTATCCGAAGATTAACTCCCACTTGATTCAAGCGATTGTAGTACCTGCATAATCTGAGCACATGCTCACTAGTTGAGCGATTCTCTCCATCTTTTAGCTATAGAACTTGTTGGAGACTTCATATCTCTTAACTCGGGTATTTGCTAGAAATATTAACTTTAACTCCTGGAACATCTCATATGGTCCATGATGTTCAAAACATCTTTGAAGTCCCGATTCTAAGCCATAAAGCATGGTGCACAAAACTATCAAGTATTCATCATATTGAGCTAGCCAAACGCTCATAACGCCTCGATCCGCTCCCGCAATAGGTCTCTACCTAGCGTGCATTAAGGACATAATTCTTCAGGCAGCAATGAGGATAAACCTCGATCACGGATCGAATCCGCATCATTGCTACTAACATTTTTCAACACAATTTTCTAGGAACATATCAAAGTAAACATATGAAAGCAACAATGCAAGCTATTGATCTACAACATAATTTGCAAAATACTACCAGGACTAAGTTCATGATAAATTTAAGTTCAATTAATCATATTACTTAAGAACTCCCACTTAGACAGACATCTCTAGTCATCTAAGTGATCACGTGATCCAAATCAACTAAACCATAACCGATCATCACGTGAGATGGAGTAGTTTTCAATGGTGAACATCACTATGTTGATCATATCTACTATATGATTCACGCCGACCTTTCGGTCTCCGTGTCGAGGCCATATCTGCATATGCTAGGCTCGTCAAGTTTAACCTGAGTATTCCGCATGTGCAAAATGGCTTGCACCCGTTGTAGATGGACGAGAGCTTATCACACCCGATCATCACGTGGTGTCCGGGCACGATTTAACTTTGGCAACGGTGCATACTCAAGGAGAACACTTCTTGATAATTAGTGAGAGATCATCTTAAAATGCTACCATCAATCAAAGCAAGAATAAGATGTATAATAGATAAACATCATATGCAATCAAAATATGTGACATGATATGGCCATGATCATCTTGCGCCTTTGATCTCCATCTCCAAAGTATCTTGTCATGATCTCTATCGTCACCGCACGACACCATGATCTTCATCATCTTGATCTATATCAATGTGTCATCACATGGTTGTCTCACCAACTATTGCTCTTGCAACTATTGCTATCGTATAGCGATAAAGTAAAGCAATTATTTGGCACTTGCATCTTATGCAACAAAGAGACATCCATAGAGCTTTTGCCAGTTGCCGATAACTTCAACAAAATATGATCATCTCATACAACAACTTATATCTCATCACGTCTTGACCATATCACATCACAACATGCCCTACAAAAACAAGTTAGACGTCCTCTACTTTGTTGTTGCAAGTTTTACGTGGCTGCTACGGGCTTAAGTAAGAACCAATCTCACCTACGCATCAAAACCACAACGATAGTTTGTCAAGTTGGTGCTGTTTTAGCCTTCGCAAGGACCGGGCGAGTACACTCGGTTCAACTAAAGTTGAGAAACCGACACCGCTAGTCACTGTGTGCAAAGCACGGCGGTAAACCAGTCTCGCAGAAGCGTCACGCGTAATGTCGGTCCGGGCGCTTCATCCAACAATACCACCGAACCAAAGTATGATATGTGGTAAGCAAGATGACTTATATCGCCCACATCTCACTTGTGTTCTACTCATGCATATAACATCAAACCTTAAAACCTAGGCTCGATACCTTTGTTGGGAAACGAGTGATTTCAAAAATTTCCTACGCACACGCAAGATCATGGTGATGCATAGCAACGAGAGGGAGAGTGTTGTCGTACGCTCTGAGACCAAAGCGAAGCGCTGACGCAACGAGAGGAAGTAGTCGACGCCTTCCCGGTCCGACCGATCCAAGCACCGCATTCGCACCTCCGAAGTTCTTGACACACGCACAGCTCGATGACGCACCCGAACTCCGATCCAGCAGAGGTACGGGAGGAGTTCCATCAGACGACGGCGTGGTGACGATCTTAATGTTCAATCGTCGCAGGCTTCGCCTAAGCACCGCTACAATATGACCGAGGTGTAATATCGTGGAGGGGGCACCGACACGGCTAAGGAACGATCACGAAGATCAACTTGTGTGTCCATGGGGTGCCCCTACCCCAGATATAAAGGAGTGGAGGAGGGAGGGCGGCCCTCTTCTATGGCGCGCCTTAGGGGAGTCCTACTCCCACCGAGTAGGATTCCCCTTCCTAGTCCAACTAGGAGTCCTTCCATGTATTAGGAGTAGGAGACAAGGAAGGGAAGAGAGAAGGAAGGAAGGAGGGGTGCGGCCTCCCCTAGTCCACCCGGACTAGGCCATGGGGCGCGGCCTGCCCTAGGCAGCCCTCTCTCTTTCCCATAGGGCCCAATAAGGCCCAATACTTCTCCCCGCGAATTTCGTAACTCTCCCAGACTCAAAAATACCGAATCACTCGAACCTTCCGAACTCCGAATATAGTCGTCCAATATATCGATCTTTACGCCTCGACCATTTCGAGACTCGCCATGTCCCCGATCTCATCCGGGACTTCAACTCCTTCGTACATCAAAACTCATAAACTCATAATATAATCATCATCAAACGTTAAGCGTGCGGACCCTACGGTTCGAGAACATGTAGACATGACCGAGACACGCCTCCGTCAATAACCAATAGCGGACCTGGATGCCCATATTGGTTCCTACATATTCTACGAAGATCTTTATCGGTCGACCGCATAACAACATACGTTGTTCCCTTTGTCATCGGTATGTTACTTTCCGAGATTTGATCGTCGGTATCCAATACCTAGTTCAATCTCGCTATCGCAAGTCTCTTTACTCATTCCGTAATACATCATCTCGAACGAACTCATTAGTTGCAATGCTTGCACGGCTTAAGTGATGTGCATTACCGAGAGGGCCCAGAGATACCTCTCCGACATTCGGAGTGACAAATCCTAATCACGAAATACGCCAACCCAACAAGTACCTTTGGAGACACCCAGAGCACCTTTATAATCACCACACGTTAGACGTTTGGTGGCACACAAAGTGTTCCTCCGATAAACGGGAGTTGCATAATCTCATAGTCATAGGAACATGTATAAGTCATGAAGGAAGCAATAGCAACATACTAAACGATCGGGTGCTAAGCTAACGGAATGGGTCATGTCAATCAGATCATTCAACTAATGATGTGATCCCGTTAATCAAATAACAACTCTTTGTCCATGGTTAGGAAACATAAACATCTTTGATTAACAAGCTAGTCAAGTAGAGGCATACTAGTGACACTCTGTTTGTCTATATATTCACACATGTATTATGTTTCCGGTTAATACAATTCTAGCATGAATAATAAACATTTATCATGATATAAGGAAATAAATAATAACTTTATTATTGCCTCTAGGGCATATTTCCTTCAGTGTTGTCTCGGAAGACCCGACTGTTTTGAGCCAGCTTCCATTACGACCGGCTTGTTGCCGATGCCGGCCGGCTTGAGGCCGAGGTGGCGAAGGCGAAGGCGGAGGCGACAGGAGCCCGGTAGGCGCTTGATGATGCCAGCTAGCTGCAGGAGCGGCTGGCGGGCGACAAGAGCCGTCTTGAGGCCGAGGTGGAGCGTCTCAAGGCGGAAGCCGCCAAGGTCGTGGAGGCATAGAGGGCCCTTGCCGAGGCTGATGAGCAACGCGGCAAGTTGGCCGACGACAAGGGCCAGCTCCAGGCCGAGGTGGAGCGCCCGAAGGCGCTGGTGGCCGCGGCGGAGCAGGCCCGTCAGGGGGAAACCCGTCGCCGCGAGGAGTCCGAGAAGGCGGCCGAGGCCAAGGACGCCGAGTTGGAGGCGGCCCTTGCCAAGGTGGCCGACTTGGAGAAGACGCTCCAGGAGCGTGACCGCACCATTGCCAGGGAGCGGCGCGGTACGTTGCTTGAAGCGTAGCACCTGGAAGAGTCCTTCCCCAGTAAGTGCTTTCCTTGGGTTCTGTCGGGCTGGAATCCCGTCTTCTTTTCCTTGGTGATTGTTCTGACTTGCTCTACTTCTTGACAGGGGCCTTCCCGGAGACGTGCTAGCTGGCGGAGGAAGCCGTGCGCTTTCAGCGAGACACGCAGGGAGTCGTCGGCTCCGGGACCGACCTGCAGGTGGCTTTGACCTTCCCGGAGATCATGACCGCCGCCGAGGCTCATCTACGAGTCTTGGGCGAGCAGATGGGGCGGCTCTCTGAGGCCGGCATAGAGATGACGGTGGCCCTATGGCCGGGCTCCGTTGCGCCAAACAACTTCACGCGTTTGGCGCGGTGGTTGGACGCGGGCCCGGGCCAGCTCCACGAGTGGCGCGTTTCTGCCGCCCGTGCCGGCGCTGAGATGGCGCTCAGGTTTGCGATGTCTTGGCATCCGGATCTGTCGCTGGACGCACTGATGGGCCAGTGAGCCAGTGCGGAGAACCAGCTGCGAGCAGAGGCCGGACGGATCGCTGCCCGGGCCAGCTACATTGCCGGGTTCGCTTTTCACGACGAGTTCCAGCCGGAGCGGGCAAGACGGCGGAGTCGTGCCTGCTGACGACTGCGGCCTGCTTCTGAATGACCCGGAGGGAAGCTCCAAGGAGACGGGTGTCTACGGCGACGCAGATGCCGAGGAGGAAGACACCGGCACCTCGGCGAACCCGGAGGCCACCGAGGGGGAGCCGGCAGCTGCGCGACCCGGTGCTGGGGGTGCTTGAGGCTGTCCTGTTTAACTTAGTAGAGATTTCCATTAGGTAGTAGGTCCACCCACCCACTGGGGGTATTCGGGTGTAATGAACTCTGGCCTTGGGCCTGTCTTTTAAATTTGTGATGTATATATTTCGTGGGTGCTTGCGTTTTTGCCTTTTGTCTTTTGAGCCGTTTTCTTGTGACTTTCCCCTCTTGGGCTCCCCCCCATGCGAGTCTGACGGCCGAGGTCCAGTCCGTGACAAGGAGTTTGGCCTTTGAGAGGAGCGTGCGGTACTTAGGCTTTCAAAATGTTGAGCGCGAGCAAAACACCCACTGGGCCAGCTGGCGGCAATCCGGCGAAGCCGGTTGGCGCGGTAACTTAAAGTGGCGGGGCCGGGTTGGGCAATATGGCGGTCCTTGACTTAGTATTCGTGGTGCGCTGGTGCTTTGGCCCGTTGTGCTTGCTAGCCAACAGCCGAAGCCGGTTCTGTGGCCTAGGGCGAAGTGGAGGGCCGCCGCGACCTCAACGCGTCAGGAGCCACTAAGGAAGGCGGCGGGTGGCGACCAAGCTGGCCAGCCCCCGAGCCCCCGGGTCGAGCAAGTCAAACCGGTGGTGGGGTAGATTTAAGAGAGAAAAAATGCACAAGTGTGGGAGACACAATAGCTTGGTCGAAAAGGGCAGCCCCCGAGCGTCGTTCGAGGACTCCATGGTTTTCATACGATTACAAAAGGTTGTGCACATAGCTAACTGTAAAAAGGGTGGAGGAGTTCTGCGTTCCACGGCCGGGTCGTTTCTTCGCCGGCAGTGTCTCTCTTGCGCTTGTTTGACTTGCGGGCGTCGATGAGGTAGTAGGCGCTGCGGTCGCACAATGCCTTGCTGACGATGAAGGGGCCCCCCATGGGGGGGGCAGCTTGTGCTGGCCGGCTTGCTGCTAGACGAGTCGGAGGACAAGGTCTCCCTCACGGAATGCGAGGGGCTTGATCTTCTTGTTGTGGTAGTGCCTCAGGCCTTGCTGGTAGATGGCTGACCGGCTTAGCGCCAAGAGGCTTGTACATCGCAACGCGCGGCGAGTCGAACTCGATGTCTATCGGGATGACGGCTTCGGCTCCGTAGACGAGGAAGAACGGGGTGAACCCGGTCGACCGGTTTGGCGTGGTGTGGAAGCTCCAGAGGACGGCCGGCAACTCGTCGAGCCAGCAGCCGGGCAAGCGGATGAGCGGCTCGACGAGCCGCGTCTTGATACCGGATAGGATGAGGCCGTTGGCCCGCTCGACCTGGCCGTTGGACTGCGGATGTGCAACGGAAGCCAGGTCGAGGCGAATGCCGGAGACGGACCAGTATTGCGCGATCGCGCCCTTGGGGAAGCTGGTGCCATTGTCCGTGATGATGCTGTTCGGCATGCCGTAGCGTACCGTGATGTCTTTGATGAACCGGACGGCTGTCGACCCATCCAGCTTCTTGATCGGTCGTACTTCGCTCCACTTGGTGAACTTGTCCACCGCTACCAGCAAATGCGTCATGCCGCCGCGGGCGGTCTTGAAGGGCCCCACCATGTCGTGTCCCCAGACCACAAAAGGCCAGGCGATCGATATGGTCTGGAGTGTCGAGGTCGGCTGGTGGCTGCGCTTGCTGAAGCGCTGGCATCTTGGAGGGCCGTGGGCGAGTAGAAACCATGGCGGAAAGCCTTGGCCACCAGGGATCATGAAGCGGCGTGGTGCCCGCACTCGCCCTGGTGTATGTCGAGGAGGATCTCAATGCCCTGGTCCTGCTCGACGCAGCGCTGGAACACGCCGGTGGAGCTGTGCTTGACGAGCTTGTTCTTGATGATGTTGTAGGCGGACACCCGCCGCTGCAGTTGCCGGGCCTCGGTCTCGTCCATGGGGAGAACCCGTTCTCCAGAAACTCGAGATGGGCAGGGCCCATGATGGAGCCGTCACCACAGCGAAGACGGCCACCATGGCGAGTTCTGGGGCGGCAGCCCCCGAGCTGGCGTTGGGGACGGCGGCGGCCGGGTTGAGGATGACGGCGGCTGGGTCGACGACTGTAGCCCCTGGGCCAGGTTGAGGCGCGGCCAGGTTGTCATGAACGAAGATGGACTCGGAGTCCGGAGACGGCTTGACGGATGGCTTGTGCAGGTGCTCGAGAGAGACGCTGGACGGGATGGACTGTCGGGACGAGGCGATCTTGGCGAGTGTATCGGCGGCCTCGTTTACCGTGCACGGTACCTGGAGGAACTCGCGGCCTACAAAGAATCCGGACAGCTTCTGGACGAGGAAGCCGTAGCTTGCCATGTTGGGGTCGCGGGCGTCCCACTCGCCGGAGCACTGCTGCACCACCAAATCCGAGTCGCCGTAGCACATGATGCGCCTGATGCCGAGTTCCTTGGCAAGCCGGAGGCCATGCACAAGGGCTTTGTACTCGGCGACGTTGTTGGAGGCGGTGAAATGGATCTGGAGTGCGTACCAAAGCCGGTCGCCCTTCGGGGAGGACATCATGATGCCGGCCCCCAGGCCGAGGCGCATCTTGGAGCCGTCGAAGTCCATGCGCCGGTGCGCTGAGTCCGGCGGCGGCGGCAGGTACTGGGTCTCGGTCCAGTCGACGAGGAAGTCGGCCAGAGCTTGGGACTGGATCGTTGTGCGAAACTCGTAGAGGATGGTGTGGCCGGCTAGCTCGAGCGCCCACTTGGCGACCCGACCAGAGGCGTCCCGGCAACTGATGATCTCGCCAAGGGGGGCCGTGCTGACCACGATAACAACATGCTCTTGGAAGTACTGCTTCAATTTCTTGGCTGTGAAGTACATGCCGTAACACATCTTTTGGTAGTGCGGGTAGTTCTTCTTGGAGGCGGAGAGCACCTCGCTCGGGTAGTAGACCGGGTGCTGGACGGCTTGGATCTTGCCCTTCTCTGGTCGCTCGACCACCATCACCGTGCTGACCGACCGCGAGGTTGCGGCAATGTAGAACAACAGCGGCTCCTTCTCGGCTGGTGCAGCCAGGACGGGTGCGGTGGAGAGCATGCGCTTGAGGTCCCGGAAAGCCTCGTCCGCCTGGTCGTTCCACTCGAACGGTGTCGTCTTCTTCATCAGCTGGTACAACGGCAAGGCCCTCTCACCCAGCCGCGTGAGGAACCGGCTGACCGAGGCCAAGCAGTTGTTGAACTTCTGGACATCGCGCAGCCGAGCCGACTTGCGCATGCACTCGATGGCCTTGATCTTCTTCGGGTTTGCCTCAATGCCGCGCTCCGAGACGAGGAAGCCGAGTAGCTTTCCGGCTGGGACGCCGAAAACGCATTTCTCTGGATTGAGCTTGACTTGGTACTCGTGCAGGTTGGCGAAGGTTTCCTTCAGGTCGTCAAGTAGCGTGAGGTGCTGCTTGGTCTTCACTATGATGTCTTCCACGTAGATGTGGATGTTGTAGCCGAGTTGCGGTAGCAAGCTATTCTGCATGCAGCGCTGGAACGTGGCGCCGGTGTTCTTCAGGTCGAATGACATGATGATGTAGCAGTACGCCCCAAAGGGCGTGATGAAGGACGTCTTCAGGGCATCGGCCAAGTCCATCTGTATCTGGTGATAGCTGGAGTAAGCATCCAGGAAGGACAGGAGCTCACAGCCGGCGGTGGAGTCGATGACTTGATCGATCCGCGGGAGGGCGAACGGATCCTCGAGGCAGGCCTTGTTTACGCTGGTGTAGTCAATACACATGTGCCAGGTCTTGTTCTTCTTCAAGAGGAGGACTGGTTTGGCCAGCCACTCGGGGTGAAACACTTTCATGATGAAGCCGGCCGCCAGAAGCTTGGCGGCCTCTTCATCAATGGTTCTTCTCTTCTCCTCAAAGAAACGTCGTAGGGGTTGGCGGACAGGCTTGGCGTCCTTGCGGATGTGGAGTTTGTGCTCGGCGTACTTCCTCGGGATACCCGGCATGTCCTTTGGGGTCAATGCGAAAATATCCCGATTCTCACGGAGAAGTCGACGAGCTCGCCTTTCTATTTGCTGTCGAGGCGGGTGCCTACGACAACGTACTTGCTGCAGCTTGGATCTTTCGCGTTCAGCTTCACCTTCTCGGTTTCCTTAGAGGGCTTGAACGAGGTCTCGTCGGCCGGCTCCTCGGCCGGAATCGGCACGGCCAGCATCTCGCTGGCTAGGGCGACGATTCGGTCGAGGTGGCGCCGCTCCTCGGTTATGACCAGCGATTCGGCCAGTTTGGCGCCGTCTCGGGTGCACTCTAGGGACTTGCGGTAATCGCTAGCGATGGTGATGAGGTCCTTTGGACCCGACAGCTTCATCTTTAGGTAAGCGTAGTGGGGGACCGCCATGAACTTGGCAAGCGCGGGCCGGCCCAGTAGCGCATGGTACGCACTAGACACATCCACCACCTCGAACCAGAGCGGCTTGCTTCGGAAGTGGTCGCTGGTGCCGAACAGGACGTCGAGCCGGATCCGGCCGATCGGAGAGCAAGAGAGGCTGGGAACGATGCCGTGGAAGATCGACCGGGTCGGCTCCAGGTCTTTGGCCTCGAGGCCGAGCTTAGTCATGGTGTCGCGGTAGAGGATGTTGATGCTGCTGCCGCCGTCGATGAGAACCTGGGAGAACTTGCACGTTCACCGAGGCACAACGATGGTGGGGTTGAGGACGAGGGCGTAGCCACCTGGGTTCGGCATGACAGCCGGGTGGTCTTCCGGAGTCCAAGTGACCGGGCGCTCCGACCAGTGCATGTATTCCGGCTTGGCCGGGATGAAGATGTTCACTTCCTGCCGAAGCAGGCGCTCGCTACGCTTATCGTCACTGAGGCTGGTGAAGACGACGTAGGTCGCGTTCTGGGCAGGATAGACGTCGTCGCGCATCGCGCCGCTAGGCGGAGGCGGCTGCCCCGCTCCCGGAGCCGGGGCTGGAGGAGGCGGGATGTCGCCCCTCATGAGGCGCTTGGTGATGGCGCACTGTCGAAGCGTGTGCGTGGATGGCCTTGCGCCGCTGTGATGCTTGCAGGGAGCGTCAAGCATCTCCTCGAAACTCATGGCGGGCTGCCACACCGTCTTGCCGGTCTGCCGGTGTTTGGCAGCCGGGTCGGCCGCGGGTGCCTGCTCGGCAGCCGTGACAAGCCGGTTGTCGTAGCACTGGGCCGGCTGGTCGGCCTTGCGCTTGTTATTCTGCTGGTTGTGCTGCTGCCGGCTGCCTTCGCCGACCGGCTTTGGAAGGGGGAACCGGCTTTGCTTTGCCGGCTTCGTCCAGCGCCGCCTGGATCTTAATGGCGGAGTCGGCGTTGGCGTACTTGTCCGCCGTCACCATGATCGCGGCCGTGGTGGCCGGCTCGAAGTGTAAGAGCTTGTGCTTGAGGAGGGTATCATCTCGGCACCCGTTGACGAAGTACTGTATTGCTTGGACTTCATGGAGGACCCCGCAGCTGTTCCGGAGCTCGGTCCAGCGTGCGAGGTACTCGTGGCCGGTTTCCATCGGCCCCTGCATGCACACGGCGAGCTGGCCGGGACGGTCGGGTCGCCGGTAGGTCCCGGTGAAGTTGCGTACGAAGGCTTGCTCAAAATTGACCCACGCGTTGATGCTGCCCACCGGCAAGCTGTTCAACCATGTGCGGGCCGACCCCTGGAGCATGAGCGGCGCATAGCGCACGACGAGCATGGGGTTACCTCCCGCGATGCCGATGGCGGTGGTGTACCAGTCCTCCGGCTTGACGGTGTCGTTGTACTTGAGGGTGTCACGGGGGAGCGTGAACCCTTTGGGAAAGGGCTCGTCCTGGATGCGTGCGCCGAAGCACGCCGGCCCGACAGCGCCGCTCTCCTCTAGTTCCAGGGAAAGGGCGAGCCGGTCGAGGCGGTGGCGGGCGTTGGCGTCGTTGATGCCGCGCGGGCCCAGCCGGCCGGCGACCACGCCACGGGCCAGGTCGACCAAAGCCGGACATCGGCCGGGTTGCAGGGGAGGGTCATGCCGGCGCCAATCTTCCAGGGCCGGCTTTTCACCCAAGCCGCCGGCAATCATCGGGGCGGGGTTGCGCCGGGTCCGGCTACGGCCGGAGTGCGCCTCGCCGGATGGTGAAGACGCTGTGTTCTGCTGGTCGCCGGGACCGTCGGCGCGGGCGGAGCCGGATCCGGCCGGCTTGGCGAGTTGGTTGAGGCGGTCCTGCTGCGCGTTGGCCGCGTCGAGGAGGTCGTTCACCCGCTTCAGGCGGTCCTTCAGCTCTTTGCCCGCAAGCTGATGCAGGCCGACTACAGCCGCTTGGGCGGCATGCATGTTCTTCACGGGAATTTCATAGACGGGGGATGGCGCCTCGGCGCGGCCGATCGCGCCGCCCCGGGTCCGTATGTCGGCGACCCGGCTTGGCTCGGCAGCGGCAGGCGTGAAGTCGTAGGCGGCGTCGCGCTCCACCTGAGCGGAGTCCAAGCGACGCTGCGTGGCGGTGAGCGTCTCGGTCAGGTCCAGCAGGCACTGGCGGTCCTCCTCGAGCCGAGTCCGGGCATCGGCGATGTTGGAGGCGTCGACGTCGGTGGCGATGGGGACGCGAAGGCTCTGCATCATGGCGCGCAACGGGTTGGGCGAGCCGGCCCGATCCGCTGCGTCCCTGGCTTCGGCGGCCTTCCTTGCCATGCTGGATGAGGAGGAGGCACCGGTGTCGGTGACGAAGACGTCCACACAGAGGTCCATTGCCCCAGCAGGAGCGATGCCGCCGAGGGAAAGGGGAAGTCGGAGAAGTCAAGTACCTCGCTAGGGTACTCGTCGGCCGCGGGCGCATCGAAGATGCGCAGCATGGCGAAGGAGGCGGCGAGCGCGTCGATGACATCGTCCGCCAGCGTGACGGGCTCGTCGGAGTCGGAGGGGAGCCCCGTCTGGAGCATGCTTCCGGCCAGGACCTCGAGCTGCCCCACGGTGGGCGCCAACTGTCATGGTGGGCGCACGGCATATGCCAAGGGATGGCTAAAGAGAGGAGGAGGCTCGAAGGCACTGGTGGGCTCCAGAGGCGAGGTCGTCAAGAGCGAGCGCGGGACGCAAGACATACCTAGGTTCGGGGCTCTTCGGAGAGATAACACCCCTAGTCCTGCCGAGTGTGGTTTATGTGTAACAGTACAGAGTTGCTCCTAGAGCTGTATGGAGGACGAAGGAAGGCAGGCTAAGGCTTAGGCTACTCCCTCTCCTGGTGGGTGGCTAGTTTAGCTGATCTGGTGTTCGCTACGGTTCTCGTCGTGCGTGTGAGTTGCCCGCAAGCATGAGGGCTCCTAGGGGGTTTTATAGGCCAACCCCCGGGATACAATGGTAATGTTACAAGGCCGTGGGTCCGGGTTGTCAGCGTCCGGGAAGCCGGTGCTGGGACCCGCCGGGTGTTAGGACTCGCCGGGTTCTCCGGGCACGGGCCCCACATGCCTAGAGGCACTGTTTGCCGTCTTGTCGATCGTCAGGGAGTGCCCGGGTTGAGTCTCTACAGTGGCGCTTCGTCAGGTCGCCGCTTGCTGGCGTCAGCAGTGACGACGGGTGCATTGTTGCCATGCTGGCCCTGGTCAGCGGGTAGGTGGGGCACTGTTGCCACGCCCCGGCTGACCAGAGGCATGGGCGGGTCACTGTGGCCTTGCTCATCCGTGAATGGAGACTCGTCCCATCGTACGGCCGGGATGGGACGAGAGCTGACCCGAGGCTAGGTTGAGGAACACGCAAAGAGGGAGCTGTCTTGTTGGAGAAGTCTTGGTGTGCCGGGTTCGGCCGCCTCTAACCACGCTCCCACTGGCCACCCTGCCGCCGCCCACAATGCATCACCCCCGGTTGTGGCGCCTCCAACGGACGCCAAGCTTGCCCCTGCCGCCACATCCCCTCGATTTCTTTGCCTTCGGCTCTCTCGGCCGTGTTTCACACGCACACCTCTCTTTCCCCAACTTTTCTTATACAGATATGACTACTTCTCTCTAGACCAGGTATGCACATCACTTGTAATGGGCCATACGTGTTGGTAAGGAAGGATAACAGTGTGGGCCCCATGTTCTCCAAAGCCCACGACGAACCAGGGAGCTTAGAGTTTGTAGGGATTTAAGAATAATATGTAGTTTTGTTGTCGTTATATTTTGAAAGTTATGGTTTGAACCAAGCACCAAAACAAATGGCAGTGGCCTCAGAATTAATGCAAGATTTCTTTTTCTCTGTGCAGGTCGCTGCCTCTGATGTCCCTCGCTTAACTACATCCTAATAAAGGCCAAAAGAACGATGAACAAGCCTGTGGCTGTTTCCTTGATAATCCTTCTTATCTTGGGCTCCAACTACGTGCAGGATCGTGCCCGGCTTAACGCCCTGATCCAAAATGTAGGTTGGTTTTTCGGTATCACCCTAAAAAGCTGTATTCTATATGGTCTTCAAGAGATTAGGAAATGGATATGCGGAGCGGAGAGCTCCGGAACTGTGGATGGTTTTCCACTGGATATCAACTTAAATGATGAGAACCCGATAATCTTCGAGGGAAGTGGTATTGGCAACTGGATAGCTCATGTGATAATTAGAACGATGAAGGACTACCACAAGTTATGCAAAGAGAATGTACGAGGTGGCTGCTGTTGTGGTCGTAATGGTCGCAATTGTTGTTGTTATTGTTAGATGAGTCCGATTAGATATCCGAGGCAGAAGGAAATATTATGTGTATTAGGTCCGCATGACAAGTATGGACAGTGACCCTCCTTGGTGTTTTCCCATTTTGCAACGCATGGCTGATTAATTTGTTCCTGTGATGTGTAAGTTGTTGCCTTACCTCGTCGTAAGGACTTATAATAGTTAAGGCAAGTTCAATGAATCATAGCTTTGGTTATAATCAGTTGCATGAGAGCTTTCTGGTAATGGCACTCTTTTGTTATTCCATCTAGGAGGAATCCTGCATATTTTCCATTCTGTCAAACATCTCTTGTTGCCCCTTTTTTATATGATATAATATGCACTGAGCAGAATTGTGGCTGGAGGAAATGCTATGCTACCCTTCTTATCTTCTTACATATTAGAAGTGGTATTTCCTTCTTGCATATTCTTTTGCTTCGGGACACATCTACTACCACTATAAAAGGAAGAGAGGGGCAGATCCAAACAATCACATCCATCCATCATCAAAATCTAATGGCCCTTAATCATTCTGTGTTTAACGCTACCAACCACGCAACAAGCCACAATCGATCGCTAACCCACCCTGCCTGCTCAGACGACTGTCGCCTTCGCCGCACGACCCCGGCCGCCCTCCTCCTCCTCGTCCCGCCAAGACGAGCCCCAATCCCCGCCGCCTCCTCCTCCTCCGCGCCGCTCGCCGCCCGTTGTTCCTCTCGCAGCCGTTAGCCGGAGCCGCCCGCCACACGCGCCGGGAGCCCGCCACAGTCACCACCCGTCGCTGCGGGAGCCGCCGCAAGTCGCCGCCTGTCGCGCCTTCGCCGTGGAGAGCCGGAGCCGCCGCCCGTCAAGGCCGGGAGAGACGCCACAGTCGCCGCCTTCGCTGGAGATCCGGAGCCGCTGAGCCGCCGCCCATCGCGCACCAGCCTCTCCTCCTCTGCTGCCGCAGTACGCCGACGCCCTCCCACATCGAAAGCGTGGCCGCCGACCTGATTGAGAGGTAGACAAGCCAGTAAGTTTCCTCCTCCGCTGTTGATGCGTGTCTGCTTCGCCCTGGTCCATGCCGCTGCCCCGACGTTCAGGTGAGCGGAGACGCCATGCCGAATGCATCACTGCGGCCGGCCGACGTGGTTCGCTGTAGCTGTTGCCCCAACCGGTACGTCCCCGCTGTCCAGCGACGGCACGACGCGGTCATGCGTGGCTCACGTACAGAGATCCAAGGCCAAGACCAGTTTCCGCCCATGAAACGTATACACCGATTGAGACCACCGTCTAGAGGGTAAGCAGGCGTATCCATGTAGTATTATATTTAGCTTATGATTTGTGATGTATGGTGGCTTGGGATAATGTTGTTCTTGCAAGTAATCTTTGATTTGTGTTTTCTGGCTCTTCCCAGCCCGGTCGTGGAAACGGTGTAGCTCCTTCCTCAATGCTACTTTTCTCAATCTGATCTCTGCAACTTGTGAGGATTGAAATCACTAAAGGAACTAGGAGTACTGCTTTTTTTTATTATAGGTGTCTTGTAATCTAAGAACTACTGAGCAAGATAATTCAGATGGATCTAATTAAGAATCTTGTATCAACGGTGATCAAGGCTCTTTTTTACATATGTTTATAGAGAACTTGCGCCAAATCTGTATGTATTGGATGACCTGCGCCAAAGCTGTCCATACAGGGCATATGGTCCTCAAAGCGTGGTGTCGATTTTGTAAGTTGTTAAGTTGATTTGGTAAGTCTATATAGTGCGGACGACCTACTCTATCTATTTAATGGGTAAGTTGATTTCGTTCTGTTGTCTCACCGGCTTAGTGTGTTGTGCATGCGGTGCTTGTTAGAGCTTTGTCCAAACATGTCATTTCCTGTCATACAAACTGCTTTTGCTCGGAGTTATAGATGGATGGAACTTTTATGTGTTCGCAACACATGATAACAGGGGTTAGTATTTTGCGGCTCAGGAACACACTTTGGATATAACATCATGGGGACAAAAACATATCACTGGAAAATCAGGTGAACTACATCTACTAGATGCTTGGAACTTTATTAGCATTCTCTGATATCCTGCCTTTGTTTTCAAATATTGATTGGGATCAAAATTCGTACATGTCCTTTGTACAGAAGAATATGGGAGCCGCATTTGAGCAATGCTCTCAACTTTCGGTTGCAAATATTGATAAGGCGATATACAATCCAGTGACTTTTTGAATCACAGTGAGGTCCTTTGATATTTGTGGTCTTCTTAGCTTTGATTCATGTTGCTACTAGCAAAAGAAAAAAATATTTGTGTTGTAACCTTCTTTTTTCTTCAGTGATACAAAAAACATGATTGGTGAGGTTGATTGTCCAAATCATACATAAAACTGCAGATTGTACCTCCTAACATAGATGCCATACTGATTGGCTCTCAGCTAGAAAATTATGCACCATGCATCTCATTTGGTTTTGTTCCTTCTCAACCTAATGAACGCAACTCCGAGAACAAGGTATAGCTTATGTATAAATTTTGTACAGCCATGCCCATTTCATATACTTTTGGGGGTTTAATAACTCTAATCAACTATCATAATAGAGCATAGCTGAGGTAGTAAATCATGCAGTGTTATATGCAGACTCGGTTGCCATTAAATGATGTCTGTACGACAGGCGGCTCTGGCAAGTCAGATGGACGGCAGCGGCGGCTGAGCTTCTCCATGGCCTGCTGCAGTTCCACGGAGAGAGAGCTTCGAGAGTGAGGAGGAGGTATAAAAGAACAGAAGGAAGGGAGAGGAGGAAGGGCAGGCGTGTGGCGGCCTTGACAATGAACCTCCGGTTGCGATGGACTACAGCGAGAGGTGGCGCACGACGCCGATGCGAGCCAACGAGGCAGCGGCGTGGCCTTGGAGCTGCGAGAGCTCGGGCGTTTGGATCGCAGGCCAAAGGTTATGCATATTGGGTACGTTTTGATCGCTATCAAACCTGTCCATACAAAATATTGGCATGATTTATCCTGCTGTTGGCTAGATCTGAAGTATTACCTATCAAATCAATGTTTCTTTCTGTTTTGAGGCCACATGCATGTTGATTCTATCAACACACTGGGATCCCTGTAGATAGAACCATAAGAGGACTGGTCCTCTGATCATTGTAGGCCATCAACGCCCATTTAGGAATCAGGACACACATGTTATGTTTTGTTAGCAGCTGGTGGAGTTAATTCCGAAAGTCTACAATCTGCATGGTATACAGTTATCATCAGTTTAGTCGCTCGTTTGTGCCATCGTTGAGCTTGTCATGTCATGGTACGAGATTTTGTACCATCTATATTTTCTATAGTTATTTTAATCTTTCATCGAGATGGACGAGGGTGGTAAAAGATTTTCTGAGATTATTGTTCCCATCATTGCATATTGCTTGGCTCTCGACATAGTGCTTATCAACCAAAGTTTAATTCTCGGTAATGTGACCTTCCTTTTAGATTTCAGTTCTGTGCAACAGTAGAAGATGCTAGCCTTGTAATATAGAGCGAATGTAGAGAAAACATTTATACAGATGTATTAGTTATGACTTGTTATAAATATGCCCCACCACCTATGTAATTCAAATTAGTCAAACTTTAAGGAGGGTGGAGTCATGCTAGATTTATACTATAATATCCTTAATGTCTATAACTATAAGTGATGTCCTCTTTTATGCGGGTTTCCACTTAAAAAATGATTTTTGAATCCTATTCAATAGAAATGGGAAAATATGTAAACGAAATAGAAGAAACAAAAGCATATAGGATATTTATTATATTATATTATATATTCCTAGGTTAGATTCATTATCTACATCATGTTTCCGATGTGCAAGTTTTCGCAAACATTTCTATATTTCATTTCTAAAATGGATGGGCGCGGCAACACTTGCCTTTATGATAGAAGTCTGACCAAGAACTGTCAGTGTAATGAAGGATTTTTCGTTATTTTTGTGGTATTGGATTTTATACAGAATGACAGGATGGGCCCAAAATCATGGATATGTTATATAGCCCTTGTTCATACTTGGAACTCCGATCTGATGGATTGTGCTTGCTATTACTAAACAAATGATACTATTCTTTATTGTATTGCAGATTATCAAGACATTGGTGATCACATTAAACCAACATAGTATTTCTTAGTTATGCTGAAGTAAGTACTGCTGCTGACCTTTTTCTGGGAACAATGTTTATCATTATCAATATATTTTCACAATGTTGTTCTGTATTTTGTTTTCTTTAACTCGATCATGTTATCAACAAGAAATCAGATTGGTATTACTTGGAAAATATATTGCACAAGAAATCAGAGCATGGATATATAAACTAGAGCATCCCAATGTTGATATTACTTGGATTAGTATTTGTCTATTTACCTTTTATTAAAATCTTCTGCATGTTTTGACAAGAATAAAATCTGATAGACTACTGAATGTACATGTACGTATGTACTTCAATAAAATATGTACTGGTAATTCTGTTGGCATATCATAAATTTGCTTTTGTCATCTATAAAATCATTACTGACAGTTTTGTGAATGTCAACACATGTTAAGATGTCTTCACTAAGAAGATTGAGTCTATATATAATTCTGCATCTTGATTGTCTGATTATTGGAGCATTACACGACATTGTCTGGTTTGTATCATGTGAGAGCAGAAGAATAGGCGCAATCAACTAAGAACCATGCCAGGTGGATGGTGCAAGTTGTTGTCAAACGGACATATATATGGTGGTTATCCCGGGGAAAGTTGTTTGTTTTGATAGAAAAACTAAGGGAAAAGGATACATTTGTGAAAAAACAAAGCCATTGGTTCGCAATACTGGGGTCATATCCAAGATTCAGCAGGAAGATAAGGTTAACTTCTCATCTACCTACTGTCTATCTATTCATGTTGGATGTTGACTTCTCATTCACCATCCTAGCGGCAGTTTCATTGTTTCTTAATATAGGCCTCTGATGTGGATATATTGGTAATCATTCTTCACCTGTTACGACTGAAGTTTGAATTCCACGTTGTATTGCCTTGATTTACAAATTGGTTTAAAAAATGAACATGATTATTGCCTACCATTTGTCCAAAATCGGAAGTATATACAGAAGATCAGAAATCATGGCATGGTTCCTTGCCTGCTTATTGTGATGTGTAATTATTTTTGACAATCTGATGTTTTCACACATCATTACAAGATTCTTTAAACTACCTTTGTAGAATATTTCAAACCCCGGTCTAGGATTATTCAGCTAACCATGTTTTTAAACCAACAGAGAATGTGAGAGAAAATATGTTGCTCGATACCGGTGAGGATAGTACACTATTTTGCTCGATATTGAAGCATCAGATCCTTCTTGTTCTATGCAACAACTAAGACTATTTTTCGCCACTACAACCATGAAACTTCAACCAATACATATGTGCTTGAGGTTCTTTGCAACACATAATGACCATCCAATGTTTGCTGCGGGTGGTCGCTTTCATCGTTGGAGTGAGCAGCTTGGCCTGGTACCATGCGCAACAGTCCCACGGGATCTACCATCGCCTTCATTGCTGCCAAACCCGATGTAGTGTGCCGAAGATGTCGTCAATGGTGGCGACACAAATGGTGAGCGGCTGATAAAGAGAAGATTGATGTTGAGGTTGTTGTGCGGGAATGCTCTGATTATTGATTAGGGGAGCATTGTTTTGATTTAAGAGGAGATTAGTAGCTTATTTTGTTCACACATGTTTAAGAGGGGACCGAGAAAAATTCTTGCTAAGCTTATAACGGTGTTGCACGTGTAGGCATCTGCCATAAAGAAATATAACTACAAACAAAGTGTTTTTGATTAGGAGTAGATGTATCTTTAAAAGGAGTTTTAGCCAAGACGTGCATTGTACGTGCAAGCTTACTATAAATCTTAAAAGAAGTTGTACAAGAATGTTGTATCATAGTTCAGTTTTATGTGTTAACTATTCAGCTTTATAAGCGTTCAACTTTTCTGCAAACTGATGTTCAGTTTTACACTCAATATTGGCCGCTAATCGCCATATGCTTTGGAAATGCCTTTTATATTATTACATATTTTTCTGTTCCATCATTTTTAGCTTGATGCATAACTGAGAAAACAAAAAAGATATCTGGTGGACAACAAATATATACCGTTTCAGTGCTAGGTGTTGTATAACTTTGGCAGATTTTTGCATGTAGATTCCATTGATGCGATTTTTTTTTGTATTTTTGCATAAAATGTTATAGTAACTGTCTTTAGCTTATAACAATAATAATGTTTTATCTCTTATCTGTCTATGTGTTCACCAAGGCTAGAATAGTTTTGTCTGGATCAGTATAGTTTTTTTCTTTGTCTTTTTGGGTTTTTGTATGCAAGAGCTGGGATGTGTGGTTTTTAGAATAATATCTTTTTCAGGGTTTACAAATGTTAATATATATTTTTCTAGCTTATAGAGCTGGACTTGTGGCGCAATGTCTGAATGATGCCTTAGATGGAACTGAAATGGTTGGCTGTTACTCTTCAAAAGCCTAGCTCAGTTGTTTCATGCTCGGTATTGAAGATGGCAAAGATAAATACCACTCGGAACCTAGGTGTAGATGAATCTAATATGCGAAAAATAATTTAGCAATTCAGGAAAGTCAAAAAATTCCGAAACCTGATATGCGAACATCCATAAACAGTGCACCCTTTTTGCTGCTGCAACCCCAAAAACTGGAGGCGGGACAGTGTTCTATGTCTGCTCGGTATACAATATTTGCTGATGTCCTGATGTCGCACCTTCATAAATCATAGGCCTTGTACAATGCAAGGTGCTTAGGGGAGGTGTTTAGAGAAATAAACCAGATTTTCCTTAAGCACTGGTGCTTATTTGTAGAGTAAATTGCTCAAAGCCACCACATTTGTGGCTAGGGTACTCCAAAACTACCGTTTTTGCTAAAAATCACAAAAACCCACCACTTCTGTGGCAAGTGAGTCACAAAGTGCACTGATTCGGAACTGAGCAGCGCTTAATAGCAAAACTGACAGGGCTGGCCCATCTGTCAGGCTGAGCTGGCAAAAAAGAAAGCCACGCAGACATACTGAGTCAGGCTGAGTCGGGCTTGTGCTCCGGTGAGATCCGTACTCTGGTATCTAGGCCACCCCTGGCTCCCATCGCCGGCGATCCACGCGTCCCCGACCTCCCCTAGCCCCCGTCTCCACCCTTCTCCTTGCCGTCGCGACCAGGACACCAACACGGATGCGCCGCCCGGTGAGCAAACTCACGGCCGCTGGCGATCCACCAGTCCCCGACCCACGGATGTCTTCCCCTCCCCGGCTGACGAGATCTACTAATCCTCGACCAGGACACCCCGCGTGTGTGCTCAACTGTCGCCGCGGCTGAGCCCATTGCCGGCCTAGGTCTTCCCCGCCGTACTGCGGGCACCAGATCCAAGCAGAATCGACAAAGACCATCGGAGCCGAGCGCGCCGCCGCCACTGCCCGCACGGCTTGTTGGATCGCGGCGCCACGGCATGGCTACCTCGATGGGAGGGGCGCTTGCCGGAGCTGAAGCGGCGCTGCTCGCCATCGCATGCCTACCTCGCCGGGCACCAAGAGTCAGGGCAGGGCCGGAGTCAACGGGGGAGAGATGGGAGTATGACAGGTGGGGCCCCCTTCCACCTCACTTTATTGTACAGATGTGCATGCCAAGTCAGCCTGACAGATGGGCCAACCCTGTCAATTTTGCTATTAAGCGCTGCTCAGTTCCGAATCAGTGCGTTTTGTGACTCACTTGCCACAGAAGCGGTGGTTTTTTTGTGATTTTTGGCAAAAACGGTAGTTTTGGAGTACCCTAGCCACAAATGTGGTGGCTTTGAGCAATTTACTCTTATTTGTACAGGACTCCTATAGAAATAGAATAGGCACCGGCGCTTTAGAAAAACTCGGTTTGTTTTTCTAAGCACCTCCATAAGCATCTCTCGTTGTACAAGGGCCAACGAAGCTCCATGTAAGAGTGAATCCACGCAACACATCACAACGGTGATTTAACGGGTACAGTTACTAAAAGCTCTAAATCTGCACGCATTCGCCGAAGCAAATTAACGCAAACATCAACAAGGTGGCTATTCCAGCTCACGAGGTTGAGCCGAGGCTGCCTGCGACGTCGATGACGAAGCGGTAGCGGACGTCGTTCTTGGCGAGCCGCTCGAGCGCCGTGTTGACGTAGTCCATCTTGATCACCTCCACCTCCGCGGTGATGCCGTGCTTCGCCGCGAACACCAGCATGGCCTGGCAGTCCCTGATGCCGCCGACGCAGTTCCCGGCGATGCCCTTCCCGCCCGGCACGATAGCGTACGCCGGCAGCTCCAGCGGCTTGGTCGGCCCGCCCACGAACACCATCTGCCCCATCGGCTTCATCAGCGCGAACAGCGGCGAGATCGGGTGCCACGCCGACACCGTGTCGAGGATGCCGTCCATGGTGCCCACCGCCGCCTGCATCTGCTCGGGGTCCCGGCTCACCAGGAACTCGTCCGCGCCCAGCCGCTCCAGCGCCTCCTCGCGCTTCCCGGGCGAGGTGCTGATGACGGTGACCCTCATGCCGAACGCCTTGCCGAACTTGACGGCGACGTGGCCGAGGCCCCCGAGGCCGACGACGCCCAGGTGCTTCCCCGGCGCGTTCAGGCCGAAGCGCATCATCGGGCTGTACACCGTGACGCCGGCGCAGAGCAGCGGCGCGGCCTTGTCCAGCGGCAGCCCGTCCGGGACGCGGACCACGTAGTCCTCGTTCACGAGCATGACGTCGGAGAAGCCCCCCTGGGTGACCGCGCCGCCGTGCTCGGGGTCGATGCCGTTGGAGGTGAGCACCATGCCGGAGCAGTAGTTCTCGTAGCCGTTGCCGCAGCTCTCGCAGGAGCGGCACGACCCGACGAAGTAGCCCACGCCCACCGTGTCGCCGGCCTTGAACTTGCAGACGCCGCTGCCGACGCTGGTCACCACGCCCAGGATCTCGTGCCTGCGCAAGGCCATTGTCTCACTCCAGCACCACGTAAAAATTGTTCCATCATGTTGAGGGATTTAATTACCCGGGAACAACGGGGTACATGGCGGTGCCCCACTCGTTCTTGATGGTGTAGAGGTCAGTGTGGCAGATCCCGCAGTAGAGCACCTTGATCGTCACATCATCATCTTTTTGAGCCCTGAAATTGTAATTGACCGTCAATGACTCCACTGACTGACCTCCTAGCTGAAGAGAGCAATTCAGCGAAGGAGCACAACCACAAGACACGCACCTTCTTGAGAAGTCGAACGGGGAGAGGACACCGGAGGCGTCCCTGGCCGCCCACCCGAGCGCCGCGCTGCCTTGCACCGCCTCCTGCTCCCCCACCTCCTTGGCCACCGCCTTCGCCATGTGTGGCCGCAGGGCTCTTGACGGCGACGCAGCAGCGACGCCGACGCTGCTCGCCAGATGCCTGGGCTCAGCGGGCGAGAACCGGGCGCCGAGCTCGCCGGGGAAGAAGGACAGGGGAAGAACCGAGCTGCTCAGGTGAAAATGATGCGACATGACGGCCCAGCCCCGCTGTACGGTGACGAGATGTTTGATGACGCCCTGCGATTTTTTGGTGCGCGCTAGATACTTTGCGTGGTGAGCAGGAATTTGAGTGAGGCTGAGAGTGACCGTGCTGCTGTGGAGCTAGCCGCGCATGTGCTGAGTACTGCGTCGCGTGTAGTACTACTCGCGAGCTTATTGGTCACGTAGGATAAGAGGAATCCGTGGCCGAGGGAGCAGAGCAGGGCGGGTACTTTCTCAGTTTAGAGCAACTCTACCGGACCCCGCATCCCGCCTACCGTAATAAGAATATAGTTCGCAAAAATCACTTTTATGGTCAATACGCTGGCCAAGACAGATATAAACCCCGCATAATGGACCCGTAAAAAAGCATATTTCGGCTTCTGCGGGTTCTGATCTGGCGCAGCTCCTCCCGGCCCGTAAAACTTAGATTTGCAACTTAAATTGATCTGGCATAATGTTTTTCTTTGCTTTTGCAACAACATTAGATACAAAAGGTATCACCAAATCTTGGCTAGAATAGCAAAACCAAAGAAAACAAAAACCACAAGTATGCATTTCAGAAGATTTCCAACTTCCATAACTGCTCCCACCAGTTGAAGCAATATCTTCTCCATGCACCCATTGTTGATCTGCAGATTTTTGATCTTGCTTTCTTCATTCTTCATCTTTGGTTCCAAAGAAGTAGACGTTGCTTCCCCTCTAGTTGCACATGCAGCTGCATCATTGCCTTCAATTGTACTAAGGAGTGCTCTAACATCTATTAAGTTTCTTTCTATCAACAAATCAATGAATTGGCCTTCCCAAAACCAAAATGAGCATCCACCGTCCTACACAAAAGAATGAGCAAGCTCGAAGTAAGCTACCGCAATTGAACTAAAGAATGACCTATGGAACGAGCTACCGCAGGTGCACGTACCTCATCGTTTTCGCATTTGTAGAACACCCATCCGGGGTGCTTCGGCGTGCCCGAAGTGAGCAGCAACACTTGGCGCGGGCAGTCGTCGCACTCTATGAGCGGCATCGGCAGGCCATAAAGACGCTGCGCGAGCGCCGAGCCCGGTGGACGGTCGGACGAGTCCATGCCCGCAAACCTTCGGCGGCGGAGGGCAGACGAACCCAGCGCAGATGCGCGGCGATGCGCCTTGCTCGGCTGCGGAAAGGCTCTCGACCACCCATCGCTCGAGCAAGAACCGGTGGCGGGAAAAGCCAACCGCAGCCAGCGGCGAAGCGACGAGATCTGCAATCCGGCGGTTCGCCGACGCGGAGGAAGGGAGTGAGGCTCGCGGCGTGGAGGCCTTCCGGCGTGCTCCTGCCGGCTGCTAACGCCGGAATCTTGGGCGGCGGCCGGCGGCGGCGCGAGGGGGAGAGGAGAGGATGGTTGGTGGGAGAAACCGCGGGATGAAATGCCCCCCTCCCCTCACCAACCGCTTCCGCTTATATGCAGGGCACCGCAGCCGTGAGGGAAAAACCCGCGTTTTCCTGGGTTGGGGTCGTGATTTTACCGCGTTTCCTAAATTTTTTTCATGCCAGAACGGGATGCGGGGTCCGATCGGGTTGTTTTTTTCGCCCCGACCCGCATTTTGACGGTTATTTTACAGGTCGTGGCGGGATGCGAGGTCTGCTATAGTTGCTCTTAGGGACCGGGAGTAACCAGAAACAAGAGTACCGTATGTGAAGACAGGAAAGGAAAAGCGACGTAAACGAGATCACGTTTCTTCCGTGTCGGCCGTGGCTACACCTACTACTTAGTACACTGGAACCATGATTTGACAGTAGCTCATCGCGCAAAAAAGGAAGATTTGATAGTAGTTCAAAGGATAGCTAGTCAGGCATTTTTTTTTGAACAACCGTTGAGGAGAGATTCTCCACGTGACTATATTACCGCTCAACCAACACAGTACATATTACATGAGAGAATCGGGCCGGGAAGAGAGGTAGAGTTGAAGGTTTCTGCCTCTCACCGCCGTCGTCGCAGGTCCGCCTCGTCTCCGATGGTCTAGGGACATGAGAGCGCGGTGGATCCTGGTAAGGGCTAGCGGGAGGGCTCCGATTTTAGTTCTTTCTTTATGTTTTGTTAGGGCTTGTGTCGTGCTCAGAAAGACGAGATGACGGCGGCTCACTGAATATGGAATAAAAATCTCCCTGCCTAGCCACCGTTGCGGTGGTGCGTCTAGCATTGTTGGGGGGCGTGTGAAGTTGTGTCTCCGACGGATCTATCTTTGGTGGATTTGCTCGGACCTCGTCGTTGTTCGTCTAGGCTCGTGTGTCTTTGGGTTGGATCTTTGCGATCTACATTATTTTTTATCGGTGGCGGTTGTTGTTCTGCTGGGCTGGTCCTAGGGAGCTTTAGCACGATGACTTCCCAATTGTCTACTACAACAAGTTGTGTCCGACTCCGATAATGGAGGGGTGATGGCTGATGAGGATACATACCTGGGGTAGGGTCATAGGCCTGACCTATACGTCCTACCCAAGGTCACTACCCTAGAAGACAAGAAGTCCAAGAGGCAGCATGAGACCCCCAGTCGAAGATGTCGAGTGCAATCCACTCGACAATCATGTCACTCGGGAGTCTTCCTTGTTGGAAATATGCCCTAGAGGCAATAATAAATTAGTTGTTATTATATTTCCTTGTTCATGATAATCGTTTATTATCCATGCTATAATTGTATTGATAGGAAACTCAGATGCATGTGTGGATACATAGACAACACCATGTCCCTAGTAAGCCTCTAGTTGACTAGCTCGTTAATCAATAGATGGTTACGGTTTCCTGACCATGGACATTGGATGTCATTGATGACAGGATCACATCATTAGGAGAACGATGTGATGGACAAGACCCAATCCTAAGCCTAGCACGTAGATCGTAGTTCAGATGCTAAAGCTTTTCTAATGTCAAGTATCTTTTCCTTAGACCATGAGATTGTGCAACTCCTGATACCGAGGAATGCTTTGGTGTACCAAACGTCACAACGAATCGGGTGACTATAAAGGTGCACTACGGTATCTCCGAAAGTGTCTCTGGGTTGGCACGAATCGAGATCGGATTTGTCACCCGTGTGATGGAGAGGTATCTCTGGGCCCACTCGGTAGGACATCATCATATGTGCACAATGTGACCAAGGGGTTGATCACGGATGGTGTGTTACTTAAACGAGTAAAGAGACTTGCCGGTACGAGATTGAACAAGGTATCGGATACCGACGATCAATCTCGGCCAAGTACTATACCGCTAGACAAAGGGAATTATATACGGATTGATTGAGTCCTTGACATCGTGGTTCATCCGATGAGATCATCATGGAATATGGGAGCCAACATGGGTATCCAGATCCCGCTGTTGGTTATTGACCGGAGAACGCCTCGGTCATGTCTACATGTCTCCGAACCCGTAGGGTCTACACACTTAAGGTCTGGCGACGCTTAGGGTTATAAAGGAAGTTTGTATGTGGTTACCGAATGTTGTTCGAGTCCCGGATGAGATCCCTGATGTCACGAGGAGTTCCGGAATGGTCCGGAGGTAAAGATTTATATATGGGAAGTCCTATTTTGGCCACCGGAAAATGTTCAGGATTTTTCGGTATTGTATCGGAAAGGTTCTAGAAGGTTCCAAAGTGGGGCCCACCTGCATGGGGGGACCCACATGAACGTGGGTAGTGGGGGCAAGGCCCCACACCCCTGGTCAAGGAGCACCAAGATCCCCCCTTAGAAGGAATAAGATCATATCCCGAAGGGATAAGATCAAGATCCCTAAAAGGGGGATAACAATCGATGGGGAAGGAAGTGATAGGATTTCTTTCCTCCCACCTTGGCCAACGCCCCAATGGACTTGAGGGCAAGAAACCAGCCCTCCACCCCTATATATAGTGGGAGGCGCATGGGAGCTTCACACGGTTCGCGCAGCCTCCCCCTCCCAAGTCCTCCTCCTCTCGCGGTGCTTGGGCGGCCCCTGCAGATTGCCACGCCCTCCACCACCACCACGCCATCGTGGTGCCGATGGATGGAGTCTTCCTCAACCTCTCCCCCTCTCCTTGCTGGATCAAGGCATGGGAGACGTCACCGGGCTGTACGTGTGTTGAACGCGGAGGTGTCGTCCGTTCGGCACTAGGATCTCCGGTGATTTGGATCACGATGAGTACGACTCCTTCAACCCCGTTCTCTTGAACACTTCTGCTTAGCGATCTACAAGTGTATGTAGATGCACTCTCCTTCCCCTCGTTGCTGGTTTCTCCATAGATAGATCTTGGTGAAACGTAGAAATTTTTTGAATTTCTGCTATGTTCCCCAACATTCCTACCTACTGTCACTCGACCATCCAGGGAATCACTCGACCTACTGAAGACTAGGAGTCACTCAGCGTTACAATGGTCAGACGTCCACTCCGTAGTCTTTAAGGTCATTAACAGCACTTGAGGCTGGCGTTACCAGTAACGCCCCCACTTTATGTACATTAAGTCCCTTGTAAAGGAGGGCGGAGAGGGTCCTGGGGTACTCTATATAAGCCACCCCCTCCTCTGGCACAAGGGTTGGCACCCCCTGTAACATCACACATATAATCCAATCGACCGCCTCCGGGCACCGAGACGTAGGGCTGTTACTTCCACCGAGAAGGGTCTGAACTCGTAAAACTCGTGTGTACACCTTCGCCATAGCTGAGATCTTGCCTCTCCATACCTACCCCCCTTTCTACTGCCAGCCTTAGAACCACGACAGTTGGCGCCCACCGTGGGGCAGGTATCTTAGCGACTTGTTGGTGAAGTTACAAGTTTTTCCGATCATCATCATCATGGTTTCCGGCGGCGGATTGGCGGAGGGCCGCGAGATCCGTCTCGGCGCGCTCGTTTTCGTCGCCGACGACACTGCTTGGCTTCAAGAAGCTCCCCTTGACATTGAGGCGCTCCCCGTCCGAGGGGTGACGTGCTTCGCGGCGTCATGGGCGCCCTTCTCCGCAGCTGTCGACCCAAAGATCAATCGGCCCGATGGTGTCTTCCTCCCGCTGTTCGCCGCCGCAGCGATCCGATTGATCACGGCTTCAGCGGTGGGTGAAACACGGTGGCGGCGGCGCTCGCCACCCATCAAGTCGCGCAATCGAGCTCGACGAAACTCTCCACGCCTATTCGACCGCCGATTAGCTCGCGGAGACCGTGATCCGAAAAGCGATAGCAGCGACCCTGCGGCTGAAGTCTTGATGGTCGATGGACCACGTGGTCCACCTGGCTTCCGTCGCGAAGACGACGAAGATGGTGATGGCGATTCGTCGCGCGTCCATGAGGAATACCATAGGGAAGAACTTCGTCGCCGCAACATGGATGCACTCCACATGCCCATCGTTGGAGAACCCTCCGAGGCTCGGCCTTGAAGGCGCTACCGCTAATTTCTTTGAGCGACTCGACCGAGAACTCGCAGCGCGCTCTCGACGAGCGGGCTTGGGAGCGGGTCCCTGAGTCCAGTTGACGGCAGCTTTTCCTGCCTCCGCCTAAGGTATACCGTACTCCGATTCAGAACCTCAAAACTGCAGCCCAAATAGCAGAGTCGATCGAACCTTCCCAGTCGGAGGCTGGCAGAGGGTTGATGCAGATCCGGGCCTTGCTCCGGGCAGCAGGAGAGCAGAACACAACAAAGTTGTCTCGGCCATGAATAGGATTCACAGCAGATCTGTAGTTGCGGATACAGTTCAGTCGGCCCACAGCCCAAGATCGCCCCTGCGGCGTCAAGGCCGTGGACAGTATGATCGTCAGCTCGACCGCGACAATCGTCGTCGAGTGCCCACGCCTCCTCCGAGGAGTGCGTCATATGTGCCTCAGCAGGACGATGGTAGACGCCATCACAGTGGCGAGCGCAGAGCACCAGTCGACCCAAGGGAGCCAGGCTTTGATGCGAGATCCATTCTCGTTCAAGGCCTAGTCAACCGGAACAGAGCGCATAGAGAAGACCCTAGCAGAGATCGTCCAAGTGGCAGCAGAGTGCATGTTTCAGGTCTAGAGTGTTTCAGCAGAGCCATCAGGGCGGCAGTGATTCCTCCCAACTTCAGGTTGGCAACCGGAGTCAGTAAGTTCACTGGAGAAATTAAGCCTGAAACTTGGATTGAGGATTACCGAGTAGCTGTGCAGATTGGAGGCGGAAACGATGAAGTAGGGATGAAACATCTTCCTCTGATGTTTGAAGGTTCGGCCCGAGCGTGGTTGACTCAGTTAGCTCCAGGCAGTATATACAGTTGGGAAGAGCTGGCTCGAGTGTTAGTCAGAACTTTTGAGGGCACTTGCAAGTTTACCACCAGATTGACCGAAGTTGCAAAGATTGTGTGCAGAAGTCGAGTGAGACTTTGAGAGACTTCATTCAGAGGTGGACCACTTTGCATCACACCGTTGAAAATGTACCAGAGCATCAAGCAATGTGCGCCTTCAAGGAAGGCGTCAAATATCGAGAGTTGGTCCTGAAGTTCGGTCGGACTGGAGATATGACTCTGACTCGGATGATGGAGATAGCCACCCGGTACACTAACAGAGAATAAGAGGATCGACTCCGTAGCGGGAAGAGTAAGCTAGTCGGCCAAGAGGCCGGTGGAGATAATTCCAATCGGGAACAGAAGTGTAAGGCCAAGCCGGTGGCACCTGGTGAAATTGCAGCAGTGGCCCAAGGAAAGTTTAAGGGAAAACCTAAAGGGCCCTGGCCCCCTAAGAAGGTAAAGGATCAAGCAGGGAATGATGTGTTGGATTTGCCATGTCACATCCACATGAAGAAGGAAGAAGGTAATCTGATCTACCCTAAGCATACCACTCGACAATGCTGACTCCTGATCCAGCAGTTCCGAGAAAAGCAGCTCAGTGAGAAGGAGAAAGAGTCAGACAAAGATGAGGATGGAGAGGAAGAAGACGGTTATCCCAAAGTCAATTCCACCCTCATGATTTTTGCTGATGTTGAGCGCAAGAGTCGGTTGAAAGTTATCGACAGAGAAGTGAATATGGTCGCCCGCGACATTTACGACCACATACCGAAATGGTCTCGCATAACCATCACATTCACCCGCCCGACCATCCTGCTTGTGTAGCCACCCCCGAGAGGCAAGCACTGGTGGTCGACCCCGTGGTCGGAGGCACTCGACTGACTAAAGTGCTGATGGACGGTGGTAGCGGTCTGAATATCCTTTATGCTGAAACCTTGAAGGGGATGGGCATTCCGATGTCCAAACTTAGCGAGAGCAATATGAGTTTCCATGGTGTTATCCCTGGAAAGAAAGCCAAATCACTCGGCCAGATCGCTCTCAACGTGGTTTTCGGTGATTCCAAGCATTACCGTAAAGAAAAGTTGACATTTGAAGTCGTGGATTTCCAGAGTGCTTATCATGCCATTCTGGGTAGGCCTGCCTACGCACGTTTTATGGCTCGACCATGTTACATGTACCTTAAGTTGAAGATGCTTGGCCCCAAAGTTGTGATCACAGTTACTGGCAATCGGCAGAAAGCAGAGGAATGCTTCCAGAAAGGTTCCAAAATTGCCGATGCGCAGATGGCAGCAATTGAACTTCAAGAGTATCAGAAGAATGCAGATCCGAGTGATTTGCTCCGAGCCAAGAAGCCTGCACGGATTCTGCATTTCAGTCATCTGGTGAAACGAAGCCGATTCATATTCACCTGACCGATCCCAATGCCGCACCGACTCATATATCAACGACACTCGATGGCAAATAGGAAGAAGCGCTCATCCAGTTCCTCCGTGAGAATTGGAACATCTTTGCATGCAAACCCTCTGACATGCCAGGTGTACCCAGAGGACTGGTTGAGCATCGTTTGCGCATCGACCCCAAAGCAAAACCTGTCAAAGAGCACCTTCGGCGGTCCACCGTGCAGAAGAGGAAAGTGATTGGTGAAGAAGTAGCTCGGCTGCTAGCGGCAGAGTTCATCCGTGAAATCTACCACTCCGAGTGGCTTGCCAATGTAGTCATGGTCCCTAAGAAGGACGATTCACTTTGTATGTGCATTGATTTCAAGCATATCAATCGGGCCTGCCCGAAAGATCACTTCCCTCTCCCCCGCATCGATCAGATTGTTGACTCGATTGGGGGGTGTGAGCGCTTGTCTTTTTTAGATGCATATTCCGGGTATCATCAGATCCGACTGTATGGTCCCGATGAAATAAAAACAGCCTTCATCACCCCATTCGGGTGCTTTTGCTATGTCACCATGCCATTTGGTCTTAAAAATGCCGGAGCCACATTCATGAGAATGATTCAGAAGTGCCTGCTCACTCAAATTGGTCGGAATGTGGAAGCATTCATGGATGACATTGTGGTCAAGTCTCACAAGGGTTCCGACCTATTGACTGGCCTCGCAGAAACCTTTGCCAACCTAAGAAGGTACGATATCAAGCTTAATCCGTCAAAGTGCATGTTCGGAGTTCCAAGAGGAAAGTTACTCGGTTTTCTCGTTTTCGAACGAGGGATCGATGCAAATCCTGAAAAAGTTGATACCATCCTCCGAATGAAATGCCCAGTGCGAGTGCATGACGTTCAAAAGTTGACTGGTTGTTTGGCTGCCTTGAGTCGATTCATTTCTCGTCTCGGTGTAAAGACCTTGCCTCTTTACCAACTGATGAAGAAATCTGATAAGTTCGAGTGGACTGAGGAAGCTGATGCAGTGTTTGCAGAGCTCAAAACCCTGCTTTCCACCTAGCCGGTGCTCGCTGCGCCAATCAGCAAAGAGCCTTTACTGCTTTATATTGCAGCCACTGGACAAGTTGTTAGTACAGTACTCACGGTCGAGCGAGTAGAGGAAGGAAAAGCTTACAAGGTTTAGCGCCCAGTTTATTATCTCTCTAAAGTTTTGACTCCATCCAAGCAACGATATCCACATTATTAGAAGCTTGTCTATGGAATATACATGACCATGAAGAAGGTTGCACATTATTACTCTGATCACTCCATTACAGTCATCAGCGACGCACCACTATTTGAAATTCTGAATTACAGAGATGCAACTGGTCGAGTGGCAAAATGGGCGATTGAACTCCTTCCATTGGATATCAAGTTTGAGGCAAAGAAAGCTATCAAGTCCCAAGCAATCACAGATTTCCTTGCCGAGTGGATTGAGCAGCAACTACCGACTCAAGTTCACTCGGAGCATTGGACTATGTTCTTTGATGGCTCCAAGATGTTGAATGGTTCAGGTGCTGGGGTAGTATTGGTATCCCCCCGTGGAGACAAACTTAGCTATGTTCTCCAGATCCATTTTGATTCCTCCAATAATGAAGCTGAATATGAAGCACTTTTATACGGGTTGCGTATGAACATTTCACTCGGCGTCCGTCGCCTTATGGTCTACTGCGACTCATATTTGGTGGTTAATCAAGTGATGAAGGAATGGGATGTCAGGAGCCCGGCCATGACTGGTTATTGCAATGAAGTAAGAAAGCTGGAAAAGAAGTTTGAAGGATTGGAGCTTCACCATATACCCCGACTGAAAAACCAAGCTGCAGATGAGTTAGCAAAGATAGGTTCAAAGAGAGAGGCCATTCCCAGCAATGTGTTTTTGGAACATATTCATTCACCTTCAATTCAGGAAGATCCTTTCACTGAAGAGTCACCACAGCCCAAGAGCGCCACAGATCCGACTGAAGTCGAAATCCCAGCCGTGGTCGACTTAGTCATGGAGGTTTTGGTCATCACTCCCGACTAGACAGTGCCGTACATTGCATACATTCTTAGGAAAGAACTTCCGGAAGATGAAGAAGAGGCTTGACAGATCGTCCGACGATCTAAAGCCTTTACCGTGATAAAAGGTCAGTTGTTCAGAGAAAGTGTAACTGGGGTCTGCGTGAAATGCATTACGCCAGAAGAAGGCCAAATGATCCTTAATGATATTCACTCCGGGACCTTTGGTCACTGTCGGTGTCAAAACCGGCGGATCTCGGGTAGGGGGTCCCAAACTGTGCGTCTAGGCGGATGGTAACAGGAGACAAGGGACACGATGTTTTTACCCAAATTCGGGCCCTCTCGATGGAGGTAGAGCCCTACTCCTGCTTGATTAATATTGATGATATGGGTAGTACAAGAGTAGATCTACCACGAGATCAAAGAGGCTAAACCCTAGAAGCTAGCCTATGGTATGATTGTCGTTTGTCCTACGGACTAAAACCCTCCGATTTATATAGACACCGGAGAGGGATAGGGTTACACAAAGTCGGTTACAATGGTAGGAGATCTATGTATCCATATCGCCAAGCTTGCCTTCCACGCCAAGGAAAGTCCCATCCGGACACGGGACGGAGTCTTCAATCTTGTATCTTCATAGTCCAGGAGTCCGGCCAACGGTGATAGTTCGGCTATCCGGACACCCCCTAATCCGGGACTCCCTCAGTAGCCCCTGAACCAAGCTTCAATGACGACGAGTCCGACGCGCATATTGTCTTCGGCATTGCAAGGCGGGTTCCTCCTCCGAATACTTCATAGAAGATTTTGAACACAAGGATAGTGTCCAGCTCTGCAAAATAAGTTCCACATACCACCGTAGAGAGAATAACATTTACACAAGTTCAATCTGCTGATGTATTCCGTGGCTTGACATCACACCACGGCCAGGCCTTTATTCAATCATTTTACTGCTCCACCTCGCTTAGCTTAGCGGCGGTTTCTCGCACGCCTTGTCAAAGCAGTAGATCGTGTCCCTTATTCCGGATTCTCATCAATACGGGCGTAGAATCCAACCGCCATTGATTATGGCGCTTGGGAGATAAGCGAGTTTTACCAGCTGGTGGGGACGATAGTTTCGTCCGTCCATATATAAGGGATAAGGATCCACCCTTTTTACCCACGCCTTCCTCCTCCTTTGCTTATCCATTTCGCAGACTCGAGCTCCAACGCCTAAGTCCGCACATCTCGCCTCAACCTTCCCCAGCCATGTCCGGAGCGGAGGCAGTGGATGGCCTCCTCCGCCACGGAGGGCACATCAAGAGGCTGCGAAGGCCGGATACTTGTCCAATGACATCGCGATCGGCTCCCGAAAAGGGGCAGCGATCCCCACCCCCGGCCCCATGAGAGGGTGGTGTTCCTCACCGAGGAGTCTCGACTAGGGGTGTCCGGACAGCCGGACTATCATCGTCCGCGGACTCCAAGACTACGAAGATACAAGATTGAAGACTCCGCCCCGTGTCCGGATGGGACTTTCCTTGGCGTGGAAGGCAAGCTTGGCGATACGGATATGTAGATCTCCTACCATTGTAACCGACTCAGGTAACCCTAGCCCTCTCCGATGTCTATATAAACCGGAGGGCTTTAGTCCGAGGACATAACCTCCATTACAACAATCATACCATAGGCTAGCTTCTAGGTTTAGCCTCCTTGATCTCGTGGTAGATCCACTCTTGTACTACCCATATCATCAATATTAATCAAGCATGACGAGGGTTTTACCTCCATCGAGAGGGCCCAACTGGGTAAAACATTGTGTCCTCGCCTCCTGCTACCATCCGCTTAGACGCACGCTCGGGACCCCTACCGAGATCCGCCGGTTTTGACACCGACATTGGTGCTTTCATTGAGAGTTCCTTCGTGTGCGCTGCCGATAGGCTCGATGGCTTCTTCAACCAACAACAACGCTGTCCAGTATGAGACTTTTCTCCCGAACAAATCTTCAGATTCGGGCGGCCAGATCGCGGACTAATTCACTTGGCCATCTCGAGCAAATCGAAGCTACGCCCTAGCCGCTGTGTCAGGTTCGAAGCCTAAACTTCACGGCCGACATCCGCGGGACTTGATCTTCGACGGGCTCGAGCCATACCGCGGCGTGCCGACCGATCACGATGGGCATGATCTAGCTCGCAGCCGGACAAAGGTTTTGGTGGTCGCAAGATTAATCCGCTCCGCCCTTAGTCCGAGCCGACGCCAGATCGAGGAACGGTGGGTGGACACCGCCGGGCTGCAACTTCCATGGCGATGGAGCCAAACACTAACCTTGTCCTCGCGGCTCGTGACTCGAGGTGCCGGACTCCGCCGACTTGAACCTCCGTGCCCTCGCTAATCGAATCTGATTGGGCGCCGGTCATGGAATTCACCGCCGTGGACATCTTCCAACACTCGCCCTTTGGCGACATCCTAAATTCGCTAAAACATCTCTCCCTATCCGGAGAGACCTGGCCGAACTATGGCCAGGATGGTTGGGATACGGACGACGAAGAAATTCAAAGCCCACCCACCACCCACTTTGTAGCCACTGTCGACGATCTAACAGACATGCTAGACTACGACTCCGAAGACATCGACGGTATGGACAACAATGCCGAGATTTAACAAGAACCAGCGCCACAGGGGTAATCGGAAGACCACCTCGTCATATGACGTATACATGGTGGATACCCCAAAAGGAAGCGACAACGAGGACCAACAGGGCGCGGCAAAGGATAATCCCACTGATAAACAACCAAAACGGCGACGTAGACGCCGCCCTAAGCCCCGCCTCGACAACAACAGCGCTCCTCATGACCCAAGAATAAAGCGTGGCAAACCAAAGGATCATTTAACATGCAACCAAGCAACCGTCCGAACAGGACGAATCGGATAATCAATCCAATCCCGGCGAAACCAACAGTCCGGACGACCTCACACCGGACATACTACCGGAGCATAAAAACCTCCACGGAAGACTCATCGCCACGGCAAGAAGCTTGAAGAAGGAAAAACGGAAGCTCAAAATAGCGGAAGATATACTCAGAATGAGGTGGAGCAAAGTGCTCAAAACTGCAGACAAATACGGCAATGGCCATCAATCAAAGAGCTACCCGAAGCGCAAGCTGCTGCCAGAATTTGACGAGGAGGCCATAGAGCCCCCACAGTCAAAAAACAAAGAGGCCGCCTGGTCGGATAGACGGCCAGATGATAGACCAAAATCTAAAAGCGGCACTGCACACAAGCTGACTCATGACCATGGAAAAACAGATGGCCCAGCCAGGTCCATTTATGGGCCAAAAAAGAGGTGCCCAGGAAGCAGCGCAACACGCCAAGTGTTCAAGACAGCGGTACACCCAAATCTGAGGACACAAGACACCCACTATGTTTCACCAATGAGGTGCTGGATCATGAATTCCCAGTAGGGTTTAAACCCATAAACATAGAGGCTTACAACGGAACAACAAACCCTGGAGTTTGGATAGAGGATTATATACTACACATACACATGGCTAGAGGAGACGATCTCCACGCCATAAAATATTTACCCCTCAAGCTCAAAGGGCCAGCCCGTCATTGGCTCAAAAGCCTCCCAGAAAACACTGTTGGAAGTTGGGAAGAGCTTGAGGACGCGTTTAGAGCAAATTTTCAAGGACTTATGTCGCCCTCAGGATCTGAGATGATCTAAGTCATATAACTCAACAGCCCGGAGAGTCAGCGTGCAAATTCTGGAACAGGTTCCTTACTAAAAAGAACCAAATAGTCGACTGTCCGGACGCCAAAGCCTTAGCAGCTTTTAAACACAACGTCCGAGACGAATGGCTCGCCAGGCACCTCGGCCAAGAGAAGCCGAGGACAATGTCCACGCTAACAAGCCTCATGACCCGCTTTGCTAGGGAAGATAGCTGGCGGGCAAGATGCAGCACCAACGACCCAAGTACATCCGAGATCGAGATGGAACGGAAATCACGCGCAGAAAAGATCAGCACGAATAAAGAGAAAAGCCCAAAGAACACGGCGGTCAACGCCGGATTCAAAAGCTCACGGCCAAACAACAAAACACCGCCTCTTAAGGATAATGTTGATGAGCTATCCAACTTAAACAAAATTTTGGGTCGGATATGTCAAATCCACGGTTTGAAGGCTCGCAAACCACACCCATCGAGATTGTTGGGTTTTCAAACAGTCCGGCCGATTAAATGCCGAACACAAGGGGCTCGACGCATCAAGCGAGGATGATGATAAACCCCACCAGCAGAGCGCCGAAAAACAAAAGACTTTCCCACAAGAAGTCAAAGCAGTAAACTCACTTCATGTGATAATACGGAAAAATGCGGCACCCGCTAAGACGGATCCCGCACGGTCCACCCAGCGGAACCTCGAGATTGGATGTCAAAACCAATAACTTTCGACCACGTGGATTATTCCAGAAGTGTCCGGAATGCAGGATGGACTGCTCTAATATTGGATCCTATAATCAACGGACTACAATTTACACAAGTCCTGATGGACGGAGGCAGCGATCTAAACCTGCTATATCCAAACACAATCCGCAGTTGGGGATAGACCGTACTAAAATTTGACACAGCCGCACTTCCTTTAAAGGAGTGACGCCAGGCCCTTATGCCAAGTGCATAGGCTCCCTATTACTAGAAGTTGTGTTCGGGTCACCGAACAACTTCTGACGCGAAACACTAATCTTTCATGTCGCCCCATTTAAAAGTAGCTATCAAGCACTATTGGGACGTGAAGCTTTTGTCCGCTTCAACGCCATACCACATTACGCGTCTCTTACACTTAAAATGCCCGGTCCACGTGGCATCATTTCATTACGAGGGTCATTTAAAGACCCCGGACACAGCTAGACGAGTCCGGAATAAATAAGCTAGCGGCTCCCTAGCCGCACACCCCTTCACAAGGGGCTGCGCATATAAGCAACAACGAGCTCATATAGACTCCGCTTTCCTTATTTATTAATATTTTTCATATACTTTTTTTCGCACGATTTCCTTTCAAACTAAGTTCCTCTCTTTTTACAGACCAACAACGTGCACACCCGTCCAGGATAACGGCACAACAGAGATACAGACGCAGACGTGCAGTAGGGACCCGTCGCAAGGATTCTTTTCAGATTAAGACCCTGCGTAAACCTTTTTTACTGTCTCTTGTTGATATCATCCCCTGGTTTCCCATTATATCCAGAGTGGAGCCTGACGTTTTGGCACCGGCCGCGTCAGAGGACCTTGCCCATACCTGGACACTAGGGGCTTAGGGCATTGTTATGCCCATTATTATAAAGACCGAACACCTTAGGGAGTGTTCGGCGTCTCGAGTTAGGCCTTATATGCATCAGCTCCGAATCATGTCTTTGGTCAAATGTTGGGTTTGCGGCTGCCCTGTGTTTTGCTGCCTTACGCTCAGATCATCGGCTAACTCCGCACCAGAGAACTCTGCGATTGTGACAGTTCTCAGCTCGCCGGGCGAGCACCTCAGCAGAGAAAGCCAAAACTGATCATTATGATACAATGAGAGATCGGTCAACCACTCGATCGACAACCGGAATGTTTAGAATTCCCCTGCTTTGACGAAGGACCGCTTCGGTCAGCACACACGCGCCCCGAATTCGGAGAGCGCGGTGCCCCCAGGGGCTATATCGTAGCCCCACCCTCGAACTCCAATGGCTAAGTGAAAGTGATAAAGCATCATAGTCCGGATTGCCTCGTTTGCTACGCTACCACCTCCTCAATAGGACCGAGACGTCGGATTAAATGTGAAAATTTGCTATTTTTGCGAACACCCCCGCACCTTGTGCGTGGGGGCTGAAGCCGAAGACTGCCATCTTTCAGGTTATACACAAGTATACACAAACGGCCGCATAGGAGATATTTCAATACTTGGAACGCACAAGTATAAAAAGCGATTACATCATAACTATTGTTTTACAAAATAAAACGTTCACTTAAACGTGATAGTTTTCGAGCACTGCGACTCTATTACACGAGCACCATGCATAACTTCCCCAAACTAGTGCTCGGCGGGTAACCGGCTTTCGTCCGAACCCTGGGTTGCAACAGCGGTGGCATCCATCTCCATCCAATGTGTCTTCACACGGGCAAGGGCCATCCGCGCACCTTCTATGCAGGCCGACCGCTTCATCTCCTTGATATGCGGCACCGCCCCAAGAAATTGCTGCAATAAGCCAAAATAGCTCGTCACCTTGGGCCTCTCTGGCCAGACATGAGTCACGATATCCGTCATGGCAAGTCAGGACAACCTGCTCAGCTCAGCCCATTCGGCCAACCGATCGGTCAGCGAAAGTGAACGATCTGGACTATGGAATTAAGACCAAAATAGCTCTTCCGTCTTGTGATCCTTCTGACTCCGGAAGTGCACAACGGCATCCGCCACACTTGCCGCTAAGTCCATATACCCCATAGCTGGCCAAGCTGGGCATAATTTGGATCCGTAAATCGGCGACGCAGCAGAAAAGGCTTGCCAGCCACAATATCTCCGGCTTGACGCAGTTCCTCCTTCATAGCCCGCATTGCAGAACGGGCATCCTTGGCCTCGGTGGTGGCCTTCCCCAGGTCTTCCCGCTCCGATAGGCGCTCCTTTTCAAGAGCCTCATTGCGGTTGGTTGCATCCTTCAATTTTACGGCCAATTCGGCCATCTCTTCCTCGCCCGGCGGTGTGCAGCCCTTTCGCTTTAACTCTTGGCCGCCTCGAGGCAGCCGCGATCACTCCTTCTGGCTTGCTCCTTGGCTTGAGCAAGTTCTGCCCGAAGGCTCTCCACAGCAGCAGCAACATCTGCGTCAAGCATAAATATTGTAAGAGGTGGGCTTTGACTCGCCTAAACAGGTGACTGCGGAGAGGCAACTTACCTTGCGACTCGTCAAGTCACTTGTTGACTAGCGTGATGTCCGCATCCGCCACATCGAGTTGCCGCATTAATTCGGCAACTCCATCAGTCCGGCTAGCCCTCGGACTATCTGCCACCTGCATAGGAAAGGCGACACTCAATACCTGCGATTTTGATCCTCGGCACGCTGTCGCTTTCGACAACCTACCGAGTCTCAGGGGCTACTATCTATACAGGGCGCACTTTCATGTGCAAAACTATCAAAACGCTGCGTCGTTTTTACGTACCTCAAACCCCGCCAGCAAACTTCTGACGGAGTTATGCAATCCGCTTTCGGCGGACGAAATCCTTCCTATCACCATGCTCATCAGTGCACGGTGATCTTCTGAGACGGACGCCCTCTCAAGCAGATCCTTCAGCTCCCCTGGCCGAACACTAGTTGGCGCCGAACTCTTCGGCTCTGCCGGGCTCGGAGATACCCTTCGTGACGACACTTTAGGCTCGTCCGCCCTATCCGACAGCATAGCGGACGGAGGCGTCTCGCTCTCCATCATCTCTGGACGAAGATCCCCCGAAGACGATCTCATCTGAGAAGGTCGCAGATCCGAACTACAAGGTAAAAAAATTCGGTTATCCTCAGAAGCACAAATAGGGAGATTTTCTTATTGATGAACTCCCCTTTTCCTACTCACGGCTCGCTGGAGGGCCGATTCTTTGGAGAAGATTGTACGGCCGGGGTCTCCCCGGACGCAGGACCCTCTGGTGAAGATTTCTTCCCCCGCTTAGAAACTTTGGCCTCTGGGTCTTTGGAGGCAGTCCTCTTCTCCCCCTGGATGGAGGGATTCTCGATCCCCCCTTCTTCAAGCGCCCCCTTGGGCAAGGTGATAGCTCCTCTATTTTCCCCTTCGCCTTCTTCTAAAGGCGCGGCCTCCAACATTCTGACCAGCACGGGCTCCGATGCGGTCTCTGGGAGGGGGGTCGGACACCTTATCAGCTTTGCTTGTGCTACCCACTCCTGTTAAAGGATAACGGATTAAAAGGGCGAATTATAGAAAAGCAAACAAACGGTACGTACGGACACTGAGCTGCTTACCTGAGTATCCGGGCGATTGCAGCTTAGGCCTACATCCTCGGTCAATTCCGGACACGCCACCTGCAGTCCGAAGAACAACTTGTACATCTCCACGGGTGTCGTACCCATGAAGTGTTGGAGAATCCGTGGTCCCTCCGGATTGAACTCCCATAACCGGAGAGGACGGCGCTTGCAGGCGTAAGACGCTCGATTAGCATGACGTGCATCACCACAACCAGATCGATCTCCCTCGCTTGAGGTCCCGAACCGCCTCGCAACAGGGCACGTCTTTGACGGCCCCAATTGAGCCTTGGTTGACCCGCGACATCAACCGTTGTGGAGGTCCCGGCGGAATGAAGGCGGCGGCTTTTGCTGCCGCCCTCAGAGCGGTGATATAAAACCACTCCTGCTGCCACAAGCCGAGCTCCTCTTGGAAGGAGCCCGCGGGCCACGGGGCATCGGCCCTCCTGCTTATGGCCGCCACGCCGCACTCTGCTTGACGCCCCCCAATCATCTTCGGCTCCACATTGAAGGTCTTCAGCCACAGGCCAAAGTGGGGGGTGACGCGGAGGAAGGCTTCGCAGACGACGATAAATGCGGAAATATGGAGGATGGACTCCGGAGCCAAGTCGTGAAAATCTAGCCCGTAGTAGAACATGAGCCCTCTCACAAAGGGATCCGTCGAGAAGCCTAAACCCCTACGGAGGTGGGGTACGAAGACGACATACTCACCGGGCTCGGGAGTGGGTATGGCCTGCCCTTGGGTGGGCAACCTGTGCGAAATCTCATAAGACAGGTACTTGGCCTCACGCAGCTTTAGCACGTCCTCCTCCGTCAGCATCCACCGGCCCTGAAGGTCGGAGCCGGACATTGTTTAAGGTCCGAAGCACTCGAATCTGGGGCTCTGGGTGATAGAACTTGCAGCAAGGAAAGGATTCGATGGAAGATTGAAGAAAAGAAACGAGCCTTGGTCCTATTATAAAGAGGGAGAATACCAAGAGCCGTCTCGTGACTGCTCGATTCGCCGATAGAGGAGGCGTGGCGACGGGCACGGTTGGGTTACCCACGACCGTATTGATGAGAATCCCTGGATAAGGGGAACACGATCTCTGCTTCGACAAGACGTGCCAAGGAAACCACTTCGCTAAACGCGCTGAGGCGGTATAATAAAAAACGATTCAAGTAAAGGCTTGGTAGTGGCGTGACGTCATGCCGCAAAATACGTCAGCAGATTGAGCTTGTGTACATTTTATTCTCTCTACGGTGGAATGTCGAATTTATTTTGCAGAGCCGGACACTATCCTGGTGTTCATGATCTTCTCCGGATTATTTAAGGGAGGAACCCGCCTTGCAATGCCGAACATTATGCGCGCCGGACTCATCGTCATTGAAGCCAGGTTAGAGGGCTACCGAGGAGTCTGGACTAGGGGTGTCCGGACAGCGGACTATCATCGTCCACGGACTCCAAGACTACGAAGATACAAGATTGAAGACTCCGCCCCGTGTCAGGATGGGACTTTCCTTGGCGTGGAAGGCAAGCTTAGCGATACGGATATGTAGATCTCCTACCATTGTAACCGACTCTGTGTAACCCTAGCCCTCTCCGGTGTCTATATAAACCGGAGGGCTTTAGTCCGTAGGACATAACCTCCATTACAACAATCATACCATAGGCTAGCTTCTAGGGTTTAGCCTCCTTGATCTTGTGGTAGATCCACTCTTGTACTACCCATATCATCAATATTAATCAAGCAAGACGTAGGGTTTTACCTCCATCGAGAGGGCCCGAACCTGGGTAAAACATTGTGTCCCTCGTCTCCTGTTACCATCCGCCTAGACGCACAGTTCGGGACTCCCTACCCGAGATCCGCCGGTTTTGACACCGACACTCACCCACTTCCTCCGCAGACTAGGTTTTTCACTTCACCCATTTGTCTGGGGGCTCATGTTCTACTATGGCCTGGATTTCCACGATCTGGCCCCGAATTTCATCCTCAACATCTCGGCATTCATCGTCGTGTACGAGGCCTTCCTCTGCATCCAGCCCCACTTCGGCTTATGGCTGAAGACCTTCAATGTCAAGCCGAAGGTTGTGGGCGGCCGCCAAGCGGAGTGCGGAGGAGCCATGGTGGGCAAGATGCCCAACATCCTATGGCTCAAGGGCTCCTTTGTGGAGACCATAAAGGGGTGGCAATCGGGGTGGTCCTACATCACTGAGCCGCGTGACCCTGAATGGGAAGCGGCCCCCGAATTCAGATCTGGCATCCCCACACGGCTCACCTCCTGGAAAGAGAAGGGCCTATCATGGGGTGATTCGGAGGATCTGACCGGACTCCAATCCTGTGTCCAAACCTTGGTGAACAAGAAGCTCAAGCTTGTCAACGTAGTCCAGGTCATGCTCATCCGCCGGATCCTCCCGTGCCAGAAATGGGCCTTTAATTTGTTGGAGTTCGATTTGGCACAGCACCACACCTTGAGCAGGCTCTTCGACACAACGTACAAAGATGCCTGGTGCTGTTCAAGGGTGCCGAGGCTCCCGCATCCGCTACCGAAGACCGCGGATTCAGCTCGCAGCGTCAAGCTGGCGAGGTAAGCTATTTTACCCTTTCTGGGGACGCTTAGTTTCCATAGTTTGACTCTATGCGGGATCTAAACTCCCTTTACCTTTGACAGGCCTGGCAGAAGACGTCCAGGCAGGTTAACTATCCGGCTCCCTTGCCAGAAGACCCAGCGGACGCCCAATTAACGGGGCTGCTGGCTCCGGCGCCTTATGTGGTGCCAGAGAAGAAGGCCAAGAAGAAGGCCACGGGAACCCGAAAGAGTTCCCGGCGTCAGGTGTTATCGGACTCATCGTTCGATGACTCCGAGGCGGGCTCCTCCTGCGAAGACGAGGAGGAGAAAAAAGAGGCCTCTCCCCCAGTGGGGGGAGAGAAGAAAAGGAAGGCCTCCCAAGCAGAGGCCAAGAATCAGAAGGAAAGGACCCTCCCCTGGACTACTCCAACGCCGAGCGGCGATGAAGAGGAGTGGCCACAAGGACTAAGCCCTGGCGACTTCGTGAAGTGTCCGGATACCGAGAATAACTCATGGTGTTTCATTTGTTGCATAGAATCTCTTAATGCCGAATATAACCCTGCAGCCCGCCCAAGGACGGGCTCGACACTTCAACGAGCGGATCCCTGGCGCCATCGAACATGGATAGCACTTCACGTCTGGCCGTCTCCTCTCCTCGCGCTGCGGATGATGCCGAGGTGGGGTCCCAAAAGGGGCTCAGCCAGGAGGAGGAGGTTCCGGAGGTGCCGCAGGGCAACCTCCCGGACTTTGGGCACGAGGGGGATCAACCCCCGAAGGGTTCTGAGTTCGACCTGGGCGGACTCCGCCTTTGGAACCTTTAGTGGTTCGAGTCCGTGGCTGACCCTTTCGTAGAAGGGCGAGACTGCACGCCAGTGACCTCCGCCCAGCTGAGGCGCGGATAATTTCTGGAGGCGCTCAACGGCGCCTCCATCATCGAGGAGCACCGCCTTTATTATGAGTCGGTGATTGAAAATTCGATCCGCCAAGAGCGGGCTGGTCGAAGCTGTACCAGCCTTCTAACAGGCTTTGAGGTATGTAATTAAGATATGTAGAAAATAGTACCGCATGGACGGTAGCCCCGGTGCTCGGTTTGGTGTTTGGAAAGAAAAGCGGGCGAGGATCTAAAAGATATCTGCAGGAGTCTAACATAAGCATGTCAATATGGGAATGCGAGGCTCGCTGCTTGACCTCTGCCGCCTTGACTACGGAGGTCGATGCATTGAAGCGAGCCTCGGCGGTCGAGAAACGAGCTCGGTTGTGCCAAGAAGCAGCTCGAGGACAAGGAAGGTAAGTAATACCTTATTAAAGTAATACCTTATAGAAAGGAGTTAGTTGCAAAAATGGCAGGAATAACGTGAGTATTGTAGGGGCGAGCAGGTGGCGACCACGAAGAAGCGGTGTCAAGGCGAAAGCAATGCGGCCATGGAACGCACCGAGCGAGAGAAGCAGGAGGCGCGGGTGGCGGAGGTGCGGCAAGAGCTCCAGGCTCTCGTGGAAAACACGAGAGTTTGGAGCTTGACTCGAAGACTCGAGAGTCCGAGCTCGCCTCGGCTCTGAGAGTGCCAAAGCCGCTAAGGCCGAAGCCCAGAAGGCCCTCCAGGAGATTGAGGCGATAAAAAAGATAGCGGCGGGTAAGGCATTCTTCATGCAAAGCAAGCATGTAAAAGTGAATTATCTGTTGCTTACCCGAATTCGGAGTTCTCCAGGAGCGTTCGCAGATCTGCCCCGCAGTGTGTCCGATGCTGCCGCGTTCTACCGAACCGAGGAGAGGAGCTCGATGGAAAAGGTGTTCTGGTCTCAATATCTTTGAGGCGGACATCCGGTGCCCGAGCGACCAGTGAAGCAGCTGGTCGAGCTCACAAGGTGGCCGAACAGGCCATGAAGGGCCTCATAGTTCGGCTGTGGCCTAAAGAAGCCATGCATGGGAGCTACTTCGGTCTGGTGCGGCGGCTGGTGGACGCCTGGCCATGGATTGAAGTCATCAAGCGGTCCGTCTGCATTGAAGGTGCCCGTAGGGCCCTTGCCCATGCTAAATTGCACTGGGGCAAGATGGACGCTAAGAAGCTCGTGACGGATGCGCCACCGCCGGGCAAGGAGTATCGCACGCCCGAGATGTATTATAAGGGTGTCCTGAAGGGTGCCCGCCTTATAGCGGGTGAGTGCTCCAAAGATGTAATTTTTGAATAGACTCGCATTTGTTATCCTGTGCGCTGAAAACTTTGTTCATATGTGCTAAGCAACGCTGGTTAATTTAAAACATTGGTCTGAAGGCCAGTGCTGGCATTGTAAGCCACCTGACTAGCTTCGTGCATCACCTTCACCTGCTCCATGACAAGGTTCACCTGGCGAAGAGGTTCCCTAGCGGCACTCGGCGAGTCGTCTGGGGTCTGATACGCAGCAAAGAGTGATGGCTCCAAGACAGCCGAAGCAGTTATTGAGTCAGACGCATGGAGTTACCTTTGGAGTGGCGAGTCGTATGGTCGATCCCGCCAGACGATCGTCGTGGCTGGCAAATGTGACGTTGGTCCGAACGGCTCTCCGGAACGTTCGACCACCGCGCCGGCGTCGACTGAGGGACTTGAATTTCAAGCCTCCTCCTGCTTGAGCTTCCACTCTTCTTCCTCCTCTCCTACAGAGGAGCTTCTTCTCCTTCGTCATCAGGGAGCACGACGATCTCTTGCGGAACTACAGAAAGGGAGAAATATCAGATATTCAGCCGATTGGCGACTCACTCGACTAAATGAAACCTGGTCGAACTGACTTACCAGCCCGAGAGGTGGCCTCCTCGTCTCCTAGTGCCTTATTGATGTCCATGTCAGTAGCAGCAGAGGTGGGGCTAGAAAGATACATGATCCAATTGGTCACAATAGAAATTTCAGTCGGTCTGCATAAACACGTGTGATACTCACCACGAAGCCATAGGGACGTCCATCTTGATCCGCGGCAAAGTCTTCCGAGCCTTGGGAGGAGCAACCTTGGGCAGCTTGGCTACCTTCTCTGCCGGCTCCGGAGTCGACGTCCGAGTGCACTTCTGAGCGTGTGCACTCGGAGCCACGTTCTTCCCGCGCCTGCCCGCCAGGTCTTGTTGCTGCTTGGATCGGCGCTCGAAACGCAGCGGCGAGTCGACTTCTTCCTCGTCGTCCGACTCCTCGCTCTCCTCCTCATCCTCTTCATCCAAAGACTCCCAGTCGCCACTCTCTTCAGTGCTGGCCTCTCCCTCCTGGCCCTACTCCAGAGCTTGTTCGCCGTTGGGCATTGGATACATCTCAGTAAAAACCTACAAGACAAAAAGTCGAGTAAGGGTTAGTCGACATCAAGTGCAGTCGGAACATATGCACCAGGGAATCGGAATACAAGAACATACCTTGTCAGGCGGATTGTCGTCTTTGAAGGGGATGACTCACCTGGATCCTCTGGGGTTGTCCTGATTGCCTATGATACTATTCAACCACATAGCCACGGTCTTGGACGACACTTCCTCTGGGTGGACCCGAGCGGTGTCTTCGGTTCTGGAGTACAACCACATAGGATGATCACGAGCTTGAAGAGGCTAGATGCGTCGACTGAGGAACACTTCCAGCAGGTCCAGGCCGGTGACACCCTCATTGATAAGTTGGACCACTTTCTTCACCAACATCCTCGTCTCCATGTTCTCAGCAGCAGTCACTCTGAGTGGAGAAGGAGTCTGAACGCGGTCGAATGTGAAGTGGGGAAGGCCAGTCGATTGACCTGGAGCTGCGACGTCCTAGCAGTAGAACTAGGTCGACTGCCAGCCTCTAACCGATTCAGGGAGATTCATAGCAGGGAAAGAACTCCTATGCCTTTTCTGGATACCTAAACCCCCACACATCTGGATGACATTGGTCTTTGAGTCACTCGACTTCGCTTTTTTGACCGACTAGGATCGGATGGTGAAGATATGTTTGAAAAGACCCCAGTGCGGTCAACACCCCAAGAAGTTTTCGCACATCGACACGAACGCGGCCAGATATGTAATGGTGTTGGGAGAAAAATGGTGGAGTTGAGCACCAAAGAAATTCAGGAATCCCCAGAAGAAGGGGTGCGGAGGAAGCGAAAAACCTCGGTCGACGTGGGTGGCGAGTAGTACACACTCACCCGGTCGAGGCTGGGGTTCTATCTCCCCCTCTAGCAGCCTTGCCGCTCCCTTGGCAATCAGTCAAGACTTTGCCAGCTTGTCAAGATCTTCTTGCCGGATTGAAGACCGGATCCAATGGCCCTGGATCCAGCCCAGCGGCAGCCGCGCGTGCGATGACGACCCACGGTTCTATTTCTTGCCTTTCGCAGCCCCCGTCGCCTTCTTTGCACGCTCTAACGCCGCCGTCTTGCCCTTAACCATGGCGGCAGAGTGGCAGCATCAGAGCAGAAGAGCTGGGCGCAGTGGAGAAGCGGAAGAAGAAGAAGGAGAAACGAGCGTGCACAGTGCAGACGCCTCGGCCCCGTCACCTTATATAGGGTTGCTTCCGAGTGACTGACGCGTGGGACCAGGCAATCCTGTCAAATCCCGCAACAGTCGCGCGCAACGTATGTGGCGAAAAAGGCGGCGCACAAATCGAGGCATCACTGTTTATCCGCTCTGCCCGCTTCGGCACTCTTCGTCCCGCGTGCTTCCCCGAAATCTCATATCCCGCGAAATCCGGGATACACAGCAGTCAATCGCGCCCAAGATCCTGCACTCTAATACAACACTCGCCAGACGATGCCAGAAGTTTAGCCGACAACTCTCTGAATGGATCAAGGCGACTGAATCGATGCTGAAGTACCAACGCGAGTTTTCCATCTTGCAGAAAATGCTCGTGAAGGTGCAAAGCTCAGAACAAGTTCAACTCCAACCTACTTTCCAGTCAAACCTTAATCCATTCGGGGGCTACTGATGAGGATACAGACTTGGGGTAGGGTCATAGGCCTGACCTATACATCCTACCCAAGGTCACTACCCTAGAAGACAAGAAGTCCAAGAGGCAGCATGAGACCCCCAGTCGAAGATGTCGAGTGCAATCCACTCGACAATCATGTCACTCGGGAGTCTTCCTGCCTACTATCACTTAACCATCCAGAGAATCACTCGACCTACTGAAGACTAGGAGTCACTCAGCATTACAACGGGCAGACGTTCACTCCGTAGTCTTTAAGGTCATTAACAACACTTAAAATTTGGCGCTACGATGCGCCCCACTTTATGTACATTCAGTCCCTTGTAATGGAGGGCGGAGAGGGTCCTGGCGTACTCTATATAAGCCACCCCCTCCTCTGGCACAAGGGTTGGCACCCCCTGTAACATCACACATATAATCCAATCGACCGCCTCCGGGCACCGAGATGTAGGGTTGTTACTTCCACCGAGAAGGGCCTGAACTCGTAAAACTCATGTGTACACCTTCGCCATAGCTGAGATCTTGCCTCTCCATACCTACCCCCCTTTCTACTATCGGCCTTAGAACCACGACAATGGCGGCAACACACCTTCGGCTCACTTCAGTGCTTGTAGTCGTCGCTAGGTGGTCTATGAATCTGGATGTAATTTTATTATTTCTGATGTTCATTGTGCTACCATGATTAAAGATGAATAGGTCAGAAGTTTTCTCGCAAGAAAAGAGAAGTATAGCTGCCAGGACCTAGCAACGTCCTTAAACGAAATGTCTCTAAATCAATGAGTCCAGGTAGAGAAATCATGCACAATATTCCTATGTGTAATCCTATGTGGTTATTATTGCGGAAGACAAGTGCATTGCTTGAAACACAAAAAATTAAATGATTGTGAGAGCAACCGGAGGGCAAATGTTGGGATCAAGTCAAGGGGGGTGGGGTGTCACGACCAAGGGGTGCACGATACAGGAGCCGGAGGCCTGAAGACAAAGGTGGGACCAGACTGCCGCGACTAGGATGCAAGGAAGAACGAAGGAGATAGAACCCGGCGATCAAGTCCACTACGATAGCTGGAATCTAGAGAGTGGCCAAGGGATGAGCGTTGTAAGGCATCGAAGTGCACTGTAGAGACTTGGAGAGGAAGTTGATCTTCCCTTGAGGTAATTTATCCCCATCCTCCTCCTCCTGCCTCTCCTACCTACGCCTCCTCCTCCTACCAGATCCACCATAGTAGGGGTACGTTACCTACTTTCTCATTTCCATATTTGTCGTAAATCTAAAGTCAAACTCGGCCCCATCGATTTTATCTATCTGGCGCCACCGAGTTCACTTGTCATAGCCATAGCCAGAAACCCAAATCAGTTCGGTCTCACTGATACGGATCTCGGTCTCACCGATATGGGATTACAAACTCTCTGTTTCCCTTTGTAATATTTTGGTCCTACCGAGATGTTGGTCCTACCGAGATGAGTGATCAGTCCCACCGAGTTCGCAATGCAAACTCTCTGTTTCCTTTTCGTAACGTTTCGGTCTCACCAAAATGAGCGATCGGTCCCACCAAGTTTTCTTGACCAAGTCTCTGCTTGCTTATTGCTGAAATCGGTCTCACCGTTGATGTGATCGGTCTCACCGAGATGAGGTTTTGCCCTAACCCTAGCACATCGGTTCCATCGAGTTGATCTTGTCGGTCCCACCAAAAACCCTAACGTTCACATTTTGAACTAGATCGGTCCCACCGAGTTTCTCTATTCGGTCTGACTGAGTTTGGTAAATTGTGTGTAACGGTTAGATTTTGTGTGGAGGCTATATATACCCCTCTACCCCCTTCTCCATTTGTGAGAGAGCCATCAGAATGTACGTGTCTACACTTCCACTACTCATTTTCTGAGAGAGAACCACCTACTCATGTGTTGAGACCAAGATATTCCAATCCTACCACAAGAATCTTGATCTCTAGCCTTTCCCAAGTTGCTTTCCACTCAAATCATATTTCCACCATATCCAAATCTGAGAGAGAGAGTTGAGTGTTGGGGAGACTATCATTTGAAGCACAAGAGTAAGGAGTTCATCATCAACACACCATCTATTACCTTTTGGAGAGTGGTGTCTCCTATATTGGTTAGGTGTCACTTGGGAGCCTCCATCAATATTGGGGAGTTGAACCAAGGAGTTTGTAAGGGCAAGAGATTGCCTACTTCGTGAAGATCTACCCAAGTGAGGCAAGTCCTTCGTGGGCAATGGCCATGATGGGATAGACAAGGTTGCTTCTTCATGGACCCTTCGTGGGTGGATCCCTTTGTGGACTCATGCAACCATTACCCTTAGTGGGTTGAAGTCTCCATCAACATGGATGTACAATAGCACCACCTATCAGAACCATGCCAAAAATCTCCATGTCTACATTGTGTTTGCCCTCTCCAAACCCTTCCCTTTTACCTTCATATGCAATGTTTTACATTCTGCTGCTACACTCTTAAAATTGCATGTGTAGGTTGATTGCTTGACTTGTGTTAAGTTGCTAAAATCTGCCAAGACTTAAAATTGGGAAAAGGCTAGATTTTTATTTTGTCAAGTAGTCTAATCCCCCCTCTATACATACTTCTGATCCTACATTAAGGAATCATTAGAAGACATTTTGTAAATGAAAAAATCATCCATGAAAACCTCAGCAATCTTTTCACAGAAGTTAGAGAATATAGGATTCATACATATTTGAAAGGTAGCAGGTGCATTTCATAAACCAAAAGGCATACGTCTTTAAGCAAAGGTACCAGAAGGGCAAGTAAAAGTAGTTTTTTTTCTTGATCCTCTTGTGACACAGGTATTTGAGAAAAACCAGAGTATCCATCTAGAAAGCAAAAGTGTGTGTATTTTGATAGTCTTTGTAGCATTTGATCAATGAAAGTTAAAGGGTAATTATCTTTCCTAGTTGCTTTGTTTAACTTTCTAAAATCAATTACCATTCTATAACCTGTGACAATTCTTTGTGGAATCAATTCATTCTTATCATTAGGAACAACGGTAATGCCTTCCTTCTTAGGGACACAATGAATAGGACTTATCGATCTACTATCAGCAATAGGATATATTATACCTCCTTCCAGAAGCTTTAGTATTATAATTCTTACCACTTCCTTCATTTTAGGATTCAACCGTCGCTGATGGTCAACAACTGGTTTAGCATTAGGTTCCATATTAATTTTGTGCTAACATAGAGTGGGACTAATGCCCTTAAGATCATCCAGAGTATATCCAATAGCAGCGCGGTGCTTCCTCAGAGTTTTCAATAATTTCTTTTCTTCATGCTCTCAGAGGTTAGCACCAATAATAACAGGATATATCTTCTTTTCATCAAGATAAGCATATTTCAAGGTATCAGGTAACACTGGTACGCGTCGCTGCTATACAAATGGTTTAAAACCCCTACCCGCGACCGCATTTGGAACCGTCGCCTAGTGAGTGTGGGCGATTAGGGGGTCCTTCCCGCACGACCCAGAAATCGTCGGGGATATGCCCTTCTAGCACACACGCTCGGCAAAATGAGGTCGTGTGCGACTAGCGAGCGACCAAATATGGTTATACGTACAGTAGTGCTAAAAAATACAATTATACAGGCGAAATCATTTCCGGTCGTAAGTACATCCCACACAGTCAGTCCCCGCGAAACATTTTCGTTCGTATAAACATCCCACACTGTCACTGCAGGGAAAACATTTTCGTTCGTAGGTACATCACACACAATTTTCCCCATGAAATCGTTTGTGATGGCGTTCCCATCACACACAATATTAAAAAAATTATCATTTGCATTATTAAATGCATCACACATGGTGCGTAGAAGAAACTGTGTGGCAAAGGCTATCCATCACACACAACTTTTATGCGGTAAACGTTTGTGCAAGGTGGCCTAACGCAAACAGTTTTGAAGAGAATGTCGTGTGTGATTGCTCATCGATCCAACACGGTTTCTTCCTAGAAACTGTGTGCGTTGCCTTAGGTCATCACCCACGATATTTTCTTAATAACCGTTTGCAATAGCAAAAACCAATTAGCAGGCTAATTGCCCTATTATTAATAATCCATTTATTAATCTAATTGACATTCATATTAAACACATAATATATTTCATTCCCATATTAAGGAAGCAGAATTTCATAATTGAAATACATCAGAGTACAACATGATAGCTTTAGCACTCAGCTACCCCATTACACAACTGCACCAGCACCAAGTTTCACATGTAACTTTTAGAACCTTTTGAAATTAGCATCATAGACGATACAAAGACAGATGCATCTCATCGGGAAAACTGCTGAAGTGGAAGGCGAATATTGAGCCTTCATTGATGTTGAAGGTCTTTGCAACTTTAGGCCAGTGCCTGTGGATGATTGACTGTCCATCCTTTGTCCTCTTTAGGAAAACATCAATATTGAACCGTGGGTGTTGTATGAAAACCTTCCTCGCCTCCTGACCATAGAGGTGGTTTGAGAGGTAGTCATCAGTGAACTGCTTTGGAAAGGCCTGAAAACAAGGATGTGCATAAATATCTTCTCTATGTTGGAAATGGGGCAAAGGAATAAAAAAGGCAAGCTATAATAGTTAGTACCATCTTGTAGTGAACTGATGTCTTCTCATTATGCAGATAAAGATCTTGTTGTTTTTTTCGCCAATTTCTTTATCCTAACAATCTTTCTGAGTTTTTTGACTTGATTGATATTCATGGACAACTCATTTCCCCATATGCAAAAAGGGTAGAACAGTGGGTCAAAACCTCTGACGGCAGGACCTACATGTGCAAGACCAAATTGTTAAAAACCTAAGTATTAGAATGTTTCCTGCAATTGCACAATAATGTGCTATTAGACAACAGACCATGCACATGCTAACCTCGATTGTATACCTTAGTGCTTCCTGTTATATTGTTTCCTTGCAACACATATAAGGTAGTTAATCATCAGGTTAAGTAAGGGTTCGCATGCTATCAGTAAAATATGTTGATGAAAAATAAGCACATTGCAGATTCATGAGATTAATTCAAGCCACATGGAAAACCCATTTATGCAAACCAAGCAAGATTAAGAACTAGGAAATATAGCACTTGTATATGTTTCTCATGTATTAAGTGCATCCAAATTTGATTTATTCCTCACATGCACAACAATACAAAATTCCAACCACGACAATTGGACATCGCATTGCAGAATTGAACCAAGCAGTTAACTAAACACCACAACAAATGAACCAAACATTAACTGAGCACCACATTGCACAATATAACATACTCCTAATAGAAGATCAGACAGTTAACTGAACCAAGCATGCTTAACAACTTGGAAATATAGCAATTGTATTTGTTTCTCATGTATTTTGTACAACAAAATTCGATTTACTTCTCACATGGTATACAATAACAGAATGCACCCACAACTATTGAACATCGCATTGCAGAATTGAACCAAACAGTTAACTAAACACCACAACACAAATGAACCAAACGTTAACTGAGCAACACATTGCACAATGTATAACCACACCAAGCATGCTTGACAACTTGGAAATATAGAAATTGTATTAGTTTCTCATGTATTAGTACAGCCAAATTCGATTTACTTCTCACATGGTATACAATAATAGAATGCACCCACAACTATTGAACATCGCATTGCAGAATTGAACAAAACAATTAACTAAACACCAGAACACAAATGAACCAAACGTTAACTGAGCACCACATTGCACAATGTATAACCTAACCAAGCATGCTTGACAACTTGGAAATATAGCAATGGTATTTGTATTCGTTTCTCATGTATTTTGTAAAGATAAATTCGATTTATTTCTCACATGGAAGACAATACAAAGTTGCAGCCTGAAGAATTGAACATTGCATTTGCAGAATTGAACCAAACAGGTACCTGAAGATGACAACTTATTAACCTAACAATTAATAAGTGAACACCACACTGCACGACATATAGAACACATACACAGGAGCAACAAATTGCATGGTAAAATTAGATACCACAATTCACTAGGAAAGGCAGGAGCAACACAAGCAACGGGTAAACAGAGCATGCTTAACCGGCGTAGCTAGCAAATGGCAAGGTGATCCTCCAAGATCTAAGGGTCGGCACGAATGGTAGCCATCACGAACTCATCCGCGTGTGCGGCCACGATTTGCTTCTCCGTTGCCAAATGCTCCTTGAGATCCTGCCTATACTGCGTGCACCATGGCTTAGGACGACACTTATTTGGTGGAGGGGTCGGTGATTTGGGTGGAAGGTGTCGCGCTCGCGCCGATAGTTGGGGCATGTGGGATGTGGAAGGAGGAGGAGGAGGGGGTTCGGGTGTGGATTACCTACCTGGATAGGCGAGGCCGAGCAGCGTGAAGGAGGGTCGCCGGCAAGGAGGCAGCGTTGCAAACAAGGAGTGAAGGTTTCAACTTGAAAGGGAAGGCGGAAACAGGGGAAATGTGGCTTTTGGTAAGGGGGGCGGGGAGGTAGATATTTCCGTGGAAGCCGAAAATTTGGAATCGCTTCAGCGAAAAACAGGCGCGCAAAGTGTCATCAGACACGATCCCTTATTCAGAACTGTGTACGATATGTGAACATCACAAATAGTTCAGATAGCTTAACCTGTGTGCGATGAGTTTGAATGTCGAAAATTTTGGTTCCAATTTCCCTGGTTACAGTGCTCATCCACGTCATTGCATAATTTGGGTACACAAAGGAGACTACAGCATACCCACGCTTCTTAATCGAGCAAGTTCAGCAATTAAACAGAGCTAGCTGGACTAAACATTACTCTAACAAATTAAAGACCAGCGCTATTAATTAAACAAAACAAAGAGTACTACTACGGCTGGTGCTCGTCGATCTCCGCCGCCACTACTAGGAAAAGGCCTGCTAGTGGCGCACCTGTTTTGGCTACTAATGGCGCACTACAGGTGCGCCACTAGCATCACGCCATTAGTAATTAATACTAATGGCGCACCAGGGGTGCGCCAATAGTATACCAGATACTAATGGCGCACCAGGGAGTGCGCCATTAGTATATCACACGGTGCTCCATTAGTATGCCTCCCAGGGGGCCATATTTACCCATGTGCTCTGGCTTACTAATGGCGCACTTGTAGATGATGCACCACTAGTGTGCTTATTGCAGTGCGCCACTAAAGTGCAGAGTGGTGCGCCACTAGTATGAATATTAGGGATTTTTTTCTTTTATGATATTTGCACAGGTTACAAAACATATTACTGCACAGAATGTAGACATCACAACATACAAACATCAGATTTATCAAATACAATAGAAGATTAGTCTCTGAATACAATTCATCATATTAGTCTCTGAATTTAAAATACCGAACAAAGTTAGAACATTACACATCTCGAGACCGCGGTAGCGAGTTTGTCTTCAAATTACAAGTCGATATCGATCATCTAAACTACCATCACATAGAAGAGAGCTGCGGTCATCACGATGAGCATCATCGCGATGAAACTGGTCTTCATCCGGTTCCTCGAATGCTCCCTCCTCTCTCTCGCTAGATAGCGCGCGTATCTAACTTCTGCCTCTGCTCTAGTGGTGTACCCTTTGTAACTGTTACCGTTGAAACGGTGAACCTGTCTCCAACACTCCTCCCAGTCGTCGTAGACTCCGGGAACCTTACCCTTGTACATGACATACGACGACATCTCTATGCACTAGCCAAACAAAACGCTAGTAGCAATTCACAGACAATACATAAGCAATATATAAGTATGCAACAAAAGGATCGGAAGAGAAAAGCAACACATTAATAGCATGATTCATGGTCCTACTAATAAATAGCATCGATTACATATAAGTTGAACGATTATCCAAACCAAAGAGACATACAAGTTCATTAAAGTTTAATATTACAACATGAGCCAATCGACATTTCAGAACTACATAGCATCACTACTTTCGACTCAACTCAGGGACCGGAGCATGGATGAAGCCACCGTCTTCGTGATGGTCATGAAATCGCGGCGTTGTCGACTGCATTTGTAGCGTTGTTTCTATCTCACTGTTGGATGGTTGATATCTGAGGTAGAACTGCCCCGAGGTACGAAGGACATCTTGATGGATGATTTCTGCAAACTCCGACAGGATGCGATAGAATTCTTGTCTGATGTCCGCGTCCTGGATTGCTGACAAGCGTGTGGCCCAATCTTTGAGATTATTTAGTAGTAGAAGGTGTTTATGGTCCCGTACGATCGCCCGCATGTGATGGACGGCGTAGTAGGCATCCTTCTGACAGCCAGGCGGCTGCTTGACGCAGGGGAACGTCGTATTGTGGGTGAACACGTGCTTGCCGTACCTACGAATTGTCCTGCTGAAGGTGCCTCCAGATCTGGCATAGCCGGGGAGAACACCATCAAGAACTTTTTTGATATTTGTGTAGTCTTTCTTCGACTAACGGTCCGAGTCGAAAAACATGGCCATGGAATATTTCGGGCTTAAGAGGACGAGTGTGCAATGTGTGTCACTGCACAAAACACGGAATGTTAGAAAAAAAAGAACGATCGAAATCTAAGAAATCATATGTTACGAGACGGTGAGGGGATGACTTGCTCGGGAAAGTAAGGCACGAGGAAGTTATCCTTATCTGGGTTTGCCAGAATGACGCCTTCGAGGTGTGAACTCGCGACTTGCCGGTCCCCAGCACTGCCCAAGATCTTGGCACACATGTAGAAGGGGTCGACTATCATGATGTCTGGGGTCTTGTCTCTAATGATCCGCATCTCCATAGTTAGCAAAAATAGCCGAACGAAGGTGTAGTGCAGTGGATGAAGGTTAAACATAACGAAGATGTCATCAAACCGCAGGACGATCGTACCCCCGATGGCGCTATCCACAAAGCCCTTGCCCTCTGGTACCTTGGCCACGAAAACTGGGTATGCCACATCATTGTCGGAGAGACGCTGCTTCTCCAAAGAAAGAACACTGTCATGCAGACTCCGCATAGCACCGGTTGCAGCATTGAGCAGATTAGTCGGTAGCATCGGCCTGCCCGCCACATGCACCCTCCTCGAGATATCCTTAGGTGAAGGTGGCCCGTCCTCAGCACGGATCGTACTTGGTGCTGGCTGGCTCGCACCGCCCTTGTTATTCTTTCGTTTTCGTCCCTTCTTCTTCTGCTGTAATGGGATCGAGTTCTGCTCAGAGACCTCCTTCTTGAGTGTGTTGGGGCTGATAATATTTCGCACCTCGGCTATCCGAGGCTCGGTGAAGGCGACAGCTGGAGGCGTCTCCTGAGAACTGAACGCCAGATGACACCTGTTGCAATTGGGTTTCTTAGCGGTACCAGCTAGATCGCGGTCGTCTTTTGTAGGGTTGCGTTCTTGAGAAGGAGGCCCCAAGAATTCGTCACTGTACCCATGTTCGGCAAAGTACTTATCGATGTTGGTAAATGTACCTCGTCCTCATCATCGTCGTTCGGATCCTGTGCCATATGCATGTCCGGCATGTCCGGTAGCGTTGCGGCGGTCTTGCCATGGCTTGGCGCCGGCACGACTGGCGGTGTTGTCTGTGGGGTGGTGTCCCCCACCCCCAAACAAATCTGGCTCTTTGGCCAAAGCAGGGGCCAGCTTAAGCAGATGCTGAGGGTCATCACATCATTTTCGTCGGCCCCAGCGGGTCGAAACGGAGGTAACAACTCGTTGCAGCCTGGCAGCACCCGAACCAGTTCAACCCTATACACGGTGGGTGGCATCGAATTACCGTGGAACATGGGGTTACCCAATTGAACGGTTCTGCCCTTGGCGACATCGATCAACTTGCCGCCCACGAAGTGCAGGAGAGTGCATGGAACGTCGGCGCCGGTGCCCTGCGAAAATATGTAGGGCGTCAGGGATGCCCAGTCAAAGGCAAGGAGATGAAGTCATCGGCCGAGAGGCTTAGTTACCGTGATGGCGTCGAGGTCGGATAATGTCAAGGCACCGCTAACGGCGGGCGTGCAAGTGACGGAGGGGCTGCTTGCTGCCAAGGTGCCGGCCGGCGTACACCCGGGTGCATTAAGCTCCAATGCCCGCGCCGGCGCCGGAGACACCAATACCGCCTCCGCCGGAGACACCAATGGCTCCACCTGCGCGTTGTGCGAGTTGCTAGCCGTGAAGCTGGGAACCGGGGGCGGCCCCAGTTGGCCGCCCGCAATCCACGCCTGCAGTCCCTCAATCAAGGTAGGCACAATGGCGGTGAGCGTCGTTCCCAGTTGGTGTTGCACTTGCTCTTGGACCATCTCTGGAATCCGCGCCACTTGTGCCTTGAGTTCTTGAACCTCGCCCGACTGGCTTTCCGAGCTGGTCTTTCCCTCCTTTCGCCCACCAGTGTTATAGTATGACGAGCATTTTGTGAACAAGCCTTTGCCGGCCACACGACCAGCTGACGACGGCTTACTGAACTTATCCTTGTTTTTCATTATGTTCAACGCCCTATTTAAAGTGATGTCCCAAGGGGAGCTCTGAGACGACCCCGCGCTACTGCTTTTAGTCTCCTGCAGAAGGAATGTGAACCATTTAGAAATTGGCTTCATTAATTAGAATGCAACCATATGGAGCTAATTACGCGGGGGTGTATTCCTTACCAGAACACGCTTAAGCGCCTTGGTCTTCGCATCCGTGGTAAGCTCCTTTGTTACTGGGTCCTCCTTGTACCGGGCCCTGACATAGTTCCTGGTCTGCTTGTCACGGTATTTCTCGAAGCGGGGCGGTAGGCCTTGCTCGGCATGCTCCGCGTCCTCCTTGTCCCATATAGGTTCCGCCACTCTGTAACCGCTAGGACCGAGTTGGTGGACCCCTAAGTTCAAGTCCCGTGTTTCTTTCCCCCACTGACTTGATTCCACAGTTGTGATGCTCTCGCACTTGATCTTGAACTCCTTGTAGTCATCTTTGCTAATCGAAGGATTTTTCGCCTTGATCTTCTCATAACTATCACCTTTGTCAATCATTCTCTTCACCGCGCTTCTCCAAGTAGACAGGGCCGTGCTCATCTTCATGAGGGCGGCACTGTTCACTTTATTCCCTGAGAGGCGTTTGTTTGCAAAGACAGCGAGGAACTTGTATCGTTCGTGCAGCTTCGTGAAGAGGAGGCTGCGCAAATTCCCTTGGTCAGGATGCCTTAGGTTCTCGGTGTTGATCGAGAGGGTGCTCCGGAGAATGCACCCGAGCTGAACCGAGTACCCCTTGACTAATTCTTTGGGCACCGTTGGATGCCCGTCAGAGGACACCTCAGTAAATTCCTCCTTGACGGTGCCGAGCAGGTTCGGGCGCCGGTCCTTCCGTTGCCTCTTCAGTTGGCTGGCATCTGTGCGTGTGCTGCCATCATCAGTGGTGGCATCCTCAGCGGCACCATCAGTGGTGTCATCCCCGACGCCACTAGGGGTTGTGTAGTCAGGATCGGTGTCTTCCGTGGCGTCCTCATAGCTGTGAGGTTCTTCCTCCATCTCCTGGGACAGCTCCCAGAATTGCTTGCCCGAACTGCCGGCCTCATCGTTGTGGGCCATGTTTCGCTCTAAATAGGAAAAGAGTTTGGTCAAAAAGTTGGTTATTGTCAAGGAACAAGATCATGGTCTCATCATTTAGGGCTTGTCGACACCGAGGCATCCTAAAAGCTAAGCATTTATCATTTATGGTTTGTCGACGCCGAGGCACCCTAAAAGCCTAAGCTTTCATCATTTAGGTTTTTATCGACACCAAGGCACCCTAAAAGCCAAGGTTTTATAATGTAGGGTTTGTCGATGCTGAGGCACCCTAAATGCTAAGTTAAGTTTTCATCATTTGGGGTTTATCGATGCCGAGGTACCCTAGGTTGACTAATATATATGGGTATCTTCTAATAATATACCCTATCAAGAAAAGGGAAGGAGAATTCTAAGTTGGGCCTAATCACTTGGCTCTATTGCCACCTTTGGTTTAATGCAGCACGAATAAAGGGGCAGTGGATCCTACTTAATTAAGTACTAAGATACCCCGGCCCATGCATTAGTCGCAAGTACCCCATATGTCTTATTTTTAGCAAAGTCATGCTAAAATTCACGGAAAATTTCAGCATGACCTTTGCTGAAAATAGGACATCTGAATGCCAATTTGCGGAGCGGAAGTTAATCGACATTCCGGCAAACTCAAAGAACCTCTCGGGTACTGCAAAATCATTATACCCACGTAATGAAGTCGCCAATGGGTCATTTCAGAAGATCACAAGTAGCATCATCACAAGTACAACATCATCACAAGTACAGCAGCAGCAGCACCAGTGAATATAGGCATAATTGCAGCAACAACAGGTTTATTCTTCTTCTTTATAAACACTAATTGTCTAATTGAGCAATACAGCGACAGTGTGAACAAATAAAAACACAAACTACACCTACATATTTGGGTACCTCTATGGTAGTAACATGCCATGCTCTACCTAGAGCTACTGTAGCATGATGAACCCCTCAAACGGTATACTATGAGAACTCATCGACCATATAAACATCTAAATTTATATATACTGAGCATTCATGGCAGTTCTAGCTACAACATCAAAATCAAGGAGAGATAGGTCAGACAACTAATAACAAAACTGTCAAAAGCAAAGGTACTTAGGATTTAATAAGGTGGATAATTTGTGCAAAAAAAGGAATGTTTCAGGATATAGTCTTGCCTCGTTTAATTAACTACTGTCAACAACACAAGTAAAACGCAAAGACCATCAAGGGCTTGAATGTTACTAGTGAGGCCAGTCCCCCTGCTAAGCCAATTCCACCATGTTACAAGCTAAAACTCAAACCACATTGGTGGTAACTACTCACTAGGTATCTAAATAATCCAAGAGAATATTGTACTGCCACAACAATGCTCTATGTTCTGATACGTTGCTAATCATGTCATGAAAGCAAAACATTTCAAAGTCCATATGTTACACCACATGTGAGTCGCAGATCAAGTGCTTGTAGCATCTTCATATCCCAATGAGCTAGAGATACACAAAACTGCACTAGAACAGAAATTAGGATATGCTGACTCAAAGTACATCGTATACATGGGCATAGAAAGGTACATGGTCCAGAAAATGGAATCATTCTTAGGACAAGGACCTTTGGTTCTCGCTGGTTATGATAATCCAAGAGAACACTAGGCTAATGAATAAATGCCGTATATTCTGGCACGTTACTAATGCATAAGAAAATATATAGAAGTAACTAGAGTCTAGAGCACTGGACATAAGAAAGGCATTTGCTTCTTCAATCAATAGAGCACAGTGCAGCCAGTAGCATAAGATTTACAGACAACTGACGGCAAAACTGTCAAAATCAAAGGTACTTAGGATTTAAGGTGGATAATCTGTGCAAAAAAAACATGGAATGGTTCAGACTACAACCAACAACAACACTGGTAACTAGTTTGTGCACTGGTAACTTTGCAACTACTTCTAATGGAGGAGAGGAGGAACAACAGAGGTGGCTACTCACATCTGCTTCTTGTGGGTGTTGAGGTAGGACTTCTCGCAGTATTCGGAGGCAGAGTAGAGTTGCGGCCGCAAGTTCTTGAGCTCCTGCATCAAGCATGGCCACAACGCTCAGTTTATCTACCATAGACAGTTCAGTTTAATTTACAAAGGACTAAGGACAAAGTTCAATGTCGAAACAGACTAAACTTTTAATGAAGTGACGAGGTTCAACACAAGTCAAAGGACTGACCATTAGATTCATGTGAGGGAGCACACAATTTTAAAATCAGCACAACTACAAAACCTACATTGACAGCCGCCAGTGAATCACATTGTGTTTGACCTCACTACACAAAAGTGCAACTAAGATTCATTTCATGGGCTTTCAGAGAGTACGACCCCTCGAGCAATGATCCCAGTACCATCATGGAGTGTGTATAGGTGAAAGCAAACCCTGGAGGGTGAGTGTCCATACAATTCACTGCATGTTGATAAAAAACAACTAAATAGCCACCTAAATTACAACCAATATTTGAAGGCTACTGGAGCTACAATTAAAAGAGATAGGCAGACAAACAAACTCCATGACAGAGCCAACTAGGAGAGGAGAAGGATGGCCATGGAGGCACCCAGCCTCATCGATGGGCCAGTGAACTGCTGCAAAAGCGAACAATAGCCCTTTGGGTGTGGGACGAGGAGCAAGAAGAGTCGGACCTAGGGTTTGCAGGGGAGGAGATGGAGAAGTGGAGAAGAGGGTAGGAATCACCTCGAACCGGCAGAGGAGGATGTCGACGTTCTTGCGGCGGTGGGGCGTTGAAGATCTGGCGGCGAGGTTCCTCCTCTCGGTGGCGGCGGGGCTCCTCCCCTCGGTGCCGGCGGTGGCCTCTTCCCCTCGGTGGCGGCAGCAGGGCTCCTCCTCTCCTTGTGGAGGCGGGGCGTTGATCCGGCGGCGGCGCTGGAACCCTAGCATTGGCCCTGCTCGAGTTCGAGCCGAGCGAAGGAGGGTCGTTCGCCTGTTCGATCAGAGCACCTTGTCAGAGCGGGCGCGTCGGTCGTCGGAGCGGGCGCGAGGGTCGTCGGAGTGGGTGTGGAGCGGGCGCGGGGGTCGTCGGAGCGGGCGTGGGGGTCGTCGGAGCGGGTGTGGCGAGGGAGGGAAGGGGGATCTGGCGAGGTAGGGTGATGAGGACATCAATACCGTTGTTACACCCACAGCCCCTACTGCTATACATACTGGACCAATTACTAGAGCTCGCGCACTCCAGTTAAATTACCAGGTACTTTTGTTTCTTGGTAATGATTCTAATGTTCATGAGAATATGATGTTGCCTAAATTGGATACATTTGTTTTGCTTACAAATGAAGGGCCTAGCTTGGAGATGGATGAACATTGGAGCAAGAACAAGCATGGAGATGATGGCATACATAAGGGAACAAAACGAGTTACAAGTGATGATTTCAGGACGTTGAAGCCACCATAATGAGTGCATGAAGCCTTGGACGAAACATACAAGATGCTACTTCATAACTTTCGTCCAGAGGCTATTCTAGGTGCTGCGTCACCTTATTGTTGGGCCAGGCCCATGTATTTTCGAAATACTTGATTATAGGTTGTGTTTAGAGTCCATATGTGTGGGGAAACAAGAGATAGGGTTGGTTTCGGACCCCTTCCCCAAGGGCCACGAAATTCCCCCCCTCTTCCTCCATATATACAGCCCTTAGGGCATCGTCTAGACTTTGGGTTTTGTTTAGATTAAAACTTCGCCATAGCTACAACTTCGCGTACTTCATTTGTGTTCAACGACCACACAAAGGCGTCACAGAACCCCACCTTGATCAATAAAGCTTTCATCTTATATTCGCAATATCCAGATTGCAATCTCAGTTTCTTGCTTGTTCTTCGTTTGCTCACAGGAAACAGACCCTCGTGGTCAGGTTGATCGTACTTCGGCGTGGTCAATAACCTCTCGGAGTTGGTTTAGCGATTGCTAAGGCGCGACGTCCTCGCACGTTCGTAGTCGGATCGTCAAAGTCGACTTCCACCAAAGCGATATCCATCATCTCATCGAAAGACGGGACACCTTTGCCTCTATCAAGTGGTATCGGATTTTTAGGTTGCTCGGTGAGATTTTACAGTTTTTCATAGTTTAGATCGAGTCTTTTCTTCATACCTATAGTCCACGAAAAAGCCAAAAAAAATTAGGGTTAGTTCATCCTATCCGAACCAATCCGAGCCTTTGCATAGTCTCTTCTGTATTGCTTTGTTGAATTTGCGGTTGCATCGTCGTGTCAAGTTGCTGGTCTTAGCGTCTAGTCCTTTAGAGTTTCGAGTTCTGTTCACAGGTTGTCACGTCGCTGCTGCCATATATCACCACCGCATCATCATCATTGTTGCTGCCATATACCACCACCTCACCAACTTCATCGCCGCTGCCATATACCACCACCACATATTCACCGCCAATCCGAGTCCATATACGCCACCACATATCCGCCGCCATCACGCCAATCTGAGTCCACTCGCAACATATATCCGCCACCAGTCCGAGTTCCATCAGATTCATCTCCGCCACCAGTCCGAGTTCCACCAGATTCATCTCCGCCACCAGTCCTAGTCCGAGTCCAGTATTTTGTTACTCTGTTTTGGATTTCGAGATCACGCCATACTCCGAGTCGTGACTGAGTAGGACTCCCGAACTGTCGTGCTACCCATGATGAAAAAATAGTTCCAGTTTCAAAAAAAATCTGGCTAGGCAGTTTTTAGGCCATTTGTAGACTTTTTCGAAAAAAAATTGTTGCGGAGCAAAAAAAGAAAAAAAAGAGGAAAAAAAGTGCAAAAAAAACTGAAAAAAAGGAAAAAAATTCAGAGTGTGCTCCTCCCTTGATTACGTGTCGCGCCGTGATTTTGTTAGTGTTCTATGCTCGCGTCTCTAGCACGGTTTAGCCTAGGACCAGCACAGTACCGTCGTTGAACGTTTATTCAACTTTGCATCTCTGAATTGATTATTGCTGACCCTTTTTGATACCATATTATAAGCCTTCCCATCTCCACATACATCGACGTCGTGCATTTGACTCTCCCTGGTAATCGCTCTATCCAAGCTTTGAAAGTTTTGACTACAACGGTTGCCGATCACCACCTGCTACTCGGTAAGAACTGGTAAGAATTTGAGATTCGCTTGAGGAATTTGTGACAGCCCACCACCACCATATTCCAGTAGTCTGTACGATCATATTCTTGTCTATTTCTGTTGCTGCTAACTATGGCAGGAACACAAGCCGACGAGATTGACTGGGAGAACATGACGAACAAGGAGCTTCATGATAAGTTTCATCAATTGTTGGGTCAGCGGTGGAAGACGTCTGGCGGATCTCATAGCGACCCGACCTCGGATGGTCAAGTCTACGTGCCGGTGTCATCACGATCGATAATCTTGACACCACGATGCTTGAAGGATTTATAACCGAGTAGCAATCACACACTTATTACATCGTTTGTCCAACAGAGGACTTATTACAATAATCATGGCTTAAGGCCATCTAATAACGATAACAGCGGAAGACTTGGAAGATAAGTGAGTCCATCAACTCCAACGGCATCACTGAGTATAGAACCACGACCTAAAAGCACCTTACTCGTTGTCTGAAAAGTCTGCAACATGAAAGTTGCAGCCCGAAAACGGGTCAGCACATGGAATATGCTGGCAATGTAACACATAGAGAATAATGAATGATAAGCCTATACTACATGCATATATGGCTGGTGGAAAAGCTCTATGGTTACAGTTTTTGCATAAAGCCAGTTTTTCCCTACTACAAAGGAATAAATTTATTTAACTATCATGGTGGTTGTTAAACATTGAGAATGGTTGACAGCATCCTCAATCCCAATTAAAAAGTACTCATTAACAAACCCATCAATATTAAATTAGAGTAACAGTGATGAGATTCAACAGAATATTCAAGTACTAGATACTCAAGATGTCCATAACCGGGGACACGGCTAATCATGATTAGTTTGTACACTCTGCAGAGGTTTGCGCACTTTTCCCCACAAGACTCGATCGCCTCCGCTTGGTTTCCCGCACTACATGGTGTTTGAGAAACGGATGACCGAGACACAGTCTTTCAGAAGCGCTAGCACCTTACGATGGGTAGACCGGTACACCTACATCCCCTACATCCGCTAGTCCACCACTATAAGAGTTCGCGAACTTAGTCAATTATGCGAGCCCATAATGGCTTGTGGCTGCACACGTAAGTTACTAGTATGAATTATCTTATGATCCCTTTGAGCACTGGTGGCGGTCCATAGGAAAATCACACGGTACCCCCGGGATTTCCAAAAAAACAGGCAAGTCCTGGTAACCCCAGGTGCCTCAATCCACCCAGATGTGTATTTAAGTTGCCACCTTAGATAAACCATTAATTAACAATCTCACATCTGTCATGGATATTCACTCACCCAATCCACGTCTACTAGCATAGCATGGCATAATAAGCAAACGTAGAAGTAACCCCCAAAGGTTTCATAAGTAAAACAGGTAATAGGTACTACCTCATCTACTTCCCATCCCCACAATTTAGTTTGATCCTAAACATGCAATGTGTGAGGGTTGATCTAATGCATAAAAACTGGGTAGTAGAAAAGTATGATCAAGTGTTACTTGCCTTGCTGATGATCCGTGAAACCTAGAGATTCGAAGTAACAAGCGGTGCGCTCCGAGTGATCTATCGCAGACAAACAACAAGCATACAATAAGTACTTATCTAATGCACAGGTAAAACTCGAATGAAAGATCGAACCAGAAAGTCCAACTTAAGAACCCTGGTTGCAAAAGAATCAAATCGAATAAAGCAACGAAAGTCAAACGGCGAGAGAAAACAACTCGGTTCTAGCAATTTGAAACTAAGTCAAATTTTACAGTAGCAAAACTTGGTTTAAGTTGATTAGTCGAAACGGCGGTTTCGAGACAAAACTCCAGGCGCTTGAATCACCTGATTACGAGCGAGAAGATAAACTAAAAAGAAAATCGGATCTGAAATCGCTATCAGAAAAATAGCGGAATAAATCCGACTAGAAAAGAGAACGACGAACGGTTGAACGAACAGAGGTTCGTTAACCGAGGCTAACCGGTGATCACGTTCGTTGAGACAAACGGTCCGGCGAACGCTCGCTAAACAAAACCGGAAAGAAAAACCGGCGAGAAAACCGATCTAGGGTTTGGAAAGAAACCAAGCGAAAACCGATCTAGAAAACCGAGCGGTTTCTGAGAAAAACTGAACCGAGGGAAAGAAGTGACGCGCGTGAGGCTAGTACCTCAAGAGGCGAGGGCTCGGCGGCGGCGGCGCATGGCGGCACTTGGCGACGGCGGTGGCAAGCGGCGGCGGCAATGGCGCGTGGCAATGGGGGGCGGCGGCGGTGTAAAGCGGCGCCGGTGGCGTTAAGCGCGGCGGCGTGGTGGTGGCGCTGCGCTACTCTCTGCTGGAGAGAAGAGGAGAGGGCTTTGGTTTGATGTGTTAGAGGGGAAGGGTGCTTGGGTATTTATATTGGGGAGGGGTGGGTTTTGTTTGGAGGAGGGGGCAAGAAATAGACTAGGATTAGGAATCCTAGGAACAAACGGAATAACGAAATAAGGAAAAGGGGCAAGGGGCACCCTAGAATCCTTTTGGGATTCGTACAGGAGCAAGGGCGGCGGCGTTGGCACCCTGGCGCGGGGCGCGCGCGCGGTGGCCTTGGCCTCCTAGCCGGCGGCTTGGGCCTTTGGCCCAATGCGCTGCGGCTTTTTTTAAAAAAAAAATCGGTTTCGCGCGCAGAGAAACACAGAAAAGAAAATCTACCGGACTCCAAAAATAACAAAGTAAATTTTCGACGACTCCTAAAAATGAGCCGAACAAAATGAACTTTTACTCGGGCCTAAAATGCAATTTTTGAAAATCCGCATTTTTCCCTAAGGCAAATAAACTTCGAGAAAAATCCAAATTTGATTTATTTGTTAAATCTTCATTTTTCCTAAATTTTGGGAAAGTCATATTATTCCCTCTCATATTTTTGATATTGGAAAACTATTTGAAGATAAAATAAATAATCCAAATGATCCTCTTTTCAAAATTTGAGAGAACTCAAATATGAAAATTTTGAAATCTCCAACTCTCTCCGTGGGTCCTTGAGTTGCGTGAAATTTCTAGGATCAACAAAATGCAAGAAAATATGATATGCATGATGATCTAATGTATGACATTCCAAATTGAAAATTTGGGATGTTACAAACCTACCCCCCTTAAGATGAATCTCGCCCTCGAGATTCAGGTTGCCTAGAAAATAGGTGAGGGTGGTCCTTGAGCAAATCTTCTTCTCTCTCCCATGTGGCTTCATCCTCTGTGTGGTGGCTCCACTGAACCTTGCAAAACTTGATAACCTTGCTGCGAGTAACTCTGCTGGCATATTCGAGAATCCTGACTGGTTTCTCCTCATATGTTAAATCATCCTTCAACTGAATTGTTTCAAGTGGCACTGTATCTCTTAACGGTACCTCTGCCATCTTGGCGTGACATTTCTTCAGCTGAGAAACATGGAATACGTCGTGAACTCCTGACAGTCCTTCCGGTAATTCCAACTTATAAGCGACTTCTCCCATGCGTTGCAAAATCTTATATGGTCCAACGAAACGTGGTGCTAATTTTCCTTTAACTCCAAAACGCTTAACTCCTCGAAGTGGGATACTCTAAGATAAACTCTGTCTCCAACTTCATATTCTATCGCCTTGCGTTTTGAATCCGCATAGCTTTTCTGTCTGGATTGGGCTATCTTGAGCCTGTCGCGAATCAACTTAACTTTCTGTTCAGACTCCTTAATCAAATCTGGCCCAAACAACTGACGGTCTCCAACTTCGTCCCATGACAACGGTGTCCTGCACCTCCTTCCGTATAAAGCTTCGAAAGGTGCCATCTTCAAGCTAGTTTGATAACTGTTGTTATAAGAAAACTCTGCATACGGCAAGTTATCGTCCCAACTAGATCCATAATCTAGTGCACAAGCTCTTAGCATATTCCAAAATCTGATTGACTCTCTCAGTCTGTCCATCTGTCTGTGGGTGAAAAGCTGTACTGAATTCCAGCCTCGTTCCCAAAGTTTCCTACAACTGATTCCAAAACTTTGAGGTAAATTGGGTTCCTCTATCTGATACGATACTCCTCGGAACTCCGTGCAAACACACAATTCTGGTCATGTATATCTTTGCCAACTTAGCACTGCTATAGGTAGTCTTAACTGGAATGAAATGCGCTACCTTCGTCAAGCGGTCGACTATAACCCAAATCGAGTCATAGCCTGAACGAGTCTTCGGCAAACCTGTGATGAAATGCATGCCTAGTTTATCCCACTTCCATTCGGGTATCGGCAATGGTTGCAACAATCCTGCTGGCTTTTCATGTTCTGCCTTCACTCTCTGACATACATCACAAACTGCTACATACTCCGCGATATACTTCTTCATTCCTGTCCACCAGAATGTTTCATTCAAATCCAAATACATCTTAGTATTTCCTGGGTGAATCGAATAGGGTGAATCATGTGCCTCTTGCAGAATCAACTTTCTGATCTCCGGGTTATTTGGCACATAAACACGGCCCTCAAACCATAGGGTATCGTGCTCATCCTCACGAAATCACTTTGCTTTTCCTTCGCTCATTTTCGCCTTTATATCGGCAATCTCCTTGTCATTTTTCTGAGCTTCTCTGATTTTATCCATCAGGGTAGACTGAATCTCCAATGCTTCTACATAGCCTCTCGGAACTATTTCCAAACATAGCTCACGAAGGTCTTCTGCTAACTCCTTTGGTATCTCTCCCGTCATCAGCGTATTGACATGACTCTTGCGGCTCAATGTGTCAGCTACTACATTAGCCTTTCCGGGATGATAATGCAATCTCATATCATAATCCTTGATGACTTCCAACCATCTCCTTTGTCTAAGGTTTAACTCCTTCTGCGTGAAAATGTACTTCAAACTCTTGTGATCCGTGTACACCTCACAATGATTTCCAATGAGGAAATGTCTCCATGTCTTCAATGCATGCACTACGGCTGCTAACTCCAAATCATGTGTGGCATAATTTAATTCATGAGGTTTTAGTTGTCGTGAAGCATACGAAACAACTCTTCCTTCCTGCATAAGCCTTTGCTCCAAGTCCTCGGCGTGAAGCGCCATAATACACCTCATAATCCTTGGTCTGATCTAGCAAAATTAACACTGGTGAGGTAACCAATCTTTTCTTCAACTCCTGAAAACTTGCCTCACAATCCTCAGTCCATATGAACTTGGTATCCTTTCTCAGCAACTCCACCATAGGCTTTGCAATCTTTGAGAAATTTTCAATGAATCTCCGGTAGTATCCTGCGAGTCCAAGAAAACTCCGGATCTCTCCAACTGTTGTTGGTGCTTCCCATTTGGTTACGGCCTCAACCTTTGTGGGGTCAACTGCTATACCTTCTCCAGATATAACATGTCCAAGAAATCCAACTTCCTTTAGCCAAAACTCACATTTGCTGAACTTGGCGTATAACTGATGTTCCCTTAGCTTCTCCAATACCAATCGCAAATGTTCTTTATGTTCCTCTTCATTCTTCGAGTAAACCAAAATATCATCAATGAACACCACGACAAACTTATCCAAAAACTCCATAAACACTTTGTTCATCGGGTTCATGAAATAAGCAGTCGTTAGTCATCCAAATGACATAACGGTATACTCATCTGATCCATATCTTGTGGTGAATGCTGTCTTAGGTATGTCCTGCTCTCGAATCTTCAACTGATGGTACCCTGATCGCAAATCGATCTTGGAAAACACCTTAGCTCCTTGCAAACGATCAAATAGATCATTTATCATTGGTAGTGGGTACTTGTTCTTGATTGTTACTGCATTCAATCCATGGTAATCAACAACCATCCTTAACGATCCATCCTTCTTCTCCACTAAAAGTACAGGTGATCCCCAAGGTGAAGACCTTGGGCGTATATAACCTTTATCCAATAGCTCCTTGATCTGCTTCTTGATTTCCGCCAAATCCTGTGCGGGCATCCTGTATGGTCGCTTCGATATTGGGCTTGTTCCTGGCAAAAGCTCAATCAAAAACTCAATGTCTCTATCCGGTGGCATTCCGGGCAGTTCCTCAGGAAATACATCAGGATAATCCTTCACTACTGGCACCTCTTCCTGCACAACTCCTGATAAGCAATTTACTTGATTCCTATTTGATCTATGTCGTGACACATATCTGATCCTTCTTCCTTCTGGTGTCGTGAGCAGAATAGTCTTACTCGCGCAATCGATGTTTCCTCCATACATCGACAGCCAATCCATTCCGAGAATCACATCCAAACCTTGGGATTCCAGAATGATCAAATCCGACGGGAATACATGCCTTCCTATACTCAATGGCACTTGAAAACATCCTTGTCTGGCCATGTAGTCTGCTCCTGGTGAACTTACTAGCATAGGGGTTTTAGAAAAGACGAGAAATTAAGACTAGAGTGAGTTCTAAGGAGAAAAACACTACCCAATGCTCATGAGACAAATGCACACAAAATCACTTCATTCATTCAAACAAAGGGCATACAACGATCTAACTATCGCAAAAGTGCGTGTACTATAATGTTTACATGGAGGAAATGCTACTAATATATGTTGGTCATCTATTAATTTGAACCGGTGGAAGCCTCCACGATGTCTGCTCCAGCTTCGTCTTCAAAGTCAGGTTCACTTGGATCCGAATCGGTGTCGTCGATGATGATGTAGTTGCTTGGACAGTCGACGTACTTGTCTTCATTCTTGAGCTCCAACTTCTTCTTGAGTTCCGCAATCTCGCACTTAAGATCGCTATTTTGCCTTATGACAGCTACGATCTCGCCCATGTAGTCCTTGCGTAGAGTCTTCATTTCTCCTTCAAGTTCGATGATCGTTCCCTTCGCATTCTTCAACTCTATCATATCATTGCACATCTGGTTCTCCTGGCGTCGAATGTGCTGGTTTAACTCCTGGATGAAAGCTGCAATGGATCTATCCTTCTTGGTGCTGACTATCTCCCAATCTTCATTCCGGCGTCCGCAAATCTGGTAGATAGTGTCCTTGAGTTCTTCCTGATAAACTTCTCCAATGCGTCCCATGGTGATATGAGCTGCCATGCTCTTTCCCAGACTCCAGGTTGGTGCACTGAAAACACTATCTATGGGCTTCGTGATTGGCGCGAATGTCCTTCCCAGAACATGAGCTTGAATCTTCTAGCGCTCCTCTTCAGGCAGAGTGGCGTTGAAAGTCCCGGTGAAGCTTGGTAGTCCAATGTTCAGGTACTTAGTGACTTCCTTCAAGTGGGATCCAAAAGTTGTGCCTTCATCCAGTTGGGCGTACTTGATCTTTGCATCCGTCATCCTAAAAGAGTGGAAAAGATGAGGAGTTAGAAAATGAGAAGAGAATAGTGATCTATGGCTTTAACTTAATGGTCGTGTCCTACAGTCAGCGTGTGCTCTGATACCATCTCTGTAGCGACCCGACCTCAGATGGTCAAGTCTCTGTGCTCCGGTGTCATCCACGATCAAGAATGTCGACACCACACAAGATTTCGAAGGATTTGTAATGAGTAGCAATCACACACTTATTACATCGTTAGTCAACAAAGGACTTATTACAATAATCATGGCTTAAGGCCATCTAATAATGATAACAGCGGAAGACTTGGAAGATAAGTGAGTCCATCAACTCCAACGGCATCATCGAGTATAGAACCACGACCTAAAAGCACCTTACTGTCGTGCGAAAAGTCTGCAACATGAAAGTTGCAGCCCAAAACGGGTTGACACATGGAATATGCCGCAATGTAACACATAGAGAATAATGAATGATAAGCCTATACTATATGCATATATGGCTGGTGGAAAAGCTCTATGGTTACAGTTTTTGCATAAAGCCAGTTTTTCCTACTACAAAGGAATAAATTTATTTAACTATCATGGTGGTTGTTAAACATTGAGAATGGTTGACAGCATCCTCAATCCCAATTAAAAAGTACTCATTAACAAACCCATCAATATTAAATTAGAGTAACAGTGATGAGATTCATCAGAATATTCAAGTACTAGATACTCAAGATGTCCATAACTGGGGACACGGCTAATCATGATTAGTTTGTACACTCTGCAGAGGTTTGCGCACTTTTCCCCACAAGACTCGATCGCCTCCGCTTGGTTTCCCGCACTACATGGTGTTTGAGAAATGGATGACCGAGACACAGTCTTTCAAAAGCGCTAGCACCTTACGATGGGTAGACCGGTACACCTACATCCCCTACATCTGCTAGTCCACCACTATAAGAGTTCGCGCAACTTAGTCAACTATGCCAGAGCCCATAATGACTTGTGGCTGCACACGTAAGTTACTAGTATGAATTATCTTATGATCCCTTTGAGCCTGGGTGGCGGTCCATAGGAAAATCACACGGTACCCCCGGGATTTCCAAAAAAACAGGCAAGTCCTGGTAACCCCAGGTTCCTCAATCCACCCAGATGTGTATTTAAGTTGCCACCTTAGATAAACCATTAATTAACAATCTCACATCTGTCATGGATATTCACTCACCCAATCCACGTCTACTAGCATAGCATGGCATAATAAGCAAACGTAGAAGTAACTCCCAAAGGTTTCATAAGTAAAACAGGTAATAGGTACTACCTCATCTACTTCCCATCCCCACAATTTAGTTTGATCCTAAACATGCAATGTGTGAGGGTTGATCTAATGCATAAAAACTGGGTAGTAGAAAAGTATGATCAAGTGTTACTTGCCTTGCTGATGATCCGCGAAACCTAGAGATTCGAAGTAACAAGCGGCGCACTCCGGGTGATCTATCACAGACAAACAACAAGCATACAATAAGTACTCATCTAATGCACAGGTAAAACTCGAATGAAAGATCGAACCAGAAAGTCCAACTTAAGAACCCTAGTTGCAAAAGAATCAAATCGAATAAAGCAACGAAAGTCAAACGGCGAGAGAAAACAACTCGGTTCTAGCAATTTGAAACTAAGTCAAATTTTACAGTAGCAAAACTTGGTTTAAGTTGATTAGTCGGAACGGCGGTTTCGAGACGAAACTCCAGGCGCTTGAATCACCTGATTCCGATAAACGAGCGAGAAGATAAACTAAAAAGAAAATCGGATCTGAAATCGCTATCAGAAAAAATAGCGGAATAAATCCGACTAGAAAAGAGAATGACGAACGGTTGAACGAACAGAGGTTTGTTAACCGAGGCTAACCGGTGATCACGTTCGTTGAGACGAACGGTCCGGTGAACGCTCGCTAAACAAAACTGGAAAGAAAAACCGACGAGAAAAACCAATCTAGGGTTTTGGAAAGAAAACTGAAATGAAAACCGATCTAGAAAACCGGAATGGTTTACGAGAAAAACTGAACCGAGGGGAAAGAAGTGACGCGGCGCGGGGCTAGTACCTCGAAGAGGCGAGGGGCTCCGGCGGCGGCGGTGTTGGCCGGCAGCGGCGGCACTTGGCGGCGGCGGTGGCAAGTGGCGGCGGCAGGCTGGCGGTGGCGGTGTGGGGGCGGCGGCGGGCGGTGTAGGGCGGCGGCGGTGGCGTTGGGCGGCGGCGGCGCGGGTGGTGGTGCTATGCTACTGCTGCTGCGGAGAGGAGAGGAGAGGGCTTTGGTTTGATGTGTTAGAGGGGAGGGGTGCTTGTGTATTTATATTGGGGAGGGGTGGGTTTTGTTTGGAGGAGGGTGCAAGAAATAGACTAGGATTAGGAATCCTAGGAACAAACGGAATAACGAAATAAGGAAAAGGGGCAAGGGGCACCCTAGAATCCTTTTGGGATTCGTACAGGAGCAAGGGCGGCGGCATTGGCTCCCTGGCGCGGGGCGCGCGCGCGGTGGCCTTGGCCTCCTGGCCGGCGGCTTTTTTTTAAATTGGTTTCGCGCGCAGAAAAACACAGAAAAGAAAATCTACCGGACTCCAAAAATAACAAAGCAAAATTTCCCCGACTCCTAAAAATGAGCCGAACAAAATGAACTTTTACTCGGGCCTAAAATGCAATTTTTGAAAATCCGCATTTTTCCCTAAGGCAAATAAACTTCGAGAAAAATCCAAATTTGATTTATTTATTAAATCTTCATATTTCCTAAATTTTGGGAAAGTCATATTATTCCCTCTCATATTTTTGATATTGGAAAAAAATATTTGAAGATAAAATAAATAATCCAAATGATCCTCTTTTCAAAATTTGAGAGAACTCAAATATGAAAATTTTGAAATCTCCAACTCTCTCCGTGGGTCCTTGAGTTGCGTGAAATTTCTAGGATCAACAAAATGCAAGAAAATATGATATGCATGATGATCTAATGTATAACATTCCAAATTGAAAATTTGGGATGTTACAGCTTTGGAAAGGCATTGGAGAGGATGGATGACATTGAGAAAACAATTGACACCAAGTTGGATGCCAAGTTCGATGAATTACTCAAACGTCTCGCATAACCAGTTCTACGCCGCGATACAGTAGGGCGAGCACAACGTGTTCCTATTGAGTCGGGACAAAATTCTGGTGCATTGCGCCATCGCTGTTGGTGCTTCAGAGCTCCTCACGCCATCGCAGACGTGGAGAACTATTACGAGGATGAGGTTGATCAAAATCAGAACTACGTGCAGCCACCAGCACCACCACTAGTAGGTCGACCTCAGGTATATATTCTGTAGGATCGAAAGTATTCTAGAGGGGGGTGATTAGACTACTTGACCAAATAAAAACTTGTCCTTTTCCCAATTTTAGTCTCTCGCAGATTTTAGCTATCTTAGCACAAGTCAAGCAATCTTAACACAATTCAAGCAAGCATGCAGAGAGTATATGAGCAGCGGAAAGTAAAGCATGCAACTTGCAAGAATGTAAAGGGAAGGGTCTGGAGGATTCAAACACAATTGGAGACACAGATGTTTTTGTCGTGGTTCCGATAGGTGGTGCTATTGTACATCCACGTTGATGGAGACTTCAACCCACGAAGTGTAACGGTTGCGCGAGTCCACGGAGGGCTCCACCCACGAAGGGTCCACGAAGAAGCAACCTTGTCTATCCCACCATGGCCGTCGCCCACGAACTAGCGGTAGATCTTCACGAAGTAGGCGATCTCCTTGCCCTTACAAACTCCTTGGTTCAACTCCACAATCTTGTCGGAGGCTCCCAAGTGACATCTAGCCAATCTAGGAGACACCACTCTCCAAGAAGTAACAAATGGTGTGTTGATGATGAACTCCTTGCTCTTGTGCTTCAAATGATAGTCTCCCCAACACTCAACTCTCTCTCACAGGATTTGGATTTGGTGGAAAGAAGATTTGAGTGGAAAGCAACTTGGGGAAGGCTAGAGATCAAGATTCATATGGTAGGAATTGGATATCTTGGCCTCAACACATGAGTAGGTGGTTCTCTCCCAGAAATAGCAAGTTGGAAGTGTAGGCTTGTTCTGATGGCTCTCTCCACGAATGAAGAGGAGGTGGAGGGGTATATATAGCCTCCACACGAAATCTAACCATTACACACAACTTGCCAAACTCGATGGGACCGAATTGATAAACTCGGTCGGACCGATTTAGCAAATCTAGTGACCGTTAGGATTTTCGGTGGGACCGACATGCAACTCGGTAGGACCGATATGATTAGGGTTAGGGCAAAATGTAATCTCGGTGAGACCGATTATACAAACTCGGTGAGACCGATTTTGGTAATAAGCTAACCGGAGAGTTGGTCAGGTAAACTCGGTGGGACCGGTTCGCTCATTTCGGCGAGACCGAAATGTTACAAAAAGGAAACAGGGAGTTTACATTGCAATCTCAGTGGGACCGATCGCTCATCTCGGTGGTACCGAAATGTTACGAGGGGAAACAGAGAGATTACAATTCCATCTCGGTGAGACCGAGATCCCTATCGGTGAGACCGATTTGCCTAGGGTTCGTGGCAGTGGCTATGACATCTGAACTCGGTGGCGCCGGGTAGAAAGTATTGGTAGGGCCGAGTTTGACTTTTGGTTTAGGTCAAATGTGGATGTGGGAAAGTAGTTGAGGGTTTTGGAGCATATCACTAAGCACTGTGGAGCAAGAAACTCATTAAGCAACACCTCATCCCTCATTGATAGTATTGGCTTTTCCTATAGAGTCAATGTGATCTTGGATCACTAAAATATAAAATGTAGAGTCTTGAGCTTTTGAGCTTGAGCCAATCCTTTTGTCCTTAGCATTTTGAGGGATCCACTTTTGTCATCCATGCCATGCCATCCATTGAGCTTTTCCTGAAATATTTAACTTGAAGTAGGATTAGCTCAGTGAGCTATATGTTGTTAGGAATTACCAAAACCACCTAGGGATATTTGCACTTTCAATCTCCCCCTTTTTGGTAACTGATGACAACATATAGATCAAAGCTTCGACAAATGATAATAAGAGTGAAAAACATTGTCTCTTTGAGAAGTATGTGATAAGCAAGAGCTCCCCCTAAATTTGTGCATAGTTTAAGATTTGCTTTGGACTGCAAATGCACAAAGAGGTAGGCTCATGGGTTACTCTTCCATGTCACATACATCTTCGTGGAGCACTCAAAATGATAATGATTGAATACATGCACTCATCACCAAGCAAAGTGAATGATCATATAGAGATAAATGGGATAATGTCATCCAATCAAGCATAAATGTAGCATATGATCAAACACATGATCATCCAAGTATCACACAGACATAAAGTTTCTCAAACAAGCAAATAAAGTTCAACCACCAAAGCAAGAGAGAATAAAAAGCAACACTCTCTCTCGAAGCCTATGATCTATACATTTTTCTCCCCCTTTGGCAACAAGTTACCAAAAAGTTCATAGAAAATGCATAGCACTAGATCGACTCTCAGGCTTGATCTTCAGGTGGTGGTGTAGAGATGGCTCCTTGGACGATGACTTCAGTAGATGTGGATGGAGCTGGAGGAGTAGGTGCTGGAGATGGTTGCACTGGAGCTGTAGCTGGTGCAGATGAAGTGGCTCTGGTGTCTGTCACTGGCCCTGCAGCTGATCTCTGAGCTCTAGGCACTCTGGCAAATGCATCTGTGGTTGTCATGCCCTTCCTCTCCTGCATATCATCCTAAAGTTGCTCAACAACAGACTGGATCTCAGTTACCTTCACATCCAAGTCATAGAACTTCTGCTCCATGATCCTCTCCAGGCTCTCCTGGTTTTGAGTCAAGGTGGCCAGCCCCTTCTCAATCCTCAGAGTGGATGCAATCAAGTAGCCTAGCTGATCTTGTTTGCTCTTCAGAAAGTACTGAGATGCCTCTTCCATTGTTGGCATCTTGGTAGCCTTCTCTGTCCTTGCCTTCTCCTTCTTTGCTTGAGCATGCACTGAAGATGGTTCATCTTCATCCATAACCACTTGGTTGTCCTCAAAGTCTAGATAGATGGGCATGTGATCCTTGTCCAACAAGTATGTGCCTGTGCCCATCTTGGAGTTAATCAGCTCCTGGATCTGTGGGCCATACCCACAACTTCTCTTCTGGTCAGCCGCTGTCCTCTTGATAGTCTCAATTATGAGGCTCATGACCTTGAACTTCTGTGGCACATCAAATAAGTGTAGCAAGTTTATTGCATGGCTGCTGATCATGTTGTGGTCACCTGACTTGGGCAAGAGAGTATGCCTGAGGATCCAGTTGATAGTTGGGAGTCCTGACAGAAGATAATGTACAGATCCAAACTTATGTGTCTCAACTGCAGCATCTAGGATCTCCTTGTACATATGTGCCATAGAATTGCGATCCATCTTCTTCTTGGCATAGACATCCAAGTCATCTTCTTTCTCTTTAGGTGCATTGATCAGATTTGCCCATTCTTCAATTGATGATTGGTACCTAGTACCTTCAGACATCCATACTATCCTGCCATCTGGATAAAAGTGTGATGTGGAGTAGAATTGCATTATGAGCTCATCATTCCACTTTGTGAGCTTCTGCCCAACAAAGTCAGCAACTCCACAAGCACTGAAACTGTCTTGCACACCAGGATAGTGTTCCTCATTTTCCTTCATGTAGGTCCAGTCGACCCATCTCATGTCACACACTATAGGCTTCTTGTCCAACAGCACGGTCCCATAGAAATCCTATTGTTCCTTAGTGTGGAACCTATAGTCAATAGTAGTCCTTCTCCTGATAGCATAAGGATCAGACAACCTCCACTGTCTGAGGCTTGCATCCTTTCTCAGCTTCATGTTCTCAGCCACAGGATGAGCATCCTTGTGATCTGGAATCTTTGGCTTCAACTTTCTCAAGACATGCTCTTCATCATCTTCCTCTTCAGCAACAGTCTCAGGCACTGGGGCCTTGTTCTTCTCAGCAGCAGATATGTTTCTGGTACTCCTCTTTGGTGCAATCTTGGGCTTGGAGGCAGATTTGGGTGCTTCTTTGGGCTTTGATGATGCAACCCCTGACTTGATAGCATCACCCATAAGCTTCTGAGCCTTGGGTGCTGGTGCAGCAACCTCTTCTTCTTCTTCCTCTTCCATCATGGAAGGCTTTCCAACAACTCTGGCCATGGTCTTCTTGACCCTTTCCTTCCTCTTCTTCCCTTCTGCAGCAGCCTCTTTGGGCTTAGATTCCAAAGGCATTTGAGTAGAGACTCTGGCTTTAGACATGGGAGTTCTCTTTGCAGGTACTTTGGTCTTCATACCAGGCTTAATGACAGCAGCTGTGCCATACTTCTTTTTGAGCACTTTCTTCTTGGAAGTGGCCTCATCCTCAACTGCCACATAGTCTTCATCCTCAGATTCTGAGGTTTCTTCTTTCTGGCCCTGGTGGCAGCTTTGGGTAAGTTGCTTGGGGTGCTCCTGCTACCATCATCAGAGGTGCTAGAGGGATTAGTGCCCTCACTCATTTGAATCTGCTCCTCTTCCCTGTTCTGGCTGTCACTTTGATCAGACATGTTGCAAACACTGACTGCAGACCCTGTGAATAGATATAGATGAGATAGAGTGGATGAGCATCACAAAATACAGGGGTTTTTGCAAAAGAATGATTCAAAAACTTAGTTTCAGTTTTCCACAGAAAGCATTTCGGATCAACCGATTTGTAAACTCAGTGATACTGAAGCAGCTTTTGGAACCTAAACTAGTGAACTCGGTCAGACCGAGTCACAGTTTGGTGGCACCGAAACTGCTAGGGTTTCACAAAGTCATGAACTCGGTCACAACGATTTGCAATTCTCGGTCAGACCAAGAATCACTTGTGCAATGGCATTAGCCGAATCGGTGGAACCGAGTTCTACAACTTGGTGGGTCCGAGATGGTTTCGGAGGAAACCTAACCCTAAATTTTCAATTCACCTCTAATCTATGGAGTGTTTCGATTGGATAGACTTGTTTCAATCGTGGCAAGATTCATGACGAACACAATGTGCTAGGAATTGGACAGGGATAGCACAGTGATCGAGTCCATACCCTAGCTTGGCGATGAACTCGCTACGGTGGCAACGGTGGAGAAGATTTTCATTGACGACGGGGGAGACCAGTGACTGGAGGCGGCTGGCGACAAGGAGGATGATCCGGAGACCCTAGAGGCAGAGCGAGCTATGCGCGGGTGAAGGAGTTTGGAGAAAGTTTCCAAATTTTTGCCCGTGAGTATATATATAGCCCAACCCTATCGGTGTGACCGAGTGGAACAACTCGGTGGCACCGAGATGCATAATTGTTGACAGTTACATCAACTCGGTGTGACCGAAAGGTTCAAATCGGTTGCACCGAGATTAAAAACCTAGATCAACTTAGTGATCTCGGTATGAGCGAAATGGAAGAATCGGTCAGACCAAAACGCACAAAGAAGTTTTGGAAGTTTAAGTCTATGACGAATCTGGGACTCCGAGTGCTCCTCACACAGAGTGGTTCGAATCTGACTTGATCAAATTTTGTGATGTAGCATGAATAGAGTTTGAGACTAGAAAAGCATAGATATCTAGAGAAGGTTCTTAGGCATTCTTGTCCATCCACTTGGCAAAAGAAAAAGAAACCAATCAATCAAAATAACAAGTGGATGTCCTCGAATGAGTAAAATATGAAACCAACATGCTCACACAACAAAATGGCAAATGAAATATGTAGCAAAGCATGCACAACCAATTCTAGCATCTATCAAACAATTGGCGATGACTAGGTCATCTATATATGAGTATATTGACTTAGGAGTCAAATGAGAACATTTGATCATAGGTCATACTCATCGTTTAAGCTCAAGTGGGGTTACCACTTTTACATAATGCATTGATGTGTTCACACCATTAGAGTTGCTTTGACTCAATTCTTAGAGTTAAGCCCCCCCTAGATGTGAGATCCCCCCCTTAGAGGGATGAACTAACCTTGGGTTTTGTCGACGATAACTTCATGTAGGTGTTGAAGATGTGGATGCTCAATGTTGATGTAGATCATTTGGAGCAATCCTTTGGAGTGAGTTGCACTTTCAATACCTACACGGGTTAGTCCCACAAGGAACAAACAAGGATATCCATAGACATAGAGTGATGCACACACAAGATGATGTCTATGAAAGCATTAGGTTACCTTGTCCCTTGTCTTACCAACAATAGGGTTTGTGACTCCTTGAACTAGTGCAAGATGTGGAAGTTGATTGCACTTGTTGTTGCCAAAATGATATGAATGAAGAATGTTGGCGGAGTCACCCTCAAGAACTCTCTAGTTCTTCTTCTTCGGGATCCACATCATCTTGATGGGAATCCTTGGAGTTGTAGTTGATGAAGTAGAGCTTGATGTAGTCTTGGGAACCCACTTGACCAAGGCCTTAGGAGCTTCTTCAAATGCATCAATCTCCTCTTAAAGCTTGTCCTTGCCTTTTTGCTTGTGGTCTTGTGGTGGAAGATCATCTTGAGCTTGTGTCCCCTTGAAGGAAGTAGGATCATACTTCTCTTGTTGAGGAACAAACTTCATCTTGGGGTATTGATCTTCTTCCCACTCAACTCCATTGGCATTGAACTTTCGTTCAAAACCAACACCTTGGTTCTTCCGGTGCCTTCCTTGCTTGCGTACAATTTCCTCAAAATGCTTACTCCCGGCAAGGCTCTTGTAAACACCTTTCTCTATAATTCCCTTCAATAAGCTATTTTCTTGCTCAAGTGTAACTTGGCTAAGAGAATCATTAGTGGAATTAAGAGAACTACTAGAAGCAACAATATTGGATTTAGCATGATTATTGTTACTACTAGAGGAAGAATCCTTCTTGTTCTTGTTAGTGGACTTGACTTGAGGCATGTAAGTGGATAAGAGTAAACACTTGGCAATGTAAGAAGAACTTTTCTTACGGAGATCATTATTGATTGCCTTTAAGAACTCATGCTCTTGCTCAAGGTTGAGCTTTTCAAAGCGTAACTTCTCATGAGTCCTTAAAAGTTCTCGATGATATTCTAAGATAGTTTCATGAGCTAACTTAAGAGTGTTTAGTTCTTTAGTTAGAAGCTCAATCTTCTCCTTATCATTGTCATTCGTTTTATCTTGATTAGCATGATTAATTGACGTTTCATCATAGTATTCATCACTAGAGTTGTCAACAAGTAAATCATCATCACCTAACAAGTCATCTTCATCACTACTGAAATCAACATACTCGGAGTGTGTTACCTTTGGGCCTTTAGCCATGAAGCATCTTCCAAGTCCTTCATTTGGTGAATCAAATATGTCATAGGAGTTGGTTGACACAAGTGCTAGATCGGCAACACCTTCATCTTGAGTATATTCGAAGTCGGAGTGATAGCTTCTCTCGGAGTGATTGTCGGAGTCGGAGCCGGATACCCATTCACAAACATGAGCTTGATGTCTTCGTTTTGTGTAGCTCCTTGATGACTTGTCCTTCCTTTCCGAATCCTTGCTTCTTCGGGATGTTCTTCGTTCATAACGATCATCTCTACTCCTCCTCTCTCTTGGAGGTGATTCTTCTCTTCTTTTGTGGGGTGTCGTACACTCATTGGAATAGTGTCCGGGTCTTCCACAATTGTAGCAATTACGCTCTCGACTAGAAGATCTTTTGTCATTGTAGGACCTTGACTTGGAACTTCTTTCTTTGCTTCTACTCTTGTAGAACATGTTGAAGTTCTTCACCATTAAGCTCAATTCTTCATTGAAGGTTTGTTTCTCACTTGATGATGTAGGGGGCTTCACATGAGGCTTTGTAAGCACCACTTGACTTGTTGTGAAGTTCCTCCTTATCCTTGAGTGACATCTCATGAGCAACAATTCTTCCAATGACTTCCGTTGGCTTGAGATCTTTCTAATTGGGCATCATTTGGATCAATGTGCACACGGTATCATATTTTGCGTCCAAAGCTCTTAGGATCTTCTTGATGATGAATTTGTCGGTCATCTCTTCACTTCCTAAGCTGGCAATCTTATTTGTGATAAGAGCAAGCCTAGAGTACATTTTAGCGACACCTTCACCATCCTTCATTTTGAACTTGTCAAGTTGACTTTGGAGCACATCCAACTTGGATTTCTTGACAGAGTCGATACCTTCATGCATATCAATCAAAGTGTCCCAAATTTTCTTTGCATTCTCAAGACGGCTGATTTTGTTGAATTCTTCGGGGCACAATCCGTTGAAGAGGATATCACAAGCTTGACGTTGTATTGCAGCATCTTCAACTCTTCCACGGTAGCTTCACGATTCGGTTCTCTCCCATCAAAGAATTCACCTTGCAAGCCAATACACACAATAGCCCAAACGGCGGGGTTATGTCCAAGAATATGCATTTTCATCTTATGCTTCCAACTAGGAAAATTAGTACCATGAAAGTAAGGACCTCTACGGTGATAATTTCCCTCGCTAGACGCCATACTCTCCTAGGTTGTGAAACCAAGGCTATGACCACCAAAAGCTATGGAAATCAAAGCAAATGGAAACCAAAGCTCTAATACCACTTGTAGGATCAAAAGTATGTCTAGAGGGGGGGTGATTAGACTACTTGACCAAATAAAAGCTTGTCCTTTTCCCAATTTTAGTCTTTGGCAGATTTTAGCTATCTTAGCACAAGTCAAGCAATCTTAACACAATTCAAGCAAGCATGCAAAGAGTATATGAGCAGCGGAAAGTAAAGCATGCAACTTGCAAGAATGTAAAGGGAAGGGTTTGGAGGATTCAAACGCAATTGGAGACACGGATGTTTTTGTCGTGGTTCCGATAGGTGGTGCTATCGTACATCCACGTTGATGGAGACTTCAACCAACGAAGGGTAACGGTTGCGCGAGTCCACGGAGGGCTCCACCCACGAAGGGTCCACGAAGAAGCAACATTGTCTATCCCACCATGGCCGTCGCCCACGAAGGACTTGTCTCACTAGCGGTAGATCTTCACGAAGTAGGCGATCTCCTTGCCCTTACAAACTCCTTGGTTCAACTCCACAATCTTGTCGGAGGCTCCCAAATGACACCTAGCCAATCTAGGAGACACCACTCTCCAAGAAGTAACAAATGGTGTGTTGATGATGAACTCCTTGCTCTTGTGCTTCAAATGATAGTCTCCCCTACACTCAACTCTCTCTCACAGGATTTGGATTTGGTGGAAAGAAGATTTGAGTGGAAAGCAACTTGGGGAAGGCTAGAGATCAAGATTCATATGGTAGGAATGGAATATCTTGGCCTCAACACATGAGTAGGTGGTTCTCTCTCAGAAATAGCAAGCTGGAAGTGTAGGCTTTTTCTGATGGCTCTCTCCACGAATGAAGAGGAGGTGGAGGGGTATATATAGCCTCCACACAAAATCTAACTGTTACACACAACTTGCCAAACTCGGTGGGACCGAATTGATAAACTCGGTCGGACCGATTTAGCAAATCTAGTGACCGTTAGGATTTTCGGTGGGACCGACATGCAACTCGGTAGGACCGATATGATTAGGGTTAGGGCATAACGTAATCTCGGTGAGACCGATTACACAAACTCGGTGAGACCGATTTTGGTAATAAGCTAACCAGAGAGTTGGTCAGGTAAACTCGGTGGGACTGGTTCGCTCATTTCGGTGAGACCGAAATGTTACGAAAAGGAAATAGGGAGTTTACATTGCAATCTCGGTGGGACCGATCGCTCATCTCGGTGGTACTGAAATGTTACGAGGGGAAACAGAGAGATTACAATCCCATCTCGGTGAGACCGAGATCCCTATCGGTGAGACCGATTTGCCTAGGGTTTGTGGCAATGGCTATGACATCTAAACTCGGTGGCGCCGGGTAGAAAGTATCGGTAGGGCCGAGTTTGACTTTTGGTTTAGGTCAAATGTGGATGTGGGAAAGTAGTTGAGGGTTTTGGAGCATATCACTAAGCACTGTGGAGCAAGAAACTCATTAAGCAACACCTCATCCCTCCTTGATAGTATTGGCTTTTCCTATAGACTCAATGTCATCTTGGATCACTAAAATATAAAATGTAGAGTCTTGAGCTTTTGAGCTTGAGCCAATCCTTTTGTCCTTAGCATTTTGAGGGATCCACTTTTCTCATCCATGCCATGCCATCCATTGAGATTTTCTTGAAATATTTAACTTGAAGTAGCATTAGCTCAATGAGCTATATGTTGTTAGGAATTACCAAAACCACCTAGGGATAGTTGCACTTTCATATTCGCAACAGTAGGCCTGCACCACCACCTCAGGTACGATATAATGACCATATTCCTAAACTGAAATTGAATATTCCACCATTTGAGGGTAGATATGTTCCTGATATATATCTTACTTGGGATTTAGAAACTAAACAATGTTTTACATGTTTACAATATCCCGAGGAGAGACGGGTTGCTGCTGCTGTTTGTGCTTTCACTAGTTTTGCATGTGTATGGTGGTCTGAACATTGTAGATTATATCCTATTCCAACTACTTGGGCTGCTTTGAAAACTGCTATGTGTACTCGTTGGGTTTCACCATATTATCAACGTGAATTGCTTCAAAAATTGCAGCGTTTAAGACAAGGAAAAAATTCTGTAGAAGAATATTATCAGGAATTACAAACTGGCATGGTTAGACGTGGTATTGTTGAGGAGAATGAAGCTATGCTTGCACATTTTATGGGTGGATTAAATAGAGAGATTCAGACCATTCTAGAGTACAAGGAGTATACTAATATCACTTGTTTATTCCATCTTGCTTGTAAAGCTGAACGTGAAGTGCAGGATCAACAAGCATTGGCGCGAACTAACTTTTCTGCAGGCTGACCTTCATCATGGACACCACGTGCATCTTTTACTTCCACTGCACCAGCACCTCCATCAGGTGCCACCTACAACTGTTATACAAGAAAGCAGGCACAACCACCACTATCTGCCAAGAGCGCACCTGCCGGGCCTGCACAGAGCTCTTCTTCTTCCATGGCATCAACAGGGCACACAAGTGATATTATTTGTCATCGTTGTAAGAGAAGAGGTCATTATGCGAGAGAATGCAAATCTCAGTGTGTGATGATTGCTACTGAGGATGGTTGGTATGAGTCCGCTAGTGACTATGATAAGGAGACTTTGGCGCTTATTACAAGTGAAGAACACAGTGGAGCTGATTTTGATCATGAGACGCAATACATGGCTCCTGAAGACGCTGACAGGTATGAATGTTTAGTTGCTCAACGTGTTTTGAGTGTGCGGGTCACACAAGTTGAGCAAAATCAAAGGCACAATTTGTTCCATACAAAGGGGGTTGTGAAGGAACGTTCTATGCGCGTCATCATAGACGGAGGGAGCTGCAAAAACTTGGCTAGCATGGAGATGGTGGAGAAGCTATCTCTCACCACAAGACCACATCCACATCCTTACTACATCCAGTGGTTCAAGAACAGCGGCAAGGTTAAGGTAACACATATTGTTCATGTGCATTTTAGTATCTCTACATATGCTGATTATGTTGATTGTGATGTGGTACCTATGCAAGCATGTTCCTTATTACTTGGTCGACCATGACAATTTGATAAAAATTCTGTACACCATGGTAGAAACAATCATTATACTCTGGTTCATAAGGATAAAAATATTATTTTGCTTCCTGTGACTCCTGATTCCATTTTGAAAGATGATATTAATAGAGCTAATAAAGCAAAATAGGAGACAAATAAGAGTGAAAAATCAGATTGTGGCAAAAGAATTTGAGCAACAAAAGAAGCCTAATAGTAAACCATCTAGTGTTGTTTTTTAAATTAAATTGAAAAGTGCATGTTTAATTGCCACTAAATCTGATATTGATGAGCTAGATTTCAGCAAATCTGTTTGCTATGCTTTTGTCTGCAAAGAGGCATTATTTTCATTTCAGGACGTGCCTTCCTCTTTGCCTCCTGCTGTCACTAACATTTTGCAGGAGTTCGCTGACGTCTTTCCACAAGACGTGCCACCGGGATTACCTCCCATTCGAGGGATTGAGCATCAGATTGACTTAATTCCCGGTGCATCATTACCCAACCGTGCACCATACCGTACCAATCCATAGGAGACAAAGGAGATTATGCGTCAAGTACAGGAGCTGCTCGACAAAGGTTATATACGTGAATCCCTTAGTCCTTGTGTTGTTCCTATTATACTAGCGCCAAAAAAGGATGGTACATCACGTATGTGTGTTGATTGTAGAGGAATTAATAATATTACTATTCGTTATCGTCATCCTATTCCTAGGCTAGATGATATGCTTGATGAATTGAGTGGCTCTACAATATTCTCCAAAGTTGATTTGCGTAGTGGATACCATCAAATTCGTATGAAATTGGGAGATGAATGGAAAACAACATTTAAAACTAAGTTTGGATTATATGAGTGGTTAGTCATGCCTTTTGGGTTAACTAATGCACCTAGTACTTTCATGAGATTAATGAAGAAAGTTTTACGTGCTTTCATTGGACGATTTGTGGTAGTTTACTTTGATGACATATTGATTTATAGCAGATCTTTGGAGGAACATTTGAAACATTTACGTGCTGTTGTTATTGCTCTATGTGATGCACGTTTGTTTGGTAACCTTGGGAAGTGCACCTTTTGCACTGACCGAGTGTCTTTTCTTGGCTATGTTGTTATTCCACAGGGAATTGAAGTTGATAAAGCCAAGATTGAAGCTATTGAGAGTTGGCCACAGCCCAAAACGTTCACACAAGTGAGGAGTTTTCTTAGCCTCGCTGGATTCTATAGGCGTTTTGTGAGAGATTTCAGCACCATTGCTGCACCTCTCAATGAGCTTACAAAGAAGGATGTGCCTTTTGTTTGGGGTACTGCACAGGAAGAAGCCTTCACGGTATTGAAAGATAAGTTGACACATGTTCCTTTACTCCAACTTCCTGATTTTAATAAGACTTTTGAGCTTGAATGTGATGCTAGTGGAATTGGATTAGGAGGTGTGTTATTACAAGATGGCAAACCTGTTGCATACTTTTCCGGAAAATTGAGTGGGCCTAGTCTGAATTATTCTACTTATGATAAAGAATTATATGCTCTTGTTCGGACTTTAGAAACATAGCAACATTATTTATGGCCCAAAGAATTTATTATACACTCTAATCATGAATCTTTGAAACATATTAAAAGTCAAGCTAAACTGAATCGTAGACATGCTAAATGGGTTGAATTCATTGAGACTTTTCCTTATGTCATTAAACACAAGAAGGGTAAAGAAAATGTTATTGCTGATGCATTGTCTCGTCGCTACTATGCTTTCACAACTTGACTTTAAAATATTTGGTTTAGAGACCATCAAAGATCAATATGTGCATGATGCTGATTTTAAAGATGTATTGCAGAATTGTAACGAAGGTAGAACATGAAACAAGTTCGTCGTTAATGATGGCTTTGTGTTCCGTTCTAACAAGCTATGCATTCCAGCTAGCTCCGTCCGTCTTTTGTTGTTGCAGGAGGCGCATGGAGGAGGATTAATGGGACACTTTGGCATGAAGAAGATAGAGGATGTACTTGCTACACATTTCTTTTGGCCAAAGATGAGACGGGATGTTGAGCGCTTTGTTGCTCGCTGCACTACATGTCAAAAAGCTAAGTCACGACTCAATCCTCATGGTTTATATATGCCTTTGCCTGTACCTAGTGTTCCTTGGGAGGATATATCTATGGACTTTGTTTTAGGTTTACCTCAAACAAAGAAGGGGAGGGATAGCATATTTGTTGTCGTGGATAAATTCTCGAAAATGGCACACTTTATACCATGTCATAAAAGCGACGATGCTATTAATGTTGCTGATTTGTTCTTTCATGAAATTATTCGCTTGCATGGTGTGCCAAATACTATTGTTTCAGATCGTGATACTAAATTTCTTAGCCACTTTTGGAGATGTTTATGGGCTAAGTTGGGGACTAAACTGCTTTTTAGTACTACTTGTCACCCCCAAACTAATGGACAAATTGAAGTAGTCAATAGAACATTGTCTACTATGCTTACGGCTATTTTGAAGAATAATAGAAAATGTGGGAAGAATGCTTGCCTCATATTGAATTTGCTTATAATCGTTCATTGCATTCTACTACTAAGATGTGCCCTTTTGAAATTGTGTATGGTTTCCTACCTCGTGCACCTATTGATTTGTTGCCTCTTCCATCTTCGGAGAAGGTTAATTTTGATGCTAAACAACGTGCTGAATTGATTTTAAAAATGCATGAGTTAACTAAGGAAAACATTGAGCGTATGAATGCTAAATATAAACTTGCTAGAGATAAGGGTAGAAAATATGTTGTGTTTGCACCTGGAGATCTTGTTTGGTTACATTTGCGTAAGGATAGATTTCCTGATTTGCGCAAATCAAAGCTAATGCCACGTGCTGATGGTCCTTTTAAGGTTTAGAGAAAATAAATGATAATTCATATAAACTTGAGCTACCTGCAGATTTTGGGATTAGTCCCACTTTTAACATTGCAGATTTGAAGCCTTATTTGGGTGAGGAAGATGAGCTTTCATCGAGGACGACTTCATTTGAAGAAGGGGAGGATGATGAGGACATCAATACCATTGTTACACCCACAGCCCCTACTACTATACATACTGGACCAATTACTAGAGCTCGCGCACGCCAGTGGAATTACCAGGTACTTTTGTTTCTTGGTAATGATTCTAATGTTCATGAGAATATGATGCTGCCTAAATTGGATACATTTGTTCTGCTTACAAATGAAGGGCCTAACTTGGAGAAGGATGAACATTGGAGCAAGAACAAGCATGGAGATGATGGCATGCGCAAGGGGAACAAGAACGGAGTTACAAGTGATGATTTCAGGACGTTGAAGCCACCACAATGAGTGCATGAAGGCCTTGGACGAAATATACAAGATGCTACTTCATAACTTTGGTCCAGAGGCTATTCTAGTTGCTGCGTCACGTTATTGTTGGACCAGGCCCATGTATTTTCGAAATACTTGATTATAGGTTGTTTTTAGAGTCCGTATGTGTGGGGAAACAAGAGATAGGGTTGGTTTCGGACCCGTTCCCCAAGGGCCACGAAATTCCCCCTCTCTTCCTCCATATATACAGCCCTTAGGGCGTCGTTTAGACTTTCGGTTTTGTTTAGATTAAAACTTCACCATAGCTGCAACTTCGCGTACTTCGTTTGTGTTCAACGACCAGACAAAGGCATCACAGAACCCTACCTTGATCAATAAAGCTTTCATCTTATATTCACAATATCCAGATTGCAATCTCAGTTTCTTGCTTGTTCTTCATTTGCTCGCAGGAAACAGACCCTCGTGGTCAGGTTGATTGTGCTCCGGCGTGGTCAATAACCTCTCGGAGTTGGTTTAGCGATTGCTAAGGCGCGGCGTCATCGCATGTTCGTAGTCGGATCGTCAAAGTCGACTTCCACAAAACCGATATCCATCATCTCATTGAAAGACGGGACACCTTTGCCTCTATCAGAGGGAAGGGGGATCGGGTGAAGGGGGGATTAGCTAGAGGGGGGAAGGTTAGTAATGGCGCACCCCCTAGCGATGCGCCATTAGTAAAAAAATGATATCAATGGCGCACCTCCTGGCAGTGCGCCATTAGTAATCTTTTTTTTGGATAGCAATGGCGCACCCCTAGCGGAGGGCCGGCAGTGGCGGCTTGAACCCTAGGTCTCGCTCGGGGGGAGGAAGGGGGTGGGTGGTGCGCTCGGCCGATTCCGGTCGGGGGAACCGAGCGAGGAAACAGGGGAGGGTGTGGGGGTCGTCAACGGCGGTGGAGCGGGGAGGTGCGGGGGTCAAGGCGGGTGGAGCGGGAGGTGCGGGGGTCGGCGGCTAGGGGGATCTGGCGAGGAGGGATATTGATCGAGATGGAGGGGGATCTGGCGCGGGGGTGCGCCATAGGTAACTTATTATTATTATTTTTAGTTGCATCTAATAGTTTTTTAGAAAATGACGATCAAATTTGAAAACATTTATGAATGTGAAAAAATATGATCAAATTTGTTATTTGAAAATATTTATGAATATGAAAAAATATCATCAAATCTGTTATTTGAAAATATCATCAAATTTGTTATTTAAAAATATCATCAATATTTTTTGGATTTTTAGTTGCATTCATTTGTGAATTGGTAAAACATTTATGAATATGAAAAAATATCATCAAATTTGAAAAAGTATTCATGAATTCAAAAAGTGCCCATGAAATTTAAAAAATTTCATGAGTTCAAAAAATATTAACAAATTCAATACTTTTTGTGAGTTAGAAATTCAATACCATAATAAACATAAATAAATATTCATGAGGACACTAGAATAGAATAAATATCATTTCAATATGTCGAAATACAATCGAGAAATGAAGGCTACAATTTAAATGCAATCAATCTTAGCTAGCTATCTGTTCACAATCTTCTTGCCCTTATTTTTCGCAAATGGAGTTCTTCTCTTGAACGGACGTCCTTTAGGTAGGGTGGTCCTGCTTCTTCTTGTGGTGTATGCAGGTACTTCATCGTCGTCGTCATGTTCCATCTTCGGGTCGCCGTACTTGTTGAAATCTTGCTCATTGGCGACTCCATCCATTCCGATGATCTTCCTTTTGCCTCTCCTCATGAAAACACGACTGGGCTTTGATGGGTCAGTAATGAAGAAGCATTGGTCCACTTGGGAAGCCAGTACCCATGGCTCATTTTTCATGGTGACGTTTGCGCCCGCAGTCTTGGATTTGGCTTCGGGTATAACCATGGTGGTGAAATACCGGTCTTCTTTTAGGATGCTCTTGGCCCATCTGACACGGAACATCGGGACCTTCTCTCCAGCGTAGCTCAGCTCCCAGATGTCCTCGATCCTTTCGTAGTATCTGTGCTTGTCGTTACCGGTGTAGGATTCCATCGTTACCCCGGAGTTCTGATAACCATCGCTCTTCATGTCCTTTCCCTCGGTGTAGAATGTGTAGCCGTTGATATCGTACGCCTCATACGTCATTAGGTTGTGCTCGGCGCCCCTGTGACAAGGCGAATATGAGTTGTTCTTCCGCGGAAGAATCCTCATGTAAAGGGTACGACAGAAGCTTCTGCTTGAACCAACACGTGAAACATGAATTGTGCTCTTTCATTATATCTCCGTCTGTCCTTTGTTGGCCTCGGTCATTGTACGTCTTCTCAATAAAGGTTTTGTGCTCTACCACCCAAGGATCGACCACGTCTATGTGTTGTAGCGCGACTAGGTTTGCTCTTTCAAAGTCGGCGAGTCGACCCTCGAAGTCGACATGCATTTCACGGCGACCCTCACGGTGACCCCATCCAGCGAGCATGCCGAGGTGCCTGTTGACAGGCAGACCAATGGGGTTCTCGATGCCCAGATAATTCGTGTAGTAGGAGATGCACTCCTCGTCAAAAAGCCCCTGGCTATGCTTCCCTCTGGACGTGACATGTTGCGAACATATCCTTTGATGACACCATTCCTCCTTTCGAATGGCATCATGCTGTGCAGGAACATCGGCCCGAGTTGGATGATATCCTCCACGATATGGACTAGCAGATGCACCATAACGTCAAATAATGCAGGCGGGAAGTACATCTCAAGCTCGCATAGTATCACCATGATCTCTTCATGTAGCCCCCTGAGTTTCCTCACGCCAACCGACTTCCGAGAGATGACGTCAAAAATGTTGCATATGCCAAATAGCGTTTCACGAACATGCGCATCCATGATCCCACGGATTGCAACTGGAAGTATCTGCGTCATCAGCACGTGACAGTCGTGAGACTTCATCCCGCTGAACTTCTGCTTCGCTGAGTCTAGGTATCTGCTTATCTTCCCCGCATAACCGTAAGGAAGTTTTACTCCTACGAGGCAAGTGAAAAACTGATCGATCTCTCCTCGACTTAGAGTGAAGCACGCGGAGGGAAGTCATTTCGATCTTCTTGGCCTTTTGCCTTTGCGGCGACTTTCGTGTCCCGCCGCCTCATCATCATCATCATTAGCGTGAAGCTCCTCCCTGATGCCCATTGATTTCAAGTCTGCCCTTGCTTTCGACCCATCTTTGGTCCTCTCTGGCATGTTGAGTAGGGTACCAAGCAGACTCTCGCACACATTCTTCATGATATGCATGACATCAAGGCTGTGAGGCACACGGTGGATCTTCCAGTACGGCAAGTCCCAGAAAACAGACCTCGTTTTCCATACCTTCAGCAGCGGCTCTGGCGCCTTTCGCTTCTTTCCCAGCTCTGGCGCCTTTTGATTTTTTCCCGGCAGTGGGCAATCTTTCCAATTTTTCAACAGCCCGTCTATTTCCTCGCCGCTCCTCGTACGCGGGCGTCTTCGGGGTTCGGTTTCACCATCGAACAGATCCTTGCTTTTCCTCCATGAGTCATCATCGCGAAGCCACCTTCGATGTCCCATGAACACGGTTTTCGAAGACTCGGGATCTCTATCTAGCTGGCGATATGTTGTGTCATCCATGCACCTGACGCATCCAGAAAATCCGTGGACCACCTGCCCTGCGACATATCCGTAACCAAGATAGTCCCGCACCGTCGTGAGTAGTGCGGCTCTCATAGGGAAATATTCTTTCTCTGTGACGTCCCACGTATTGGCTGGCGTTTTCCACAGCGTGTCTAGCTCCTCTTTCAGCAGCCCCAGATACAGATTGATGCCGTTCCCTGGTTGTTTCGTCCCTTCAATTAGCATACTCATGTGAATGTACTTCCTCTTCATGCACAACCAGGGGGAAGGTTGTACATCCACACAAACACAGTCCAGGTGCTATGTGTGCTTCTCTAGCTGCCAAACGGATTGACTCCATCGGTGCTCGCGCCCAACACGATGTTCCTTGGATCGTTCCCAAATTCTGGATGTTCGAAGTTCAACGCTTGCCACTGGCTCGCATCCTTAGGGTGACTCAGCATCTTGTCCTTTTTATTTATCTCTAGATCATTTGCGTCATCTTCTCGCTTCTTCTCCTCCCTATCCGTGTGCCAACGTAGGAGCTTTGCTACCTTAGGGTCCGCAAAATACCGCTGCAGACAAGGAGTGATCGGAAAGTACCACACCACTTTTTGAGGAGCTTTCTTCCTCTTCTTGTATCGAGTGACGTCGCACACTGGACATATGGTAGACTCCGCGTGCTCGTCCCGATAAATGATGCAATTGTTCATGCACACATGGTATTTCACGTGCGGTAAATCCAGAGGACACATGATTTTCTTTGCCTCCCCGAAACTGGTCGGGCACTTGTTCCCCTTGGTAAGACGTTCGTGCCAGAATGACATGTTCTCGTCGAAGCATGCGTCGGTCATTTTGTGTTTTACCTTCATCTCCAGAGCCATGAGCGTTACTTTCAGGTGGGTATCCTCGGGCCTGCATCCTTCATACAATGGAGTAATCGCGTCTATCTCCAGTTGATCCAGCTTGGCTTTCTCTCGGGCGGCAGCTCTTGCATTATCCGTCTGCTTGAGAAGCAGCTCTTGAATATGAGGGTCCTGCACCGAGCCCATCGATGGTCAATCGTCGTGTGCTCCGGCATCTTCATCTTCATGATCATGGCCTTCATTTTCTCCGGCATCTTCCTCATGATCATGTCCGGCATCTTCTACATGATGACTGTGTACTGCATCTACTTTGTGATCATGTCCTGGAGATTCTTCGTCTTCTCGCTCGCCCTCGCCGCGGTTGTCTTGCTGCCCTTCCTCATTTCTTGCCCGGCCCCCATGGGCGACTTCATAATCATCTTCATCACCTTGCCACCGATAGCCATCCATGAAACCATGCAAGAGCAGGTGGTCCCGCACCTGTACGGAATCTGGGTCCATAAGGCTCCTCAGCTTGCATCTTCGACACGGACATCTGATCTCCGTCTCGTTCTTTTGAAGCATCTCGGCCTTTGCGGAGCTCAAAAACCTATTCATGATGCCTTCGGTCATCGTGCGGACCATGGTCGTCTGCGGGGTAGAGCAAAACGATATTTTAGAACCAAGAAAAAAATTTGGCATGACTTTGCCTAAAAATAGGACCAAAAAGAATGCATAGTGCCAAATTCTCGCCGAAACGGAAATGAATCAACATTCCGGCAAAATATTGGCAACTATCGCATTTCAAATACCGGTACCTGCAAACATAAACATATATGCAACACCATAAACATACATAGATCTAGCTATGCCATTAAAAGTGCATGTGCACGTTGTTGGAGGGAGAAAAAAGTAGATCTACAACATAAAGAAAGCTTCCCTTACTTACCTATCAAAAAAAGGTAATGTAACCACTTAATTTGGATGAATCTATGGTGCAAATGAGGTGAGGAGGAGGAGGCAGCCGAGACAAGCTTGGAGGAGGAGGTAGAGAGAATGAAGTGGGGAAAGTCAGTGTGGTAGGTGGTTGTCCAAAATATCTAGCTGGTCCCAGGTTACTAATGGCGCACCACCTACAAATGCGCCATTAGTAACCCTGGTTACTAATGGCGCACCAGCTGGTGGTGCGCCATTATAAGTTTTGCAAAAAAAATGTTAGTAGTGGCGCACGGGGTGAGTGGTGCGCCATTACTAGTTAAAACTAGTAATGGCGCACTGCGCCCTGGTGCGCCATTAGTATTTTTTGAAAAAAAAAAGTTTGTTAGTAGTGGCGCACCGTGGGTGTGGTGCGCCATTAGTGTCCATCACACTAATGGCACACCAACACATGGTGCGCCACTGCTATATAGTAGTGGCGCACCACATGCCTGGTGCGCCATTAATGTCCATATTATCTATAGCCCTTTTCCTAGTAGTGCACCTCCTCCATGTCCAACTCGCGCCCGACGGTCGACTGGGGAAGGGCTCCATGGCATCCATCGCACCATACTCGGCAAGAATCTCGCCATCCGCGTCCGCCATATCTTTGGAAAAGGCCGCAACGAGCTGGGCATGGGCGGCCGCGATCTGGGCTTCGACGGGCTCCGTCGTTGCAAGGTATGCGGCGGAGGAACGGACGGCTGCTCGAACGCTCTCGGCAATTGCCAACTCTTCGACCGTGGGTAGCCGACCATTGTCGAAGAAGCTTCATTCGATTTGTGCGGTGACCGCCACGAGCTGGGCGTGGGTGGCCTCGACATGGTCGTGGGCGGCCTCCATCGGGGCTAAGGCCGCCAATGTGGAACGGACAGCTGCTGTGCCGCTCTCGCCAGCTGCTATCCCCGAGGCAGATGTTGCTGCCGCCACCTGAGAAGCAACAGCGGCCGTTTGGGCTGCCATGGCCGCCTGGTCGCAGATTGCGCCGCGCTCAAGCACCTTGTTAGCACGCGCATGGCGGCTGCAGCCGCTCTCTAGCCGGAGTGGGCCGCCGAATTTACCCTCACGACACGGGTCCACATCCCCATCTTTCACCGGCGACGATTGAACAGTGAAACGATATTTGGGGAGCGAGCAAGTGTGCTTGACACGCCGGCTGTGGACTGTAGCCGATGCACCTTCTCGCTAATCCATAGGCATACTATACACCGATGGTGCTCCAAGATATTTTGTACTGCATCTCACAAGGTTGGTGATAATAAACTGTGTGGGATCAACTTGATTTTTAATTTTGATTTGAATTACAGAATGGGGTCACAGCGGCAATGGACGGTGTTTGAATTGCTAGATCTTTTATCTGCAGTGAACATGCAACTATATGTGTGTCGTAAAAATTGGAATTGTTCAGGGTTCCTTTGGACATTTTTATACGGTAACTTGGTTTTCTAGGCATTTCAGGTGCACAATACAAAATTAAACCACATGCTCCAGTCCATAAAAACTGGTTGCAAAATCAAATGTTTGTCCTTGGTTGCAAGCTTACGTCACATGCAAGAAATGAGAATGAATGTCAAACACCTTGACACTGTCGCTCAGCCGCTAACATTGAGATACATGCTTTTAACATTCTAGTGAATGGAAAACTCATTTGAAATCCATGAAACTTGACATGATATCATGGAACGGCAGCGACATGCCGTGGTAAAAATATTGTCCCATTTGGGGCAGGTGTGGGGTAAAAGCTTCTCGCAAACCAGAGCTTCTCTCACAACAAGCCTAATGGTTTCAGTAGGGTACGTGCCACCTTGGGGGAGGAAACGATATATGTTGCCTCTTCTTACTTTCAAAATGTTTCTCGTGTCAACATACAACAACACAAGTGTTGTGTCAATTTTTGGGATTTTTCGGGGTTCGTTTTGACATTTTCATGCATTAATTATTCAATGCATTTATGAGCACAATTCAAATTTGAACTACATGCACATGCTCTAATGCATATAAATTGGTTGAAAATTCAAATATGTGTCCTTGGTTGCATGCTTAGGTCCCATGCGAGAAATGGGAATGAATGTCAAACACCCTGCCAGATTCCTGGTTTTTTAAATTCTAGTAAATCCAAAACTTGTCTGAAATTCATGAAACTTGGCATACTATCATGGAGCAGCATCAACATGTCATGGTAAAAATATTGTCCCATTTGGGGCAGGATTGGGGATATGCTTCTCACAAACCAAAGGCTCTCACAACAAGCCTAATGTTTTCGGTAGGGTACGTCCCACCTTTGGGGACGAAATGATATCTGCTGCCTCTTATTGCTTTCAAAAATTTTCTAGTGTCAACATAGAACTATAGGAGTGTCGTGTCAATTTTTGGGGTTTTTCGGGGTTCGTTCGGACATTTTTATGCATCAATTGTGTTTTCAATGCATTATGAGCACAATTCAAATTTGAACTACATGCACATGCTCTAATGCATATAAGTTGGTTGAAAATTCAAATATGTGTCCTTGGTTGCATTCTTAGGTCACATGCAAGAAATGGGAGTGAATGTCAAACACCCTGCCACCGCACTCGGCCGCAAACATTGAGATTCCTGGTTTTTAAATTCTAGTATATCCAAAACTCGTCTGAAATTCATGAAACTTGGCATGCTATGATGGAGCAGCATCAACATGCCGTGGTAAAAATATTGTCCCATTTGGGGCAGGTTTGGGGATATGCTTCTCACAAACCAAAGGATCTCACAACAAGCCTGATGGTTTCGGTAGGGAACGTCCCACCTTTGGGGACGAAACGATATCCGCTGCCTCCTATTGCTTTCAAAAAAATTTCTAGTGTCAACATAGAACAATAGGAGTGTGGTGTCAATTTTTGGGATTTTTCGGGGCTCGTTTGGACATTTTTATGCATTAACTGAGTTTTAGATGCATTTATGTGCATAATTCAAATTTTAACTACATGCACATGCTCTAATGCATATAAATTGGTTGAAAAATCAAATCTTTGTCCTTGGTTGCATGCTTAGGTCCCATGCAAGAAATGGGAATGAATGTCAAACACCCTGCTACCGTCACTCGGCCGCAAACATTGAGACTCCTGGTTTTTAAATTCTAGTAAATCCAAAACTCGTTTGAAATTCATGAAACTTGGCATGCTATCATGGAGTGGCATCAACATGCATGGTAAAAATATTGTCCCATTTGGGGTAGGTTTGGGGATATGGTTCTCACAAAAAAGCCTGATGGTTTCGGCAGGGAACGTCCCACCTTTGGGGACGAACGATATCCGCTGCCTCTTATTGCTTTCAAAAATATTCTAGTGTCAACATAGAACAATAGGAGTGTTGTGTCAATTTTTGGGATTTTTCGGGGTTCCTTTGGACATTTTATGCATTAATTGAGTTTTTGATGCATTTATGTGCATAATTCAAATTTGAACTATATGCACATGCTCTAATGCATATAAATTGGTTGAAAAATCAAATCTTTGTCCTTGGTTGCATGCTTAGGTCCCATGCAAGAAATGGGAATGAATGTCAAACACCCTACCACCGTTACTCAGCCGCAAACATTGAGATTCCTGGTTTTTAAGTTTTAGTAAATCCAAAACTTGTTTGAAATTCATGAAACTTGGCATGCTATCATGGAGCGGCATCGACATGCCGTGGTAATTCTTTTGTCCCATTTGGGGCAGGTTTGTGTATAAGCTTCTCATAAACCAGAGCTTCTCACAACAAGCCTGATCGTTTTGGTAGGAATGTCCCACCTTCGGGGATAAAAGGATATCCACTGCCTCTTATTGCTTTCAAAAATTGTCTAGTGTCAACATAGAACAACAGGAGTGTTGTGTTAAATTTTGCAATTTTTCGGGGTTCGTTTGGACATTTTTATACATTAACTGGGTTTTCTAGGCATTTTATGTGCATAATTCAAATTTGAACTACATGCACATGCTCCAGTGCATATAAATTGGTTGAAAAATCAAATCTTTGTCCTTGGGTGCATGCTTAGGTCCCATGCAAGAAATGGGGATGAATTTCAAACACTAGGGCACTGTTGATTGCGGGCAAAATGTTGAGATACTTTGTTTTTAAATTCTAGCAAATCCAAAACTCATCTGAAATTCATGAAACTTGGCATGCTATTATGGAATGGCACCCGACATGCTGTGGTATTTTTCGTGTCCATTTTGAGAGAAGAAGCACTCGAATAACAGCCAACAAAGGCATTTTCAAACAAATAGCTGCCACTCTAACCTCGCAAACGTTTGTATAATTCAAATCGTGTGTGTTATGTTAACCATTCACGTGATGCCACGTGTCTTCATTCTAATGGCTATAGGAGGTGTCGTAGGACAGTTGCTTGACTGAACGGGAGGCATGCAAGCGCAGTCCGTTGCGCAGGCTGGCCGAGAGGCATGCAAGCTGTCCTCCAATACACAGGCTCACCGGGAAGCGTGCGAGCTGTACGCTGTGCAGGCTCACTAGGAATCGAGCACTTTGACTTCCATGGCCGCCCGCCTTCCTCTCCAATAATGGCACTTGAGCCGCTGCTTAATACGGGCGGCCTTACTGTTCGCCTCCCATTCCCCTTCGTCCCGCAGACCTCCACCAACGCCATGGCACAGAAGGATCATCTGCCACTAGTCTTCAAGTTTGGTGAAGTCGACTTCGAGCCGGAGGAGATAGAAAATAAGGAGGAATGGGTCCTCATGGACATGCCCCAGAACGAGTTGGTCGCGGCTGTTGCTGCCCCTGGTCCGGTCCCAGCTCCCATCCCCGCGCCTGCACCAGCAACCATCCCCGTAGCATTGATGGGCTGGTCATCAAGCACTATCGCAGAGCTGGAAGCCGTGGGCGTCACCGAGGTCTCCGCAGACCTGTGCGAGCTCGTGTACATGCCAGCGCCAGCGCCAGCGCCCATGACCGTGCCTGTGCGTGCCCCTCCACCCACCATGGTGCCGGTCCCCGTGCGTTGGCTGCACCCGTCGCGCCCATGCCCGTATGCGCGCCCCCCTCAGCGGCATGGGACGCCGCCGTCGACCGCTGCCTCTCAGCGCTATGCTACCTCTTGAGCACTACCTTGGTTTTCCGTTGAAGAGGAAAGGGTGATGCAGCAAAGTAGCGTAAGTATTTCCCTCAGTTTTTGAGAACCAAGGTATCAATCCAGTAGGAGGCTCCACGCAAGTCCCTCGTACCTACACAAACAAACAAGAACCTCGCAACCAACGCGATAAAGGGGTTGTCAATCACTTCAAGGCCACTTGCGAAAGTGAGATCCGATAGAGATAATAAGATAAGATAAATATTTTTGGTATTTTTATGATATAGATTGGAAAGTAAAGATTGCAAAATAAAGTAGATCAGAAACTTATATGATAAAAGATAGACCCGGGGGCCATAGGTTTCACTAGTGGCTTCTCTCAAGATAACATAAGTATTACGGTGGGTGAACAAATTACTGTCGAGCAATCGATAGAAAAGTGCATAGTTACGGGAATATCTAGGCATGATCATGTATATAGGCATCACGTCCACGACAAGTAGACCGACTCCTGCCTGCATCTACTACTATTACTCCACACATCGACCGCTATCCAGCATGCATCTAGAGTATTAAGTTCATAAGAACAGAGTAACACATTAAGAAAGATGACATGATCTAGAGGGATAAACTCAAGCAATATGATATAAACCCCATATTTTTATCCTCGATGGCAACAATACAATACATGCCTTGCTGCCCCTGCTGTCACTGGGAAAGGACACCGCAAGATTGAACCTAAAGCTAAGCACTTCTCCCATTGCAAGAAAGATCAATCTAGTAGGCCAAACCAAACTGATAATTTGAAGAGACTTGCAAAGATAACCAATCATACATAAAAGAATTCAGAGGAGATTCAAATATTTCTCATAGATAAACTTGATCATAAACCCACAATACATCGGATCTCGACAAACACACCGCAAAAAGAGTTACATCGAATAGATCTCCAAGAAGATCGAGGAGAACTTTGTATTGAGATTCAAAGAGAGAGAAGAAGCCACCTAGCTAATAACTATGGACCTGAAGGTCTGTGGTAAACTACTCACAACTCATCAGAGAGGCTATGGTGTTGATGTAGAAGCCCTCCGTGATCGATTCCGCCTCCGGCGGAGTGCCGGACGAAGGCTCCAAGATGGGATCTCATGGGTACAAAAGGTTGCAGCGGTGGAAATAGGGTTTCGTGGTGCTCCTGATGTTTTTAGGGTATGTAGATATATATAGGCGAAGGAAGTCGGCCAGAGGAGCCACGAGGGGCCCACAAGGGTGGGGGGGCGCCCACCCCCCTAGGGTGCGCCTTGCACCCTCGTGGCCGCCTCGACTGCTTCTTGACGTCCACTCCAAGTCTCCTGGATTGCGTTTGTTCCAAAAAGATCGCTCCCGAAGGTTTCATTCCGTTTGGACTCCATTTGATATTCTTTTTCTTCGAAACACTGAAATAGGCAAAAAAACAGGAATTCGAGCTGGGCCTCCGGTTAGTAGGTTAGTCCCAAGAATGATATAAAAGTGTAAAGTAAAGCCCATAAACATTCAAAATAGGTAATATAATAGCATGGAACAATAAAAAATTATAGATACGTTGGAAACGTATCAAGCATCCCCAAGCCTAATTCCTGCTCGTCCTCGAGTAGGTAAATGATAAAAACAGAATTTTTGATGTGGAATGCTACCTAGCATATTTCTTAATGTAATTTTCTTTATTGTGGCACGAATGTTTAGATCCAAATGATTCAAGATAAAACTTCTTATTAACATAAAAGTAGTAATACTTCAAGCATACTAACAAGTAATCATGTCTTATCAAAATAGCATAGCCAAAGAAAGCTTATCCCTAGAAAATCATATAGTTAGGCTATGCTTCATTTTCATCACACAAAATACTCCCATCATGCACAACCCCGGTTTTAGCCAAGCAATTGGTTCATTCTTTTTAACGCGCTTCAGCTTTTTCAACTCTCACGAAATACAAGAGCGCAAGCCATGGATATAACACTATATGTGGAATAGGATGGTTGTTGTGAAGAAGACAAAAAGGGAGAAGATAGTCTCACATTAACTAGGTGTATCAACGGGCTATGGAGATGCCCATTAATAGATATTAATGTGAGTGAGTAGGGATTGCCATGCAACGGATGCACTAGAGCTCTAAATGTATGGAAGCTCAACAAAAGAAACTAAGTTGGTGTGCATCCAACTTGCTTTCTCACGAAGACTTAGGGCATTTTGAGGAAGCCCATCATTGGAATATACAAGCCAAGTTCTATAATGAAAAATTCCCACTAGTATATGAAAGTGACAACATAGGAGACTCTCTATCATGAAGATCATGGTGCTACTTTGAAGCACAAGTGTGGAAAAAGGGTAGTAACATTGTCCCTTCTCTCTTTTTCTCTCTTTTTTTGGTGGGCTTCTTTGGCTTCTTTTTTTATTTGGGCTTCTTTGGCCTCTTTTATTTTTATAAAGTCCGAAGTCTCATCCCGACTTGTGGGGGAATCATAGTCTCCATCATCCTTTCCTCACTTGGGACAATGCTCTAATAATGAAGATCATCACACTTTTATTGATTTACAACTCAAGAATTACAACTCGATACTTAGAACAAAATATGACTATGTGAATGCCTCCGACGGTGTACCGGGATATGCAATGAACCAGAGTGACATGTATGAAAGAATTATGAAGGTGGCCTTGCCACAAATACGATGTCAACTACATGATCATGCAAAAGCAACATGACAATGATGGAGCGTGTCATAGTAAACGGAACAGTGGAAAGTTGCATGGCAATATATCCCGGAATGGCTATGGAAATGCCATAATAGGTAGGTATGGTGGCTGTTTTGAGGAAGAAAATGGTGGGTGTATGATACCGATGAAAGTTGTGCGGCATAATAGAGGCTAGCAATGGTGGAAGGGTGAGAGTGCGTATAATCCATGGAATCACATTAGTCATAAAGATCCTATATACTTATTAAAAAAGTTTATTAGCCCTCGAAGCAAAGTACTACTACGCATGCTCCTAGGGGAAGGGTTGGTAGGAGTTAACCATCGCGCGATCCCGACCTCCACACATAAGGAAGGCAATCAAAAGAGCACCCCATGCAACAAATTTGTTACACAACTTTTACCATACGTGAATGCTACGGGACTTGCCAACTTTAACACAAGTATTTATCAATTTCATAATTATCCAACTAGCATGACTCTAACATTACCACCTTTATATCTCAAAACAATTATCAAGCATCAAATTGATCATAGTGTTTAATGCACTTTCTATGATAGTTTTTATTATACCCAACTTGGATGCCCATCATTCTAGGACCAATTTTTGTAACCATAGAAAATACCATGCTGTTCTAAAAGACTCTCAAAATAATATAAGTGAAGCATGAGAGATCAATAATTTCTACAAAATAAAGCCACTGCCGTGCTCTAAAAAGATATAAGTCAAGCACTAGAGTAAAACTGTCTAGCTCAAAAGAAATAAGTGAAGCACATAGAGTATTCCGAATCATGTGTGTCTCTCCCAAAAGGTGTGTACATCAAGGATGATTGTGGTAAACTAAAAAGCAAAGACTCATATCATACAAGACGCTCCAAGCAAAACACATATCATGTGGTGAATAAAAATATAGCTCCAAGTAAAGTTACTGATAGACGAAGATGAAAGAGGGGATGCCTTCCGGGGCATCCCCAAGCTTAGGCTTTTGGTTGTCCTTGAATTATCTTGGGGTGCCTTGGGCATCCCCAAGCTTAGGCTCTTGCCACTCCTTATTCCATAGTCCATCAAATCTTTACCCAAAACTTGAAAACTTCACAACACAAAACTCAACAGGAAATCTCATGAGCTCTGTTAGTGCAAGAAAGAAAAACCACCACTTAAGGTACTGTAATGAACTCATTCTTTATTTATATTGGTGTTAAACCTATTTTATTCCAACTTCTCTATGGTTCATACCCTCCGATACTAGCCATAGATTCATCAAAATAAGCAAACAACACACGAAAAACAGAATCTGTCAAAAATAGAACAGTCTGTAGCAATCTGTAACTTTCGAATACTTCTATAACTCTAAAAATCCTACAAAAATAGGAAGTCCTAGTAAATTTGTCTATTTATCTACTACAAAATAATAAACTCAAAATCACGTTCCTGTGATTTATTAAAATTATTCTCGTGCGTGAAAAAGTTTTTGTTTTTCAGCAAGATCAAATTAACTATCACCCAAAATGTTCCTATAGGTTCTACTTGGCACAAACACTAATTAAACAATAAAACCACATCTAAACAGAGGGTAGATGACTTATTTATTTCTAAACATGAACAAAAATCAGGGAACAAAAATAAAATTGGGTTGCCTCCCAACAAGCGCTATCGTTTAACTCCCCTGGCTAGGCGTAAAAGCGAGAATAGATCTAAGTATTGCCATCTTTAGTATTCAATTCATAAGTGGTTCTCATAATAGATTCATCAGGTAATTTGATTTTATTTCTAGGAAATTGTTCCATGCCCTTCCTTAATGGAAATTGTAATCTAATATTTCCTTCCTTCATATCAATAACTGCACCAATCGTTCTAAGGAAAGGTCTACCAAGAATAATAGGACATGAAAAATTGCAATCTATATCAAGAATAATAAAATCTATGGGCACATAATTCCTATTTGCAACAATAAGAACATCATTAATCCTTCGCATAGGTTTCTTAATAGTGGAATCCGCAAGGTGCAAGTTTAAAGAGCAATCATCAAATTCACGAAAACCTAGCACATCACATAAAGTTTTCGGAATCGTGGAAACACTAGCACCCAAATCACACAAAGCTTAGCATTCATGATCTTTAATTTTAATTTTAAAAGTAGGTTCCCACTCATCATAAAGTTTTCTAGGGATAGAAACTTCCAATTCAAGTTTTTCTTCATAAGATTGCATCTAAGCATCAACGATATGTTTGGTAAAAGCTTTATTTTGACTATAAGCGTGAGGAGAATTCAACACGGATTGCAACAAGGAAATACAATATACTAAACAAAATTATCATAATTAAATTCCTTGAAATCCAAAATAGTGAGTTCATTGCTATGTAAAGTTTTGACCTCTCCAATCCCACTTTTACCAATTTTAGCATCAAGATCTAAAAACTCTGAATCATGGGGACGCCTTTTAACTAAAGTTGACTCATCTTCAGTCCCATCATTATCAAGATTCTTATTGCAAAACAAAGATTTAATAGGGGACACATCAATCACTTTTAGATCTTCATTATTATTTTCATGGAAACTAGAAGAACACGCTCTTACAAAGCAATCTTTCTTAGCACGCATCCTAGCGGTTCTTTCTTTGCACTCATCAATGGAAATTCTCATGGCTTTGAGAGACCCATTGATATCATGCTTAGGTGGAATAGATAAGTTTCAAAGAATCAACATCAAGAGAAATTCTGTCCATGTTCCTAGCCAATTCATCAATCTTAAGCAATTTTTCTTCAAGTAAAGCACTGAAATTCTTTTGAGAGCTCATAAATTCTTTAACACTAATCTCAAAATCAGAGGGCATCTTATTAACATTTCCATAAGAGTTGTTGTGGGAATTACCATAATTATTAGAGGCATTACTAGGAAACGGCCTAGGATTAAAGTTTCCTCTATAAGCATTGTTACCAAAATTATTCCTACCAACAAAGTTCACATCCATAGATTCATTATTATTCTCAATCAAAGTAGACAAAGGAATATCATTAGGATCAATAGGAGCACTCTTAGTAGCAAACAATTTCATAAGTTCATCCATCTTTCCACTCAAAACATTAATCTCTTCTATCGCATGAACTTTTTTGCTAGTAGATCTTTCGATGTGCCATTGAGAATAATTAACCATAATATTATCTAGGAAAGTGAGATCTGATAGAGATAATAAGATAAGATAAATATTTTTGGTATTTTTATGATATAGATTGGAAAGTAAAGATTGCAAAATAAAGTAGATCGGAAACTTATATGATAAAAGATAGACCCAGGGGCCATAGGTTTCACTAGTGGCTTCTCTCAAGATAGCATAAGTATTATGGTGGGTAAACAAATTACTGTCGAGCAATTGATAGAAGAGCGAATAATTATGAGATTATCTAGGCATGATCATGTATATAGGCATCACGTCCGCGACAAGTAGACCGACTTCTGCCTGCATCTACTACTATTACTCCACACATCAACCGCTATCCAGCATGCATCTAGGGTATTAAGTTCATAAGAACAGAGTAACGCATTAAGAAAGATGACATGATGTAGAGGGATAAACTCAAGCAATATGATATAAACCCCATCTTTTTATCCTCGATGGCAACAATACAATATGTGCCTTGCTTGCCCTAACATCCTTTGGGAAAGGACACCACAAGATTGAACCCAAAGCTAAGCACTTCCCCTATTGCAAGAAAGATCAATCTAGTAGGCCAAACCAAACTGATAATTCGAAGAGACTTGCAAAGATACCCAATCATACATAAAAGAATTCAGAGGAGATTCAAATATTTCTCATAGATAAACTTGATCATAAACCCACAATTCATTGGATCTCGACAAACACACCGCAAAAAGAGTTACATCGAATAGATCTCCATGAAGATCGAGGAGAACTTTGTATTGAGATTCAAAGAGAGAGAAGAAGCCATCTAGCTAATAACTATGGACCCGAAGGTTTGTGGTAAACTACTCACAACTCATCGGAGAGGCAATGGTGTTGATGTAGAATCCCTCCGTGATCGATTCCCCCTCCGGCAGAGCGCCGGTGAAGGCTCCAAGATGGGATCTCATGGGTACAGAAGGTTGCGGCGGTGGAAATAGGGTTCGTGGTGCTCCTAGATGTTTTTGGGGTATGTAGATATATATATAGACGAAGGAAGTCGGTCAGGGGAGCCACGAGGGGCCCACGAGGGTGGGGGGCACGCCCACCCTTCTAGGGCGCTCCTTACACCCTCGTGGCCGCCTCGGCTGCTTCTTGACGTCCACTCCAAGTCTCTTGGATTGCGTTTATTCCAAAAAGATCGCTCCCGAAGGTTTCATTCCATTTGGACTCCATTTGATATTCCTTTTCTTCGAAACACTGAAATAGGCAAAAAACAGCAAATTCGGGCTGGGCCTCCGGTTAGTAGGTTAGTCCCAAAAATGATATAAAAATGTAAAGTAAAGGCCATAAACATCCAAAACAGGTAATATAATAGCATGGAACAATAAAAAATTATAGATACGTTGGAGACGCATCACACCGCCAGCTGCCGTCCTCCCGCGCCCCGCCTGTCGATCGTGCGACGACATGATGTTTGATTTACAAGTGAAGAACATTCTGAGCTGCCTTGAAGACTTCAACAACAGCGTCCCGGAGGACGACAACGACAAGGACGGCGCGGCACGCCGCCTCCGCCATCGCTGGAAATAGTTTTTTTTCTTGGGTTTAATATTGTATCTCGATCGCAAATGTTTTAGTTAGAACACCCGTATGCAAACTAACAGCTTCCCCAGGAAGCAAAGGGAAAATATGCCGAGCAGCATTTGTGCAGATGTTGATTGTAAACATTTTATGATGAGGACATCAATACCATTGTTACACCCACAGCCCCTGCTGCTATACATACTGGACCAATTACTAGAGCTCGTGCACGCCAACTAAATTATCAGGTACTTTCGTTTCTTGGTAATTATTCTAATGTTCATGAGAATATGATGCTGCCTAAATTGGATACATTTGTTTTGCTTACAAATGAAGGGCCTAGCTTGGAGAAGGATGAACATTGGAGCAAGAACAAGCATGGAGATGATGGCATGCGCAAGGGGGCACTACTAGGGAAAAGGCTATATACAGAATCTTAGCAGCAGCAGCATGTTCAAAAACTGCGCTAGTGTTATGTAGCAAGAGCGAGCTATTAAAACCGCTACTGAGACACAAACTTAGCAAGAGCGCCTATTGTAAAAAAGCGCTACTACTAATATTCCCATTGGCAGAATGCTAGGCTACGCATAGCGATGAGCGAGCTTAATGAAACGCGCCATCGCTAGAAACGCAGTTAGCGTAGCGTTTCAGAGAAGGGCGCTACTACTAACGGAAATAAAATAAGATGATAAACAAATAGAAATTTAAATGAAAATGAAAGAAATAGAAAAAGGAGAAAGGGAAAAATAAAATCTAAAGCAAAATAAACGAAAAAGTGAAAAATCGGAGGAAGGCATAGCAGCAGCGTTTGTTTGTAAGAGGCGCTATAGCTAACGTAGCTGCAGCGCGTGCCCTAGACCCCCGCTATAGAAACAGAATAGGAAATTAGCTATAGCAGCAGCGCGTTTTGAGGAAAGCGCTATAGCTAACTTAGCTATAGCGCGTTTTGCGAAACGCGCTACCGCTAAGTTTGACTTAGCCAAAAAACCGTTTCCCCCCCGGCCACCACTTCCCCCAAATCCCTCAAACCCACCTGCGCCATTGCCTCTCCCGATTCGTCGCCCCACACGCCGCCGATGACGACGCCAAGACCAGAGCCGCGGCGCCGCCGACGACACCGAGCCGCTTCTAACGCCACGGAGCCGCTGACCTCGCTAACGCCACCGAGCCGCTGCCGACGCCACCTTCCTCGCCGTCACCGGAGACGCCCTGCCTCCTCGCCGTCACACGGAGACGCCCCGCCTCCTCGCCACCACGGAGCCATCATCAGAAGCCCCACCCCTCCTCTCTCTCATGCATAGGTTAGCCAGCTTTTTAATTAGGTTAATTATCTAGGTTAGGGCAAAAATTTAATTAGGGCATTGACAGAGAAGTAGTTAGGTTAACTAGTTTAATTAGGTTAATTATCTAGGTTAGTGCAAAAACTTAGTTAGGGCTTTGACAGAGAACTAGTCAAGTTAACTAGTTTAATTAGGTTAATTATCCATGTTAATTAGTGCAAAAATTTATTTTAGGCTTTGACAGAGAACTAGCTGCGTTAACTATTTTAATTAGGGTTAATTATCTAGGTAAACTAGATTAACTAACTAGGTTAAATAGGTAGGTTAATTAGGTTCGTTGGATTAAGAAGCTAGGTTAAGTAGATTGGCAAAGGTTTTTGATTTTTCAAAAGACCACTATTTTTCAAGGAAAAGAATTTAGGCAAATTTTATTTTTCATTGAAGTGGTCATGTTATATCTTTTCATTGAAGTTGTTCGATTGTGCCCAAGTGGTGTCTTTGTTGTTTCTGTGAATGATGTTGAGTGGTTTATGTTTTGCGGAATGTTGATTCATTTCTGTTCGGCAAATTTCAGGTTCTCGATTTGTCCACTTTTAGCAAAGGTCATGCGAAATTTCCGTGAATTTCGGCATGACTTGTCTACTAAACTAGGACATATCGAGTGCCCGGATTTGCCGCACCAAGAAGGAGTCAACATTCCTGCAAAACGATAGTCCTTTTTATGTCATTATTCATTTTATTAGGTCTAGAATTAATTGACTAGATTTAATCATAGGAAACATGGCTAGCAACGATGAAGGACAGGGTTCGGTGATTGCGACGACGTCTACGGGCGCGATTTAATTTTTAGCTTTACCGACGATCAACAGATGTTGTTGCTGGGCCCGCATCGGGATCGAGACCGACACGCAGACCGGTCTTGAGACCGATACGTAGACCGGTCTTGAGATCGACACCAGCGCTGAGATTCAGACCGCATCGAGACCGGCGCCGAGACCGGTGCTGCCTCGGGAGCGGATCTGGTGTAGCATCGAAAGCGAAGAGGCAACGGGTTCCTAACAAACTCAGGACTACTAGACTGGTGGTCACGGAGGTGGACAACGGAAATTTTGAGCCAAAGGCGCCGAGGAAAGCTGCAGCGTGCTACGGCAATCAAATAGGCTGCATCATACGGACAACCGCCACCATCAACGATGAGAATCTAAAGAAGATAGAAAATATGAGGAGCTCCCTCCTAAAGAAGTTTCACCAGATATTCTTGTTCCCGTGCGAATGAGAAGGATTATGAAGATCCGCATAATGACCCGCAATGAAGAAGATAAACAAACATGCCATGACCAAGTTTAGCAACGCGTTGGCCGCCTGGAAAAATCGAGTGAAAGCAAAGATCAATGACGGGGAACCCTACTCCGAGATTGTAAAGGAAAGTCCGACAATCACGGAAGAGCAGTCAAAGAAAAGTCTAAGTACATGAAGGGGCTTCAAAAGAGGAACATTGGGACCCACCACCTCGGAAGCCGTGGTTATGGCGGAAAGAGGTCCAAATGGGCCAAGGAGGACGCGAAGCCGCGAGTCCGGGCATCCTGCACCTTTGGCGGATTTCAACATCCCGCAGGAGCGTGGACGCCCCGAGGGCCCGCCACCGCTGGGACCCATCAAGAAGGTTTATGAGACAACACCGGTCATTACGGAGTTCATGAGACTGCTGGTAATTTTAGTTTCGATCAATTCGACCGCACACGTTAGTCATATTTGTAAACGATCCTTGTGCCTTTTGCGAGAGAGCAACACGGATTGCGAAAGCGACTCGCCGTCTCGAGGCATTGGCGAGGCCAAGTGGGACACTCCATTCAACCGGCGTTGAACATATTGAAACGACAACCGTGGATACTCGACCGTCAGATGGATGCGTGCACGGTGTCGGAGATGGCGCCACGTGGAAGAAGTACTACCGTGAGACCACGGAGGAGAAAAAGGAAAGACGGAGGTTAACTGAAGAAAGCATCGACAAGAAGGTTGAGATTGCGGTTGAGAAGAAATCATCTCGATACGATCAAGAACAGCGATAGCTGCCGCAAAATAGGCGATTGCAGATATATCTACTTCCTTGGTGACGGGCGTTCACACTTGGACAAGGGAAAATCCAAAAAAAATGCAGAGGACTTTCCCCTTGCTGACTTCTTGGCAGCACATGCTCCCGCACCGGCTCCCGCACCTGCTCCCGCACTGCTCCCCGCACCTGCTCCCGCACTGCTCCCCGCACCTGCTCCCGCACCGGACGTGCTCGGTGGTGCCTCCTCTTTGGCTGAGCTCGACGCCCTCACGGTATCTTCCACACCGGCCCCCTTCAATATAAATGTATAATCTCCCGTTTTCGTTGCCTTTCGGATGTCTCACGTCGCAGACTTTTATTTGCAGGCCGACGAAACCCCGTGCACCATATTGTACACCATCGGCGAACAGAAGGTGGACGTGGGAAAGGGGACGATAATGGAGCCGAAGGAACCATTGTTCCACAGCCGGTCGATCCCCCCGAACGTCTTCAAGGTTTCCGTGGCCAGTGTCAAACCGGGCCACGAGAATTTGCCTCCTCTAATACTAGTGGGGGATGACGACGAGACCCCTCGGCGGCTTGGTGATTGTTGTAATGGGTGGGTCCTGTTGTGGCCAAAGAGTCTGCTTCGTCTGGAGGCGGCCGGGAGCACACCCACGAGCACGCAGCCTCAGCAAGGTATGAACATCAACACCCCACCTACCCAATTAGCGTCGGGTGTTGGGTTGGGTGATAGCGAACGGGGTAAGCAGGTGGCTCCATTAGAGGCTGATGACGTCGCCATGGATGAGGATGAGGATGACGATGGCGCTGAACAGTATGTCTATACTGGCACCTGTTGGGGAACGTAGTAATTTCAAAAATTTCCTACGCACACGCAAGATCATGGTGATGTATAGCAACGAGAGGGGAGAGTGTTGTCTACGCCCTCGTGAGACCCAAGCGAAGCGATCACAACGTAGAGGAAGTAGTCGACGCTCTCCTCGCGATCCGACCGATCCCGCGCCGTCACTCCGGCGCCCGAGTTCTTGACACACGACAGCTCGATGACGTCCCTCGACTCGATCCAGCCGAGTGTCGAGGGAGAGTTCCACAAGACGACGTGGCAGGACGATCTTGATGTTTCACGGCGCAGGGCTTCGCTTAAGCTTCGCGACAGTATAACCGAGGTGGAATTTGGTGGAAGGGGCACCGACACGGCTAAGGAACGATCCGTAGATCTAACTTGTGTCTCTTGTGTGTCTAGAGGTGCCCCCTGCCCCGTATATAAAGGAGCAAGGGGAGGGTGCGGCCGGCCTAGGAGAGGCGCGCAAGGGGTGTCCTACTCCCCGGGAGTAGGACTCCCTCCTTCCTTGTTGGAGTAGGAGAAGGGAAAGAGGGGAGAGGAGGAAGGAAAAGGGGGCTGCACCCCTGTCCAATTCGGACTAGAGGGGGGCTGCGCCCCTTCTTCCTTTTGGCCTCTTTCCCTTATTCCCGTATGGCCCAATAAGGCCCATATACTCCCCGGCGAATTCCCGTAACTCTCCGGTACTCCGAAAAATACCCGAATGACTCGGAACCTTTCCGAACTCCGAATATAGTCGTCCAATATATCGATCTTTACGTCTCGACCATTTCGAGACTCCTCGTCATGTCCCCGATCTCATCCGGGACTCCGAACTCCTTCGGTACATCAAAACTCATAAACTCATAATATAACTGTCATCGAAACCTTAAGCGTGCGGACCCTACGGTTCGAGAACAATGTAGACATGGCCGAGACACGTCTCCGGTCAATAACCAATAGCGGGACCTGGATGCCCATATTGACTCCTACATATTCTACGAAGATCTTTATCGGTCAGACCGCATAACAACATACGTTGTTCCCTTTGTCATCGGTATGTTACTTGCCCGAGATTCGATCGTCGGTATCCAATACCTAGTTCAATCTTGTTACCGGCAAGTCTCTTTACTCGTTCCGTAATACATCATCTCACAGCTAACTCATTAGTTGTAATGCTTGCAAGGCTTAAGTGATGTGTATTACCGAGAGGGCCCAGAGATACCTCTCCGACAATCGGAGTGACAAAACCTAATCTCGAAATACGCCAACCCAACATCTGCCTTTGGAGACACCTGTAGTACTCCTTTATAATCACCCAGTTACGTTGTGACGTTTGGTAGCACCCAAAGTGTTCCTCCGGTAAACGGGAGTTGCATAATCTCATAGTTATAGGAACATGTATATGTCATGGATAAAAGCAGTAGCAACATACTAAAACGATCGTGTGCTAAGCTAATGGAATGGGTCATGTCAATCAGATCATTCAACTAATGATGTGACCTTGTTAATCAAATAACAACTCTTTGTTCATGGTTAGGAAACATAACCATCTTTGATTAACAAGCTAGTCAAGTAGAGGCATACTAGTGACACTGTTTGTCTATATATTCACACATGTATTATGTTTCCGGTTAATACAATTCTAGCATGAATAATAAACATTTATCATGATATGAGGAAATATATAATAACTTTATTATTGCCTCTAGGGCATATTTCCTTCAGTCTCCCACTTGCACTAGAGTCAATAATCTAGATCACATCACCATGTGATTAACATCGATAGTTCACATCATCATGTGATTAACACCCATAGTTCACATCGCCATGTGACCAACACCCAAAGGGTTTACTAGATTCAGTAATCTAGTTCACATCGCTATGTGATTAACACCCAAAGAGTACTAAGGTGTGATCATGTTTTGCTTGTGAGAGAGTCTTAGTCAACGGGTCTTTCACATTCAGATCCGTTATGTATTTTGCAATTTTTCTATGTCTACAATGCTCTGCACGAAGCTACTCTAGCTAATTGCTCCCACTTTCAATATGTATCTAGATCGAGACTTAGAGTCATCCATATCAGTGTCAAAACTTGCATCGACGTAACCCTTTACGACGAACCTTTTTTCACTTCCATAATCGAGAAACATATCCTTATTCCACTAAGGATAATTTTGACCACTGTCCAGTGATCTACTCCTAGATCACTATTGTACTCCCTTGCCAAACTCAGTGCAGGGTATACAATAGATCTGGTACACAGCATGGCATACTTTATAGAACCTATGGCCAAGGCATAGGGAATGACTTTCATTCTCTTTCTATCTTCTGCCGTGGTCGGGTTTTGAGTCTTACTCAATTTCACATTTTGTAACACAGGCAAGAACTCTTTCTTTGACTGTTCCATTTTGAACTGCTTCAAAATCTTGTCAAGGTATGTACTCATTGAAAAAACTTATCAAGCGTCTTGATCTATCTCTATAGATCTGATGCTCAATATGTAAGTAGCTTTACCGAGGTCTTTCTTTGAAAAACTCCTTTCAAACACTTTTTTATGCTTTGCAGAATAATTGTACATTATTTCCGATCTACAATATGTCATTCACATATACTTATCAGAAATGCTGTAGTGCTCCCACTCACTTTTTAGTAAATACAGCTCCACCGTAAGTCTCAGATAAAACTATATGCTTTGATCAACTCATCAAAGCGTATATTCCAACTCCGAGATGCTTGCACCAGTCCATAGATGTATCATTGGAGCTTGCACACTTTGTTAGCTCCTTTGGATCGATAAAACCTTCTCGTTGCATCATATACAACTCTTCCTCCTAAAACCCATTCAGAATGCAGTTTTACATCCATTTGCCAAATTTCATAAATTGTGGCAATTGCTAACATGATTGAGACAGACTTAAGCATCGCTACAGCTTGAGAAAATCTCATTGTAGTCAACACCTTGAACTTGTCAAAAACTTTTTGCGACAAGTCGAGCTTTGTAGATAGTAACACTACTATCGTCCGTCTTCCTCTTGAAGATCCATTTATTTTCTATGGTTTGCCGATCATCGGGCAAATCCATCAAAGTCCATACTTTGTTCTCATACATGGATCATATCTCAGATTTCATGGTCTCAAACCATTTTGCGGAATCTGGGCTCATCATCGCTTCCTCATAGTTCGTAGGCTTGTCATGGTCAAGTAACACGACCTCCAGAACAGGATTACCGTACCACTCTGGTGCGAATCTTACTCTGTTTTACCTACGAGGTTCGGTAGTAACTTGATCTGAAGTTACATGATCATCATCATTAACCTCCTCACTAATTGGTATAGTAGTCACAAGAACAGATTTCTGTGATGAACTACTTTCCAATAAGGGAACAGGTATAGTTACCTCATCAAGTTCTACTTTCCTCCCACTCACTTCTTTCGAGAGAAACTCCTTCTCTAGAAAGGATCCATTTTTAAGCAACGAATATCTTGCCTTCGGATCTGTGATAGAAGGTGTACCAACAATTTCCTTTGGGTATTCTATGAAGACGCACTTCTCCGATTTGGGTTCGAGCTTATCAGGATGAAACTTTTTCACATAAGCATCGCAACTCCAAACTTTAAGAAACGACAACTTTGGTTTCTTGCTAAACCACAGTTCATATAGTGTCGTCTCAACGGATTTAGATGGTGCCCTATTTAACGTGAATGCAGCTGTCTCTAATGCATGATCCCAAAACGATATTGGTAAATCAAGAAGAAACATCATAGATTGTACTTTATCCAATAAAGTACGGTTATGACGCTCGGACACACCATTATGATGTGGTGTTCGGTGGCATGAATTTGTGAAACTATTCCACATTGTTTTAATTGAAGACCAAACTCAGAACTCAAATATTTGTCTCCGCGATCGATCGTAGAAATCTTATTTTCTTGTCACGATGATTTTTCCACTTCACTCTGAAATTCTTTGAACCTTTCAACTATTTCAGACTTATGTTTCATCAAGTAGATATACCCATATCTGCTCAAATCATCTGTGAAGGTCGAAAATAACGATACCCACCATGAGCCTTAACACTCATTGGATCGCATACATCGGTATGTATTATTTCCAATAAGTCGGTTGCTCGCTCCTTCGTTCCGAGAACGGAGTCTTAGTCATCTTGCCCATGAGGCATGGTTCGAAGCATCAAGTGATTCATAATCAAGTGATTTAAGAATCCCATCAAGATGGAGTTTCTTCATGCGCTTTACACCAATATGACCTAAACGGCGATTGCCACAAATAAGTTGCACTATCATTATTAACTTTGCATTTTTGGTTTCAATATTATGAATATGTGTATCACTACGATCGAGATCCAATGAACAATTTTCATTGGGTGTGTAACCATATAAGGTTTTATTCATGTAAAGAACAACAGTTTATTCTTTTACTTAAATGAATAACCGTATTGCAATAAACACGATCAAATCATATTCATGCTCAACGCAAACACCAAATAACATTTATTTAGGTTCAACACTAATCCCGAAAGTATAGGGAGTGTGCGATGATGATCATATCAATCTTGAAACTACTTTCAACACACATCGTTACTTCACCCTTAACTAGTTTCGCTTATTCGCAACTCCGTTTGAGTTACTACTCTTAGTGGCGAACCAGTACCAAATACCGAGGGGTTGCTATAAACACTAGTAAAGCACACATCAAACACATGTATATCAAATATACCCTTTTCACTTTGCCATCCTTCTTATCCACCAAATATTTAGGGCAGTTCCGCTTCAAAGGACCATTTCCTTTGCAGTGTAAGCACTCAGTTTCAGGCTTTGGTTCAGCTTTGGGCTTCTTCGTGGGAGTGACAACTTGCTTGTCAATCTACTTGAAGTTCCCCTTTCTTTCCCTTTGCCCTTTTCTTGAAACTAGTGATCTTGTCAACCATCAACACTTGATGCTCTTTCTTGATTTCTACCTTCATCGATTTCAACATCACGAAGAGCCCGGAATCATTTTCGTCATCCCTTGCATACTATAGTTCATCACGAAGTTCTACTAACTTGGTGATGGTGACTAGAGAATTCTGTCAATCACTATCTTATCCGGAAGATTAACTCCCACTTGATTCAAGCGATTGAAGTACCTGCATAATCTGAGCACATGCTCACTAGTTGAGCGATTCTCCTCCATCTTTTAGCTATAGAACTTGTTGGAGACTTCATATCTCTCAACTCGGTATTTTCTTGAAATATTAACTTCAATTCTGGAACATCTCATATGGTCCATGATGTTCAAAACATCTTTGAAGTCCCGATTCTAAGCCATAAAGCATGGTGCACAAAACTATCAAGTAGTCATCATATTGAGCTAGCCAAACGCTCATAACGTGCGATCCGCTCTGCAATAGGTCCTGTCACCTAGCGTGCATTAAGGACATAATTCTTTCAGGCAGCAATGAGGATAAACCTCGATCACGGATCAAATCCGCATCATTGCTACTAACATTTTTCAACACAATTTTCTAGGAACATATCAAAATAAACATATGAAAGCAACAACGCAAGCTATTGATCTTACAACATAATTTGCAAAATACTACCAGACTAAGTTCATGATAAATTTAAGTTCAATTAATCATATTACTTAAGAACTCCCACTTAGAAAAACATCTCTAGTCATCTAAGTGATCACGTGATCCAAATCAACTAAACCATAACCGATCATCACGTGAAATGGAGTAGTTTTCAATGGTGAACATCTTATGTTGATCATATCTACTATATGATTCACGCCGACCTTTCGGTCTCCGTGTTCCGAGGCCATATCTGCATATGCTAGGCTCGTCAAGTATAACCCGAGTATTCTGCGTGTGCAAAACTGGCTTGCACCCGTTGTAGATGGACGAGAGCTTATCACACCCGATCATCACGTGGTGTCCGGGCACGATTTAACTTTGGCAACGGTGCATACCGGGAGAACACTTCTTGATAATTTAGTGAGAGATCATCTTATAATGCTACCGTCAATCAAAGCAAGATAAGATGCATAAAGGATAAACATCACATGCAAATCAATATAAGTGATATGATATGGCCATCATCATCTTGTGCTTCATGATCTCCATCTTGCAGCACCACCATGATCACCATCGTCACCGGCGCGACACCTTGATCTCCATCGTAGCATCGTTGTCGTCTCGCCAAACTTATGCTTCTACGACTATCTCTACCGCTTAGTGATAAAGTAAAGCATTACAGGGCGATTGCATTGCATACAATAAAGCGACAACCATATGGCTCCAGCCATTGCCGATAACCGGTTACAAAACATGATCATCTCATACAATAAAATATAGCATCACGCCTTGACCATATCACATCACAACATGCCCTGCAAAAACAAGTTAGACGTCCTCTACTTTGTTGTTGCAAATTTTACGTGGCTGCTACGGGCTTAAGCAAGAACCAGTCTCACCTACGCATCAAAACCACAACGATACTTCGTCAAATAGACTCCGCTTTAACCTTCTCAAGGACCGGGCGTAGCCACACTCGGTTCAACTAAAGTGAGAGAGACAGCACCCACCGGTCACCTTTAAGCAACGAGTGCTCGAGCGGTGAAACCAGTCTCGCGTAAGCGTACGCGTAATGTCGGTCCGGGCCGCTTCATCTCACAATACCGCTGAACCAAAGTATGACATGCTGGTAGGTAGTATGACTTGTATCGCCCACAACTCACTTGTGTTCTACTCGTGCAAAACATCAAACCATAAAACCTGGCTCGATACCACTGTTGGGGAACGAGTAATTTCAAAATTTCCTACGCACACGCAAGATCATGGTGATGTATAGCAACGAGAGGGAGAGTGTTGTCTACGCCCTCGAGACCCAAGCGAAGCGATCACAACGTAGAGGAAGTAGTCGACGTTCTCCTCGCGATCCGACCGATCCCGCGCCGTCACTCCGGCGCCCCAGTTCTTGACACACGACAGCTCGATGACGCCCTCAGACTCGATCCAGCCGAGTGTCGAGGGAGAGTTCCGTCAAGACGACGGCGTGGGACGATCTTGATGTTTCACGGCGCAGGGCTTCGCTTAAGCTTCATGACAGTATAACCGAGGTGGAATTTGGTGGAAGGGGCACCGACACGGCTAAGGAACGATCCGTAGATCTAACTTGTGTCTCTTGTGTGTCTAGAGGTGCCCCCTGCCCCAGATATAAAGGAGCAAGGGGAGGGTGCGGCCGGCCTAGGAGAGGCGCGCCAAGGGGTGTCCTACTCCCACCGGAGTAGGACTCCCTCCTTCCTTGTTGGAGTAGGAGAAGGGGAAAGAGGGGGAGAGGAGGAAGGAAAAGGGGCTGCACCCCTGTCCACCTCGGACTAGAGGGGCTGCGCCCTTCTTCCTTTTGGCCTCTTTCCCTTATTCCCGTATGGCCCAATAAGGCCCATATACTCCCGGCGAATTCCGTAACTCTCCCAGTACTCGAAAAATACCGAATGACTCGGAACCTTTCCGAACTCCGAATATAGTCGTCCAATATATCGATCTTTACGTCTCGACCATTTCGAGACTCCTCGTCATGTCCCCGATCTCATCCGGGACTCGAACTCCTTCGGTACATCAAAACTCATAAACTCATAATATAAGCATCATCGAAACCTTAAGCGTGCGGACCCTACGGTTCGAGAACAATGTAGACATGGCCGAGACACGTCTCCGGTCAATAACCAATAGCGGGACCTGGATGCCCATATTGACTCCTACATATTCTACGAAGATCTTTATCGGTCAGACCGCATAACAACATACGTTGTTCCCTTTGTCATCGGTATGTTACTTGCCCGAGATTCGATCGTCGGTGGCCTCTTTCCCTTATTCCCGTATGGCCCAATAAGGCCCATATACTCCCCGGCGAATTCCCGTAACTCTCCGGTACTCCGAAAAATACCCGAATGACTCGGAACCTTTCCGAACTCCGAATATAGTCGTCCAATATATCGATCTTTACGTCTCGACCATTTCGAGACTCCTCGTCATGTCCCCGATCTCATCCGGGACTCGAACTCCTTCGGTACATCAAAACTCATAAACTCATAATATAACCATCATCGAAACCTTAAGCGTGCGGACCCTACGGTTCGAGAACAATGTAGACATGGCGAGACACGTCTCCGGTCAATAACCAATAGCGGGACCTGGATGCCCATATTGACTCCTACATATTCTACGAAGATCTTTATCGGTCAGACCGCATAACAACATACGTTGTTCCTTTGTCATCGGTATGTTACTTGCCCGAGATTCGATCGTCGGTATCCAATACCTAGTTCAATCTTGTTACCGCAAGTCTCTTTACTCGTTCCGTAATACATCATCTCACAGCTAACTCATTAGTTGTAATGCTTGCAAGGCTTAAGTGATGTGTATTACCGAGAGGGCCCAGAGATACCTCTCCGACAATCGGAGTGACAAAACCTAATCTCGAAATACGCCAACCCAACATCTGCCTTTGGAGACACCTGTAGTACTCCTTTATAATCACCCAGTTAACGTGGTGACGTTTGGAGCAACCCAAAGTGTCCTCCGATAAACGGGAGTTGCATAATCTCATAGTTATAGGAACATGTATATGTCATGGATAAAAGCAGTAGCAACATACTAAAACGATCGTATGCTAAGCTAATGGAATGGGTCATGTCAATCAGATCATTCAACTAATGATGTGACCTTGTTAATCAAATAACAACTCTTTGTTCATGGTTAGGAAACATAACCATCTTTGATTAACAAGCTAGTCAAGTAGAGGCATACTAGTGACACTCTGTTTGTCTATATATTCACACATGTATTATGTTTCCGGTTAATACAATTCTAGCATGAATAATAAACATTTATCATGATATGAGGAAATATATAATAACTTTATTATTGCCTCTAGGGCATATTTCCTTCAGCACCTCCTCAGGGTTTGAGCATCATGAGTCGGTGCCTGAATTACCGTCTCAACGTGTTATTGACGACCATCCGGTGGTAAAGAAGCCTAGGAAGAGAGCGAGGACAGGCAAAAAAGCTGATTCTATGATCCAGCAGCCTCGGCTTCGGGACCGTGTAGATATCCCCGATGCGGATAAATGGCATATCCCCGGTAAACCAATCCTACCTGAAACAGCGCTACGGGCCAGATTCGGCGATCTAAGGAGACTTCATGACGATGTGCTGCGGGTAGAGAAAGGCCTCATCGCCTCGAAAGATCCAGGATACCCACTCTACGTGGTTAACGTTCCGCAGCAAATGTCGTACGTCAATGGCTTCCCCGCGGATAAGTTCTTCCTCCGATTCGATTACATATTCGACATGTTTCACGTGAAGAAGCTGGATTTTACTTTTGTCCGCCTTTATGCCTTGCACATGAGCTACATCATTGGGGTTGAGCAGATAGCTCATATCTGTGTCGCTGACCCGTACTACATGCACGAGGCCTTCTTGGGAGTCTGTGCACAACATCGTGAATACGCGAGGGATTACATCGTCAGTTTCATGCTCGCCAATAAGGACAAGGAGGCGATTCTCGTGCCTTATCATCCGTGTAAGTCATCCGCGCTGCTATCCTTCCTTCGATTTCAATAATTCATTTGCATGGTGGAGGCTAATTAATTTGAGGTGTACTTATTTTTTGCAGCATGGCAAAGCGCCATCCTCATCATCCTCTACCCCGATTCTCCCATGCTCTTTACTTGGACTCGTCAAGAACATTCACAAAAGGATTACACCCACATCAAAGATGTTCTCGGCAGTGCTATGTTTTACTACCAAGCAAGGGGTGGAGAGGTTAGGGACAAGAAGAAAAGGCGGCAGCACGCATTCAGCCATAAGACCGACTTGCTGCATCCAAAGAACCGAACGATTCTCTTAATGATGGATTCTATGTCCTACACCACATGCTGGAGTACCGACGGGATCACCAGAACCTTCACATGGCACCTAGATCTAGCGATGCCCATATTCTGCAATGGGCAAAGGACATAGGAGATATCGAGGATCATCGACTTCGAGCTGAGTTCTATAACATCCAGCGCGAACTTGCCCAAATCATCATGAATGAGGTCGTCGGAAAAACAGGGATGTTCCATGCAGAAGGACAAATGTCGCGGGAAGACGTCCGAACATGGATAGCCTCTCAACGTCTCGACATGAAGCCTTTCACAAAGCTCGATGACTATCTCCCTGACTTGGATGGATGGCACGACATGATGGAGTGATTGTCGATATATGACAATGTGTCCGTTTAGTCCATAGTTTCTTTTATGACAAAACTTTGAGTTATGCACGGTGAAACTTTATTTGTGATGTAATTAAACCGTCCTCCTCGACTAGCTTAAAATCACTCTAGTTAGGTCATTTGGGTACGATGAACTTTGTTATTTATGCTTATGATATGTTGTTTCTATTTTTGCCAAGTCTGTCTCTTTGTGTTGCTCAACTATATATGTTGCATATCATCGACTCATGTGACGATGCAGGTGCATAGATCATAAATGGCGAAGAAGTGCTACGCCAGAGTATATATCGACAAGTGGCCGGAGTGTCGAGCCCAGTGTACGGTTTTCGGTCTCCGAGCGACACGCAGTACTTAGTTTAGGTTCACGCTAATGCGAGAGAGGGATACGAACTCATGTACTCAAAGTGATAGCTATTCTCATGTATATCATTGTTTAGATGGATGACGATGTATTTGCAAGTAATCGAGACTTGTATCGCTATTTTCGAGATTGATGACGAGAGACCACTTTGTGTTGGATGATGATTATGATGATGACATGATTTGATGAGACTAATTGTATGTATATGCTATGATTACATTTGTATGTGGATGATATGCTAAAGATTATTGTATAAAGCCTATTAAAATGCAAAACAAATAAAAACAAATCTGCAGGGAAAAAACTAATAAAACTAGTAGTAGCGAGGGGGGGATTTAGCAGTAGCGCCGACATACCAGTAGCGCTTACACCAAAACGGCGCTGCAGATAATACCAGTAGCGTCCTTTCCTAAACAGCGCTGCAGCTATTCATGTGTAGCAGTAGCATGTGTCAACACGCGCTACTGCTATACGTTAGCTGTAGCGCCTTATTAGTAGCGCCGGTACCCGCGCTACTGAGAGGGCCAAAACCCGCGCTGCTGCTAGGCTTTTCCCTAGTAGTGGGGACAAGAACGGAGTTACAAGTGATTATTTCAGGACTTTGAAGCCACCATAATGAGTGCATGAAGCCTTGGACGAAATATACAAGATGCCACTTCATAAATTTCGTCCAGAGGCTATTCTAGGTGCTGCATCACCTTATTATTGGGCCAGACCCATGTAATTTCGAAATACATAAGTATAGGCTATTTTTAGAGTCCGTATGTGTGGGGAAACAAGAGATAGGGTTAGTTTCGGACCCCTCCACCAAGGGCCACGAAATTCACCCCCTCTTCCTCCATATATACAGCCCTTAGGGCATCGTTTAGACTTTGGGGATTTGTTTAGTTAAAAGTTAGCCATTGCAACTTCGTACTTCGCTTGTGTCCAACGACTGACCAAGACCGCTTACGGATCCCCACCTTTATCAGTACTTCATATATATTCGCAATATTCAGATTGCTTTTATAATATTCTTGCTCGTTCTTCGATTGCTTGCAGGAATAGACCTTCGTGGTCAGGTTGATCGTGCACCGGCGTGGTCAATAACCTCAGGAGATTGGTTTAGCGGTTGCTAAGGCGCAACGTCGTGCACGTTTGTAGTCGGATCGTCAAAGTCGTCTCCACCAAATCGATAGTTATCATCTCTCGAAAGATCGGGACACCCTGCTTCTATCAAGTGGTATCAGATTTCCAGGTTGCTCGGTGAGATTTTACAGTTTTTCGTAGTTTAGATCGAGTCTGTTCTTCATACCTACAGTCCACAAAAAAGCCACAAAAAAAATTAGGGTTAGTTCATCATATCCGAACCAATCTGAGCCTTTGCATAATCTTTTCTGTATTTGCGTTGTTGAATTTGCGGTTGCATCGTCGTGTCTAGTTGCTGGTCTTAGAGTCTAGTCTTTTAGAGTTTCGAGTTCTGGTCATAAGTTGTCACGCTGCCGCCGCACCATCATCATCGCCCCTGCCATCTACCACCACCGCATATCCGCCACCGCTTCGAATCCGTATCCATATACCACCACCGCTATCATATACCACCACCGCTGCCATATCCTACCACCATATATCCACCACCAATCTGAGTTCCTTGCATATTAGGTTTGTTTTCGGGATCCATCTAGTTTCCGATTCGTGTTTCCTTGTCTGAGTAGGTTTCGGATTCCGGCAATCTTTTGCCGTCCGTAGAAGAGGTTGGTTTCCAAAAAAAAGAGTCCGGAAACCACCCTCCGTTTAGGCCCAAAATTTTCCGAAAACGCACTTGACAAAAAAAATTCTGGCTATCCTAGTTTTAGGTGTGTCTAAGCGTATTGAGACAGTCGCCATTATAGAAAGTTTTTTTTGACCCGTTTCCAGTTTTTGGGTCCAGGCAGTCGAAAAAAAAAATTGGTCGAATTTTTTTTTCGTGCCCATCCTGTCAGTTTGACCTGGGAAGAGTTTTGAGACACTCGCCATTATAGTGATTTTTCAAAAAAAAGAGTAGCGCAAAAAAAAGGTGCGAATAAAAAAAATCCAGAGTGTGCTTTTCCCTTGTTTACGTGCAGCGCCGTGATTTTGTTAGTGTTCTAGGCTCGCGTCTCTAGCACGGTCTAGCCTAGGACCAGCACAGTACCGTCGTTGAGCGTTTATTCAACTTTGCATCTCTGAATTGATTATTGTTGAGCTTTTTTGCTACCATATTAAGCCTTCCCAGCTCCACATACATCTACGTCGTGCGTTTGATTCTCCCTGGTAATCGCTATATCCAAGCTTTGAGAGTTTTGACTACAACGGTTGCCGCTCACCACCTGCTGCTGGGTAAGAACTGGTAAGAATTTGAGATTTGCTTGACGGGTTTGTGATACACCACCACCACTTCTTAGTAGTCTGTAGGATCATATTCTAGTGTGTTTCTATTTGCTGCTAACCATGGTAGGATCACAAGCCAATGAGACTGATTGGGAGAACCTGACGAACAAGCAGCTACATGATAAATTTCAGCAAATGATGAGTGGACAGGTGCAAGATGTGCTAAACAGATTTGACGAGGCCATGGAGAAGATAGATGGCATTGAGAAGACGTTTGAAACAAAGCTTGATAGCAAGTTTAATGAATTGCTCGCGCGTTTTCCACAACCACCGCCGGCTGCACCTATCGCACCTCTGCAACAACAACAACTACGCCCCCTTCCGAATCAGTATGGACGAGCTAAGCGTGTTCCTATTGAGCCAGGACAAAATTCTGGTGCCGCTGCTACTGCTTTTGGTGCTTCTTTGGCTCCTGCTACTGCTGCTGCTGGTACTGAGGAGGATGATGAGTATGCGGGCGATTATGAGGATGAGGTTGATCAAAATCAGAACTACGTGCAGCCACCAGCACCACCACCAGCAGGTCGACCTCAGGTATATATTCGTAATGGTAAGCCTGCACCACCACCTCAGGTACGAGATGATGTCCATATTCCTAAACTGAAATTGAATATTCCACCATTTGAGGGTAGATATGTTCCTGATATATATCTTACTTGGAAGTTAGAAACTGAAAACGTTTTACATGTTTACAATATCCCGAGGAGAGACGGGTTGCTGCTGCTGTTTGTGCTTTCACTAGTTTTGCATGTGTATGGTGGTCTGAACATCGTAGATTATATCTTGTTCCGCTACTTGGGCTGCTTTGAAAACTGCTATGCGTACTCGTTGGGTTCCACCATATTATCAACGTGAATTGCTTCAAAAATTGCAGCGTTTAAGACAAGGAAAAATTCTGTAGAAGAATATTATCGGGAATTACAAACCGGCATGATTAGATGTGGTATTGTTGAGGAGAATGAAGCTATGCTTGCACGTTTTATAGGTGGATTAAATAGAGAGATTCAGACCATTCTAGAGTATAAGGAGTATACTAATATCACTCGTTTATTCCATCTTGCTTGTAAAGCTGAGCGTGAAGTGCAGGATCGACAAGCATTGGCGCGAACTAACTTTTCTGCAGGTCGACTTTCATCATGGACACCGCGTGCATCCTCTACTTCCACTACACCAGCACCTCCATCAGCTGCTACCTCCAGACGCGATACAAGAAAGCAGGCACAACCTCCACTATCTGCCAAGAGTGCACCTGCCGGGCCTACACAGAGCTCTTCTTCTTCCATGGCATCAACTGGGCACACCAGTGATATTATTTGTCGTCGTTGTAAGGGAAGAGGTCATTATGCGAGAAAATGCAAATCTCAGCATGTGATGATTGCTACTGAGGATGGTGGTTATGAGTCCGCTAGTGAGTATGATGAGGAGACGTTGGCTCTTATTACACGTGAAGAACACGGTGGAGATGATTACGATCATGAGACACAATACATGGCTCTGAAGACGCCGACAGTATGAATGTTTAGTTGCTCAACGTGTTTTGAGTGTGCAGGTCACACAAGCTGAGCAAAATCAGAGGCACAATTTGTTCCATACCAAGGAGTTGTGAAGGAACATTACATGCGCGTCATCATAGACGGAGGGAGCTGCAACAACTTGGCTAGCATGGAGATGGTGGAGAAGCTTTCTCTCACCACCGGACCACATCCACATCCTTACTACATCCAATGGTTCAACAACAGCGGCAAGGTTAAGGTAACACGATTGTTCGTGTGCATTTTAGTATCTCTACATATGCTGATTATGTTGATTGTGATGTGGTACCTATGCAAGCATGTTCCTTATTACTTGGTAGACCATGGCAATTTGATAAAAATTCTGTACACCATGGTAGAAACAATCAATATACTCTTGTTCATAAGGATAAAAATATTACTTTGCTTCCTATGACTCCAGATTCTATTTTGAAAGATGGTATTAATAGAGCTAATAAAGCAAAACAGGAGAAGAATAAGAGCGAAAATCAGATTGTGGCAAAAGAATTTGAGCAACAAATGAAGCCTAATAATAAACCATCTAGTGTTGCTTCTGAAATAAAATTGAAAAGTGCATGTTTATTTGCCACCAAATCTGATATTGATGAGCTAGATTTCAGCAAATCTGTTTGTTATGCTTTTGTGTGCGAAGAGGCATTATTTTCATTCAAGGACGTGCCTTCCTCTTTGCCTCCTGCTGTCACTAACATTTTGCAGGAGTTCGCTGACGTCTTTCCACAAGACGTGCCACCGGGATTACCGCCTATTCGAGGGATTGAGCATCAGATTGACTTAATTCCCGGTGCTTCACTGCCAAACAGTGTGCCATACCGTACCAATCCATAGGAGACGAAGGAGATTATGCGTCAAGTACAAGAGCTGCTCGACAAAGGTTATATACGCAAATCCCTTAGTCCTTGTGTTGTTCCTATTATTCTAGTGCCGAAAAAGGATGGTACATCACGTATGTGTGTTGATTGTAGAGGCGTTAATAATATTACTATTCGTTATCGTCATCCTATTCCTAGGCTAGATGATATGCTTGATGAATTGAGAGGCTCTATAATATTCTCCAAAGTTGATTTGCGTAGTGGATACCATCAAATTCGTATGAAATTGGGGGATGAATGGAAAACAGCATTTAAAACTAAGTTTGGATTATATGAGTGGTTAGTCATGCCTTTTGGGTTAACTAATGCACCTATTACTTTCATGAGATTAATGAACAAAGTTTTACGTGCTTTCATTGGACGATTTGTGGTAGTTTACTTTGATGACATATTGATTTATAGCAGATCTTTGGAGGAACATTTGTAACATTTACGTGTTGTTTTTATTGCTCTACGTGATGCACGTTTGTTTGGTAACCTTGGGAAGTGCACCTTTTGCACCGACCGAGTGTCTTTTCTTGGCTATGTTGTTACTCCACAGGGAATTGAAGTTGATAAAGCCAAGATTGAAGCTATTGAGAGTTGGCCACAGCCCAAAACGGTCACACAAGTGAGGAGTTTTCTTGGCCTCGCTGGATTCTATAGGCGTTTTGTGAGAGATTTCAGCACCATTGCTGCACCTCTCAATGAGCTTACAAAGAAGGATGTACCTTTTGTTTGGGGTACTGCACAGGAAGAAGCCTTCACGGTATTGAAAGATAAGTTGACACATGTTCCTTTACTCCAACTTCCTGATTTTAATAAGACTTTTGAGCTTGAATGTGATGCTAGTGGAATTGGATTAGGAGGTGTGTTATTACAAGATGGCAAACCTGTTGCATACTTTTCTGAAAAATTGAGTGGGCCTAGTCTGAATTATTCTACTTATGATAAAGAATTATATGCTCTTGTTCGGACTTTAGAAACATGGCAAAATTATTTATGGCCCAAAGAATTTGTTATACATTTTGATCATGAATCTTTGAAACATATTAAAAGTCAAGCTAAACTGAATCGTAGACATGCTAAATGGGTTGAATTCATTGAGACTTTCCCTTATGTCATTAAACACAAGAAGGGTAAAGAAAATGTTATAGCTGATGCATTGTCTCGTCGCTATATTATGCTTTCACAACTTGACTTCAAAATATTTGGTTTGGAGACCATCAAAGGTCAATATGTGCATGATGCTGATTTTAAAGATGTATTGCAGAATTGTAAAGAAGGAAGAACATGGAACAAGTTTGTCGTTAATGATGGATTTGTGTTCCGTGCTAACAAGCTATGCATTCCAGCTAGCTCCGTTCGTCTTTTGTTGTTGCAGGAGGCGCATGGAGGAGGACTAATGGGACACTTTGGCGTGAAGAAGACGGAGGACGACTTGCTACACATTTCTTTTGGCCAAAGATGAGACGGATGTTGAGCGTTTTATTGCTCATTGCACTACATGTCAAAAAGCTAAGTCACGACTCAATCCTCATGGTTTATATATGCCTTTACTGTACCTAGTGTTCCTTGGGAGGATATATCTATGGACTTTGTCTTAGGTTTAACTAGAACAAAGAAGGGAGGGATAGCATATTTGTTGTCGTGGATAGATTCTCGAAAATGGCACACTTTATACCATGTCATAAAAGCGATGATCTTTGTTAATGTTGCTGATTTGTTCTTTCGTGAAATTATTCGCTTGCATGGTGTGCCAAATACTATTGTTTCAGATCGTGATACTAAATTTCTTAGCCACTTTTGGAGATGTTTATGAGCTAAGTTGGGAACTAAACTGCTTTTCAGTACTACTTGTCACCCCAAACTGATGGACAAACTGAAGTAGTCAATAGAACATTGTCTACTATGCTTAGGGCTGTTCTAAAGAATAATAAGAAAATGTGGGAGGAATGCTTGCCTCATATTGAATTTGCTTATAATCGTTCATTGCATTCTACTACTAAGATGTGCCCTTTTGAAGTTGTGTATGGTTTCCTACCTCATGCACCTATTGATTTTTTGCCTCTACCATCTTCGGAGAAGGTTAATTTTGATGCTAAAGAACGTCCTGAATTGATTTTAAAAATGCAAGAGTTAACTAAGGAAAACATTGAGCGTACGAATGCTAAATATAAACTTGCTGGAGATAAGGGTAGAAAACATGTTGTGTTTGCACCTGGAGATCTTGTTTGGTTACATTTGCGTAAGGATAGATTTCCTGATTTGCACAAATCAAAGCTAATGCCACGTGTTGCTGCTCCCTTTAAGGTGTGGGAGAAAGTAAATGATAATGCATATAAACTTGAGCTGCCTGCTGATTTTGGGGTTAGTCCCACTTTTAACATTGCAGATTTGATGCCATATTTGGGTGAGGAAGATGAACTTCCGTCGAGGACGACTTCATTTCAAGAAGGGAAGGATGATGAGGACATCAATACCATTGTTACACCCACAGCCCCTGCTGCTATACATACTGGACCAATTACTAGAGCTCGTGCACGCCAACTAAATTATCAGGTACTTTTGTTTCTTGGTAATGATTCTAATGTTCATGAGAATATGATGCTGCCTAAATTGGATACATTTGTTTTGCTTACAAATGAAGGGCCTAGCTTGGAGAAGGATGAACATTGGAGCAAGAACAAGCATGGAGATGATGGCATGCTAAGAGGGACAAGAACGGAGTTACAAGTGATGATTTCAGGACTTTGAAGCCACCATAATGAGTGCATGAAGCCTTGGACGAAATATACAAGATGCCACTTCATAAATTTCGTCCAGAGGCTATTCTAGGTGCTGCGTCACCTTATTAATTGGCCATGCCCATGTAATTTCGAAATACATAAGTATAGGCTATTTTTAGAGTCCGTATGTGTGGGGAAACAAGTGATAGGGTTAGTTTCGGACCCCTCCACCAAGGGCCACGAAATTCACCCCCTCTTCCTCCATATATACAGCCCTTAGGGCATCGTTTAGACTTTGGGGATTTGTTTAGTTAAAAGTTAGGCATTGCAACTTCGTGTACTTCGTTTGTGTCCAACGACCAGACCAAGACCGCTTACAGATCCCCACCTTTATCAGTACTTCATATATATTCGCAATATTCAGATTGCTTTTATAATATTCTTGCTCGTTCTTCGATTGCTTGCAGGAATAGACCTTCGTGGTCAGGTTGATCGTGCACCGGCGTGGTCAATAACCTCAGGAGATTGGTTTAGCGGTTGATAAGGCACAACATCGTGCACGTTTGTAGTCGGATCATCAAAGTCGTCTCCAGCAAATCGATAGTTATCATCTCATCGAAAGATCGGGACACCCCGCTTCTATCATTTTAGATAGAGCACCTGTATGCAAAGCGAGAGCAGCGTTTGTGCATCTCTTCAACGCAAATGGTTGTTTTGGATGACCCATGTGCAACCACTTACAAACAATTTGGTAAGATTTGCATCTGTCATATTGGGTATGTTGCCATTTATCAAACTTGAAAGATTGACATTTGTCGATCTAGTAACATTGCCATTTGTCAACCTTGTAACACTGCGATTTGTCAAAATATGCAGCTAAAAATCACTAGCACTATCTAATTTTTGCAACTAAAATTCAGTAATTAAGCATAGATTTCATTCATAGATTAAGCAATCATGTTTAATTTATACAAACAGTTCAACTCGACAACTGAACCGACCAAACTTTTCCCCAATTTTTGCCAACCACGTACTAAAATTGCTAGTTCTACTCTATATACTAGCTAATTTTAAGTACGTTGTACAGTTCCACCACATCTATAGTCAGATGAACGGAACAACATAGCCCCTAAATACTACTACTACTACGGAGGGGCTTTTACTACTTCTGGCAGCCTCTCCTCTGCCGAGCACGCTCAGTAAGAGGCAGAGGAGGAGGAGCCTACCGACGAGCTAGACAAATGCAATAGGATGCCTACCGCTGCTGCATGTTCGGTGACGCTCGCCAGCTCGAACGCCCACTGTCAGTCCAGACGATCCCTCTCGAAGCGGTGTTTCTCCTTGTAGATCTCCTGATTCCTCGCCTCTGATGTGGCGTGTGCCGCGGCCACGGCGGCGGTAAGGCTCTTTGCGTGCTCGGCGAGGCGCTCCTCCTCCTCCCACGGGAACTCGTTATAGTGTGCAAGGTCGCTGACGCATGTGCCGGCATCCACGTCCGCCTCCCGCCTTTGGGTGCCGATGTCGGAGCGGGTGATGACCCCGACGGTCGACGGTCGGCTGGCGGCCACGACCACCACCTTCCGCCTTCGGGCCGTGGTGGCGGAGCGGGTGATGGCCATGGTGGCCGGCAATGGGGTGGCGGCCATGACGGCCACCTCCCGCCTTCGGGCCGCGGCGGTGGAGCGGGCGATGGCCCTGGCATTCGATGGTGGTGTGGTGGCAACAGCGGCCGGCAAAAACTAACGACGGGCACCGGCGGCAGAGCGTGTGGTGGGTGTTCCGTGCAAACCCAACAGGGACGCCATGCACACTACACTATGTTGGGGGCTGCGCCGCTGCCGCGGTGTAGCCTCCCAGCTAGAGCTGTCGTCTGATGACGGCAGAATTGCTGAGCGACCACGACGGACCGGTGCCATTGGCAATTGTGGGAGAAGCACACAAGATAAGCTACAGGGAGGTAGGGGAAAATGCGACGCAGGACTCGCCGACCGTGAGGGTTTTTCTAGCAGGCCGGTAAGCATTGGGATTTTGGGGGATTACACCCAATCGGGCGGGAAGCTTGCGCGGGAACCTACGAGGTTGAGTGGGAACGGGCTCACCGACGATTCATTGGCGCCACCGTTTGGCCAAAAGAACGCTCCCGCGCGCTGTGAGCTTGCGCTGTAAGCCGTCTGCGGCAGCGGGGTGACAAGACGTGCGAGAGGAGGACGAAAGGCCATGTACACATACGGTTAATAAAAAATGTTTGCGATTGAATTACCTACTATACACCCATCCTGGTTTATAAGTAGGATTTAACTAATAAAATACAAATGCATGTCGCCAAAGATTATATAGTTGGATTCGTATTTGAACATAGTTTCCAATTATATAATTTTTTATAACATGCATTAACATTTTGTTGGTTAAATTTGAGGGCAAAGTATGGCACGTAATATAAAGGCGACTATAGACCAAGATGGAGGTAGTAGCAAACGGCCGCTCTCTACGCAACGACGCAAGTGTCGGCCGCCTTGTAGGCGACCATTTCCTGCATGTTCAACTTCTCTATGCGTGTGGTTGCTTGCGATTTAGGTGGCCGTGGCGCGCTCTGCTCGCGTCCTGCCCTCTCGCATCCATCCGAGTGCTATGCCCTCGTTCCTCCACGCGTGCTGCCAGTGTTTGGGGCCGGCGCACGATCACGCACATTCGTGTGCATGCGGTTACGCCGGGCGCAGCTCCACAATGCAGTTACCCGATGCAAAAACTACCATGCGGACGCGCCGAGAATCCAGGCCGCCCGCCCCCATTTATTCCTGTGTCCATTTACCTTCATCTCTCGCGTCACACGACACAATAAGCACCTCCACGACGACACATACAGAGAGGACATCCAGCGGTTCCAATGGTGACCCCCATGGCTCCAATGGCGCTCCCAACGGCCGATGACGACAACGGCGGCAGTTCACCATGCATCACGTAGTGGACACCCACGCGAGGGGGAAGGCCCTCATGGTGGTGTACACAAACGATCCGGTGTCGGTAGAGAGCTCCATCCAAACTATGGAGCAGTTCCTTGCCAAGGACAAGTACCAAGTGGTTGGCTTCGACCTCGAGTACACCATCGGTCGTGCCGGGCACGATCAGAAGGTTGCCACCACTCAGTTGTGCGTGCGACATGACGTCCTCGTCTACCACTACCACCTGGCCATAAGTCCTTGCGAGCGTTTCTCCAGTTTTATCAAGAGCACCGACTACAAGTTCGCTGTGGTGGACACCACCAATGATCTAAAAGCGCTCAAGGTTTCAGGCTTGAAATGCCCGAATCTTCTCAACATCCAGGACCACTACAAGGTCTGGGGCAGCGCCAAGAACAAACTGAACTCCCTGGTTGACCTTGCCTCGTTCATCATCGACCCCTACTACAACAAGATGAAGGATGAGAGCAAGAAGGACAAGGACACATGGCACAGTGTTTGGCATGAAAGACTGGATGAAGAACACATCAAGTATGCGGCCAACGACGCGTACACAAGCTACGAGATGTATAGGAGGATCGTTGACATGAGGAAGTGTCTTGTTCATGACCGAGCTGAGGGATCGAGCCACAGAGTAGTGGCAGGAGCGTCACAAGAAGTAGATGACTAGACGATTGTTTCTCTTACTTTAGAATGCATGCAATTGTTTATTGAGGTGTGTGTGAATGATCTGTATAGTCACTTATGTAATGGTATGTTTATTTCAGTTATATATATATATACATGTTATTCTTCTGTAGACAGAGCAAATCACATGGCTTATTAGCAGTAATCGTCTGTGTTATTATTGGTCTTCGCACACATTTCAGATCACGGACATGTTTGCCGCGTATCACACACATATTGTTCAGTTGAACCATTTCCATTGTGTTGCGCAATAAAGGCTGCAAAGAGGGATCTACAGCAGCAAGGACCAGCTTCCCTACTGATAGCTCATCTGACAGAACTCCCAAGTTAAGTGTGCTGAGGCTAGAGTAGTCATGAGATGGGCGACCGAATGGGAAGTGGACTCAATATTAACTAGTTGGATGGGCAACTGCAAAGGTTTATTATACATCTTTGTATTATAAACCTTTGTACTGACCCATCCCATCTAGTTAATATCGAGGTCTTTGTTTTGTAGTTGTTGACATTTTTTTGTTTTCTGAACACATGTTGATTGGCTTGAAGAAGGTCTATTTCATTACTTTTTGATAATTGCTTATAGCAAGCAACTAGTTTGCATTTTTCAAAGTTTTTTGTACGAACAAAATCGCACACAAACTTACTATAGTAACCGTGTGTGTTATAATTTCTCATCACAAACAGTTCATCCAAGTGGGCTGTTTGCTGCACACATCTGGTTTACATGAATCGTTTGTGTTCTTTTGGCTGATCGCAAATGCCACATATCACACACATCTTGTTAAGATGAACCATTTCCGTTCTTGCCTAATCGAAAACAGTTTGTCCGAGTGAACCGTATGTCGTATATCACACACACCTTGATCTGGCTGACCGTTTTTGTTGCTTTCCCTAATAGCACACAGTTCATTGGAGGGAACTATATGTCGTATATCGCACACACATTGATATGTCTGCCCATTTCTGTTGTTCTTCCTTGTCGCCAACAATTCTTCTGGATCAACCGTATGCCCTGCATCGCACACGCAACTAAAGTCGGAACCGTGTTTGATGCATCGGTCATCGCAAACGTTTTGGACATTTTTACGATTCTCTGACACCATCGTTTGTGATTATTGAATCGCACACAGTTTCTCGAAGGGTCTCTGATCGTAGTGTCGTGTTAGCACCATACTGTAGTAGTGTAATTGTTTAAGTTCAAACACGGGGTGACTCTTGGGTGGTAGAGGATCCCCAAGAGTCTCAACAGGCAAGTTGTGTTTCAAAACAGGCATTTGTTTAAAGAAAATCTCGTCTAATTCCTTTCTTTCATTCATGAACATATCATTTTCATGGTCTAGCAAATATTGTTCTAAGGGATCAATAGGAGGCACGGCAATAGAAGAAAGACAGATAATTTCATCTTTATTAGGCAATTATTTATCACGAAGTTGTCTATGGAAATTGGAGAAATTAAAATCACGAGACACATCCCCGAAACTTACACTAACAGTTTCTTTCTCACAGTCTATTTTAGCATTAACAGTGTTCAAGAAGGGTCTACCAAATATAATGAGACAAAAATCGTCTTGTGGGGAACCAAGAACTAGAAAATCAGTAGGGTATTTTATTTTCCCACACAGGACGTCAACATCTCTAACAATTTCAATTGGTGAAATAGTATCTCTATTAGCAAGCTTAATAGTAACATCAGTATCTTCTATTTCAGTAGGTGCAACATCATTTATGATTTCTTGGTATAAGGTGAAAGGAATTGTACTCACACTAGAACTCAAATCACATAAGCCATGATAACAATGATCTCCTATCTTAACAGAAACAACTGGCATGCCAACAAAAGGTCTATGTTTATCTTTATCATCGGGTTTAGCAATTCTAGCAGCTTCATCACAGAAATAAATAACACGCCCATCAATATTATCGACTAAGAGATCTTTAATCATAGAAATACTAGGTTCAACTTTAATTTGTTCAGGGGGTGTAGATGTTCTAGTATAACTCTAACGGACTACAGTTGAATCTTTAGCATGTTCCTTTATCCTAACTGGAAAAGGTGGTCTCTCAATATAAGCAGTAGGAATAACTAGATCAACATTATAAGTAATAGTTTCTTCTTAAACTTTAATGGATTCTACTATTTTCACTTCAATGGGAGGATAATATTTAAACCACGTATCCTTAGTCACATCAACATGAGTAGCAAAAGATTCACAGAAAGAAGATACTATCTCAGAGTCTAGTCCATATTTTGTGCTAAATTCAGGAAAAGCATCGGTATCCATAAAAGTTTTAACACAATCAAACTCAAGCTTAATACCTGACTCCTTACGTTCGTCGAGCTCATAATATTTAGAGTTCCATTTAATTCTTTTGAAGAGATCCCATTTGAATTCAATAGTTTTCTTCATAAAAGAACCAGTACAAGAAGTATCGGGCATGGATTGGTCATTACAAGAAAGCCAAGCATAAAAGTTCTAAATAATAATTATCTCGAGAACTCATGATTGGGGCATGAACATAACATTGAATTAAGCCTCCCCCAAGCTTGAGCGATACTTTCTCCTTCACGAGGCCAAAAATTATATATATAATTCCGATCACGATGGATGCATAGGATAGAACTTCTGATGAAATTCCAATTTAAGTCGGTTATAATTCCAAGATCCAATATCATCACATAGACTATACCATGTCAATGCCTTTCCCTTCAAAGATAAAGGCAAGACCTTCCTCTTGACCTCATCTCCGGGCAAACCTGCAAGCTTAAATAATCCACAAACTTCATCCACAAAGATTAGATGCATATCAGGATGTCATGTTCCATCTCATGCATAAGGATTAGCTAGCAGTTTCTCAATCATACCCGAAGGAATTTCATAATAAATATTTTCAGTAGGTTCAGTAGGTTGAGGAGAAACTCTTTGTTCTTCTGTTCGGGGTGAAGATACCCTGAACAAACCCCTCAAAGGATTATTTTCCATAGTAACAAGTGACAATAAATTTCAGCACACACTATAAGTTTTTCCTTAGAAAATTCCACTCACCAAAGGTGCTAGGGGATCTATCATAGTCCTTTCAATAAGTAAGAGTGTCGAACCCAACGAGGAGCAGAAGGAAATGACAAGCGGTTTTTAGCAAGGTATTTTCTGCAAGCACTGAAGTTATCGGTAACAGATAGTTTTGTGATAAGACAATTCATAATGGGTAATAAGTAATAAGTGTAACAAAGATGCAGCAAGGTGGACCAATCCTTTTTATAGCAAAGAACAAGCCTGGAAAACTCTTATATAAAGTAAAGTGCTCCCGAGGACACATGGGAATTACTTTCAAGTTAGTTTTCATCATGCTCATATGATTCACGTTTGTTACTTTGATAATCTGATATGTGGGTGGACTGGTGCTTGGGTGTTGTCCTTAATTGGACAAGCCACCCACTTATGATGAACCCCTCGTGCAAGCATCCGCAACTATGAAGAAGAATTAAGATAAATCTAACCACAGCATGAAACATATGAATCCAAATCAGTCCCTTAGGAAGCAACGCATAAACTAGGGTTTAAGCTTCTGTCACTCTAGCAACCCATCACCTACTTATTACTTCCCAATGCCTTCCCCTAGGCCCAAATAATGGTGAAGTGTCATGTAGTCGATGTTCACATAACACCACTAGAGGAAAGACAACATACGTCTCATCAAAATATCGAACGAATACCAAATTCACATGATTACTTATAACAATACTTCTCCCATGTCCTCAGGAACAGAAGTAACTACTCACAAAGCATGTTCATGTTCAAGATCAGAGGGGTATTGAATATCATTAAGGATCTGGACATATGATCTTCCACCAAATAAACCAACTAGCATCAACTACAAGGAGTAATCAACCGTACTAGCAACCCACAGGTACCAATCTGAGGTTCTGAAGCAAAGATTGAATGCAAGAGATGAACTAGGGTTTGAGAGGAAATGGTGCTGGTGAAGATGTTGATAACAATTGACCCTCCCTCAATGAGAGGATCGTTGGTGATGACGATGGCTTCGATTTCCCCCTCTCGGAGGGAAGTTTCCCTGGCAGAATCGCAATACCGGAGCTCTAGATTGCTCCTGCTCAGGTTCCGCCTCGAGACGGCGGCGCTTCATCCCGAGAGCTCTCCCTCTATTTTTTTCTAGGTCAAAACCATCCATATAGCAGAAGATGGGCATCGAGACCTGCCAGGGGGGCCACAAGCCCTGGGGGTAGGGCGCGCCCCCCAGGCTTGTGGCCACCTGGTGGGTCTCTTCTGGTATTTTCTTCACCCAATAGTTTTTATATATTCCAAAATAATTCTCCGTAAATTTTTAGGACTCTTGGAGTTGTGCAGAATAGGTATCTCAGATTTGCTCCTTTCCGGTCCAGAATTCCAGCTGCCGGCATTCTCCCTCTTCGTGTAAACCTTGCAAAATAAGAGAGAAAAGGCATAAGTATTGTACCGCAATGTAAAATAGCAGTTCATAATGCAATAAATGTTGATATAATAACATGATGCAAAATGGATGTATCACACACCTATCAGGATATTAGGTGGCCCACTATTCATAAGTTGCCTTGGCCCCTACTGCTTCACCACTATGGTGTGAGAGAGTGGAGCGCCCCACTTGTCAGGAGGTAACGGTCAAAGGCTTTGACCGGATGGAAGTGCTCCGTTTGGGCTTTTGTGAGCACGTGGTGGAGTATGGAGGGAAAAGATGAGCAACGTTAGTTTTCGGGGGCAAAACCGAGCACAACGAACTAACCAGGGGCACGGAAATAAAAATTCCTATTTTTTGTGTATGTAAAATGGATGCTCTGATTTTTTTAGCTAGCGTGTACTATTTTTTAACATGTGAGAGATTGGATAATAAATGCACCAAACGGGCGAGCCGACAGGCAAGTCAAGCAAGCCGAAGGACGAGGGACAGTAATAAAGGCGCAGAATAGGAGCCTTGCAATCGTCTTTACTATTTTGGTCTTCCAACTTAGTGCCTCTTTGATTCACAGAAATTTCAAAATGCAGCAAAATGAAAAAAAATAGAATTGAAGTGACATGCCCACTTGAATCCTATAGGATTAGCAAACCACGTGAATTTCAACTGGAGAGTATTTGATTTTCTATGAAATGCAGTACAAATGATTATGTATGAAAACAATCCATGAAATTTCTTTGATCAAAGGAGCCCTTATACGTTAACAAGCTAAAAAATCTAAAGGGTTCTAATCCTCCAACAATCCTATGAAATTTCTTTGATCAAAGGAGCCCTTATACGTGAACAACCTAAAAAATATTACGCCCTGGAAAGATGAGTCCCATTTCGTTCGAAGGGCATCTGCAATGCAGTGCCCTACAGGGTCCGCTAACATTGGGACCATCGCGTCCAGAATTTTTGCCATCCAACGTTGTCCCGCAAACTTCTTCGTATCCAAATTCTCATCAACCGAGTGCAAAACTAGGGGAGGTTTCTAGGAGTCTGGACATCCACCACGTAGGACTCCGACAACCCCAACCCACACAAACCTCACCGGAGCCCATGTCTTTCTCACCCCGTCTTTCCCCAGCTCTGTACCCGCTCCCTCCCAGTCCTTCGCCGCTGCTCTACCAACACGGTCGCCCATTCAGACCTTATCGGACTTGTACCGCTCCACCCAAACAACATGCTCTCTTTGTCGATGCTGCTGCTTCCACCCTCGTCCATCCGCCGCCTAGGTACCCTTTGTCCCCCGCAGCTGCCATCCATGGCTGGCAACCCGCTCAACCACTGTTTACCCAAATGTCATAGCCAAATTTTTGACAATTTTCACCTCATTTTGAAGCAAGCACGATGGATTCGGACGACGAGTACTTCTACAACATCTTCATGGAGTCATCCTCATTGGATGAGGAGGACAAATATGAGGATGAAACAACAATGATGCAGGCAATCCTAGCAGATGCATAGCTTGCATAGGAGCATGTCTTGAATTTCAAGGGATCAATCAAGGGACATCAAGTGTTGAATCGGAAGAGGGCACGAGGCATTTGACGTTGGTGGGTGACTACTTCACCTCCGATGCCCTATTCGATGACAATTTTCGCCAATGCTTTTGGATGCATAGAAATGTTTTTGATCGCCTCTACGATGTTGTCCGGGCCTATGATGACTACTTCATCTTGAAGAAGGATATCGTTGCAAGACGATGGCCAGGTATGCTCGGATCCCTTGATAGCATGCATTGGAGACTGGAGATGGAAGAACCGCATGTATGCTCTATAGGGGCAATATCAAGGTCATGTTAAGAAGCCCATCATCATTATGGAAGCGGTTGCATCACATGACCTATGGATTTTATAGACTTTCTTTGGCAATGCCAGGGTCTCACAATGACATCAACATGCTGCAGCAGTCTCCATAGTTTGCTAGGTTGACTGAAAGACAAGCTACTCCGTGCAACTATATTGTTAATGAGCATGACTATAAAATGGACTACTATCTGGTTGTGTTTGGGAATGTAGCATGTAATTTCAAACAAATTCCTATGATCACGCAATATCTATCTAGGAGATGCATATCAACGAGAGGGGAGAGTGTGTCCACATACCCTCGTAGACCGAAAGCGGAATCGTTAGTTAACGCGGTTGATGTAGTCGAACGTCTTCACGATCCAATCGAGCCAAGTACCGAATGTACGGCACCTCCGTGTTTAGCACACGTTAAGCTCGATGACGGCCCTCGAACTCTTGATCCATTAGAGGGTCGAGGGAGAGTTCCATTAGCATGAAGGAGTGGCAATGGTCTTGATGATGTGATCTGCGTAGGGCTTCGCCTAAGCACTACGACGCTATGACCGAGGTGGTAAACTGTGGAGGGGGGCAGCGCACACAGCAAAGAACAATTGATGTGTATTTGGGGTGCCCCCTGCCTACGTATATAAAGGAGGGAGGGAGGAGGCGGCCGGCCTAGAGGGGGGCGCGCCAACGGGGGAGTCCAACTAGGACTCCCAATCCTAGTAGGATTCCCCCTTCCTTTTTGGAGTAGGACAAGGGGAAGGGAAAGAGAGAGGAAGAAGGAAAGGGGGTGCGCCCCCTCCCCTAGTCCAATTCGGTTTGGCTAGGGTGGGAGTGTGCCACCTCCTGGTCGCCGGCCTCCTCTCTCCACTAAGGCTCATGAAGGCCCAATACTCTCCCGGGGTGTTCCGGTAACCTCCCGATACTCTGAAAAATGTCCAAACCTTTCTGGTGTCTGAACATGACCTTCCAATATATCAGTCTTTATGTCTCGACCATTTTGATACTCCTCGTCATGCTCGCGATCTCATCCGGGACTCCAAACAAACTTCGGACATCAAAAACACATAACTTTTAATACAAATTGTCATCGAACCTTAAGCGTGCGGACCCTATGGGTTCGAGAACTATGTAGACATGATCGAGACACATCTCCGATCAATAACCAATAGTAGAACCTGGATGTTCATATTGGCTCTTACATATTCTACGAAGATCTTTATCGGTCAAACCGCACAACAACATACGTTGTTCCCTTTGTCATTGGTATGTTACTTGCCCGAGATTCGATCATCGGTATCATCATACCTAGTTCAATCTCGTTACCGGCAAGTCTCTTTACTCATTCCGTAATGCTTCATCTCGTAACTAACTCATTAGTCACATTGCTTGCAAGGCTTATAGTGATGAGCATTACCGAGAGGGCCTAGAGATACTTCTCCGATACATGGAGTGACACATCCTAATCTTGATCTATGTCAACCCAATAAACACCTTCGGTGACACCTATAGAGCATCTTTATAATAACCCAGTTACGTTGTGACATTTGATAGAACACAAGGTGTTCCTCCGGTATTCGGGAGTTGCATAATCTCATAGTCAGAGGAACATGTATAAGTCATGAAGAGAGCAGTAGCAATAAAACTGTAACGATCATAATGCTAAGCTAATGGATGGGTCTTGTCCATCACATCATTCTCTAATGATGTGATCCCGTTCACCAAATGACAACACATGTCTATGGTTAGGAAACATAACCATCTTTGATTAACGAGCTAGTCAAGTAGAGGCATAATAGGGACACTATGTATTGTCTATGTATTCACACATGTACTAAGTTTCCGGTTAATACAATTCTAGCATGAATAATAAACATTTATAATGATATAAGGAAATATAAATATTAACTTTATTATTGCTCTAGGGCATATTTCCTTCAGTCTCCTACTTGCACTAGAGTCAGTAATCCAGATTACAAAGTAATGATTCTAACACCCATGGAGTCTTGGTGCTGATCATGTTTTGCTCGTGGAAAGAGGCTTAGTCAACGGGTCTGCAACATTCAGATCCATATGTATCTTGCAAATCTCTATGTCTCCCTTTGCGACTTGATGACGGGTGGAATTGAAGCGTCTCTTGATGTGTTTGGTTCTCTTGTGAAATCTGGATTCCTTTGCCAAGGCAATTGCACCAGTATTGTCACAAAATATTTTCATTGGACCCAATGCACTAGGTATAGCACACAGGTTGGATATGAACTCCTTCATCCAGAATCCTTCATTTACTGTTTCGAAGTAGGTATGTACTCCGCTTCACACATAGATCCTGCCACGACGCTCTGCTTGGAACTGCACCAACTGGCAGCTCCACCATTTAATATAAATACGTATCTAGATTGCGATTTAGAGTCATCTGGATCAGAGTCAAAGCTTGCATCGATGTAACCATTTATGAAAAGTGAAAGGATCAAGAAGAGGTGTCTAGAGGGGGGTGATTATACACTAAGTGAGAAAAGTTACAGTTTTTAATTTCTTTAAGTTTAAGTGGAGTTTTGGCACAAGTTTAACAATCACAATACATAACAAGCAAGCATGCAAAGAGTATATGAGCAATGGAAAGTAAAGCATGCAACTTGCAAGAATGTAAAGGGATGGGATTGGAGTGTGCAAACGCAATTGGAGACACGAATGTTTTTGTTGTGGTTCCAATAGGTGGTGCCATCGTACATCCACGTTGATGGAGACTTCAACTCGTGAAGGGTAACGGCTGCGCGAGTCCACGGAGGGCTCCACCCACGAAGGGTCCACGATGAAGCAACCTTGTCTATCCCACCATGGCCATCTCCCACGAAGGACTTGCCTCACTAGGGTAGATCTTCACGAAGTAGGCGATCTCCTTGCCCTTACAAACTCCTTGGTTCAACTCCACAATCTTGTCGGAGGCTCCCATGTGACACCTAGACAATCTAGGAGACACCACTCTCCAAGAAGTAACAAATGGTGTGTTGATAATGAACTCCTTGCTCTTGTGCTTCAAATGATAGTCTCCCCAACACTCAACTCTCTCTCACAGGATTTGGATTTGGTGGAAAGAAGATTTGAGTGGAAAGCAACTTGGGGAAGGCTATAGATCAAGATTCATATGGTAGGAATGGAATATCTTGGTCTCAACACATGAGTAGGTGGTTCTCTCTCAGAAAATGAATGCTGGACGTGTAGGCACGTTCTGATGGCTCTCTCCACAAATGAAGAGTGGGTGGAGGGGTATATATAGCGTCCACACAAAATCTAACCATTACACACAACTTACCAATCTCGGTGGGACCGAATCGTCAAACTCGGTCGGACTGATTTAGCAAATAATGTGACCGTTAGGATTTTTGGACCGACATGCAACTCGGTGGGACCGATATGGTTAGGGTTAGGGCATAACGTAATCTTATTGAGACCGACTATTCAAACTCGGTGAGACTGATTTTGGTACTAAGCTAACCAGAGAGTTGGTCAGGCAAACTCGGTGGGACCGATTCGCTCATCTCGGTTGGACCGAAATGTTACGAAGAGGAACAGAGAGTTTGCATTGTAATCTCGGTAGGACCGATTACACAAACTCGGTGTAACCGGTTTTGGTAATGGATACATACAGAGAGATTACAATCCCATCTCGGTGAAACTGAGATCCCTATCGGTGAGATCGATTTGACTAGGGTTTGTGGCAGTGGCTATGACATCTGAACTCGGTGGTGCCGAATAAAATGAATCGGTAGGGCCGAGTTAGACTTTTGGTTTGGGTCATATGTGAATGAGAAGGTAGTTGAGGGCTTTGGAGCATATCACTAAGCACTTTGAGCAAGAAAGCCATTAAGCAACACCTCATCCCTCCTTGATAGTATTGGCTTTTCCTATAGACTCAATGTGATCTTGGATCACTAAAATAGAAAATGTAGAGTCTTGAGCTTGGAGTTTGAGCCAATCATTTGTCCTTGGCATCTTGAAGGGGTTCCACATCCTATAGTCCATTGTTCTCCAGTGTTGAACTTATCTGAAACATACTAGGTAAAAGTATTAGTCCAGCAAGAGATATGTTGACATAAATTACCAAAATCACCCAGGGAGAACTTGTGCTTTCAATCTCCCCCTTTTTGGTAATTGATGACAACATACATCAAAGCTTTAGATAAAGATATAGAGAATAACAAGTAAAGCTTTGGAAAGACATGTAACATGCATAGGCTCCCCTACATGTATGCAATTATGTAAATATGGAATATGGGAGCATGTGAATGCATAAGCATGACAGAGTAAGCAATGTGTTACATGTATCTTGGCTATATGCATCAGAGCAAAAGATGTGAATATGGAAAATGTACCTTCATGCTCATGAGTCCTTCTTGCAAACAGTATGTACATCAGCAAGAAAACCTCATACACATGAGTGTGAGGCATATACTTACCTTGTGGTCTTGAGTTGGCTTAGGATGGAATGAACCTACGTAAACAAGGTTAGATAACACAGATGCACCTACTAGCCAGAGCAAGCAAAAGAAACCACAAGAGTACCAAGACTGGGATGACATGTAGAGTGAGTACTAAGTGCCACATTGAACATAGACATGTCCCCGAAGGTAAAGATGTGCAATGAATTCAAGGATTTCCTTCCCTTAGATGTCTTGCTCTCCCTGAACCTAGCATGGGATAGTGGGAGAAGATAGGGAACAGAAAATCAGAGCTCAAAGAGAATAAACAGAGCTAATGCAAACAAACAAATATGAACATGTATTTCCCCTCTTGAAGACATGTGACTTCTCTCCTCTTGAATACCAAGCATCTGGGGTCCTTGATGATTACTCTCTCTCCCCTTGAGTATTCTCTCCCCCTATAGATATGATTAAGCTTTGATGTGATCTCTCTCTCCCCCTTTGACATCAATTTCCAAGAAGGGTTCTTCTGGATTTTTGTCACAATGGATTTGGTCCTAGAGTCACACAACAAAGCAGCAAGTTGAATGTGATGCTGGTAGAGGACAAGATTCATTGAGTGGAGCTGGATCAAGAAGAATGCAGAAACAAGTGGCAAAATGTCTTTCCTGCTATGAAGTCAGTGGCTCCGAGTTTTATGCTTCGGTTGCACCGAAAGGATTCGGTTGGACCGAAAACAACATACCGGTGTGACCGAGTTCATCACAGAGAAAACACTTGTCACCTCAGCTCACTAGACAAGTAAGATCTCACAAGGATTTGAAAGGAATTAACTAAAAGATTTGCAATGAATTGGATGCAGGGAATGCAGAACAAAAAGAAACAGAAAAGAAATCTTGATGAAGTTTTTTTTATGCATGAGACAAATGCAAGAGCACAGAAAAGAACACAAGAAAACTTCATCTAGAGTTGGTCGGCAAAAAAGTCACCTATGTTAGAGTATATTGACTTAGGAGTCAAGTGAGATCACTTGATCATGGGTCATACTCATTGTTTAAGCTCAAAATGGGGTTACCATGTTTTGTTTAAGCATCTTGATGTATTCACATCTTGTCGAGTTGCTTTGACTCATGACTTGGAGTAAAGCTTCCCTAAGATGGAATAACATACCTTGGGTGGTGGTGTTGATCATGATCATGTAGTTGAACTTATGTGGGTTGCTCAAGGTTGATGTAGCTCATCAAGAGTTGGGAGCACCACTTTGCAATTTGAGTTCGTCTACCTACATGGGTTAGTTTTGCAAGCAAGAGCACTTGTGTATCCAAAATGACAATCATGAATCTCAATAATGAATTTGTCAAAGGATATGTTTGAATGGTTTCGTGCTTCCTTGTCTTCAACCACCACTGTGTAGAGACTTGGTAATGTAGAGATTGCTCAAGATGTGAGTGAGTTGAAATCTCATAGATTTAGATTCATCCAAGTACCTACACGGGTTAGATAACATGCAAGGTGCAAATATATCCAAGACATAAGATTATCATCATAAGAGAAATATCAAGGATTAGTCGTAGGCTCATGTCTTGCATGTATCAAATGGAGTTCCTACTCCAAGTTTGAAGCATCAATGATGTTCAATTCACCTCTTAACCTGCAAAAAACTTTCTCATCAAGTGGTTTAGTGAAAAATATCCGCTAATTTCTTATCGATGCGAACATGTTTAAGATTAATGTCCCCTTTGGCAACATGATCTCGAATGAAATGATGACGAACTTCAATATGCTTAGTTCGAGAGTGTTGCACGGGATTGTAAGCAATCTTGATAGCACTTTCATCACAAAGCAATGGAACATGTTTCACATATATCCCATAATCTTTAAGAGTTTGGGTCATCCAAAGTAATTGAGCACAACATGAACCAGCGGCAATGTATTCTGCTTCGGCGGTGGATAAGGATACCGAGTTTTGTTTCTTGGAAGCCCAAGACACAAGAGATCTACCAAGAAATTGACAAGTACCCGAAGTGGACTTTCTATCAACCTTGTCACCGGCATAGTCCGAGTCAGAGTAGCCAACAAGATTAAAAGATGCCCTCTTTGGATACCAAATGCCAAAATTTGGTGTATGTATTAAGTATCTCACTATCCTTTTCACGGCCTTAAGATGACATTCTTTAGGAACCGCTTGATATCGTGCACACATGTACACACTTAGCATAATATCGGGACGTGAAGCACATAGATATAACAATGAACCAATCATAGAGCGATAAACCTTTTGATCAACCGGTTCACCATCTTTGGTCAAATCAAGATGTCCACTAGTAGGCATGGGTGTAGTCATACCTTTTCATTCTTGAATATTGAACATCTTGAATAAGTCCTTGGTGTACTTTGTTTGAGAGACAAAAGTACCTTCCTTAGTTTGCTTGATTTGTAAACCGAGAAAGAATTTGAGTTCACTCATCATCGACATCTCAAACTTCTCCGACATTAGCTTTCCAAACTTTTCACTAAAGTGAGGGTTAGTTGAACCAAATATAATATCATCAACATAGATTTGACACACAAATAGTTCTCCATTAACCCTTTTAGTAAAAAGAGTAGAATCAATTTTTCCAATTTCGAAGTCTTTTTCAATAAGGAACTTGGTCAAGCATTTATACCACGCTCTAAGAGCTTGTTTAAGACCGTAAAGAGCTTTGTGAAGATTGTAAACATGATTAGGTTTCTTAGGATTGACAACTCCGGTAGGTTGCTTAACATAAACTTCCTCCTCTATTTCACCATTTAGAAAAGCACTTTTAATGTCCATTTGGTACAAGGTGATATCATGGTGATTAGCATAGGCAAGTAAGATGTGAATGGACTCAAGTCTAGCAACAGGGGCATATGTCTCACCATAGTCCATACCTTCGACTTGAGTTTAGCCTTGGGCGACGAGACGTGCTTTGTTGCGAACTACTTGTCCATCTTCATCTTGCTTGTTGTGAAACACCCATTTGGTACCGATGATGTTGTGGTTGTTGTCGGGCTTCTCAACCAATGTCCAAACTTGATTTCTCTCAAAGTTGTGTAGCTCTTCATGCATGGCGTTTATCCAATCCGGATCTTCCAAAGCTTCTTCAACCTTCACAGGTTCAATGCTAGAGATGAATGAATAATGTTCACAAAAGTTAGCTAAACAAGTTTTAGAGCGAGTGATTCTCCCGGTTTGGATATCATTGTAGATTTTCTCGACAGGATGGTCTTTAGTAACTCTTGCTCGAACTCGTGAAAGATTTTGCTTGGATCTTGGTGGAACATCTTCTTCATCTTGTTCTTCTTCTTGGCCTTCTTCATTGTTGACGTTGTCATTCTCTTGTCGTGGTGGAGAAGGAGGTTGTTGACGTTCATCTTGGTGTACTTCCTCGTTTTCTTCATCTTGGTGTGTCCCACTTGTGGATGCTTCTGTATCAACTCTTGGTTCACCTTGTCGTGAGGTAGAAGCTTCCACTTGGATGGACGAGGTACTCTCCTTCACCTCCGTTGGACGAATCTTGCCAATAGACAAGTCTTGGATTGCTTCCGAAGGGTCTTTGTCTCCTACATCAGCTGGCAATTGCTCTACTTGCGAGCTCTTAGATTCATCAAACTTCACATCTGCTATCTCTTCAACCATTCGGGTGAAATTGTTGTAGACACGGTAAGTGTGACAGTTTGAGCCATAACCAAGTAGGAAACCTTCATGAGACTTAGGAGCAAATTTAGAACGACGATGCTTATCAAGAATGTAGCACTTTGAGCCGAATACTCGAAAGTATCCAACTTGGGGTTTGTTACCGGTGAGGAGCTCGTATGTCATCTTGTCGAGTAGCTTGTGAAGATACAAGCGATTTGTTGTGTGACAAGCTGTCTCAACCGCTTCCATCCAAAAGTGCTTCGGCGTCTTGTACTCATCAATCATCGTTCTCGCCATTTCGATGAGCGTCCGTTTCTTCCTCTCAACAACTCCATTTTGTTGAGGTGTGTACGTAGCCGGGAACTCATGTGAAATCCCTTCTTTGTCAAGAAAGGTGTCCACATTTGCGTTCTTGAACTCCGTTCCGTTGTCGCTGCGAACCTTCTTGATCTTCACTTCAAATTGATTTTGGGCCTTCCTAGCGAAGTTTTTAAAGATCTTTTGGACCTACAATTTATCATCGAGAAAGAACACCCACGTAAATATTGAAAAATCATCAACTATAACTAGACCAAAAGAATTTCCACCGAGATTTTTGTAGGCATTGGGACCGAAAAGATCCATATGAAGTAGCTCGAGTGGCCTCCTTGTGGTCGTGATGTTCTTCACGAGATACCTTCCTGCAACCTGTTTACCTGCTTGACAAGCGCTGCAAAGTCTATCCTTATCAAATATGACATCGTTAACTCCAAGGATATGATTTCCTTTAATAAGCTTATCAAGGTTTCGCATGCCCACATGACCTAATCGTATATGCCACAACTAGCCTTTAGAGGATTTAGCAATAAAGCAAGTTCTAGGTTGAGCCTTTTTAGTGAAATCAACAATGTAAAGATCACCTCTACGTATACCGGTAAAGACCATTTTATGATTATCTCTGTGAAACACTTGGCAATCTACTTCAGTGAATAGGACATTGAAACCGAAATCAGCAAGTCTAGATACTGAAAGTAAATTGTATCCAAGAGATTCAACGAGCATGACATTTTGTATGGAGCTATCATGTGAGATGGCCACCTTACCAAGGTCAACCACCTTACCCTTTGAGTTATCACCGAATGTGACATACTTTCGAGGGCCGTCATTTTTAGCAAGCTCACGAAACATATCTTTATCTCCAGTCATGTGATTGGTACATACACTGCCAAGAACCCATTCCTTTCCTCCTGTCATATGTCCTCGAAGATTTGCCATAAGACCAAAGTGTCTCATTGCATCATCAAGATCAAAGTCACTATCATCATCCTCATCATAGTATCCATGTTCAACATCGTCATGTGGTGGATCAAATCCTAGAGAGGGTGATTTGTTAGAGTGAGTTTGACAATGATCTTCTTTTTGAATTTTAATAGCTCTGGAAATAATATCACTAATAATTCCTTTGGCACGCATAAGGTTTGTAAGCTCAAATAGACAATCACCAAACATAGGACCATTGGAATTCATCTTACTCAAGGCAATAGACTTATGGAGAATTTCATTTAGATTTTTCAAGGAATAATTTGGAAAACATTCCTCAAGAAATTTCCATATAGTGTAGGCACACTCAAGAGTAGGCAAACATCCAATAAAGTTTCTAGGCAAGCCTCTAGTGATAAGATTAACAGTTCTAAGATTGTGAATCATGTCAATTAACTCATCAAGGGTAGGATGCATGGGATCAACATGAGGTGCACAAGGGCTAGCAATGTACTTGTTCAAATGATATTCATTGAAAATCACAAGCATTTCATTTTTCCACTCATGAAAGTACTCCCCATAAAGTATAGGCACTCTATGTCTAAGACTCCCCAAAGTAGACTCATCCATCTTCCTCCAATGGTGTTTAAACCAAAGCAATGGAGACCAAAGCTTTGATACCAATTGAAAGGATCGAGAAGAGGTGTCTAGAGGGGGGTGATTATACACTAAGTGAGAAAAGTTGCAGTTTTAATTTCTTTTAAGTTTAAGTGGAGTTTTGGCACAAGTTTAACAATCACAATACATAACAAGCAAGCATGCAAAGAGTATATGAGCAGCGGAAAGTAAAGCATGCAACTTGCAAGAATGTAAAGGGATGGGATTGGAGTGTGCAAACGCAATTGGAGACACGAATGTTTTTGTCATGGTTCCGATAGGTGGTGCTATCGTACATCCACGTTGATGGAGACTTCAACCCACGAATGATAATGGCTGCGCGAGTCCACAAAGGGCTCCACCCACGAAGGGTCCACGAAGAAGCAACCTTGTCTATCCCACCATGGCCATCGCCCACGAAGGACTTGCCTCACTAGGGTAGATCTTCACGAAGTAGGCGATCTCCTTGCCCTTACAAACTCCTTGGTTCAACTCCACAATCTTGTCGGAGGCCCCCAAGTGACACCTAGCCAATCTAGGAGACACCACTCTCCAAGAAGTAACAAATGGTGTGTTGATGATGAGCTGCTTGCTCTTGTGCTTCAAATGATAGTCTCCCCAACACTCAACTATCTCTCACAGGATTTGGATTTGGTGGAAAGAAGATTTGAGTGGAAAGCAACTTGGGGAAGGCTAGAGATCAAGATTCATATGGTAGGAATGGAATATCTTGGTCTCAACACATGAGTAGGTGGTTTTCTCTCAAAAAATGAATGTTGCAAGTGTAGGCACGTTCTGATGGCTCTCTCCACGAATGAAGAGTGGGTGGAGGGGTATATATAGCCTCCACACAAATCTAACCGTTACACACAACTTACCAATCTCGGTAGGATCGAATCGTCAAACTCGGTCGGACCGATTTAGCAAATAATGTGACTGTTAGGATTTTCGGTGGGACCAACATGCAACTCGGTGGGACTGATATGGTTAGGGTTAGGGCATAACGTAATCTCGGTGAGATCGATTACTCAAACTCGGTGAGATCGATTTTGGTAATAAGCTAACCAGAGAGTTGGTCAGGCAAACTCGGTGGGACCGATTCGCTCATCTCGGTTGGACCGAAATGTTACGAAGAGGAACAGAGAGTTTGCATTGTAATCTCGGTAGGACCGCTTACGAAAACTCGGTGTAACCGAGTTTAGTAATGGATACATACAAAGAGATTACAATCCCATCTCGGTGATACCGAGATCCCTATCGGTGAGACCGATTTGACTAGGGTTTGTGGCAGTGGCTACGACATCTGAACTCGGTGGCGCCAGATAGAAAGAATCGGTGGGGCCGAGTTAGACTTTTGGTTTGGATCATATGTGAATATGAGAAGGTAGTTGAGGGCTTTGGAGCATATCACTAAGCACTTTGAGCAAGAAAGCCATTAAGCAACACCTCATCCCTCCTTGATGGTATTGGCTTTTCCTATAGACTCAATGTGATCTTGGATCACTAAATAGAAAATGTAGAGTCTTGAGCTTGGAGCTTGAGCCAATCCTTTGTCCTTAGCATCTTGAAGGGGTTCCACATCCTCTAGTCCATGCCACTCCATTGTTGAACTTATCTGAAACATACTAGGTAAAAGTATTAGTCCAACAAGAGATATGTTGACATAAATTACCAAAATCACCCAGGGAGCACTTGTGCTTTCAACAAGCTCTTTGTCACCTCCATAAATGAGAAACATATCATTAGTCCTTTTCAGGTATTTCAGAATGTCATGACCGATGTCCGGTGATTCATTCCTGGATTACTTTGGTACCTCCCTGCTATACTTATAGCAAGGCACACATCAGGTCTGGTACACAGCATTGCATACATGATAGAACCTATGGCTGAAACAAAGGGAATGGCTTTCATTTTCTCTGTATCTTCTGAAGTGGTCGGGCATTGAGTCTGACTCAACTTCACACCTTGTAACACAGGCAAGAACCCTTTCTTTGACTGATCCATTTTGAACTTCTTCAAAACTTTATCAAGGTATGTGCTTTGTGAAAGTCCAATTAAGCGTATCCATCTTTCTCTATAGATCTTGATGCCCAATATGTAAGCAGCTTCACCGAGGTCTTTCATTGAAAAATTCTTATTCAAGTATCCTTTTATGCTATCCAGAAATTCTGTACTATTTCCAATCAACAATATGTCATCCACATATAATATTTGAAATGCTACAGAGCTCCCGTTCACTTTCTTGTAAATATAGGCTTCTCCAAAAGTCTGTATAAAACCATATGCTTTGATCACATTGTCAAAGCGTATATTCCAACTCTGAGAGCCTTGCACCATTCAATAAATGGATCGCTAGAGCTTGCACACTTTGTTAGCACCCTTTGGATCGACAAAACCTTCTGGTTGCATCATATAGAACTCTTCTTTAAGAAATCCATTAAGAAATGCAGTTTTGACATCCATTTGCCAAATTTCATAATCATAAAATGCGGAAATTGCTAACATGATTCAGACAGATTAAGCATTTTTACGGGTGAGAAGGTCTCATCATAGTCAACTCCTTGAACTTGTCGAAAACCTTTCGCAACAAGTCGAGCTTTGTAGACAGTAACATTACCGTCAGCATACGTCTTCTTCTTGAAGATCCATTTATTTTCTATGACTTGCCGATCATCGGGAAAGTCCACACTTTGTTCTCATACATGGATCCCATCTCAGATTTCATGGCCTCAAGCCATTTCGCCGAATCTGGGCTCATCATCGCTTCCTCATAGTTCGTAGGTTCATCATGGTCTAGTAACATGACTTCCATAATAGGATTACCGTACCACTCTGGTGCGGACCGTACTCTGGATGACCTACGAGGTTCGGTAGTAACTTGATCTGATGTTTCATGATCATCATCATTAGCTTCCTCACTAATTGGTGTAGGAATCACAAGAACTGATTTCTGTGATGAACTACTTACCAATTCGGGAGAAGGTACAATTACCTCATCAAGTTCCACTTTCCTCCCATTCACTTATTTCGAGAGAAACTCCTTCTCTAGAAAGGATCCATTCTTAGCAACGAATATCTTGCCTTCGGATCTGTGATAGAAGGTGTACCCAATAGTTTCCTTTGGGTATCCTATGAAGACGCACTTCTCCGATTTGGGTTCGAGCTTATAAGGTTGAAGCTTTTTCACATAAGCATCGCAGCCCCAAACTTTAAGAAACGACACCTTGGGTTTCTTGCCAAACCACAATTCATATGGTGTCGTATAAACGGATTTCAATGGTGCCCTATTTAAAGTGAATGCAGTAGTCTCTAAAGCATAACCCCAAAACGATAGCGGTAAATCAGTAAGAGACATCATGGATTGCACCATATCCAATAAAGTACGGTTACGACATTCGGACACACCATTACGATGTCGTGTTCCACGTGGCGTGAGTTGCAAAACTATTCCATGTTGTTTCAAATGAAGACCAAACTCGTAACTCAAATATTCACCTCCACGATCAGATCATAAAAACTTTATTTTCTTGTTTCTATGATTTTCCACTTCACTCTGAAATTCTTTGAACTTTTCAAATAGTTTGGACTTATGTTTCATTAAGTAGATATACCCATATCTGCTTAAATCATCTGTGAAGGTCAGAAAATAATGATACCCGCCACGAGCCTCAACACTCATTGGATCGCGTACATCGGTATGTATTATTTCCAATAAGTCAGTAGCTCATTCCATTGTTCCGGAGAATGGAGTTTTAGTCATCTTTCCCATGAGGCATGGTTTGCAAGCACCAAGTAATTCATAATCAAGTGATTCCAAAAGCCATCATCATGGAGTTTCTTCATGCGCTTTACACCAATATGACCTAAACGGCAGTGCCACAAATAAGTTGCACTATCATTATCAACTTTGCATCTTTTGGTTTCAATATTATGAACATGTGTATCACCACGATCGAGATTCAAAAAAAATAGACCACTCAACAAGGGTGCATGACCATAAAAGATATTACTCATATAAATAGAACAACCATTATTCTCCGATATAAATGAATAACCGTCTCACATCAAACAAGATCCAGATATAATGTTCATGCTCAATGCTGGCACCAAATAACAATTATAGAGGTAGCATGCCGACGGCGATCACATCGACCTTGGAACCATTTCCGACGCGCATCGTCACCTCGTCCTTAGCCAATCTTCATTTAATCCATAGCCCCTGTTTCGAGTTGTAAATATGAGCAATAGAACTAGTATCAAATACCCAGGCGCTACTACGAGCATTAGTAATGTACACATCAATAACATGTATATCAATATACCTTTCACTTTGCCATCCTTCTTATCCGCCAAATACTTGGGGCAGTTCCGCTTCCAGTGACCCTGTCCCTTTGCAGTAGAAGCACTCAGTTTCACGCTTAGGTCCATACTTGGGCTTCTTCCCGAGAGTAGCAACTTGCTTGCTATCCTTCTTGAAGTTCCCTTTCTTCCCTTTGCCCTTTTTCTTGAAACTAGTGGTTTTGTTAACCATCAACACTTGATGCTCCTTCTTGATTTCTACCTCCGCAGACTTTAGCATTGTCAAGAGCTCGGGAATCGTTTTCGTGATCCCTTGCATATTATAGTTCATCACGAAGCCTTTATAGCTTGGTGGCAGTGATTGAAGAACTCTGTCAATGACACTATCATCAGGAAGATTAACTCCCAACTGAGTCAAGTGGTTATGGTACCCAGACATTCTGAGTATGTGTTCACTGACAGAACTATTCTCCTCCATTTTGCAGCTATAGAACTTGTTGGAGACTTCATATCTCTCAACTCGGGCATTTGCTTGAAATATTAACTTCAATTCTTGGAACATCTCATATGCTCCATGACATTCAAAACGTCTTTGAAGTCCTGATTCTAAGCCATAAAGCATGGCACACTGAACTATCGAGTAGTCATCAGCTTTGATCTGCCAGACGTTCATATCATCCGCAGTTGCTCCTGCAGTGGGCCTTCCACCTAGCGGTGCTTCTAGGACGTAATTCTTTTGTGCATCAATTAGGATAATCCTGAAGTTACGGACCTAGTCCGTGTAATTGCTACCATCACCTTTCAACTTAGCTTTCTCTAGGAACGCATTAAAATTCAAGGGAACGGTAGCACGGGCCATTGATCTACAACAACATAGACATACAAAAATTATCAGGACTAAGTTCATCATAAATTAAAGTTCAATTAATCATATTACTAAAGAACTCCCACTTAGATAGACATCCCTCTAGTCATCTAAATGATCACGTGATCCAAATCAACTAAACCATGTCCGATCATCACATGAGATGGAGTAGTTTTCAATGGTGAACATCTCTATGTTGATCATATCTACTATATGATTCACGTTCGACCTTTCGGTCTCAGTGTTCTAAGGCCATATCTGCAAATGTTAGGCTCGTCAAGTTTAACCCGAGTATTCCGCACGCGCAAAACTGGCTTGCACCCGTTGTATGTGAACGTAGAGCTTATCACACCCGATCATCATGTGGCGTCTCGGCTTGACGAACTGTAGCGACGGTGCATACTCAGGGAGAACACTTATACCTTGAAATTTAGTGGGGCGTCATCTTATGATGCTATCGTTGTACTAAGAAAAATAAGATGCATAAAAGATAAACATCACACGCAATCAAAATATGTGACATGATATGGCCATCATCATCTTGTGCCTTTGATATCCATCATTGAAGCACCGTCATGATCTCCATCATCACCAGCTTGACACCTTGATCTCCATCGTAGCATCGTTGTCGTCTCGCCAACTATTGCTACTACGACTATTGCTACCGCTTAGTGATAAAGTAAAGCAATTACATGGCGATTGCATTTCATAAAATAAAGCGACAACCATATGGCTCCTGCCAGTTGCCGATAACTCTGTTACAAAACATGATCATCTCATACCACAATTTATAGCACATCATGTCTTGACCATATCACATCACAACAAGCCCTGCAAAAACAAGTTAGACGTCCTCTACTTTGTTGTTGCAAGTTTTAAGTGGCTGCTATGGGCTTCTAGCAACAACCATTCTTACCTACGCATCAAAACCACAACGATTTTTTGTCAAGTGTGTTGTTTTAACCTTCAACAAGGACCGGCCGTAGTCAAACTCGATTCAACTAAAGTTGGAGAAACAGACACCCGCTAGCCACCTATGTGCAAAGCACGTCGGTAGAACCAGTCTCATGAACGTGGTCATGTAATGTCGGTCCGAGCCACTTCATCCAACAATACCGCCGAATCAAAGTAAGATGTTGGTGGTAAGCAGTATGACTATTATCACCCACAACACTTTGTGTTCTACTCGTGCATATCATCCATGCATAGATCTAGCTCTGATGCCACTGTTGGGGAATGTAGCATGCAATTTCAAAAAAATCCTACGATCACACAAGATCTATCTAGGAGATGCATAACAACGAGAGGGGAGAGTGTGTCCACGTACCCTTGAAGACCGAAAGCAGAAGCGTTAGTTAACACGGTTGATGTAGTCGAACGTCTTCACAATCCAACCGATCCAAGTACCGAACGTACGGCACCTCCGTGTTCAGCACATGTTCAGCTCGATGACGTCCCTCGAACTCTTGATCCGGTAGAGGGTCGAGGGAGAGTTCCATCAGCATGATGGTGTGGCGACGGTGTTGATGATGTGATCCGCACAGGGCTTCGCCTAAGCACTACGACGTTATGACCGAGGTGGTAAACTGTGGAGGGGGCACCGCACACGGCAAAGAACAATTGATGTGTCTTTGGGGTGCCCCATGCCCACATATATAAATGAGGGAGGGAGGAGGCGGCCGTCCTAGAGGGGGGGGGCAAGGGGGGAGTCGTACTAGGACTCCCAGTCCTAGTAGGATTCCCCCTTCCTTTCGGAGTTGGAGAAGGGGGAAGGGAAAGAAAGAGGGAGAAGGGAGGGGTCGCGCCCTCTCCCTTAGTCCAATTCGGTTTGGCTAGGGGGCGCGCGGCACCTCCTGGCCGCCGGCCTCCTCTCTCCACTAAGGCCCATGAAGGCCCGGTACTCTCCCGGGGGGTTCCGGTAACCTCCCGGTACTCCGAAAAATGTCCGAACCTTTCCGAAACCTTTCCAGTGTTGATACGTCACCGTCGTATCTATAATTTTTTATTGTTCCATGCCAATATTATACAACTTTCATATACTTTTGGCAACTTTTTATACTATTTTTGGGACTAACATATTGATCCAGTGCCCAGTGCCAGTTCCTTTTTGTTGCATATTTTTTGTTTCACAGAAAATCCATATCAAACGGAGTCCAAACAGGATAAAAACGGACGGAGATTATTTTTGGAATATTATGAATTTTGGGAAGCGGAATCAACGCGAGACGATGCTCGAGGGGCCCACGAGGTAGGAGGGCGCGCCCCAGGGGGGTGGGCGCGCCCCTGACCCTTGTGGACACCCCGTAAGGCGGTGGCAAGAAAGCTAATATCCGGAAAAAAATCATGTTCAAAGTTTCAATCCAATCGGAGTTATGGATCTCCGGGAATATAAGAAACGGTGAAAGGGCAAAATCTGGGCCATCTAGCCAAACCGATAACTTGAGCATGGTGCTTTACGCTTCATATTATTATCTAATGATGTGTTGCCGTCCTATAATTGGTCAATTGCTATGATTGGTTTAATTTGCTTGTGGTTATGTTGTTGTCCTTTGGTGCCCATCATATGAGCGCGCGCGTGGATCACACCATAGGGTTAGTTGTATGTTGATAGGACTATGCATTGGAGGGCAAGAGTGACAGAAGCTTCAACCTAGCATAGAAATTGATGCATACGGGATTGAAGGGGGACCAATATATATTAATGCTATGGTTGGGTTTTACCTTAATGAATGTTACTAGTTGCGGATGCTTGCTAATAGTTCCAATCATAAGTGCATAGAACTCCAACTCAGGGATGACATGCTAGCAGTATCCTCTCCCACGTAAAACTTGCTATCAGTCTAGTAAAGTAGTCAATTGCTTAGGGACAACTCCGCAACTCCTACCACCACTTTTCCACACTCGCTATACTAACTTTATTGCTTCTTTATCTAAACAGCCCCTAGTTGATATTTGCGTGCTGTTTATATTCTTGCAAACATATCCAACAACACCTACAAAGTACTTCTGGTTTCATACTTGTTCTAGGTAAAGCGAACGTCAAGCGTGCGTAGAGTTGTATCGGTGGTCGATAGAACTTGAGGGAATATTTTTTCTACCTTTAGCTCCTCATTGGGTTTGACACTCTTACTTATCGAAAGAGGCTACAATTGATCCCCTATACTTGTGGGTTATCAGGTGTCCGAACATAACCTTCCAATATATCAATCTTTATGTCTTGACCATTTCGAGACTCCTCGTCATATTCGTGATCTCATCCGGGACTCCGAACAAACTCCGGTCATCAAAAATACATAACTCTTAATACAAATCGTCATCGGATGTTAAGCGTGCGGACCCTACGGGTTCGAGGACTATGTAGACATGATCGAGACACATCTCCGATCAATAACCAATAGTGGAACCTTGATGCTCATATTAGCTCCTACATATTCTACGAAGATCTTTATCGTTCAAACCGCACAACAACATACATTGTTCCCTTTATCGTCGATATGTTACTTGCCCGAGATTCGATCATCGGTATCATCATACCTAGTTCAGTCTTGTTACCGGCAAGTCTCTTTACTCGTTCTGTAATGCTTCATCCCGTAACTAAATCATTAGTCACATTGCTTGTAAGGCTTATAGTGATGTGCATTACCGAGAGGGCCTAGAGATACCTCTCCTATACACGGAGTGACAAATCCTAATATTGATCTATGCCAACCCAACAAACACCTTCGGTGACACCTGTAGAGCATCTTTATAATCACCCAGTTACGTTGTGATGTTTGATAGCACACAAGGTGTTCCTCCGGTATTCGGGAGTTGCATAATCTCATAGTCAGAGAAACATGTATAAGTCATGAAGAGAGCAGTAGCAATAAAACTGTAACGATCATAATGCTAAGCTAATGGATGGGTCTTGTCCATCACATCATTCTCTAATGATGTGATCCCGTTCATCAAATGACAACACATTTCTATGGTTAGGAAACATAACCATCTTTGATTAACGAGCTAGTCAAGTAGAGGCATACTAGGGACACTATGTATTGTCTATGTATTCACACATGTACTAAGTTTCCGGTTAATACAATTCTAGCATGAATAATAAACATTTATCATGATATAAGAAAATATAAATAACAACTTTATTATTGCCTCTAGGGCATATTTCCTTCAGGTTGATGGTATGTATCTTCGTCAAGACCATCTCTGAGACTGTTGGTCAGAAAATAGCTCAGTTTTGCCAAAGACAAGAAGGAGCTAGAAATGGTGTGGAGAGAGCATTTGGAGTGCTCCAAGTCCGTTTTACTGTTGTTTGAGGACCTGCAAAATATGGGATCTAGAGACCTTGTAGGTGATGATGACAGTCTGTGTCATCATGCATAATATGATTGTGTAGGATGAGGGTGAAGGAGTTGTTGGAGGTTTGGAATTTGATAACATACGTGGTCCTATGTAACTTCCAACTCAGAATCCGGCCACATTTGAGGAGTTTGTCCAAATGCATCAGCAGATTCAACATCGAGCAACTCATGAGGGACTTAATAATGATCCTATTGAGTATATGTAGGTGGTTAAAGGGACAACCAGCTCATAAGTTGAATTCAAGTTTAACTATTTTATTTGAAAACTTAATGTTTGAATTGAACTCGTGTTGTATTTGAATATTTTTTGTACTCGAAGAATTATGGCCATCTAGGATTATTTTGGAATATTGTGGACTTACAAAAAGAAAGAAACCAGAGCCAGACAGAACTGTACACTGACGGCTACGGCTACGGTTCTGTCAAACGTACATTTCTGTCTGGCCACCATGTTGTAGACTTGCAATAAGATAACATGGTCGGTTCCTCTATCCGTGTCCACAACAGATAGGGAGTCCGATTTAGAAGGATGGTGTTGGAGTATGGAGATGCCTTAATAGTCTTTATTTTCAAAAGTGTTGTTGTGAGCTCAAGCACACATGTGGCTTTTGTTATAGTAAAATCTGAAAAGTACTTTAAAAATCAAAAACTGAAAAAAAATCGGCAAAAAGCAGTGATGTGTGCTTCATATCTGCAAATTTTCATGACGGGATGAGATTCGTGAAGGTCCCGGCAAAAAATATCGATACTTCAAAAAAAGTCTATTTGGAGCATCGTTTCCTTTTTCGCCTAGACTTCCATACAGATGTCATTTTAACGGGAAAATTTGCTCCCATGTCAAACACATCAATATTTTTTGCTAATTTTTTTTCATATTTTTAAATTCTTTTCTGATTTCACTATTGCAAAGGGTGTATGTGAGTTCGAGCTTACAAGCTCCATGTCCTTTATTTTCCCCCTTTTCCGTGGAAATCGCTTTCATCACAAAATCCTGGACTATGAAATGAAACCTGGCGTATCAAATTTTGTATGCCCAGTCGTTGGATAGCATCAAAACGCCTAAGATTAGCGGTAGCAGTGACGTATAATGGTCTCAGAAACTTTTCGTTGCTCAGACCGTTCAAAGCTCCCTGCGCTGTGCAACTACAACGGAGGTCAACTGAACTTTCTCATGCTATATATGCATCGAAGCACAGTGATCTAGACAGCATCGGTCAGAGAGAATTGTTCAGCGTTCAGAATTCACACCTTTCGTCAGACAACTAAATAGGATGGTCTTGTCAGCGCCGCCATTTCTCACATTTTCTCACGAGCAGCCTCTCATCGCCTGTGAGGCTGTGATTGCCGTCTTCTCTTTCCCGTTTGCCGGCCAGAACAGCGACAGTCTTTACCAGGTCAGAGAGTAGAAGCGTTCAACGTGTTGGTACGCGTACGCTGACGCTGCTGGAATAAAACGTACATCCTGAAATGGACTCGCCGACTGTCGACTGACCGACCGCTTCAATCCGGGCGACTGGCTGAAACAATCTCCATTTGGCACCAAGCAGATCCAAATCGCTGGGAGTTGGGTGCTTGGGGGAAACTTAATGATTTTTAACGAGGCTGTGATGAAACTAGTTGGGTCGGTAAACGATGAACAAATTATTGTATATTGTACTTGAATTCATCCAGGAATTCGCAGGAAAACAATGAAGTAAACAGATTCTATGAACATGTTGAGAAATGCTGGTATAGTTTTGCACAATTTGCAGCGGGAAACTGAAAAACAGCTACGGAAATGAAATGAACCACGGCGGCGGAGGCTACGGCTACGCGGAATGGTCGGCGGACACGCTGTGGAACTCGGCCGAGTCCGTCTTCCGCTGCGCGCTGCCGACGATGTCCTCTATCCTCGCGGCGACCTCAGCCATCGCGGGCCGCCGGTCGGGCCGCCGCTCGGTGCACTCCGTGCCCAGCTGCAGCAGCCGCACCATCTCCTCCTCCACGAGCGCCTCGTTGGCGATGCTGGCGTCGAACACCTCGCCCGTCCACTCCTCCTGCACCACCGTGCCCACCCACTGCGGCAGGTCCGCGGCGCCGTCGCTCCCCGGCACCGAGTTCGCGGGGGCCTTCCCGGTGAGCAGCTCCAGGAGCAGCACGCCGAAGCTGTACACGTCGGCCTCCTGCGATGCCCTGCGCGGGTCCGTCACCTCCGGGGCGCGGTACCCCGTCACGCGCTTCAGCGGCACGCTGGCGCCGACGAGCTGGACGAGGCCGTAGTCGGCCACGTAGGCGCCGTCGCGCGCGTCATTGACGAGGATGTTGGACGACTTGATGTTGCCGTGGGACGAGCCGGCGCCGGCGCCGTGGATGAAGGCGATGCCGCGCGCCGACGCCAGCGCAATGCGCGCCCGCGCCGTGAAGTCGAGGCGCTCGCTGCCCGCGCCGTGGAGAAGGGAGGAGAGGCCTTTGGCGCTAACGAAGTCGTAGACGATGAGCTTCTCCTCCTTGCTGTAGAAGTATGAGCGGAGCGGCACCAGGTTGTCGTGGCGGAGTGCACCGAGCGCGGCCACCGTGCCGCGGAACTCCTTCTCCGGGATGGGCACCTCTCTCAGCCTCTTGACGGTCACCACGGCGACGCCGCCCTCGAGCGTGGCGCGGTACGTCGTGCCCAGCCAGCCCTTCCCGAGCACCTCGGCCGACGCGTGCAGCAGCGATTCCAGTTCGTAGGCCACCTCCGGCTCACCTCCCACGAACACCAGCTTCTTGGCGTCGCTGGCCGTCGGCTTCGAGGAGCGCGACGGCTTCACGCCGCTCTTCTCCGCCCTCGCCACGGATACCGTCTCCGGTGACGCGTCCTCGTCGCCGTAGGCCGCCGTCTCGGTGGAAGTGTCGGCCTTATTTGTCTTGCGACGACGGCAACAGAGCAGGAAGAAGATCACGGCGAGCACCACCAAGAGCGCCGCGACGGCGCCCGCAGCAATACCGGCGATCGCGGCAGTGGAGAGCTTGCTGCTGTTGCTGTCCTCAGGAGAGGCCGGAGGAGGCAATGGCAATGGAGACGGCGGTGGTGGCGGCGGCGGCGAAGTGTTCGCGCACGGGCTTAGAGGGGCGCCGCATAGCGCTGTCCCACTAAAGGCGTTGGCCGGTCTTCCGGCGAGCGACGCTGGCACAGGGCCGTTGAGCTGGTTGTCGGACACGTTGAACAGCTGAAGATTAGGGAGATCAAGGTCGGCAGGGAGGTTGCCATTAAGGACGTTGTTCTCCAAGTACAGAGTGGCCAGCCGGCGGAGCTTGTTGAACTCCAGCGACACACCGCCAGAGAAACGATTATTCGAGAGGACGAGCCGCTGCAGCAAGCCGAGCGAGAAGAATCCCTCCGGTATCTCTCCGGCGAGCTTGTTGTCCTGGAGGTAGAGGTACCGGAGCTCCCCGCAGTTGCCGATGTCCGTGGGGATCCCGCCAGAGAGCGCGTTGGAGCGGAGCGACAGCGCCCTGAGAGCGGTGAGGTTGCCCACGGTCCCCAGCGGCAGCTGACCGATCAGGCCGGCGCCGGGGAGCTGCAGCGCGACGACGCGGGCGCCACCGGTGCTGTTGTCGCAGCCGACGCCGCGCCACCCGCACGGCGAGACCCCGGCCGACACGTCCCACGGGAGCCCCGGGCCGACCGCGGCCCGGAACGCGAGCAGCGCCGCGCGGTCCGCGGCGAGGTCCGGCGCGGCGCACCGGAGCGCGGAGCACCACAGCGCGACGACGAGAAGCAGGAGGCTGCGGCCGCGCCCACGCAGCGGCATTACCGGTCGACGAGAGCTGACGCGCGGCGCAGAGCCCGTTTCGATGGAGTTGGTCTCGTCTCGTCACCCGATGATCGTTCAACAGACGTAAGGACGATATGAAAATGCAGAGAGCTGCGCCTACGTACGTACTCCTCTTTACTTAAGTACTCGGCCACGAACTACTCCTACTAATCTTAATCTACTGCTAGGCCTCTGTGGAATGGGTGTGCGGCTATATTATAGGAAGAAGTCAAACCAATCTACGCGCCAAGATGGTCGATGCGGCTAGCACTCCACACATCGACCGGGAGCCATGGAATAGTCGTCCGTGTCTTAGTGAGAGTGATGTGTCGAATGGAAGCTAGCGGTTCGCACTTTGCAGGAAAGGGGGCGATACGCTGCACGAATCGATTCGATTGATGTGTGCTACAGCTCGACCGGGATAGCTGTTGGCCGGAGCAAGCACGGCCATGGCCTTCCATTTGGAGCGTTTCCTTCGGCCGCGTCCCTTGTGTCTATCAGCTTAACCCGTCTCCTCGATCGTTCGCTGATTGCGTGCGGTACCGTACGCTAACGTGTGCGGGCGTGGGAGCCGGTGGACCGCATCACATGGAGGCATCGAGCGTGGCTGGATAGTGGTGGTAGACTAGCGAGGCGGGTGCGCCGGGCCGGGGGCTTAAATTACCATTTGCGTCGGGATCGGCGTCCCGGCGAGGGCGCGGAAACAATGGACGTGCGCGAGCGTGCGGGCCCGAGAGGCCAAGGAAATACTAGAAACAATTTAGCTATTTCGAGGGTAAATACTACAAATACTGTACTATCTATTTTAATTTTTTTGAAAAGGGACGCTTTATTACTTAAAAGGTTTAAGTATTACACCCGGCCTCTGCATAACTAAGATGCACACAGCCAAATAAAATCCTCTCGTATAGACAAAGAATAAAAAAGCGGAATACAAAGAAACATGTAGAGTCCATATAACGCCTAAAATAGAGGTGGACCAATTCTAAGATCATGCTGCCACCCAGTTTGGATAAAAGTATCCCTCGCCGTATCCTTCAATCATGTACAAAGAAGCTATCTGGATGACTGACCATATAGACCGAGCCAATTTGCATTGGAAGAATATAAATATTTTATTGTCTCATCATGATGACAGAAAACACATTACAAACTTCCATGCCAATTCCTCTTGATAAGGTTATCTTTAGTAAGAATGACTCCGCGACGAGGATGCCATGCAAATATTTTATTCTTAAGAGGTATCTTCATCTTCCAGATCTTCTTGTTATTATCAACTGATACATTAGACTGGATTAATGCTCTATACATAGACTCCACTGAGAATTGTCCATTTCCATGTAGGTTTCATCGAAATACATCAGACCCATGTGAAAATTACACCGTGGACAACCGTTGGAGCAGGATGTACCACGATTAGAGTCTGGGTACAATTAAATCTCTTATGAACGTCACATTTGGCGGAAATGATTCCATTATAGTGGCAATAGTATTGCCCTTGTGACCCACAATATTGTAAAGAGCCGGATATTGTTCCTGTAGTGTGGCATTTCCTAGCCACTTGTCCTCCCAGAATCTAATTTCCGAGCCGTCCTTAATCGAGAAGGATCCATAGGAGAAGAAATATTTCTTCGTAGCCATTAAACCAGCCCAAAAGTGAGAATCCCCAGGCTTTCAATATACTTGGGTTTGCCATACACCATCTTTCGCCAGCAATTTAAACAACCATTTGCCGATGAGGGCCCTATTCTTAACCTCAAGGTCATGAATTCTCAACCCGCCTTGGTCTTTGGGACGGCAAACCACGCTCTATTTAGCCAGCCGATATTTCTTTGGCTTGCTGTCTCCTTGCCAAAAGAATCTTGATCGGAAATAATTCTATCTATGTAAAACTCCTTTTGGCAACTAGAAGAAGGAAATCACATATAGTACCATATTACTTAGTACTAAGTTTATGAGGACCAATCTTCCACCCAGAGACAACAGTTTATCTTTCCAACTGCTAAGTCTTTTTTGCAGCCTCTCCTCGACGTGTTTCTATTCAACATTTGTGAGTCTTCGATAATGTATCGGTATCCCCAAATATGTGATCGGAAACTGGCCCAACCACATCCGAACAGTTCAGCGTACAGGTGGGCCTCGTCTTGAGCCTCGCCAAAACAAAACAATTCACTTTTATGAAAGTTGATCTTTAGACCTGAGAGTTGCTCGAATGCTGATAAAATTAATTTCAGATTTCTCGCTTTCTCGAGGTCATGATCCATGAAGAGAATCTATCGTCGGCATATTGAAGTATAGAGAGACCGCCATCAACCAGATGACTTACTACCCCATAAATTTGGCCATCAACCTTAGCACACTCAATCATGACCGCTAGCATATCCGCCACTATATTGAACTAGTATAAGTAGCGCATGCTTTGCATGTTTAGAATCAATTTTATCCCAATGTTAAATTTCATGATATGTCAAAACTTCATTATTGATTATCACAATGTTGCAAACTTATCTAGTTTTTTTTTCAATATGGCAAGCAATAAAAGATTTCAATAAGTCGTCCATTGAGATATATATATGAATTATTACGTTGTGAGATGAACAATTATCTGACTATAAATTTTATTTAAAAATATTGAATTTAAAATTTTAAAAATGATACATACATGGGTCCGCATAAAAAATTCTAGAGAGATCAATTTCCATATTTGTTTTATTCTTGTACATTATCTCTGAACTGTGATATGACAAAATATAAACTATTACATGAATTGACTTCCTGTATGAAATTTTCTTATATACAGCAAAAGTGTTTTTTGTGAGGTACAACAGAAGTTTTTGTTTTGTTCTTATTTCCACCCCCTCAATATTGTCAAAAAAAATGTTTATAGTTGTGTTCCATGGTTGAGACTCTCTCGCTTCTCTTTCTCAATCCAAAACTCGTTAATCATCCCATCAAATATGCATATGCCAAGCACGTAACTCCCCAAGTTTGTCAGTACCTTGCACTACGGCTAACTCTAAGACCTCTCCCTAAACATCACCTCGTTCCTTGCTAATGTGATTAGCACACATGTCGCCGGGCGTTCACAGACTACCTGTCCATGCATATGCTCGGCTCGGCCTGCTACATACACATATGCACAACAGTAGCAAGCAGGTGACCTTTCCCTAAATTGATCGTCTATAGATGGTTCCGGAGAACAGCAGAATCTTCACTGCTACTGTAGATGCATTGTAGCTAGTACTGTAGTTGCGAATCCCAACATTTTGAACCATTCCATGGACTATATCAATGGTTCACATTCACTGCCAGTCTTGAGATTCAAAATTTCAAAACTGGTACACTATATAGTAGTATAGAAATAGCATGGGCAATACCGAGTCACCTTATCGCAATCCTTTCTTTGTTTGGAAATAGTGTCAAACGTCATCATTGACCTTAATGGCAACACTATCTCCAAAAACAAAGCTATGGATCATAGCGCACCACTCTGCAGAAAATCCTTTCGTTCTGAGAGTCTGTTGAAGAAATGACCATTTGACTTTGCATAAGATTTTTCAAAGTCTATTTTGAGTACCACCTCATTCAACTTTTTCCGATGTAATTCATGTACCATTTCATGAAGGATAACAACTCCATCTAGGATGTTTCTTCCTTGCATAAAAGCAGTCTGTGAAGGACGAATCACATGTCCGACAACCGAATTTAGGCTAATAGTCGCAACCTTCATGAATATTTTAAAACTAACATTAAAGAGGCAAATAGGTCTATATTGTTGTATCCTTTCAGCCTCATTAACATTAGGTAATAAAATAATCTCGTCGAAGTTTAAGCGAAACAATTACAGATGGCCAGCATGTAGGTCGCTAAACATAAATAGGAGATCCGGCTTGATGGCATCCCAAAAGTTCTGATAGAACTCGGCGGGAAAACCATCTGGACCCGGGGCTTTGTTGTGCTCCATTAGGAAAACCGCCTTTCTAACTTCCTCCTCGGAGTATGGAGCTGTTAGAAGGCCGTTTTCCTCATCAGAGACCTGGGGATGTCATCTATTCGAGACTCATCCATTGAGAAGTTTCCTTCCTCTGGGGTTTTGAACAAATTTTTATAATAATTAGTAATGTAAGATTTAAGTTGCTCATGCCCCTCAATCATGCCCTCATCCTGTCGGGAATGAATATTTTTCTTCCGGTGTCTGCCATTGGCGATTCCATGGAAATATCTAGTATCCAAATCACCTTTCAGGATAAACTAAGAGTTACTATGTTGGTAGCATTTGAGTTCCTCCTCAAGCAACATGCTAGCTATCTGTGCATTCGAATGACTCTTGATCTCGATTTCATGCTCAGATAGAGGTTTCTACCAAAGCTTCTAATTCATTAGTGATGGATGAAAGACGAAGCTTCTCCTTTCTGAGGATACCCATAGTGTGCCTAGCCCAACCACCAAGGAACTTACGTAATGCATGCATTTTGTTGTTCCATTTGTGTATTGGGGTAAGCCCAGCAACCGGTTTATCCCACACCTTCTTGACCATGTCATGGAATCCATCCCGATGCAACCAACCCAGTTCGAACTTGAACTTGCGTCTGTGTTGCGGTCGTGGCAATCCAGTAGTTAAAAGGATGGGTGAGTGGTCTGACATAGCCTCTATACGAGGTAGAGCGCGTACAGAAACTGTAACGCCCTCGATGCGGCTATATCTCCCACGTGTCGAAGCACGACTTAGAGGCATAACCGCATTGAAAGCAATGTCGCAAGTGAGGTAATCTTCACACAACCCATGTATTACATAAGGGAAAGAGATACATAGTTGGCTTACAATCGCCACTTCACACAATTACATGAATAAAGCATTACATCATCCAGATACAATCAAGGTCCGACTACGGAACCAAAATAAAAGAAGAACCCCAAATGCGACAAAGGACCCCGATCGACCCCAACTGGGCTCCACTACTGATCAACTAGAACGAAACAACACAAAGGGCAAGATCTTCATCGAGCTCCTCCTTGAGCTTGGTTGCGTCACCTGCTCGGTAACATAGGCACCTGCAAACTGGTTTTGAAGTATCTGGTGAGCCACAAGGACTCAAAGCAATCCCATTACCATGGGTATCAAGACTAGCAAAGCTTAATGGGAAAGGAAGGGGTAAAGTGGTGAGGTTGCAGCAGCAACTAAGCAAGTATGGTGGCTAACCAACGCAAATAAGAGCGAGAAGAGAACAAGCGGAGCGGTCGTGAACTAGTAATGATCAAGAGGTGATCACGAACACCTACTTACGTCAAACATAACACGAAACCGTGTTCACTTCCGGACTCCGCGAGAAGAGACCATCACGGCTACACACTCGGTTGATGCGTTTTAATTCGGATCAAGTGTCAAGTTATCTACAACCGGACATTAACAAATTCCCATCGCCACATAACCATGGCACGGCTCTCGAAAGTTTATACCTGCGGGGTGTCCCAACTTAGCCCATGACAAGCTCTCGCGATCATCGAAGAATAGACCTTCACCCGAGACACTCCGATCGACTCGGTATCCGGTACATCAAGACATTTCGACAATGGTAAAACAAGACCAGCAAAGCCGCCCGGCGTGCCGACATCCCGATAGTAGTAGCAGCGTATCTCGTCTCGTGCCTCGACCGGATGAGCTAAGCGTCACAGTACCGACGTAACCCAAGTTGCCAAGGGATGGTCCCCGACGGTGCTCTAGTTTGGACCAACGCTTAGACAAGCAACGGCCCGGGGGCTATAAAGATGACCCCAGGATCGCGACTCCCAAGGGAAAAAGTAGGTGGTGGTGAGGCAAATGGTAAAAGGCAATGTTGGGCCTTCTTTGGACAAGTTTTATTCAAAGCGAACTGTCGGGGGTCCCATAAATCACCCGACCGCGTAAGGGACGCAAAATCCGGGAACATAACACGGTATGACGGAAACTAGGGTGGCAAGAGTGGAACAAAACACGTGCATAAGGCCGAGCCTTCCACCCTTTACCAAGTATATAGATGCATTAATAATATAAGAGATATTGTGATATCCCAACATAAATCCTGTCCACCATGGAGAAATCTTCAACTTCACCTGCAACTAGCAACGCTATAAGAGGGGCTGAGCAAAAGCGGTAACATAGCCAAACAACAGTTTGCATAGGAAAGGTATCAAAGGTTAGGGGTTCATGGCAATATGGGATGGCTGGACAAACAGTAATAGGTAGCGCAAAGCATAGCGAAGAACGAGGCAACTAGCATAGCAATGATAGTAGTGAGATCCAGGGTAGCGGTCATCTTGCCTGAAATCCCGCAAGGAAGAAGAACGAGTCCATGAAGAAGATGAAGCGGATGAAGCCGAACCAACCGTAGAGCGAACGAAACCTCACGATCATAACAAGCGGAACTAACAAGAAGCACACAACATAGGTAAACACACCACACATGAACAAGGCATGATGCACAACAAGCATGATGCATGACAAAACTAGATGAAGCTATTCATGGCAAAAGATGATGCAAACAAGAGCACACATCAAGGCAAGTTTAAATGAGGCCGGAAACAACATATAACAATTCGGTAGAAGTCCTCATATGCAAATTTCGAAATGGGTCCAGAACTGAATAAACCTTATGTTCAAGTTGTTAAACAGCAAGTTAAGATGCACCAAGAGAATCTACACGAAATTCTAGTCAAGTTACATATAAAGTTCATTAGATTCGGAGCTACGGGCTAGAAGATATGAGCAAAACAAGTTAAACATGGCATTGATGCAAAATGCACCCAAACATCAAGCAAACACCTCAAAACAAGGATTCAATATGATAATATGAAGCTACATGCAAAATCAAGCAAGTTTCATATAGAGCACACTCAAAACGGAGCAACGGGGCAACACATGCACACTAAACAAGTCATAGCAACAAACTGTCCATAACAGCAACTAGGCATCTTACAAGCATCAAAACAACATGCTACAGCACCCCAACATAATAACAAAAGGCATGGGCATGAAGTACACGTAAAGCATAACAAAACATGAACACTGAGCTATCTCCAGAAACAACTAGAACATGCTCAAAATGACATGGAGATATTGCAAGTAATAACAGTTTCAGACTTTAGCAGAAATAACATCAGGTTGCAATGTTTAGAGCTATCAAACAACATGTTACAGGAAGCTATCATGGCAAAGAAAGGCATGGCATGAAACTACTAATATCATATATCAAAATACCCTTACTGACCATAAGCCAGAAAGGCATAGAAAATATGATGGCACCCATGTAAACATGGCAAGTTTTATTACAGATTTGAACATGGCAGGAACAACGATAAGTAGGCATGTTCGTGAGCTCGAAACACTCACTACAGAGCAATACATGGCATGGAAAGGCAACCAACAGTAAGAAGGCATGTTTACAAAGCTAAGCATGGCAAGAGCAAGGTCATAGCATACACGGATCAACTACAACGACCTCGTGAAGATTGAATCTCATGCAAACAATCTGTCAGGAAACATTTTCAAGCAACTTTAGAGCAAGATATGAACATGTTCCAGCAGGCTATAATTGTAACCAAGGGCATGAATGGATAGAGCATGACATACATATCAAAACATGTTTATAGAGCATCTCCAGATTATGCATAGAATGATTAGTGGAAGCATGTTAACATGGCATCAAAATATAACAGAATCTGTCTAGCAAAACAACAACAGCAACTACCCTACTTTACAAGCTCAATGCACTCAGCACACAACTCACAAAAATACAAGGTCAACACCTCTGGAAAGATGGCATGGCATATTTCAACATTTATGTAGAGCTCATACTCATAGGATGCACACATAAATCATGGCAAAAATGACAAAAGAGCTCGAGCTGATAAGATTCTGGAACTAACGATCTGAAGCCCTCTTCCAACAGCATTTCGGGCATCAAGATGAGCTCAAATGGAAATGATGCAATGGAATGAAATGATGTACTCGTCGAGACGAACAATTTGACATATTATACACGCAAAACGGAGCTACGGATGCGAAGATGTGATGCTATGAAAATGGCATGAAAATTACACAGATCTGGGACTTAGTGAAACGGGGGGGGTCAACCTGCGGGCACGGTTCTCGAGGTCCGCCGGGGAGTTCGCCGGAGTTCGCGAGGGAAGGCCGCCGGAGCTCGGGGAAGGGCTCACCGGAGAGCGGGGAAGCCGGATCCGGCCCTCCCGCGGCCGGATCTGGCCGGAGGATGGCCGGGGGAGGCCACGCGAGGGAGCATGGCATGGGCGACGGGAGGCGCCCGGCCGTGCAAGGCGGCGGCAGCCACCGATGGCGGGAGCCGGCCGGGCGGCGGGCGAGGTGGCTTGCGGCGCGTGCCTAGCGGAGAAAGCGCGGTGGCGGCGTGGCGAGACACCGGTGGCGGACCAATGGTGGTGCACAGCAGTATGGTGGCGGCGCCCACGGCCGGGATGGAGGAGGCGGCAGGCGGGCGGTGGCGGGCTGAATGCAAGGCGGATGGGCGGCGAGCGGATGGGCCTCATGGGCCCGCTCATGAACTTTCGGCGCGGCGGGCGGGCGGGCGGCGGGAGGCCCACGTGGCGCTTGCCGATTGGCTGTGGTGGCGGGCGGCGGACATGTCCGGCGACGCGGACATGTCCGCGCGGGAGAGGAGCGGGCTAGGGTTTGACCGCTGAAATGATCCGGATTTTGGAGGAGACTTATTTATAGGTAGAGGGAGCTAGGAGAGTCCAAATGAGGAGCGGTTTTGCCACGCGATCGTGATCGAACGACCGAGAGCATGGTGGGAAGTTTGGTGGGTTTTGGGCCACTTTGGAAGGGGTGTTGGACTGCAACTCAAAGAGGGGTTTGCGGTTACCCGGTTAACCGTTGGAGTACCAAACGACCTCCAAATGGCACGAAACTTGACAGCGGTTCTACGGTGCTATACCAAGGCCGCTTGGCAAACCTCGGGCCATTCCGAGAAAGTTTAATACCCGCACAAGAGAAGAGAGAAGAGGGAGACGCCGGGTGAGATAGGAGCGCCGGATTGCAAAACGGACAACGGGGAAAAGGCTCAGATGCATGAGACGGACATGTATGCAAAATGAAATGCACATGATGACATGATAAAATGCATATGATGACATGGCAAAGTGCAACACGCAAGCACATGACATGGCAACAACAACGAATAATTGATGACACTGGCGATCGGATCCGGGTGTTACAACACTCCACCACTCTGAGAGGATCTCGCCCCGAGATCTAGAATGGCACCGGAGGGAAAGCGGAAGAGAAAGAGAAGAGGTAAAACTAAGTTGCTTCTTTTTGAGCACGAGTGAAACCACGAACCTTGAGAGGTTGAGCAATTTAAAAGAAAGAGTACAACAGAGATGAAGGAGATTGCAAACAATCCGTTAGAAAAGATGAACAAGGAGTATTACGAGAACTTGAAGGTTGAAAGACATGAATCAAGAGTTTAATGGACAAGATAGAATTTGAAACCACTACAGTTGAAACAAGATAGAGAAGGAATAAGATTGATATACTTTGGGCAGCACTCCGACTGAAAGAGGAAGGAAAACTTGATGAGATGAAAAGATACTGAAGAGATGATACAACATTCCGGTTAAATGGATAAGCCAGAAAAGAACACGATCCTCACAATACGAGATGATGTGTGAAAAGAGCAACATCACCATGCCTTCGGAAGAAAGAATAGAAGATAAATCATTGAAATAACAGAATGGGGAAGAAAAATCCAACTTCTGCTACCAATGATCTTGGAATGCACCCTTGCAAGAAGGTTAGAATAGAGTTATTGGAAAATCAACAACGAAAAGAATAAGCTTGTGGCGGGCTTATGAAAAACATCTCAAAATGATGAGGTGAGCTTCTGCCACCAACGGAAACAAATGATTGGATTGATATCAACAAGGAGATGAGAAACTTATTTTACCGGGAGGACAAATGAAGAACTTGGGTCATTTATTAGCACCATAAATAGCAACAATCCTTAGGGAAAGCTTTAAGTGAAATATAACCCAAGATAACTCCAATGAAGAGATTGATGGGTTTAAATACCTCATTCTTGACAACATGTGAATCGTGAAGCAAGAATGGCAATTGTCAAGAGTGACATAACACCACGTCAAAAGATAAGGTAGAAAGAATTGCACTTTGGAATGCAAGATGAAGAAAACTTGAGCTCCTCAAAACAAAACATGTGTAGAGCACCATGTTTATTTTAGAGTATAGCTTGGCGGGTCATAACTTCAAGAGAAATCTTGAAGAACAATTGAAGAATGAAAAGAATCCTTGATGAACCACCATGTAAAGCCTCAATGAAGAACTCCGGTAATAAAAGGATGATAAAAGGAAAGAGAACTTGAAAACACAAGGTGAATCCTTGCAATGATTTAGATGGAGCTTCGCGACGAGATAATGCGGAAAAGTTGGAACTCCGGAAAAGAAAAGAATTGAATCACCTCGAGGAAATAAGAATAAGATTTATTGTATGCTTATCCTTCATCAAATTTAATTGATGACAAGCAATGGATTTGGCATACTACTTATTCTCGTTGAAAAAGTATAGAAGAGAGATATTGCTCAACTTGGGAAGGTCTTCCACGAACCACCGGTAGGATTTGGAAAGAACAAATGAATTGATATGATGACAAAGAAAGGGAACTCTTGAACGAACCACCGTAAGAGTTGAAAATGGAAGCAGCAAAGGCACAATTCTCCGGGAAGAATTGGAAAATGAATGAAGATATTTGAGGTGATTTAGATACATGAGAACGAAGAGAACATGAACTGATTAGAGGATATTTGAACGATTCACCGGTAAGATAGGAGAATGATAACTGACAGCTGAGAATGAAGAATTATGACATGATGACCTTCGGAGGAAAGAAATGGAAACAACTCAAGAAATACTCCGGATGGTAAGAAAAGAATTGTCACAATCGAAAACAATTATGAGAATAGCATGAAGCTAGGACCATGAATCTTGAAGAGAATATAGCAAGATTAAAGAGAAACTCTTGTTCGATCTTCAAATGATGAGAATGACAACGAGAAACAACACCAAGAACTATTGAGGCACACCGGAAGAATCAAAAGCTTAGAGGTTGAGCCAACTATGAAAAGAATTTGAAAGATCTTAGAGAAAAGTATTTGACTGATGATAACTCATTCTTACGTCAAACTTGGAGAAGAATTTAGGATAGCTCTGGGAAAATAGAAGAGTCGGGTAAGATCACGAAAAAGACCTGTGGGTTAGGGCCCACTCAAGAGAAACACCGTTGAAATGATTTAAAAGAGATGTTGCACCGGTTGAATTAAATGACTTGAATGAGATACCAATCTCGAAAGAGCTTGAACGAATGCAGAGTGGAAACACGAATCTTCGAGATATCTTGAGCACTCCGGAACAATTGAATAGTGAGAAGTGAATTATTATGAGGTGCACCGGTATGAGAAAGCATTAGAAACGAGGAAAGAAATATGATGAATATCGAAAGCTTGAATAGGATCCACCGGAGAAGAAACAACAATGAAGGATGATGAACTAGTAGAATATCTTCTTGAGAACCACCGGGTAAGAACATTGACGGAAAGGAATGGAGAAACTTCACAAAAATAAAAGGATACTTGGTTAAGAAATCTGTGTCCTTGAAGAAAAAGGGTGGGAGGGCGGGAAACAAAGGCAACTTGCGATGAACGAAACAAACACCGTTGAGAAAACTTAGAATTGATCTTGCGGATGGGAAAAATGATGGGATCCACTTGAAGAGAAGCACACCGGTTGGAAAAAAATTGACATGACAATCTCGATTGTCGAGAAGGATTGGTATTCACATCGGAGTATGAGAACACCATTTAGGAAAGGTATGGAATCAACACTTGACATTGAAGCAACTCGAATACCACAACTCAAAACAAAAACAAAGGACTGGCTTGCAGAATAAGCCGGAACAAACATATGATAGAGATTTCGTCCGAAATTTTCGTGGTGGGGCCTACACGGGCTCAATCAGACACAGCACCATCATGTACAAGGCGTGCACATGACATACGAAGCGCCCCCAGTCGGCATAGCCAAGGACTCTTTAAGACACAACGAGACCACTGTAAAACCAACCGTGAATAGGCGGACCACTAGACGTCGAACCCCAATTTCATATCATACATCCGTCGGAAAGATATCCTAAGAGCTACTTGAATTCCCACCTATGAAACTCCCGAAATTTTCCGGTTATGCAATCAGGTGTTGGGGATACAGAGGAGCAATATATCTCACTCAAACTAACAATCCCTACATCCAGCTGTATCCATCCGTCAACACATAACCAAGAAACCTTCGGAAATCGTCTACCTCAACCTTCGAAAAGCATCCGTTATACGAGTCATGGCAATACTCCGTACTCACCTCGAGATTTGGGTTAGCGGGGTTATCTCACCAACAAGCGCATAAAAGAGATTTTCGATGTCGGTACTAAACTCGGTATTCAGAATCGCAACGATAAAATTATGGCGACAACACCTCGGAGCTCAACTCCCCGGGACACTGCCACAACCCCTAAATGTCAGGAGGCACCAAGAACAATGTTCTCGTCATAAGAATATCGGAACGATCCCAAGATACCCGCGTGATCCTAAAAAATTTTTTAGTGAAATTTGAGAAGAGAAGAGTCAAAACTCTACGTCAGGATACCTCACCAGAAGGTCGAAGGGACTGGGGAGTAAAAAGAATCCTACTCTCCGATATATAATTCCTAAATGACTCAAAACATTTTTCTAGACACAACTCGGCCGCTAAAAACGATCAAGCAGTGGGGCTCCTAAGGTCGGGGAAGGCTCTGATTACCAACTTGTAACGCCCTCGATGCGGCTATATCTCCCACGTGTCGAAGCACGACTTAGAGGCATAAATGCATTGAAAGCAATGTCGCAAGTGAGGTAATCTTCACACAACCCATGTATTACATAAGGGAAAGAGATACATAGTTGGCTTACAATCGCCACTTCACACAATTACATGAATAAAGCATTACATCATCCAGATACAATCAAGGTCCGACTACGGAACCAAAATAAAAGAAGAACCCCAAATGCGACAAAGGACCCCGATCGACCCCAAGCTGGGCTCCACTCTTGATCAACTAGAACGAAACAACACAAAGGGCAAGATCTTCATCGAGCTCCTCCTTGAGCTTGGTTGCGTCACCTTTCGATAACATAGGCACCGCAAACTGGTTTTGGAAGTATCTGGTGAGCCACGAGGACTCAACAATCCCATTACCATGGGTATCAAGACTAGCAAAGCTTAATGGAAAGGAAGGGTAAAGTGGTGAGGTTGCAGCAGCGACTAAGCAAGTATGGTGGCTAACCAACGCAAATAAGAGCGAGAAGAGAACAAGCGGAGCGGTCGTGAACTAGCAATGATCAAGAGGTGATCACGAACACCTACTTACGTCAAACATAACACGAAACCGTGTTCACTTCCGGACTCCCGAGAAGAGACCATCACGGCTACACACTCGGTTGATGCGTTTTAATTCGGATCAAGTGTCAAGTTATCTACAACCGGACATTAACAAATTCCCATCTGCCACATAACCGCGGGCACGGCTCTCGAAAGTTTATACCCTGCAGGGGTGTCCCAACTTAGCCCATGATAGGCTCTCGCGATCATCGAAGGAATAGACCTTCACCCGAGACACTCCGATCAAACTCGGTATCCCGGTACATCAAGACATTTCGACAATGGTAAAACAAGACCAGCAAAGCCGCCCGGCGTGCCGACATCCTTATAGTAGCCGCGCGTATCTCGTCTCAGGCCTCGACCGGATGAGCTAAGCGTACAGGTACCGACGTAACCCAAGTTGCCAAGGGATGGTCCCGCACGGTGCTCTAGTTTGGACCAACGCTTAGACAAGCACTGGCCCGGGGGGGCTATAAAAAGATGACCCCTGGGATGCGCGACTCCCAAGGGAAAAAGTAGGTGGTGGTGAGGCAAATGGTAAAAGGCAATGTTGGGCCTTCTTTGGACAAGTTTTATTCAAAGCGAACCGTCGGGGGTCCCATAAATCACCCGACCGCGTAAGGGACGCAAAATCCGGGAACATAACACCGGTATGGCGGAAACTAGGGTGGCAAGAGTGGAACAAAACACGGGCATAAGGCCGAGCCTTCCACCCTTTACCAAGTATATAGATGCATTAATAATATAAGAGATATTGTGATATCCCAACATAAATCCTGTCCACCATGGAGAAATCTTCAACTTCACCGCAACTAGCAACGCTATAAGAGGGCTGAGCAAAAGCGGTAACATAGCCAAACAACGGTTTGCATAGGAAAGGTGTCAAAGGTTAGGGGTTCATGGCAATATGGGATGGTGGACAAGCAGGTAATAGGTAGCGCAGCATAGCGAAAGAACGAGGCAACTAGCATAGCAATGATAGTAGTGAGATCCAGGGTAGCGGTCATCTTGCCTGAAATCCCGCAAGGAAGAAGAACGAGTCCATGAAGAAGATGAACGGATGAAGCCGAACCAACCGTAGACGAACGAAACCTCACGATCGCAACGAAACGGGAACTAACAAGAAGAAGCACACAACATAGGTAAACACACCACACATGAACAAGGCATGATGCACAACAAGCATGATGCATGACAAAACTAGATGAATCTATTCATGGCAAAAGATGATGCAAACAAGAGCACACATCAAGGCAAGTTTAAATGAGGCCGGAAACAACATATAACAATTCCGGTAAGTCCTCATATGCAAATTTCGAAATGGGTCCAGAACTGAATAAACCTTATGTTCAAGTTGTTAAACAGCAAGTTAAGATGCACCAAGAGAATCTACACGAAATTCTAGTCAAGTTACATATAAAGTTCATTAGATTCGGAGCTACGGGCTAGAAGATATGAGCAAAACAAGTTAAACATGGCATTGATGCAAAATGCACCCAAACATCAAGCAAACACCTCAAAACAAGGATGCAATATGATAATATGAAGCTACATGCAAAATCAAGCAAGTTTCATATAGAGCACACTCAAAACGGAGCAACGGGGCAACACATGCACACTAAACAAGTCATAGCAACCAACTGTCCATAACAGCAACTAAGCATCTTACAAGCATCAAAACAACATGCTACAGCACCCCAACATAATAACAAAAGGCATGGGCATGAAGTACACGTAAAGCATAACAAAACATGAACACTGAGCTATCTCCAGAAACAACTAGAACATGCTCAAAATGACATGGAGATATTGCAAGTAATAACAGTTTCAGACTTTAGCAGAAATAACATCAGGTTGCAATGTTTAGAGCTATCAAACAACATGTTACAGGAAGCTATCATGGCAAACAAAGGCATGGCATGAAACTACTAATAGCATATATCAAAATACCCTTACTGACCATAAGCCAGAAAGGCATAGAAAATATGATGGCACCCATGTAAACATGGCAAGTTTTATTACAGATTTGAACATGGCAGGAACAACGATAAGTAGGCATGTTTGTGAGCTCGAAACACTCACTACAGAGCAATACATGGCATGGAAAGGCAACCAAAAGTAAGAAGGCATGTTTATAAAGCTAAGCATGGCAAGAGCAAGGTCATAGCATACACGGATCAACTACAACGACCTCGTGAAGATTGAATCTCATGCAAACAATCTGTCAGGAAACATTATCAAGCAACTTTAGAGCAAGATATGAACATGTTCCAGCAGGCTATAATTGTAACCAAGGGCATGAATGGATAGAGCATGACATACATATCAAAACATGTTTATAGAGCATCTCCAGATTATGCATAGAATGATTAGTGGAAGCATGTTAACATGGCATCAAAATATAACAGAATCTGTCTAGCAAAACAACAACAGCAACTACCCTACTTTACAAGCTCAATGCACTCAGCACACAACTCACAAAAATACAAGGTCAACACCTCTGGAAAGATGGCATGGCATATTTCAACATTCATGTAGAGCTCATACTCATAGGATGCACACATAAATCATGGCAAAAATGACAAAAGAGCTCGAGCTGATAAGATTCTGGAACTAACGATCTGAAGCCCTCTTCCAACAGCATTTCGGGCATCAAGATGAGCTCAAATGGAAATGATGCAATGGAATGAAATGATGTACTCGTCGAGACGAACAATTTGACATATTATACATGCAAAACGGAGCTACGGATGCGAAGATGTGATGCTATGAAAATGGCATAAAAATTACACAGATCTGGGACTTAGTGAAGCGGGGGTCAACTGCGGGCACGGTTCTCGAGGTCCGCCGGGAGTTCGCGGAGTTCGCGAGGGAAGGCCGCCGGAGCTCGGGAAGGGCTCACCGGAGAGCGGGAAGCCGGATCCGCCCTCCCCATGGCCGGATCTGGCCGGAGATGGCCGGGAGGCCAGGCGAGGGAGATGGCATGGCCGGAGGCGCCCATGGGCGGCGGGCAGCCCGGCGGCGAAGCCGGCCGGCTGGGCGGCGAGTCTTGTGTGTGCGCGCCTAGCGGAGAAAGCGGCGGTGGCAAGGCTTGGCGGACACCGCGGCGACCAATGGCGCGGCCGCAAGCCCAGTATGTGGTGGCGGCGCGGGCACGGTGTGTGGCGTGGTGGTGGCGGCCCATGGCCGGAGTGGAGGAGGCGGCGTGGCGGCGGCATGGCGGCTGGCGTGATGTGGGGATCATGAGGCGGATGGGCCCATGGCCCAGCTGCGGCTCGCGGCGGGCGGCGGCGTGGCGGCGGGAGGCCACGTGGCGCTTGCCGATTGGCTGCGGCGGGCGGCGCGGACATGTCCGGCGCGACGCGGACATGTCCGGCGGCGGAGAGGAGCGGGGCTAGGGTTTGACCGCGAAATGATCCGGATTTTGGAGGAGACTTATTTATAGGTAGAGGAGCTAGGAGAGTCCAAATGAGGAGCGGTTTTGCCACGCGATCGTGATCGAACGACCGAGAGCATGGTGGGAAGTTTGGTGGGTTTTGGGCCACTTTGGAAGGGTGTTGGACTGCAACTCAAAGAGGGTTTCGGTTACTTGTTAACCGTTGAGTACCAAACGACCTCCAAATGGCACGAAACTTGACAAGCGGTTCTACGGTGCTATACCAAGGCCGCTTGGCAAACCTCGGGCCATTCCGAGAAAGTTTAATACCCGCACAAGAGAAGAGAGAAGAGGAGACGCGGGTGAGATAGGGCGCGGATTGCAAAAGCAGACAACGGGAAAAGGCTCAGATGCATGAGACGGACATGTATGCAAAATGAAATGCACATGATGACATGATAAAATGCATATGATGACATGGCAAAGTGCAACACGCAAGCACATGACATGGCAACAACAACGAATAATTGACAGACACCTGGCGCATCGGATCCGGGGTGTTACAGAAACCATAGGGAATCTGGATTCCCAGTCAGTATCCATCAATACGCGATCTAGTTTCTCATATGTCGGTTCTGAAAGACTGTTTGCCCAAGTGAACTGTCTTCCAATCAAGGAAACATCACGCAAATCTGAACTGTCTATGAAAAGGAAAGGCCAATGATTATCAAACCTACCTCGGCTTTTCTCATTTGGAAATCGTAGCAAATTAAAATCCCCATCGATAAGAATGGGGTAGGGATTATCCTTCGCCGGATTAACCAATTCAAGGAGAAAATTGGCCTTGAACTCATTCTGGGCTGCTCCATACGCAATGATGAGGGTCCATGTGTAGTTGTTAGCTTTGTTCCGGATATGGAGTTTAATGTGAAACTCACCATCCGAACTAGCCAACACATCCATAGTCTCTATGTTTACGCCAAGTAAAATGCCCCCAGAACGACCTCGAGGTGGCCGTGAAATCCAAGTATAGTGAAAGGGTCGATATAGTTGACTAGAGGGGGGGTGGTGAATAGGCAACTAACAAGTTTTAGCTTTTCTTTACCAATTTAAACTTTGCATCAAAGTAGGTTGTCTAGATATGCAACTAGGTGAGCAACCTATATGATGCAACAACAACAAGCACACAACCAAGCAAGAGATGCAACACAATATAAGCTTGCACAAGTAAAGGTATGAGATAACCAAGAGTGGAGCCGGTGAAGACGAGGATGTGTTACCGAAGTTCCTTCCCTTTGAGGGGAAGTACGTCCGCTGGAGCAGTGTGGAGGCACAATGGTCCCCAAGAAGCCACTAGGGCCACCGTATTCTCCTCACGCCCTCACACAATGCGAGATGCCGTGATTCCACTATTGGTTCACTTGGAGGCGGCGACCGAATCTTTACAAACAAGGTTGGGGCAATCTCCACAACTTAATTGGAGGCTCCCAACAACACCACGAAGCTTCACCACAATGGAATATGGCTCCACGGTGACCTCAACCGTCTAGGGTGCTCAAACACCCAAGAGTAACAAGATCCACAAGGGATTAGTGGGGGAAATCAAATTTCTCTTGGTGGAAGTGTAGATCGGGGCCTTCTCAACCAATCCCTAGAAAATCAACAAGTTTGATTGGCTAGGAAGAGAGATCAGGCGAAAATAGATCTTGGAGCAACAATGGAGCTTGGGGATAGAAGAGGTGAGTCTTCTTGGAGAAGAAGACATCTTTATATAGTGGGGGGACACATCCAACCGTTATGTAGCCCGCAGCTCGCATCTGGGCGGTACTACCGTTGCCGGAGCAGTACTACCGCTGCCACAGCGGTACTACCGCTGTGGCAAGCAGGCATAGGACAACCAGGGCTGAGGGAGAAGAAGTACATGCACTAGGGCGGTACTACCGCCCTGTGGGCAGTACTACCGTCGATAAGGGGTACTGCCGCTCACTACAGCCGCTGGAAAATAGAGGAGGGCAGCGAGCTGAGCGGCAGTTGGAGCGGACGTAGGAGCTGTACTACCGCTAATAAGCGGTACTACCGCGCCCTACTGTCGACCCTACTACCGTTCCCCTGTGTGGTACTTTACGGAAACCCGACACAAAAAAAATGAGACCACAGCAGGGGCGGTAGTACCAGCGGCACTAACAAGCGATACTACCGTCGATAGGCGGTACTACAGCCCTAACCGCGGTACTACCGCTTAGCACCCAGCACCCCTTGTTTTGCACAGCACGGATACTCCAAAGAAGCAGGAAGAAGGCGAGGGTGCAAGGAGAGTGTGAACGTGATTATTCCACCCATACTCTTTCCAAACGGATCCCCTCTTGATAGTACGGTTATCCCTACGACTCAATTCCACCGAAAAGAAACGAGGGAAAATAATCCGTCTAAAGTGAAGCCTCGAGGGGTAACAATCGCATAGTGCCCTTATATTAGATAACCTGAAAAGCTTAATGCACACGATTTGTCTGTGAAAGTATTGTCATCAATCACCAAAACAAACCAGGGAAAATAATGCCCTAACATATAGTCTATCCCACCAGAAAGACGGTTAAGAAGACTTACTGAGAAATCACGTCTTCCCATTTTAGATAAAGCAAAAAAGTATAAATTATGCTCCATTTTACATTCCACAATGAATAGATTTTTAGTCAAGTCACCAAGACCTCTGCTATTAAAGAACATGCCATTCATGAGGAAACAATAGGAGATTTAGAAAATTTCGCCCTCTTAGCGAACTTATGACATTTTTTCGAACGGTCCAACTAGGATTACGATCGGAAGCTATAAGCTCAAGCAATGAGCTAAGCCTGGGTATCTCCAAGCCCACATCCGAAACCTCCCCTACTACATGAGAGAGTAGCCGACCATCTGATGTGGCATGCAGCTCCTCGTCATCTAGATGTGAGATAAAAGATTTGCTAGAAACTCATGGAGTAACCTTTAATCAGTCATATTCCAAATGTTTCAAAGCATTTGTGGAAACAGAAATAGCATTCTCATTATTTCCTAGACTAACACCCACATTATTCTACTTGGAAACGATGATGTATTAGAAAAGGATAAAAACTACTTGAGTGACGACGAAGTACCTTGGTTGTTGAGGTTCTGCGCTGTTTTACGCCGCATAGCCTTGGCCAAAGAGTCCTCGTCAGTGTCTGTCCTTCCATTGTCGGCCATCGCATGACGGCCACTTTGACGTGTGGGTGTCACCCTTGGTGAAGGGTGTCGCGCAAGCACCGCTGCCGGAGGAGGGGATGAGGGTGGAGTAGCGACCCCCTCCCCGGCAGTCTCGACCGTCGTTACACGCGGTGCCGCTTCCAAAGATGGCTTAACTGGAGGAGCAGACATGGGTGAGGCAGACACGTCCGGTTCCGCCTGAGACTGAAGAGCGGCCGCGGACTCGTCCAGTATGGACAGAGACCGAAGGGGAGCCGCGGGTGTAGCTATGCACGGCTGCACACACGGGGGTAGCCCTTCACGTCCAGGTTCACTACATGCATTCATGGCTAGCTCCACGTTCCCAGTACCTGCATGACTACCTATTTTTGTATCACCTATGTCCTGATTAGTCATCTATTAGTGTTACTTACATTGATATCTTGACAAATCTAAAATAATTAATTTGAGATGGAGGGAGTATAAAATTGGGCGCACCTATATCACGTCTTCAGTAAGACTAGGTTCTGACTCGCTGAAGGGGGCGAGCGAGATGGGCCAGCCACGGGCGCAGGAGGCACAACCTCTTTTTTTTACGTTGTATGTTTTGATCTTTTGCTTTATTTTTGTACTTTTCTTTATACTTTAAATAGTTACTCTCACGTCTCATATACTATCATGTAATAATACATATATATTATATATAAACCATTTGGAAAATGAAGCATTCGGAAAATGTTAAACAAGTATTTAAAAAATGTTAATCAAGCATTCATAAAATGTAGAACTAGTTTTTGACAAATATGGAACAAGTATTTAAAAAAAATGTTAATCGAGTATTCGGAAAATATTGAACAAGTATTTGAAAAATGTTAATCAAGCATTCGGAAAAATGTTGAGCGTGTATAGAAAATTGTTGATCATGTACTAAAACTATGATTAATTTTGTTATCATGTATAAAAACATGTTAATAAATTAAAAAATGTTGAACAAGTATTTGAAAAATGTTAATTAAGATATCAAGAATGTTAAAATGAGTATAGAAAAAATGTTGACCATGTATTAAAAATTTGATCATGAATATAAAAATGTTAATCAATCATTTGTAAAAATGCTGAAAACTGTTTGAAAAATGTTAATCAAGCATTTGCAAAATGTTTAATGTGTATAGAAAAAATGTTGCCCATGTATTAATGTTTTTGAATCTTTTTATTTCAAAAATGTTATCAAGCATTTAAAAATATATAGGAACAAAGTTGACAATATATTTAAAAAAGTTAATTTTGTATATGAAAATTGTTAATCAAGCATTTGAAAAATGTTTAAAAACTGTGTATAGAAACAATATTGGCCATATATTAAAAAATGTTAAATTTGTGTTGGAAAAATGTTAAATGTGTATTAGAAAAATGTTGTGGCCATATACAATAAACATATATTGAAAACCAAATAGAAAAAAGGAAAACCAAAAAATAATCAAAGAAAGAAGAAAAAAATGAAGAGAAAATGCAAAAAATAATGAAAAAGGATTAAAAACGGAGAAGAAAAAGGGAAAGAAACAAAAGAAAACAAAAAGAAGAAGAAGAAAACACGGAAAAGAATGAATAAAGAAAAAAACGGTGGAGAAAACCGACTCTTTTACCTTGAAGGAGGTCGCACCCTATAGTTTGTCATGAACCAGGCATAGTGGTTGTCGCTAGCGTCGCTAACTCCTATCCAGGCGACCTGGTTCGAACCTTAGTTTCCACTACTAGGGAAAACCTTATACACGAAATTTTAGCAGTCTATGGTCAAAAAGCGCGCTAGTGCTATATAGCGAGAGCGATCTAAGAAAAACCGCTCTGAGATACAAACTTAGCGATGGAGCGCTTGTGCTCGGAAAGCGCTACTACTAATATTCCCATTGGCGAGAATGCTAGGCTATGCATAGCGATGGCGGTCAAGAAAAGCGCTACCGCTGAAACATAATTAGCGTAGCGTTTCTGAGAAGAGCGCTACTACTAACGGAAATAAAATAAGATGAAAAAAATAGAAAAGTAAATGAAAATGAAAGAAATAGAAAAAGGAGAAAGGGAAAAATAAAATGTAAAGCAAAATAAACGAAAAAGCGAAAAATCGGAGGAAGGCATAGCAGCAGCATTTGTTTGTAAGAGGCGCTATAGCTAACGTAGCTGCAGCGCGTGTCCTAGACCCCCGCTATAGAAATAGAAAAGGAAATTAAAAAAGGAAGATATAGCAGCAGCGCGCTTTGCCGAAACCGCTATAGCTATCTTAGCTATAGCGCGTTTTGCGAAACGCGCTACCGCTAAGTTTGACTTAACCAAAAAACCGTTTCCCCCCGGCCACCACTTCTCTCCCAAATCCCTCAACCCACCCCACGCCGTCTCCCGATTCACCGTCGCCCACTTCGCCGCCGCCGAGACGCCACAGAGCCGTCGCCGTCGACGACACCGAGCCGCTTCAACGCCGCGAGAGCTGTGGCCTCGTCAGCGCCACCGAGCTGCTGCCGACGCCACCTTCTCGCCGTCGCGGAGACGCCCCTGCCTCCTCGCCGTCACGGAGACGCCCCGCCTCCTCGCCACCCTGCCTCCGTCGCCACCACCGGAGCCATCATCTGTAAGCCCCCACCCCTCCTCTCTCTCTCTCTCATGCATAGGTTAGCCAGTTTAATTAGGTTAATTATCTAGGTTAGGGCAAAAATTTAGTTAGGGCATTGACAGAGAAGTAGTTATGTTAACTAGTTTAATTAGGTTAATTATCTAGGTTAGTGCAAAAACTTAGTTAGGGCTTTGATAGAGAACTAGTCAGGTTAACTAGTTTAATTAGGTTAATTATCCAGGTTAATTAGTGCAAAAATTTATTTTAGGCTTTGACAGAGAACTAGTTGCGTTAACTAGTTTAATTAAGGTTAATTATCTAGGTAAACTAGATTAACTAACTAGGTTAAATAGGTAGGTTAGTTAGGTTCGTTGGATTAACAAGCTAGGTTAAGTAGATTGGCAAAGGTTTTTGATTTTTGAAAAGACCACTATTTTTCAAGGAAAAGAATTTAGGCAAATTTTATTTTTCATTGAAGTGGTCATGTTATATCTTTTCATTGAAGTTGTTCGATTTGTGTCCAAGTGGCTTTGTTGTTTCAGGGAATGATCTTTGAGTGGCCTATGTTTTTGCGGAATGTTGATTCATTTCGTTAGTAAAATTTCAGGTTCTCGATTTGTCCACTTTTAGCAAAGGTAATGCGAAATTTCCGTGAATTTCGCATGACTTGTGCTACAAACTAGGACATATCGAGTGCCCGGATTTGCCGCACCAGGAAGGAGTCAACATTCCGCAAAACAATTGTCCTTTTATGTCATTATTCATTTTATTAGGTCTAGAATTAATTGACTAGATTTAATCATAGGAAACATGGCTAGCAACGATGAAGGACAGGGTTACGGTGATTGCGACGACGTCTCACCGGGCGATGAGCGATTTTTTAGCCTTACCGACGATCAGCAGATGTTGTTCTTTGGGCCCACGGTGGCATCGGGATCGAGACCGTCACGCAGACCGGTCTTTGAGACCGACACGAGACCGGTCTTGAGGACCGACACCGGCGCTGAGATTCGAGACCGGCAATGAGACCGGCGCTGAGACCGGTGCTGCCTCGGGGTGCGGAGCCGGTGTAGAACCGAAAGAAAAGAGGTAACGGGTTCCTAACAAACTCAGGACTACTAGACTGGTGGTCACGGAGGTGGACAACGGCAATTTTGAGCCAAAGGCGTCCGAGGAAGCGCGCGCTTGCCACGGCAATCAAATAGGCTGCATCATACGGACAACCGCCACCATCAACGATGAGAATCTAAAGAAGATAGAAAATATGAGGAGCTCCCTCCTAAAGAAGTTTCACCAGATATTCTTGTTCCCGGGCCGGAATGAGAAGGATTATGAAGATCCAGACAAGGACCCGGCAATGAAGAAGATAAACAAACACGCCATGACCAAGTTTAGCAACGCGTTGGCTGTCGTGGTTCTAAGTCTGACAGTAGAGTGGGGGGTAGGTATGGAGAGGCAAGGTCCTAGCTATGGAGAGGTTGTAAACACAAGCGATGTACAAGTTCAGGCCCTTCTCGGAGGAAGTAAAAGCCCTACGTCTTGGAGCCCTGAGGCGGTCGAGTGGATTATGTATGTATGTGTTACAGTGCGAACCCTTACACACTGTGGGGGGGTGGCTTATATAGAGTGCGCCGGGACCCTGCCATTACGTAATGAAGGGTTTAAAGTACATTAAGTGCGGGGCGTTCGTAACGCCCACATAAAGTGTCTTAACTACCATAAAGTCTATTCAATTACAGGCCGTTGCGGGCTGAGTGCCTCCGACCTTCCGGTGGTCGAGTGAGTCTTCATGGTCGAGTCCTTCAAGTCGGTCAGTGGGTTCCTCGTTAGTCGATTGGAAGGTGATCTCTTTAAGGGTGTCCTTGGGCGGGGCACTTAGATCAGGCCTATGACCCTACCCCAGGTACATGAATCCATCATTAGCCCCCGAATGGATTGAGGCTTGAGTGAGGAAGGAGTTGATGCTGTTTCCGATTGAATTTTGCATACAGGTTATGCGTTGTTCTGGATCAAGATCTTCTTTGTTGAAAACGAGCAACTTTTCTTCAGTCGACTCGATCCATTCCTGTCTTTCGTCGAGTGATCTTTTGGGCTTTGCCAGTTCCCGAGCGACGGATCGCAGGAGATCCTGCGTCTGACAGACCGATCTGCCGTTCGCGGATTCTACGGGATACGAAATTTGGGGAAGCGCGCAAAGCGGGGCGGACCGCGGCGTTCGGATGGGATAGGACATAGACGCCTCGATCCCCGCGCCGCCTTTTCCGCCACGTATTACGTCAATGCAACTGTTTCGGGGTATGATTAGACTGACCGGGTCCACTTGTCATCCACTCGGAAGGGATGTTATAAATGCGACCAGCGAGGGTTTTCTGAACAGTGCTTCGTCATTTCCTCTCTGCTCTCCACGCCTCCACCCAACGCGCTCGCTCTCGCCTCCGCAAAGCTCCTCTTCGCGCATCTCGCCGGCAGCCATGGTCAAGGAGAAGACGGCGGTGCTGGAGCGCGCAAAGAAGGCATCGGCGGCGGAGAAGGCGAAGGGGAGATCCACCAGTCGCAGCGGGTCTTCGTCTAGATCTCGCCTGCCGAAGGGCTGGGTCCAGGGAGATTGGATCCAGTCGACCATCAAGGAGAAGGATGTCCTCGACATGGCCGACGACGGGCTGATCCCATACGGCGCCGCACGGCTCCCGGGGAAAGAGTGGCAGCCCCAGCCATGTCGACCGCGGATTTTCTCTGCCACCGAGTATTTTCTTTCGTGGTTTTTTGAACTTCTTTGGAGCCCAACTCCACCACTTCACCCCGAACTCCATCGCGTATCTTGCTGCGTTTGTATCCATGTGTGAGAATTTCTTGGGCTGTCGACCGCACTGGGGCTTGTTCAAGCACATATTCACGTGTCGCCCTGCACCGTGAAGAAGGCGAGCCCAGCGATGAAAACCCAAGTCATCCAAATGTGCGGGGCACAGGGATCCAAGTGAGGAACAAGAGCACCTTCCCAGCCATGGCGCTTCCCGAAGTCGGTCGGGGCTGGCGATCGACTGGTTCTCTCGCTGAATGAGGCGATCTTGGGGGCGGTCGAGTGGACTCCCTCCATTCACCATGGACCGAGTGAACAAGCCCTCCTCTCTGAAGGTGATTCCGGAGGAGAGAGCTGACGTGAAGATGTTGATGGATCGCGTGGTGCAGTTGGTTCGAGACGGCGTTACTGGCATGGACCTTTTGGAGGTTTTCCTTCGGCGACGTATCCAGCCTCTTCAGTTTCGGAGCCATTGCATGTGGTTATACTGCGGAACTGAAGACGAGACTCGGATCCACCCGGAAGCAGTCGATGACGCCACGGTGGAAAGGTGGATGGCAGCGGTCACTGGGAACAAGGATAATCCCCGTGGATCTAGGAGGATTCCTCCACTCGACCATCACAGCATTCCAGACAATGTACGTTTGCTCTGCCTTCCATTGTATACTTGTCGTATTTGTTTCTGTATGTTCTGCAAACTGGTCGATTGATCTCTGTCTTGATGTCTTTCAGGCCCTCACCGAGCTGTACTCGATGCCCAATGGAGCTCGAGCTCGACCGAGGAGGAGAAGAAGGCGGGGCAAGAGCCGGGATGAGTGGAACTTAGACGCTGCCAAGATGGCAGCGATGGCGGCGGCGATGATGAGGACGAAGAAGAGGAGGAGGAGGAGGTTGCTCCGTCGTGCTCGGAAAGGCGGTCGAAACTTGTCCACGACCCTGCGACTAAACGTGGCAAGGGGTTGCGGTATCTCATGATCGACCAAACGCCTCGGACCACTTCTCCGGTGCCGATCGAAAAGGCGCCAAGCGATCGAAGGTGGCTCCGTCAAAACCAACCAAGCTCCTGCCGAAGATGAAGGTGTCCATCCCCACCATATCAGGGTAATCATGCTGCTTAAGTCTTCTTGTTTCGTACAAGCTTGTATCTCTGGTTGATACTTGAATTAGTCGACTGATTCTTTGGAATTGCAGTGCTGCAACTTCTGAGACCTCAGGCAAGGCTGACGACCATGAGATGGAGGACGCAGCAACCTCAAATCCTAGTACTATACTCTTAATTCCATCTTTAGTCGACTAACTCATGATTTCTAACTCTGATTCTTTTCTGAAGCTCCATCCGATGTCGTTATCACCCTTCCTGATGATGATGATGAGGATGAGGAACCGCTGAAGCATAGGAGGAGCAGGAAGGCGTCTACTGGTAAAGCAGCCCAGGATGTGACGCTACCGAGACCGTGGGTCACGGAGGAGAACACCACTCGACACACCGTGTCTTTCGCGTGCCGTTGACGAGTGCTCATCCCACTTCGCCGAGTGCCGCGCAACCTTCGCTCTTCAACGCACCACGTCCCGGAGGACCAAGCCAGCGCCGCTAAGGAAGCGATCATGGCGAGGATCATGATGGAGCGGTGAAGACCATCCGGGATGCAAGCGGGCAGCTTATGACGCCAGCTCCGCTCTTCAAAGCAATGTTCAGTCGATCGACCACCGCTTTATTCTGTTAGGATATGCTATCAAAACTTTTCTTCCGGAATCCATAGCAATCACCCTTTGGGTGTGTCGATAAAAACTCCGTGTTAGCGGGGCACATCGAGTGCACCCGGTGGGTGTAATCCCAAGGCTAAGGTCATTGCTGGCGATCGGCCTTAAACTTTATAATAAGGTTGTTCATCATTCGATTTGGCGAATGGATTTCAAACCGGTGGGGGCACGCTGAGTGCACCCACCGGGTGTAGTCCCCAGACCGTGGTCGATTCTTTGGCGATTGATTACGATCTGAAGAATCGTCTCTCTTTTTTTGGGGTCGATGGTCGACTGTTTGAATAGAACCAGTGGGGGCACGCTGAGTGCACCCACTGGGTGTAGTCCCCGATACTACGGTCGAATGCTTGCATTCGACTGTAGTCTTAGAAACGTATGATTTTCTCTTATCCACTCGGAAGTGAATTATCTTTGATATTTTGTCGATTGGTTCTTCGTAGCAATCCTTTGACCTTGCGGCTCGCTATACTGAGCTGGAGCAGAAGCACATTCAACTCGAACTGGATCTGAAGCTGGTTCAGGAGAATCTGACGAAGGCGAAGGAGGAGACCAAAGGTATGTTCGGTGAGACCTCGACGACTCCTTTTTCCCTTTATTCGTTTTGAAATCTGACCTTGTTGTAACTTGCAGGCAAGGTGAAGGAGGCCCAGAAGAGAAAAGACCTTGAGCTAGCTAAGAAGACCAAGCTTGCTGACGAGAAGTTAGCTTCAGTCACCAAGCTTGAACAGGAAAATACCAATCTGAAAGCTGCTCTTGGTCTTGCCAACAAGGAAGTTGACCGACTGAAGGCTGACAAGACTACTCTGACCGACAAGATTAATCAGCTGACTGGGAAGAAAAATGACCTGGAGGCCTTCCTGAGTGGACTTGCCAAGAAGTTGTTCCTTATGCTCGAAGGTAACTCTGACTCGACAACCATTTCCAATTGTGATGTTTCCATTCGACCACCGCCTTGACTCGGTGTTTGTCCTTGCAGAATTCTGTCGAAACTTTGAAGAAGAGACTAGCCAGTTGGAACCAAACCTTGACCCCGTCAATTCTCCAGTGAATGATGAAGTTGCCATGAACATCTTCCGACTGGAGTCCCGTGTTGCGGCTGTCGTGGACTATCTTGCAAGATTGAAGGCCGCCACGTCCCGCATCGACTCGACGCTATGGCCCAGGGCAACACTCCAGAATGACCTCGAGTCGCTGATGGCTCGGCTAAACGCGGTCCCTGACCGAGTGCAGGAGTGGAAGAAGTCCTCGGCTCGTTGCGGTGCAGATGTTGCTCTGTGTCTGGCCCGAGTCCACCGCAAAGACGCAGCGAGAAGACAAGTGGCGGCTCTCGTGGCCAACACCAAGAAACACGACTTCAGTCCTTCATGGAAACCTTCATTGCTGCAGCCACTCGGATCGCAGACGGAATCGACCTTGATGAGTTTGTTGCTCCTTCCAGCCCTCCACAGGAGGGGTAAAAAACTTCTTTTAAGCCCGAAACTTTTAAATTTGCCTCGGTATGCCGAGTGGAGTTGTAACCGATAAACCTTAACAGGCTTAGCGCCTGAGCACTTTCGGTTCCTTTAGGTATCGACCTAAACTTGGATTTGATGTTTGAATATGATTGCTTTTGGCTCGAAATGTTCTTTGCAGAGTTCACTGACAAGATGCCCACTGCTGATCGACTTATTCCTTAGGCGAGCTTGGGCTGCTGCTAAGCCTCCGAGTGAGAGGTTTGCTCTGCACTTGGTAGGATTTTTATATCTTAGGCGAGCACTGGGCTGCAGCTAAGCCCCCGAGTGAGAGGTTTTCTCTGCACTCGGTAGGATTTTTATATCTTAGGCGAGCACTGGGCTGCAGCTAAGCCCCCGAGTGAGAGGTTTGCTCTTCACTCGGTAGGATTTTTATATCTTAGGCGAGCACTGGGCTGCAGCTAAGCCCCCGAGTGAGAGGTTTGCTCTTCACTCGGTAGGGTTTTTATATCTTAGGCGAGCACTGGGCTGTAGCTAAGCCCCCGAGTGAGAGGTTTGCTCTTCACTCGGTAGGATTTTCACGTTGTACTTATGGCGTAGCTCAGAGGAGAGGGTCGCAGTCGACCTGCACCTCGTCCTCCTTATGACGAAGACGTTGTACTTATGGCGTAGCTCAGAGGAGAGGGTCGCAGTCGACCTGCACCTCGTCCTCCTTGCGAGCGCATATTGAACTTAGGCGAGTACTTGGACTGCAGCTAAGCCTCCGAGTGGAAGTCTGGCTTACTACTCGGTAGGATTTTTATAACTTAGGCGAGCACTGGGCTGCAGCTAAGCCCCCGAGTGGAAGTCTGGCTTACCACTCGGTAGGATTTTTTGTAACTTAGGCGAGTACTTGGACTGAAGCTAAGCCTCCGAGTGGAAGTCTGGCTTACCACTCGGTAGGATTTTTTGTAACTTAGGCGAGTACTTGGACTGCAGCTAAGCCTCCAAGTGGAAGTCTGGCTTACCACACGGTAGGATTTTTATAACTTAGGTGAAACGGATTCGCAGCTAAGCCTCCGAGTGGAAGCCTGGCTTACCACTCGGTAGGATTTTTACAAACTTAGGCGAAACGGATTCGCGGCTAAGCCACCCACTGAGGGGAAAATTTTATGGTACAAAATAAAAAGTGGCAAAACTCATGGAGGAATTATGACACTAATATTTCAAAATCCATGAACTACAGAAGTACTTTATTACAACTCATCTGAGTGAAAAAAAACTTTAAGTGTAAAATGGGCGGAGCAGATCCGCATTCCAAGCTCGGGGCTCTTCGATATTGTGTTCGACGTTGTAAAGATGATATGCCCCGTTGTGGAGAACCTTGGTGACGATGAAGGGTCCTTCCCAGGAAGGAGCGAGCTTGTGTTGTTTCTGTTGATCCACTCGGAGCACTAGATCTCCTTCCTGGAAGGCTCGACCTCTCACATTTCTGGCGTGAAAGCGACGCAAGTCCTATTGGTAGATGGTCGATCGGATCAGAGCCATCTCCCTCTCTTCCTCTAGGAGGTCGACTGCGTCCTGACGCGCTTGCTCAGCTTCTGCTTCGTTGTAGAGTTCAACTCGAGGAGCATTGTGAAGAAGATCACTCGGCAAGACTGCTTCAGCTCCATAGACCAAGAAGAATGGAGTTCTTCCGGTCGACCGATTGGGTGTGGTCCACAATCCCCAAAGCACCGAAGGGAGTTCGTCGACCCATGCTCCAGCCGCATGCTTGAGATCGAGGCATCGATCGGGGCTTCAAACCCTTGAGGATTAAGCCATTGGCTCGTTACGCTGTCCATTCGATTGCGGATGGGCGATCAAGCGTAGTCGACTCGTGTGCCTTGAGAGTTGCAGAAATCCCTGAATTCTTCCGAGTCAAAGTTCGACCCATTATCCGTAATGATGTTGTGCGGGACTCCATATCTGAACGTCAGCTCCTTGATGAAGGTAACAGCAGTACCGGCGTCAAGATTCTTGATTGGTTTAGCCTCAATCCACTTGGTGAACTTGTCGACTGCTACCAGTACATGCGTGAAACCACTCCGACCTGTTCTCAAGGGACCGACCATGTCCAACCCCCATACTGCGAAAGGCCAGACGAGTGGAATGGTCTTCAGAGCCGACGCAGGCTTGTGTGACATGTTGGAGTAGAACTGACATCCTTCGCACTTGTCCACTATTTCCTTTGCCATCTCATTCGCCTTCGGCCAGTAAAATCCAGCTCGGTATGCTTTGGCTACGATGGTCCGAGAGGACGCATGGTGACCACAGGTCCCCGAGTGGATATCATTGAGAATGATTCGACCTTCTTCTGGCGTTATGCATTTTTGACCAACTCCAGTCGCGCTCTCCCTATATAATTGTCCTTTGATAACGGTAAAGGCCTTGGATCGATGGACGATCTGCCGAGCCTCTTCCTCATCTTCTGGGAGCTCTTTTCTCAGGATATACGCGATATAGGGGATTGTCCAGTCGGGAGTGACCACTAAGACCTCCATGACCAAGTTGACCACTGCTGGGACCTCAACCTCAGTCGGATTTGTGGCACTCTTGGGCTGTGGAGCTTCTTCTGTGAAAGGATCTTCTTTGACTGACGGAGTGTGTATATGCTCCAAGAACACACCACTCGGAATGGCTTCTCTTTTGGAACCTATCTTTGCGGATCATCTGCTGCTGATTTTTGATCGAGGATGTGATGGAGCTCTAACCCTCGAACTTCTTTTCCAGCTTCCTCCTGCATTGCAGTATCCGATCATGGTTGGGCTTCTCACGCCCCACTCCTTCATCACTGGTTGACCACTAAATCTGAATCTCCATAGACCATCAGCGACGGACGCTTGATCGAGATGGCAGCGCAATCCATATAAAAGGGCCTCATACTCGCCTCATTGTTGGAGGAATCAAAGTGAATTTGGAGCACATACCTAAGCTTGTCTCCTCTCGGGGAAACCAGAACAACCCCAGCACTGGAACCATTCAGCATCTTAGAGCCATCAAAGAACATGGTCCAATACTCCGAGTGAACTTCGATTGTCTGCTGTTGTTCAATCCACTCGGCGAGGAAATCTGCTATTGCTCAGGACTTAATGGCTTTCTTTGCCTCAAATTTGATATCAAGGGAAGAAGTTCAATCGCCCATTTCGCCACTCGACCGGTTGCGTCTCTGTTGTGCGAGAATCTCGATAGTGGGGCGTCACGACGATCGTGATGGAATGATCGGAGAAATAATGAGCAACCTTCTTTGTGGTCATGTATATCCCATACACAAGCTTCTGATAATGAGGATATCTCTGCTTGGATGGAGTCAAGACTTCAGACAAATAATACACCGGGCGCTGAACTTTGAAGGCTTTTCCTTCCTCTTCCCGCTCGACCGTAAGCCTTAATCTTGACGACTTGTCCTGTGGCTGCGATATAAAGCAATAGAGGCTCTTTGATGATTGGAGCAGCAAGCACCGGCTGGGTGGATAGCGAGCTTTTAGCTCGGCAAACGCTGCATCGCTTCGAGTCCACTCGAACTTATCCGCCTTCTTCATCGATCGGTAAAGAGGCAATGCCTTTTCACCGAGTCGTGAGATGAATCGACTTAATGCGGCCAAGCATCCGAAGAAGCTCGACATCGTGCACTTTCACGTAGGCGTTTCATTCGGAGAATAGTACCGATCTTCTCTGGATTAGCATCGATCCCTCGTTCGGAAACGAGAAACCCGAGTAACTTTCCGCCAGGAACTCCGAATGTGCACTTTGATGGATTGAGCTTGATATCGTACCTTCTGAGGTTGGCAAATGTTTCGGCGAGGTCAGCAAGCAGGTCGGAACCTTTTCGCGACTTGACGACGATATCATCCATATACGCTTCCACATTCCGACTGATTAGGGTGAGAAGACACTTCTGAATCATTCGCATGAATGTGGCTCCGGCATTCTTGAGGCTGAATGGCATGGTGATATAGCAGAAGCACCCGAATGGAGTGATGAAAGTTGTTTTTATTTCATCGGGTCCATACAGACGGATCTGATGATACCCGGAATATGCGTCGAGAAAAGACAATCTCTCACATCCCGCGGTCGAGTCAACAATTTGATCTATGCGAGGGAGAGGAAAATGATCTTTCGGGCAGGCCCGATTGATGTGCTTGAAATCAATGCACATACGGAGTGACTTGTCCTTCTTAGGAACCATGACGACATTAGCGAGCCACTCGGAGTGGTATATCTCACGAATAAATCCGGCCGCCAACAGTCGAGCCACTTCCTCACCAATAGCCTTTCTCTTCTGGACGGCGGACCGCCGAAGATGCTCTTTTACTGGCTTTGCTGATTTGTCGACTCGAGGTGATGCTCAGCCATCCCCAGGAACACCTGGCATGTCGGTGGCTTCCATGCAAAATGTCCCGATTCTCACGGAGGAACCGGATGGCGCTTCTTCCTATTTCGGTCGAGTGTTGTGGAAATGTGGGTCGGTGCTGCATTGGGGTTGGTCGGGTGAATGTGGACAGCTTCGTCTCACCGCACGGTGAAATGCGATTCTGTGGCGGGTTTCTTGGATCGCGACAAATCACTCGGATCTGCGTTTTGCTTATACCCTTCAAACTCGACCGCTGTCACTGGGAATCAGCAATCTTGAGCCCTTCGAAAGCACTCTTCGCCTTCTTCCGATCACGGTGGCATGTGATCACTCCTTTGGGACCGGGCATCTTCGGTTTGAGGTACACGTAACATGGTCGAGCCATGAATCGTGCGAGGCTGGCCTCCCCAAAATGGCATGGTACACACTCTGAAAATCCACGACCTCAAGCGTCAACTTTTCCTTGCGAAAATGCTTTGAATCACCAAACACCACGCCCGAGCTATTTGGCGAGTGACTCAGCTTTCTTCCTGGTATGACTCCGTGGAAGCTCATGTTCTTGGTGCTCGGTCGGGACATCGGAATGCCCATTCCTTTCGGTGTGTTCGCATATAACTAGTTCAGCCCACTTCCACCATCCATCAGCACCTTTGTCAGTCGAGTGCCTTCGACGACCGGGTCGACCACCAAAGCTTGCCTCTCGGGGTGGCAATATGAGTCGGGTGATCGGTGGTCGAATGTGATGGGTGTTTGGGACCATCTCGAGATAACTTCGCTTTTCTTTGGGGCAACCATGTTCACCTCACGGTTAATGACTTTGAGTCCTCTTGCTTTCCACATCCGCGAAGATCATCGAGTGGAGTTGACATGCGGATATCCTTCCTCTTGTCCTCTTTGTCTTGACCTTGTCGACTCCTTCTCCTTGTCCTTAGACTGTTTTCCTGGCTTCTTTGGATCGAGAGTCGACCTTTGGCGAGTGGTATGCTTTGGGTAAATGATATGCCCTCTTCATCTTTCTTGGTGTGGATGTGACACGGCATATCCATCACGTCGTTTACTTCTTTATCCTTTACTTTCTTAGGATTCCAGGATCCTTTTGGCTTCCCCTTGAACTTTCCCTGAGTCACGGCCAGGGCCTCTCCAGGAGCTGCTGGCTCGGCTTTCCACTTCTGTTTCCGACTGGAATTTCCCTTCTCCGACTGACTTGGCTTGTACTTGCCGCTTCGGAGTCGGTCCTCTTCCTTGCCGTTGGCGTACTTGGTAGCAATCTCCATCATCCGACTCAGGGTCATGTCCCTGGTTCGACCAAACTTCAGACTCAATTCTCTGTTCTTGACGCCATCTTTGAAGGTGCAAACTGCCTGATGATCAAACACATTTTCCACAGTATGGTGCAGAGTGATCCACCTCTGAATATACTCTCTGAGAGTCTCATTGGTTTTCTGCACACAGACTTGCAGCTCTGTCAATCCAGCTGGTCGCTTGCAAGTTCCTTCAAAGGTTCTGACGAACACTCGGGACAAATCTTCCCAAGTGTAAATACTGCTAGGAGGTAACTGATTCAACCACGCTCTGGCTGAACCTTCCAACATGAGGGGCAAATGCTTCATGGCCACCTCGTCATTCCCACCACCAATCTGAACAGCCACTCGGTAATCTTCAAGCCAAGTTTCAGGCTTGGACTCACCAGTGAACTTGCTGACTCCTGTTGCCAACCTGAAATTGGGGGGAATCACTGCGGCTCTGATAGCCCTGCTAAAACACTCTGGACCAGAAACATGCACTCGACTGCTCGTGGGCGCATCTCTCTCGGGTCCGCCTCGATGGGATCTGTTCCGGTCGACCAAGCCTTGCACGATAATGGATCGCGCATCGAAGCCTGGTTCCCTGGGGTCGACTGGAGCTCTTCGCCCTGACCGAATCGACGCTGTCATCCTATCGCCGAGAGCGTAAGACCCATCCTCGAGGGAAGCGGGCACTCGGCGCCTATCATCTCGGTCGTGTCGGTCTCCATCTGATCTCGCGGTTGTTGCGCCCTTCTCGCCTGGAGGCGATCTGGGATCTATGAGCGACCGAACCGTATTCGCAGCGACGGATCGTGTGAATTCTGCTGCTTGCGATCGCGACACGGCCGAAGTTCGGTCTCCTGCTGCCGGAGCAAATCTCGATCTGCATCAAACCTCCGCCAGACCTCCACCGAGAGGGCTGGATGGACTCTGCTATACGGGTTGCAGTTGCTAAATTCTGGATTGGGGTTCGATATACCGAGTCGGCGGGAAGAGTTGGCGTCGATTGGCGTCGGGAACTTCGTTGCAAGGCCATCGAAAGTGCTCGTTGAAGGTTTTCCAGTCGAGCGCGTTCAGCCAGATTAGCCAAACGTGCCTCCTCCAAGGCGCGAGCCTTGGGGGTTTCTCCCGCGATGGGAGTATGCAGGGCATCCATGTTCCTGCGGCGAAGCTCTTCTCTCTGCAAAGAGTCGAGTGTCTCGGGCTGGTACTCTTCGTGGTCTTGTGCGGGGTCGCCTCCACCGCCTGCTCCGCCCTCATGGGCGAAGCCAGGAGGTCTGCGGGGTCCGTTGACCATGAGGATTTCCGCCGCCGGATCACTGCTATCGCATTCGGATGCAGTCTCTACGGAGCCAGTCGACAGATCGAACAGGCCGTAGAGAGATTCGTCGGGCTCGATTGCCGCAACTTGGGTGATGGCCGTCTGGCGAGCCACCGCGTGCTTCACCCACCGCTGGAGCCTCGACCGACCAGAGCGCTTGCGCTGGTGGGAGACCGGAAGGGTGGCCGATAGGGGAGTCGACCGATACGGGGTCGACGGTTGCCCATGAGAGAAACGTCGCGGACACATGCGCGAGTCGTCGCCGCGATCGCGGACGGGAGCGCATCAATGTCGAGTGGAGCCTCCTGGAGCCACGCGGAGTCGTCAGCGACAAAGGTGAGAGCGCCGAGACGGATCTCGCGCCCCTCGACCAAAACTCCAGCAGTCATCATGATGAAAGTACTCGGAAGTACTGCAACTTCTCCACAAAATCGCTAAAACACCTGCCCCACGGTGGGCGCCAACCTGTCGTGGTTCTAAGTCCGACAAAGAGAGTGGGGGTAGGTATGGAGAGGCAAGGTCCTAGCTATGGAGAGGTTGTAAACACAAGCGATGTACGAGTTCGAGCCCTTCTCGGAGGAAGTAAAAGCCCCATTGTTGGGGAACGAGTAATTTCAAAAATTTCCTACGCACACGCAAGATCATGGTGATGTATAGCAACGAGAGGGAGAGTGTTGTCCACGCACCCTCGTAGACCCGGCGAAGCGATTACAACGTAGAGGAAGTAGTCGACGTTCTCCTCGCGATCCGACCGATCCAGCGCCGTTACTCGGCGCCCCGAGTTCTTGACACACGTACAGCTCGATGGCGTCCCTCGTAGACCGATCCAGCCGAGTGTCGAGGAGAGTTCCACAAGACGACGGCGTGGTGACGATCTTGATGTTTCACGGCGCAGGCTTCGCCTAAGCTTCATGACGGTATAACCGAGGTGGAATATGGTGGAGGGGGCACCGACACGGCTAAGGAACGATCCAAAGATCAAACTTGTGTGTCCTAGGGTGCCCCCTGCCCCGTATATAAGGAGGAGGGAGGGCGGCCGGCCTAGCTAGGGCGGCGGGAGGAGTCCTACTCTCACTGGGAGTAGGACTCCCCTTTCCTAGTTGGATTAGGTTTGGGGGAGGGAAGAGGAGAGGGCGCCCCCTCCTTGTCCTATTCGGACTGGGGGAGAGGGCGTGACCACCTCTGGCCGCCCCTCCTCTTCTCCCTCGAGGCCCACCGAGGCCCATTTACCTCCCGGGGTTCCAGTAACCTCCGGTACTCAGAATAAATTCCGCCGCCCGGAACCATTCCGAACTCCAAACATAGGCTTCCAATATATCAATCTTTATGTCTCGACCATTTCGAGACTCCTCGTCATGTCCGTGATCACATCCGGGACTCCGAACTTCTTGGTACATCAAAATACATAAACTCATAATAAGCATCATCGAAACCTTAAGCGTGCGGACCCTACGGTTCGAGAACAATGTAGACATGACCTAGAACTATTCACGGTCAATAACCAACAGCGGGACCTGGATGCCCATATTGGTTCCTACATATTCTCGAAGATCTCTATCGGTCGGACCGCATAACAACATCGTTGTTCCCTTTGTCATCGGTATGTTACTTGCCCGAGATTCGATCGTCGGTATCCAATACCTAGTTCAATCTCGTTATCGACAAGTCTCTTTACTCGTTCGTAATGCATCATCTCACAACTAACTCATTAGTTGTAGTGCTTGCAAGGCTTGATGATGTGCATTACCGAGAGGGCCAGAGATACCTCTCCGACAATCGGAGTGACAAAACCTAATCTCAAATACGCCAACCCAACATCGCCTTTGGAGACACACTGTAGTACTCCTTTATAATCACCCGATTCGTTGTGACGTTTGGTAGCACCAAAGTGTTCCTCCGTAAACGGAGTTGCATAATCTCATAGTTACAGGAACATGTATAAGTCATGGATAAAAGCAGTAGCAACATACTAAACGATCGTGTGCTAAGCTAAGGGAATGGGTCATGTCAATCAGATCATTCCACTAATGATGTGACCTTGTTAATCAAATAACAACTCTTTGTTCATGGTTAGGAAACATAACCATCTTTGATTAACAAGCTAGTCTAGTAGAGGCATACTAGTGACATATTGTTTTGTCTATGCATTCACACATGTATCATGTTTCCGTTAATACAATTCTAGCATGAATGATAAACATTTATCATGAAATAAGGAAATAAATAATAACTTTATTATTGCCTCTAGGGCATATTTCCTTGATCTCCCACTTGCACTAGAGTCAATAATCTAGATTACATAGTAATGATTCTCACACCCATGGAGTCTTGGTGCTGATCATGTTTTGCTCGTGGAAGAGGCTTAGTCAACGGTTCGCAACATTCAGATCCGTGTGTATCTTGCAAATCTCTATGTCTCCCACCGGACTAAGTCCCGGATGGAATTGAAGCGTCTCTTGATGTGCTTGGTCCTCTTGTGAAATCTGGATTCCTTCGCTAAGGCAATTGCTCGAGATTGTCACGAAGATTTTCATTGGACCCGATGCACTAGGTATGACACCTAGATCGGATATGAACTCCTTCATCCAGACTCCTTCATTAGCTGCTTCGAAGCTGCTATGTATTCCGCTTCACATGTAGATCCCGCCTGACGCTTTGTTTAGAACTGCACCAACTGACAGCTCCTCCGTTTAGTGTAAATACGTATCCGGTCTGCGATTTAGAATCGTCCGGATCAGTGTCAAAGCTTGCATCAACGTAACCGTTTACGATGAGCTCTTTGTCACCTCCATATACGAGAAACATATCCTTAGTCCTTTTCGGTATTTGGGATGTTCTTGACCGCTGTCGATGATCCACTCTGGATTACTTTGGTACCTCCTGCTAGGCTTATAGCAAGGCACACATCAGTCAGTACACAGCATTGCATACATGATAGAGCCTATGGCTGAAGCATAGGGAACATCTTTCATTTTCTCTCTATCTTCTGCAGTGGTCGGGCATTGAGTCTTACTCAACTTCACACCTTGTAACACAGGCAAGAACCCTTTCTTTGCTTGATCCATTTTGAACTTTTTCAAAATCTTGTCAAGGTATGTGCTTTGTGAAAGTCCAATTAAGCGTCTTGATCTATCTCTATAGATCTTAATGCCCAATATGTAAGCAGCTTCACGAGGTCTTTCGTTGAAAAACTCTTATTCAAGTATCCCTTTATGCTATCCAGAATTCTATATCATTTCCGATCAGCAATATGTCATCTACATATAATATCGAAATGCTCTGAGCTCCCACTCACTTTCTTGTAAATCTGAAGCTTCTCCAAAAGTGCAGATACAAACCCAAATGCTTTGATCACACTATCAAAGCGTTTATTCCAACTCGAGATGCTTGCACCAGTCCATAGATGGATCGCTGGAGCTTGCACACTTTGTTAGCTCCTTTGGATCGATAAAACCTTCTCGGTTGCATCATATACAACTCTTCTTCCGTAAATCCATTCAGAATGCAGTCTTTACATCCATTTGCCAAATTTCATAATCATAAAATGCGGCAATTGCTAACATGATTCGGACGGACTTAAGCATCGCTACGGGTGAGAAGGTCTCATCGTAGTCAATCCCTTGAACTTACCGAAAACCTTTTGCGACAAGTCGAGCTTTATAGATAGTAATATTACCGTCAGCGTCAGTCTTCTTCTTGAAGATCCACTTGTTTTCTATTGCTTGCCTACCCTCGGGCAAGTCAACCAAAGTCCATACTTTGTTTTCATACATGGATCCCATCTCGATTTCATGGCCTCAAGCCATTTTATGAATCTGGGCTCACCATCGCTTCTTCATAGTTCGTAGGTTCATCATGATCTAGTAGCATGATTTCGAACAGGATTACCGTACCACTCACAGTGCGGATCTTACTCTGGTTGATCTACGAGGTTACGTAGTAACTTGATCTGAAGTTTCATGATCGACATCATCAACTTCCTCACTACTTGGTGTAGGTGTCTCGTAAACCGGTTTCTGCGACGAACTACTTTCAAGTAAGGAGAAGGTACTATTACCTCATCAAGTTCCACTTTCCTCCCACTCACTTCTTTCGAGAGAAACTCCTTCTCTAGAAAGGATCCATTCTTAACAACGAATGTCTTGCCTTCGGATCTGTGATAGAAGGTGTACCCAACTGTCTCCTTTGGGTATCCTATGAAGACACATTTCTCGATTTGGGTTCGAGCTTATCGGGTTGAAGCTTTTTCACATAAGCATCGCATCCCCAAACTTTAAGAAGCGACAACTTTGGTTTCTTGCCAAACCACAGTTCATAAGGTGTCGTTTCAACGGATTTCGACGGTGTTCTATTCGGTGTGAATGCGGCCGTCTCTAGAGCATAACCCCAAAACGATAGCGGTAAATCTGAAGAGACATCATAGATCGTACCATATCTAGTAAAGTACGATTCGACGTTCGGACACACCATTACGCTGTGGTGTTCCGGTATGGCGTAAGTTGTAAACTATTCCGCATTGTTTCAAATGTAGACCAAACTCGTAACTCAAATATTCACCTCCACGATCGGATCGTAGAAACTTAATTTTCTTGTTACGATGATTTTCAACTTCACTCTGAAATTCTTTGAATTTTTCAAATGTTTCAGACTTATGTTTCATTAAGTAGATATACCCATATCCGCTTAAGTCATCTGTGAAGGTGAGAAAATAACGATATCCGCCACGAGCCTCAACATTCATCGGACCACATACATCGGTATGTATGATCTCCAACAAATCTGTTGCTCTCTCCATAGTACCGAGAACGGGTTCTAGTCATCTTGCCCATAAGGCACGGTTCGCAAGTGCCAAGTGATTCATAATCAAGTGACTCCAAAAGCCCATCAAGATGGAGTTTCTTCATGCGCTTTACACCGATATGACCTAAACGGCGATTGCCACAAATAAGTTGCACTATCATTATCAACTCTGCATCTTTTGGCTTCAACATTATGAATATGTGTATCACTACTATCGAGATTCATCAAAATAGACCACTCCTCAAGGGTGCATGACCATAAAAGATATTACTCATATAAATAGAACAACCATTATTCTCTCGATTTAAATGAATAACCGTCTCGCATCAAACAAGATCCAGATATAATGTTCATGCTCAACGCAGCACCAAATAACAATTATTTAGGTCTAAAACTAATCCCGAAGGTAGATGTAGAGGTAGCGTGCCGACCGCGATCACATCGACTTTGGAACCATTTCCCACGCGCATCGTCACCTCGTCCTTTGCGAGTTAAGCAATCAGTAGTCCCTGTTTGAGTTGCAAATATTAGCAGCAGAACCGATTATCAAATACCAGTGCTACTACGGGCTCTAGTAAGGTACACATCAATAACATGTATATCACATATACCTTTGTTCACCTTGCCATCCTTCTTATCCGCCAAATACTTGGGGCAGTTCCGCTTCGGTGACGATCGCTTGCGGAGAAGCACTCGTTTCAGGTTTAGGGCGGACTTGGGTTTCTTCTCTGAGCAAACAACTTGCTTGCTATTCTTCTTGAAGTTCCTTCTTCTTCCCTTTGCCTTTCTTCTTGAAACTAGTGGTCTTATTGACCATCAACACTTGATGCTCCTTCTTGATTTCTACCTCCGCAGCTTTTAGCATTGCGAAGAGCTCGGTATAGTCTTTACTAACCCTTGCATATTATAGTTCATCACGAAGCCTTTGTAGCTTGGTGGCGGTGATTGAAGAATTACATCAATGACACAATCATCCGGAAGATTAACTCCCAATTGTGTCAAGTGATTGTAGTACCCGGACATTACGAGTATGTGCTCACTAATGAACTATTCTCCTCCATCTTGCAGCTATAGAACTTATTGGAGACTTCATATCTCTCAATCCGGGCATTCTGTTGGAATATTAACTTCAACTCTGGAACATCTCATATGCTCCATGACGTTCAAAACGTCGTTGAAGTCCCGGTTCTAAGCCGTAAAGCATGGCACCTTGAACTATAGAGTAGTCATCAGCTTTGCTCGCCCGGACCTTCATAACATCTGCAGTTGCATTAGCGGCGAGTTCGGCACCTAGCGGTGCATCCGGGACGTAACTCTTACATGCAGCAATGAGGATGATCCTCGTTACGGACCCAATCCGTGTAATTGCTACCATCATCTTTCAACTTTGCTTTCTCAAGGAACGCATTAAAATTCAACGGAACAACAACACGAGCCATCTATCTACAATCAAACATAAACAAGCAAGATACTATCGGTACTAAGTTCATGATAAATTTAAGTTCGATTAATCATATTACTAAAGAACTCCCACTTAGAAAAACATCTCTCTAGTCATCTAAGTGATCACGTGATCCAAATCAACTAAACCATAACCGATCATCACGTGAAATGGAGTAGTTTCAATGGTGAACATCTTATGTTGATCATATCTACTATATGATTCACGCTCGACCTTTCGGTCTCCGTGTTCGAGGCCATATCTGCATATGCTAGGCTCGTCAAGTATAACCCGAGTATTCTGCGTGTGCAAAACGGCTTGCACCCGTTGTAGATGGACGAGAGCTTATCACACCCGATCATCACGTGGTGTGCGGGCACGACGAACTTTGGCAACGGTGCATACTCGGGAGAACACTTCTTGATAATTTAGTGAGAGATCATCTTATAATGCTACCGTCAATCAAAGCAAGATAAGATGCATAAAAGGATAAACATCACATGCAAATCAATATAAGTGATATGATATGGTCATCATCATCTTGTGCTTCGTGATCTTCATCTCCGAGCACCACCATGATCACCATCGTCACCGGCGCGACACCTTGATCTCCATCGTAGCATCGTTGTCGTCTCGCCAAACTTATGCTTCTCGACTATCGCTACCGCTTAGTGATAAAGTAAAGCAAGACAAGCGATTGCATTGCATACAATAAGCGACAACCATATGGCTCCTGCCGATTGCCGATAACCGGTTACAAAACATGATCATCTCATACAAAAATATAGCATCACGTCTTGACCATATCACATCACAACATGCCTGCAAAAACAAGTTAGACGTCCTCTACTTTGTTGTTGCAAATTTTACGTGGCTGCTACGGGCTTAAGCAAGAACCAGTCTCACCCACGCATCAAAACCACAACGATACTTCGTCAAATAGACTCCGTTTAACCTTCTCAAGGACCGGGCGTAGCCACACTCAGTTCAACTAAAGTGAGAGAGACAGCACCCACCGGTCACCTTTAAGCAACGAGTGCTCGGCGGTGAAACCAGTCTCGCGTAAGCGTCACGCGTAATGTCGGTCAGGCCGCTTCATCTCACAATACCGCTAAACCAAAGTATGACATGCTGGTAGGAAGTATGACTCAGTATCGCCCACAACTCACTTGTGTTCTACTCGTGCAGAACATCAAACCATAAAACCTAGGCTCGGATGCCTTTGTTGGGGAACGTAGTAATTTCAAAAATTTCCTACGCACACGCAAGATCATGGTGATGTATAGCAACGAGAGGGAGAGTGTTGTCCACGCCCTCGTAGACCCAAGCGGAAGCGATCTGGCGTAGAGGAAGTAGTCGACGTTCTCCTCGCGATCCGACCGATCCAGCGCCGTTACTCGGCGCCCCGAGTTCTTGACACACGACAGCTCGATGGCGTCCCTCGTACTCGATCCAGCCGAGTGTCGAGGAGAGTTCGTCAAGATGACGGCGTGGACGATCTTGATGTTTCACGGCGCGAGGCTTCGCCTAAGCTTCATGACGGTATAACCGAGGTGGAATATGGTGGAGGGGCACCGACACGGCTAAGGAACGATCCAAAGATCAAACTTGTGTGTCCTAGGGTGCCCCCTGCCCCGTATATAAAGGAGGGAGGGGGAGGCCGGCCGGCCTAGCTAGGCGCGGGAGGAGTCCTACTCCTACGGGAGTAGGACTCCCCCCTTTCCTAGTTGGATTAGGTTTGGGGGGGGGAAGAGGAGAGGGCGCCCCCTCCTTGTCCTATTCGGACTGGGGGAGAGGCGTGTGCCACCTCTGGCCGGCCCTCCTCTTCTCCCTCGAGGCCCACCGAGGCCCATTTACCTCCCGGGGTTCGGTAACCTCCGGTACTCCGATAAATTCCGTTTTTCGCCGGAACCATTCGAACTCCAAACATAGGCTTCCAATATATCAATCTTTATGTCTCGACCATTTCGAGACTCCTCGTCATGTCCGTGATCACATCCGGGACTCGAACTTCTTCGGTACATCAAAATACATAAACTCATAATAAGCGCCATCGAAACCTTAAGCGTGCGGACCCTACGGTTCGAGAACAATGTAGACATGACCTAGAACTATTCACGGTCAATAACCAACAGCGGACCTGGATGCCCATATTGGTTCCTACATATTCTACTTAAGATCTTTATCGGTCGGACCGCATAACAACATACGTTGTTCCTTTGTCATCGGTATGTTACTTGCCGAGATTCGATCGTCGGTATCCAATACCTAGTTCAATCTCGTTCGGCAAGTCTCTTTACTCGTTCCGTAATGCATCATCTCACAACTAACTCATTAGTTGTAGTGCTTGCAAGGCTTGATGATGTGCATTACCGAGAGGGCCAGAGATACCTCTCCGACAATCGGAGTGACAAAACCTAATCTCAAATCGCCAACCCAACATCGCCTTTGGAGACACTGTAGTACTCCTTTATAATCACCCGATTCGTTGTGACGTTTGGTAGCACCAAAGTGTTCCTCCGTAAACGGAGTTGCATAATCTCATAGTTACGAGGAACATGTATAAGTCATGGATAAAAGCGGTAGCAACATACTAAGCGATCGTGTGCTAAGCTAAGGGAATGGGTCATGTCAATCAGATCATTCCACTAATGATGTGACCTTGTTAATCAAATAACAACTCTTTGTTCATGGTTAGGAAACATAACCATCTTTGATTAACAAGCTAGTCTAGTAGAGGCATACTAGTGACATATTGTTTTGTCTATGCATTCACACATGTATCATGTTTCCGGTTAATACAATTCTAGCATGAATGATAAACATTTATCATGAAATAAGGAAATAAATAATAACTTTATTATTGCCTCTAGGGCATATTTCCTTCACCTACGTCTCGGAGCCCTGAGGCGGTCGAGTGGATTATGTATGTATGTGTTACAGGGGTGCGAACCCTTACGCTTTGTGGAGGGGGTGGCTTATATAGAGTGCGCCAGACCCTGCCACCCACGTAATGAAGGGTTTAAAGTACATTAAGTGCAGGCGTTCGTAACGCCCACATAAAGTGTCTTAACTACCATAAAGTCTATTCAATTACAGGCCGTTGCGGCAGAGTGCCTCTGACCTTCCGGTGGTCGAGTGAGTCTTCATGGTCGAGTCCTTCAAGTCAGTCGAGTGGGTTCCTCGTTAGTCGACTGGAAGGTGATCTCTTCTAAGGGTGTCCTTGGGTAGGGCACTTAGATCAGGCCTATGACCCTACCCCAGGTACATGAATCCATCATTGGCCGCCTGGAAAAATCGAGTGAAAGCAAAGATCAACGACGGGGAACCCTACTCTGATATTGTAAAGGAAAGTCCGACAATCACGGAAGAGCAGTTTCAAATATTCAAGGAGGCTTGCGAGGCCGAAGCTGCCAAAGAAAAGTCTAAGTACATGAAGGGGCTTCAAAGAGGAACATTGGGACCCACCACCTCGGAAGCCGTGGTTCTGGCGGAAAGAGGTCCAAATGGGCCAAGGAGGATGTGGAAGCCATGAGTCTGGGCATCCTGACCCTTGGCGGATTTCACCGTCCCCGCAGAGCGTGGCGCCCCGAGGGCCCGCACCATTGGGACCCAAAGTGAAGAAGGTTTATGAGACAACACCGGTCATTACGGAGTTCATGAGACTGCTGGTAATTTTAGTTTCGATCAATTCGACCGCACACGTTAGTCATATTTATAAACGATCCTTGTGCCTTTTGCGAGAGAGCAGCACCGGATTGCGGCGAAAGCGACTTCGCCGTCGAGGCATTGGCGAGGCCAAGTGGGACACTCCATTCAACCCGGCGTTGAACATATTGAAACAACAACGGTGGATACTGATCGTCGTATGGGACGCGTGCGGTGTCGGAGACGGCGCCACGTGGAAGAAGTACTACCGTGAGACCACGGAGGAGAAAAAGAAAGAGCGGAGGTTAATCAAGAAAGCATCGACAAGAAGGTTGAGATTGTGGTTGAGAAGAAATCATCTCAGACAGTTGCAACAGCGGTAGCTGCCGCAAAACAGGCGATTGCAGATATATCTACTTCCTTGGTGACGGGCGTTCACACTTGGACAAGGCAAAATCCAGAAAAAATGCAGAGGACTTACCCCTTGCTGACTTCTTGGGAGCAGCTGCTCCCGCACCGGCTCCCGCACCGGACGTGCTCGGTGGTGCCTCCTCTTTGGCTGAGCTTGACGCCCTCACGGTATCTGCCACATCAGCCCCCTTCAATATAAATGTATAATCTCCCGTTTTCGTTGCCTTTCGGATGTCTCACGTCGTAGACTTTTCTTTGCAGTGCAACGAAACCCCGTGCACCATATTGTACACCATCGGCGAACAGAAGGTGGACGTGGGGAAGGGGACGATAATGGAGCCGAAGGAACCATTGTTCCTGACGGTCGATCCCCGAACGTCTTCAAGGTTTCCGTGGCGATGTCAAACCGGGCCACGAATTTTCCTCCTCTAATACTAGTGGGGATGACGACGAGACCCATGGCGGCTTGGTGATTGTTGCAATGGGTGGGTCTGTTGTGGCCAAAGAGTGCGCTTAAATGCAGGAGGCGGCCGGGAGCACACCCACGAGCACGCAGCCTCAGCAAGGTATGAACATCAACACCCCACCTACCCAATTAGCGTCGGGTGTCGGGTTAGGTGATAGCGGACTAGGTAAGCAGATGGCTCCATTAGTCACTGATGACGTCGCCATGGATGAGGATGAGGATGACGATGGCGCTGAATAGTATGTCTATACTGGCGCCTCCTCAGGGTTTGAGCATCATGAGTCGGTGCCTGAATTACCGTCTCAACGTGTTATTGACGACCATCCGGTGGTAAAGAAGCCTAGGAAGAGAGCGAGGAAAGGCAAAACAGCTGATTCTATGATCCGGCCGCCTCGGAGCCTCGGCCAGACCGTGTAGATATCCCGATGCGGATAAATGGCATATCGATCGACCAATCCTACGAAACAGCGCTACGGGCCGATTCGGCGATCTAAGGAGACTTCATGACGATGTGCTGCGGGTAGAGAAAGGCCTTGTCGCCTCGAAGATCCCAGATACCCACTCTACGTGGTTAACGTTCGCGGCAAATGTAAATGCGTCGACGGCTTCCCCGCGGATAAGTTCTTCCTCGATTCGATTACATATTCGACATGTTTCACGTGAAGAAGATGGATTTTACGTTGTCGCCTTTATGCCTTGCACATGAACTACATCATTGGGGTTGAGCGGATACGTTTTATCCGTGTCGCTGACCCGTACTACATGCATGAGGGCTTCTTGGGAGTCGTGCGCAAGATCGTGAATCGCGAGGGATTACATCGTCGGTTTCATGCTCGCCAATAAGGACAAGGAGGCGATTCTCGTGCCTTATCATCCCGTGTAAGTCATCCGCGCTGCTATCCTTCCTTCGATTTCAATAATTCATTTGCACGGTGGAGGCTAATTAATTTGAGGTGTACTTATTTTGCGCAGTGGTGCGCGCCGTCCTCATCATCCTCTACCCCCGATTCTCCCACGCTCTTTACTTGGACTCGTCGAAGAACATTCACAAAAGGATTACACCCACATCAAAGATGTTCTCGGCGATGCTATGTTTTACTACCAAGCAAGGGGTGGAGAGGTTAGGGACAAGAAGAGAAAGGCGGCGAGGTCGCCTTCACCATAAGACCGACCTGCGCATCCAAAGAACCAAACGATTCTCTTAATGATGGATTCTATGTCCTACACCACATCTTTGGAGTCTGACGGGATCACCGAACCTTCACATGGCACCTAGATCTGGCGATGCCCATATTACGCAATGGGCAAAGGACATAGGAGATATCGAGGATCATCGACTTGAGCTGAGTTCTAGAACATCCGGTAGCGAACTTGCCCAAATCATCATGAATGAGGTTGTCGGAAAACAGGATGTTCCATGCGGAAGGACAAATGTCGCGGGAAGATGTCCGAACATGGATAGCCTCTCAAAGATCTCGACATGAAGCCTTTCACTAAGCTCGATGACTATCTCCCTGACATGGATGGATGGCACGACATGATGGAGTGATTGTTGATATATGACAATGTGTCCGTTTAGCCCATACTTTCTTTTATGACAAAACTCTGAGTTATGCACGGTGAAACTTTATTTGTGATGTAATTAAACCGTCCTCCTCCTCGACTAGCGAAAATCACTCTAGTTAGGTCATTTTGGGTACGATGAACTTTGTTATTTATGCTTATGATATGTTGTTTCTATTTTTGCCAAGTCTGTCTCTTTTCTTTGCTCAACTATATATGTTGCATATCATCGACTCATGTGACGATGCAGGTGCATAGACCATAGATGGCGAAGAAGTGCTACGCCAGAGGAGTATATATACGACAAGTGACCGGAGTGTCAGGCCCAGATGTACCGGTTTTCGGTTTCCGAGCGACACGCAGTACTTAGTTTAGGTTTACGCTAACGCGAGAGAGAGATACGAACTCATGAACTCAAAGTGATAGCTATTCTCGCGTATATCATTGTTTAGATGGATGACGATGTATTTGCAAGTAATCGAGACTTGTATCGCTATTTTCGAGATTGATGACGAGAGACCACTTTGTGTTGGATGATGATTATGATGATGACATGATTTGATGAGACTAATTGTATGTATATGCTATGATTACATTTGTATGTGGATGATATGCTAAAGATTATTGTATAAAGCCTATTCAAATACAAAACAAATATGCAGAAAAAAAACTAATAAAACTAGTAGTAGCGAGGGGGGAAATTTAGCAGTAGCGCCGACTTACCGAGAGTGCTTCCTCGCTAAACAATACTGCAGATAATATCGATGGCGCTCTTTTAAAAAGCGCTTCTGACTATTCATCTGTAGTGAAGAATGTGGTCAACAGTATCTCTCGGCTATCGTTATATATGGCGCCTTATTAGTAGCGCCGGTACCCACGCTACTAAGAAGGCCAAAATCCGCGCTGCTGCTAGGCTTTTCCCTAGTAGTGTTCGCTCACTCTTTCCTGCAACTTATTTTATTAAGTGGGACCCAGTTGCTACAAGAAGCAGAAAAATTCATTCAACAAGAGCTGCTACTGTCTCGCTTAATGTGAGATATAGCTCTTGCGCATTAAGAGAGACGTAGAAACTCTCGATGAATACGTCGAATGTAATGGATCGACCTGTTAGCGCACCTTTTTAATGGAAAAAGGGAAAAGGAATGGAGATGCTAGGATTCAAACTTGGGTATCCTCGATGATGTGTACCGCAGCTAGCCACTTGGTAAGCATCATCATGATCCCATGCAATAATTGGGCGCAGCGTACTTATACCATGGCGCGGCCACTGGCAAACAACCATTTTTTAAATTTCTTTTTTCATGTTTTTTTGGTTTCCTTTGTTTTTCATCAGTTTTTCTCCGTTTCTTTCTCCATTTTTTTCTTTTCATTCTCCATTTCTTCTATTTTATTAAGGTTTTTTTTTTGTTTCATTTTCTCTTGTTTCTTTTCTTTTTTCCTTCTTCATTTTATTTTCATTCTTCTTGCGTTTGTCTTTCCTGTTTTTATCTTTATTTTCATTTTTATCTGGTTTATTTTGTTTCTTTCTTTTTTATTTATTTTCTCTTTCTAAATTTTTATATGTCAACAACTTTTTGTATGGACATTTGACATTATTTTCAATACAATTTAGCATTTTAGAATAAATAGTCAACATTTTTTCTATACACATTTTACATTTTCAAATGCTTGATTAACATTTTCAAATACAAGATTAACTTATTTTGAGTACATGGCCAACATTTTTCTATACACATATTAAAATTTTTCAAATGCTTTATTAACATTTTTCAAATATAAGATTTAACATTTTTCAAGTACATGGTCAACATTTTTTCCTTTACTTTTAACATTTTCAAATGCTTGATTAACGTTTTTAAATGCAATATTAACATTTTTGAACAAATGGTCAAAAAATTTCTAAACACATTTTACATTTTTCAGATGCTTCATTAACATTTTTTCAAATGCTTGATTAAAATTTTAATATACATGATCAAAATTTTCCATCATTTTTTAAAAACATGGCCAACATTTTTCCTTTACACATTTAGCATATTAAAAATAGTTGATTAACATTTTCAAATACTTGTTCAACATTTTTTTCAAATGCTAGATTAACATTTTTACAAATATTATCAAAAAGAAAATTATCATTTTTTATTACATGTTCAAGATTTGTTTATATATATTTAACATTTCCAAATGCTTGATTAATATTTTACAAATCTTGTTCACCATTTTTCTAAATACTCGATTAACATTTTTTCAAATACATGATCAAATTGTTTCATACACATTTATTTTTTAATACATTTTTCGTATATGTGATTAACATTTTCTCTATACATGTTCAAAATTATTTAAATGTTCATTTAACTTTTAAATTTTGTATGTAAAGTCATTTTTATTATAGGTATATCTAAAATATTAAGAATTATAAGAAAAATTAAAAGAAAGAAAGAAAAATACAAGGCAAAAAAGTGGGAAAATAAAGGAAAAAGAAAACACTGAATGCCCACGGCCCCCACTGGGTCGGCCATTATGCACGGAGCTTGAGGCGAGTGCTCGCTTCATCCTTTTCACGAGAGCCTCCCTCTGTCTCGCTTATAGTGAGATATAGGGGGGGGGAGCACCTATTGGACGCATTCTGCGTCAAACAACCGCGCGAGGCACGCACGGCACCCCGGACTGGGCCGGCCCCATAGTGGGCGCGCCTGTTTCCTCGTACAGTAGCGTTGCGATGTTAATGTTTCCTCGTATAGTGGGCGCGCCTGTTTCCCCATATTGGACGCATTCTACCTCTAGACCTCCATGTTACGTACGAGAGGAGCTAACCAGTAGACCTAACAAGCGTTCATGCTAAATTTGAAGCGTGCTAGTATAAGAACAAATACCAATGAAGAATATGTACAATTTTTGATTTTTTTCAAACTTTCCTTCGAAAATGTAATCTTTTTAAGAAACGAGCAATGTTTCAAAAAATGATAAAAAAATCAAGTCGGACATATTTTCAAAATTAAAAATTAAAACAAAAGACATGAACATTTTTTGATAGATTTGTTTTTGAAATTCCTGAACATTTGCCGAAAACCCGAACATATATAGAGTTTTGAGAACAAAAACTTCATTATGGGAACAAATTTTCAAAAGCACATCCAGTTTTTGGGAATAAAAAAGGAACAAAATTGAAAGAAAGAACATAATTTGACATTGCGAACATTATTTGAAAAAATGTTAACACAGTCAAAATTTTGAACAATAAATTAAAAAATAGAACATTTTCGCAATCTAGAAAAAGCAAAAATAAACAGAAAATGAGAACATTTTTTTCAATTTGTGAACAGTTTTGAATATGCGATCATTTTTTTTAAAGATAAACACATAATTGAAAACCAAACATTTTTCACAAAATACGTAACTTTTCAAAGCGCAATAATTTGAGGAAATTTGAAAAGTATTTTTAAAATTCGTGAATAGATATTTAAAATAGAACATCTTTCTGAATTTGTGAACAAAATTTGAAAATAGGAACATTTTCTGAAAATATGAGCATTTTTTGGGAAGCTCAAAAATTTCTGAAAAGGGGAAAATGGAATACAAGAACATTTTTCGAAATTGCGAACATTATTTTTGAAAATATGAAAATTTCTAAAAAAAATAGTAACAAAATTGAAGCAACGAACATTTTTTGAGTTTATGGACAAATTTAGAAAACAAGAACATTTTTTGAATGCGCGAACAAATTGGAAAAGTGGATCATTTTTTTAAATTCCCGAAAATAAAGATCATATTTCTGAACAAAAATGAAAAATGCGTAAATTTTTTAATACTTTGAAGTTCTAAGCTCTTTCGAATTTTCAAACATTTCTTGAAAAAAGTGAACAATTTTCAAATTCTAAACTTTTTGCAATTACTGAACAAAATTTGACAACTGGAACATTTTCCCAATATGTAAACAAAATTTAAGAAATTCAAACATTTATCTAATGTCCGAACCTTTGTTCAAAAATAAAAATAAACTTGAATAATAAAAAGAACAGAAAATAGTAAATTAAGAGAATAGAAAAAGAAATAAGAGACAAAGGAAGAAAAACAACCAAAAAAATGAAAAAACGGAAAACGAAAAAACCGGTTGGAAGGTTCCTAAAATAAAAAAGAATCGGCTGAAATGTCCTAGAAGTTTCCTAAAACCGGGAATACCGAAAACACTTAACGGGCCAGCCCATCTGGAACGACCGCTCGATCCCCTGAGCGTTCCCCGACAATTTTGCCGCAACGAGTGCAAATAGGCTTTGCCATATAGAGGGGCGCCCGTAAGATTCAGGTCTTACAGCATTTCCGGTGTTGTGGGCTGGAAAGTGTGGCCCGATCCTAACCCGGGCACCGGGTTTCAATCCAGGGCTACGAGGCTTGGCATCTATGCTCAGGTTTTCCCTATTGATTCAATTGGTAGCTCTCGGGAGAGAGAGAGAAAACAATCTTCAAGGAGTGGGATGATTGCCAGAGCTATGTCTTGTTCGTACCGATTCCTAATAGGAATCGCTTACGGGCGGACGACTACATGTTGAACCATTAGTTGCATCGCTCGATTGCTTCGCCAACACCCTGTACGACAGCTACGCTCGATTGATTTAGTCTGTTTTTTCGTGTCCTCTGTTGTTTTTTGTATTCATTTTTTTGTCTGTTTTCTTTGATTTTATTTTTTTTATTTTGTTTTCAGTTTTCTTTGTTTTTGCATCCTCCGTTTTTTCTTTATACTTTGGTTTTATTTATTTCTTTCTTGGTTTCTTTTTTTTCTTTTCTTTTCTTTATGTATCATTGTCGCTTGTTTTTGTTTTTTTATCCAATAGATGTCTAGTTTCCATACACATTGTACATTTTCCGTATACATGTAAAACATTATTATACTCGTTAAGAAAAAATTAAATACATGGTTAACATGTTTTCCAAAATATGTTTTGAATATACTTTCCAAATGTGTGTTAAAAAATTGATACATGCTTACACATGTTTTGAATGATAAAAGATATTATTTTGAACTGTGTAAACATTAACATTTTTGTACATTGTACAAACATTTTAAAAAATGTCACTAATACATAACATTTCTTTTGTACTACACAAACGATTTTTACATTGTGTAATCATTTTGTAAATGTCACGTACACCTTTTTCAAAGGTGTGACATTTCTTTATTGTCACAAACATTTTTCATATGCATGATTAATATTTTTTATACACATGATTAGCATTTGTAATTTTTTCGTTCATGATATACTTTTTCGTATGCACCGAAACTATTTTTCCTTACACGTTTAATATTTTTCAAATACAATATTAAAATTTTCAAAATTTTATGTACAAAATTAATTAAAAACTAAAATAAAAATGTGAATGAAAACAAAGAGAATCACGCATGACATCAACGTGATGTGGCTTGTGGTTACTTGGCTGGCCCAATTCAGTGAACCGTGCCGAGGCTTTTTGATAGAGACTGGAACAATGCCCGAGCGTTGCAACGGGATATAAATATTTTTGTACGTTAGTTTCTAATTGACCTTGCCATAATGTGCGATTGTGTAAATAAATGCTAATCAAATTTTGCCCGTGATTTACCTTATATTTTGATCGGATGTGATTTACCAGTCCATAGTGCGGTTGTGTAAATAAATGTTCATTACAATCTGCCCGTGATTTACCTTATATTTTGATCAGAGGTTTGGTAAGTAAATTAAAGTGAAATTAGTTCAGAAGGTAAGTAAACTAAGGTGATTGATTATTATATGGAGAATGTTGGGCGAAGGGGTGGTGGGAAGAAAAGTGAAACGGGAACCTTACGTTCTTTTTAAGTAGTAGAGATTTTATCTACAAAATGTACAAAATTAATTTAAAACAAAAATAAAAATGTGAAGGAAAAAAAACAGGCATGACATCAACTGATGCGGCTTGTGGTTACTGTGCTGGCCCAATTCAGGCTCCCTGCAGGCAAACCGTGCCTAGGCTTTTTGACAGAGACTAGAACAATGCTCGTGCCTTGCACGGAATATAAATATTTTTGTACGTTAGTTTCTAATTTACCTGGCCATAATATGCGATTTTGTAAATAAATGTTCATCAAATTCCGCCCGTGATTTACCTTATATTTTGATCAGAAGTGATTTACCTGCTCATAGTGCGGTTGTGTAAATAAATGTTCATTACATTTTGCCCGTGATTTACCTTATATTTTGATCAGAAGTTTGATAAATAAACTAAAGTGGAATTGGTTCAGAAAGTAAGTAAGCTAAGGTGATTGATTATCATACGGAGAAAGTTAGACGAAGGGGGTGGGAAGAAAGGTGAAACGGAATCTTATGTTCTTTTTAAGTAGTAGAGAAGAGATTTGATGTGGTTGTCGTTGCATCGTGAAAGACCAAATTGTTCGCGGTCGTGCCTTCAACATCTACTTCCACAAAGAAAAGTGCTAACGTGACCACCTTTAATTTCTCTAATGTGGCTTCAAATTAGCGGTGCTTTAGGAGCGAGGTGGAACGTTCTTGTCTAAGCATTTGATGCTAGCAGCAAAGCAAAGGTTTGGTTGGAGAGGTTAACATCCTAAAGCAAAGTTACCGCTGGTAGTTTTATCTCAACGTCATGAACAACAAAGTAAAATTATACAGGTCTTGTGTTGTGTGTAAAGTTACTGTCTACTTTATGGGACCTTGTGATCTTGGATATCAAGCTTGCCAGCTTGGGCTTCGCTCGATCGTCAAACAATTTTTTTTCCTTCGTGCCACTTGTCGTCCTAGTTTACAGATTTGTGAAACAGGATCACCAATAGATACTGGTAGATAAGTTTGTGGATAAAAATAGACATGCCATCAACTAACAACTTATCATATACTACTCTAATATAATTTATCTAAGTTTTCAATATGAGGTGAGAAATAGTGGTGGACCTAAGATCTTAGTATCTGGGCAGATTTGTGACGCGAAGTGCCTGGATTGCGAAAAAGAAAGGGAATCCTCCTCCGCGACGCCCTCATGGCAACCCTAGCTGCGCCGCCGCGATCCCCTCCCTCGCCCGCCGCCGAGGGCGCGAGCGGGCGGCTTCGTCACTTGTGGGTGGCGGCGGGCCTTCGTCTCCGCCGTGGGAGTTTGGCGCTGGGCGGACTCTCCGGCGGATCTTGTTGCTGGCGCTGGCTGGCAGCGGCAAGACTTGGCGTGGGCCGGCGGCGGCAGGCGGCGCGGCGATGTGCGAGCTCAAGGTTGGTGGCGGCGGCTGCATCACGGCGGCTCGTCGAGTCCGCTTCTAGCGTCATGGTCGTGGCGACACAGGCCCCGGTCGGCCTTCCTTGCCATGGCTCGGCGGCGGCGTGGTGGATCGTCGCGCGCGCTGCGGGCGGGCCCTTGCGGTGGTCGCCGACGCCTGTGTGGGAGACTTCCACGGTGGCCATCCTGGGACGCGGCAAGATGCTCGCTCCCTCCTCTTGGTGGCGGGCTTTTGCCGTGGCCATGCTCGGGCCGGACCTATGGCGAGGTGGGGCTAAGCGGTGGTTTCGGGAAGCCGATTGGATGGGACGGAGCTCCGTCGAGCTGCCCGTCGCCCGGACTTGTGTTGTCGCCCGATCGTGGCCGCCACCCACCCCTCCCTTCCCTTCCCCATCTCTGTTTTTTATCGGTTCCGGCATTGTTTGGCGGGTTTGCTGGCGGTCTCGGAAGTGGCTGTGGTGCATATTGCTCAAAGCCTCGACCTTTGGTGGTTCTCGGAGCGCTCTGGATGCAGGGCGGCGGCTCTGGCGGTGGGAGGTGTGTTGGTCGTGGGCTGACCGAACGGCTCGGGTGCGGGCGGGCAGCCATGGTCGCTTCGGCGGCATGGGTGCGGGTGGTTGGCGGAGTGAGGTTGCGAGGAGGGGTAGGAGCACCGGGGTTCATCACTCGCCTAGTCCCGGTACTGGCCGACGGAGGCGGCGTCCGTGGATGTCATTCTCCTTCTTGCAGGCTCCGTCGTGGTGCTCCCATTGCCTTCGTGTTACTCCGGATGAAAACCTGATCTTCGGGATCAGACGGTGACGGCTTCCTACAGTCGTTTTCCCTTTTGAGGGCACCGTCTTGGAGTCCTCGCTCCGGTTTTGTCCGTCTCATTACCCCTCGGTGGATTGCTCATCTTCATGGTGGTCTTTGGTTATCATTAGGGTGCTTAGTTGTCGTTGGGGTGGTGTTTTTGGTGCCCGGCATCTTTGTATCTTCTTACTTGATGTTGTGGTGATAGTGCTTTATATATAAAGCGGGGGAAACCTTTTTTCTTAGATCTTAGTATCTGGTGCCATAATTTACATATACAGTGTATCGACAATATAATTTCAATTTATCAGTTCAAATTTTGTGAAAATTATAGTGTAAATAGGATACTTTAGTTTCATAATTCTAACCAATGTTCCTTTTTTGCAGGGAATTCTAACCAATGTTCCCGAAATAGCATTAAACTGATAGACAATTAGTGTTAGTAGTATGTACAATTTTGAATTTTAGAGCCCATGGCACCCCTAGGTCTGCCCTGCGCGGGAGAATATGCAAGTTTTGCACTCTTGGTTCACCTTTGGGCGTGTGAAAGTTGTTGATTCATGAATATAAAAATGTTGCTCTCTCAGTTAAAAAAAACTTACTCTCTCTACTCATTTATTACCGATAGACCATCAAAAGAAATAGGTGCAAATTTTACCACCCGACATCGTAAACCATTGAAGATGCCCTAAAATATTATTAAAATTACAATCGATTTCTTAACCGTGCGTTTTTTCATTATGGTCCATGCTCATTGAGCCAAAGGCGATGTGTTGAGTGAAGGCGACGCACATTTGATGATGCTGGTGAGGCCGATTAAACTAGAGGCAACGATGACATGAAGGAAAGGTGGATGAAGAGTCAGAACGAGGCGGTGACAGAACCGGCGGTGATGGTGATTGGGTGATGATAAGATAGCGATGTAACAAAGTAGCGGGATTGGTCACAAAAGAGGTAATAACTTGTTAGGTTGGGTAGAAAGGCGGAACGCTATAGGTTGTTGGGAGGAGGCGTCTTCTCGTTTTAGATCGGCGACAAACAAAATCAAGCGCGATTTAGTGAAAACAAATACTTTTAATTATATGTCTTGAACATATGTACATTCATTTATACAACTATTCGCAACACTAAACTAAGAGCGTAGATACAATTTATGAAGAGACCTAGAGGATATATATGTTATATTCACTGGAATGAAATGGTGCAGATCCTCCGATATGTCACGTGACATTGGGTCAGTGACATATGGGTCCACATGTCAATGACTACCAAGTCTCCAAACTTAGAGAATCTCAAGGCGGGAACGAAAGAAAACATCAGTTTCCTCAAGTTCATCCGTAAATAATCTATAAGGCCGTGGGAGTAACTTACCAAGTAATATAACACACCGCAAAGCAAATTTGCTTATGTGGCTAGTAGTTAATGAAGAGAGATGTTTGTGGTACCGTAACATAACGTTTCCTAAGAGAAGATGCGTCTACTAGCTAATAAATAAAATCATGTATAACACTATTACTATGATATTTTGCAGTATAAAGGTACTAATCACTTAAACCAGTGTCATATGCATGACTTGTTTAATTTACTCCCCACTATAACCCGCCTAAAAAAATCTGAAGAAGTCTACGGGAAATGTCTTTCCCGCAGAATCTGCAAATATCAAACGATGTTTTGACAGATGTAATCACCCATTCTGCTCTGAAATTCGAGAAATTGTAAACTTCATCGAACTGGGGTTCACTCGACCGTGTTGCATAGGTACCTTACGGAAATAAAAACTCCGAAATTAACGGGGAAACGTCGGTTTTGGTTCAGGAGCACTTTGGTTATTGTTATTGTTCTAGTTTGAGGTTGTCTCAGACGGCACGCGTTAATCGTGGATTGAGTTGATCAGAGTAACCCAATCAGATGGCTCCCGACCAGATAATAGATAGAGAATGTGACCGCGGAAAGGTGATCAGCCTCTCTTTTGTGTCCCTGACATTTGTCCACGACCACCATATCCGTTCGCGGAGTCAGTGACCACTCCACACGTTTTCTTTTCTTTTCTTTTCTTCTCCCAGCAGAAGGGAGGGTGGCAAGCGAAAGCGAAATGGCGCGCACGATTAATCCATGTGTCGAAACAAAAGGAGCAGCCGTGGCGTGCCTTTCTAAAGCAGTTGAAACGGCGACCGCGCTCCGCTCGGAAGCCACCCCACGTCTCCGGCCCGCCGCCGTCGCTCTCCCGCGAAAATCGACCCGCAAGCAAACCCAGACCCGACAACCACCTCCTCCATACCTACCGCTATATAAATCGCGGTCGACACGCCAACAGACTGCGGGCTTCACCGATCACCAATACGTTCGGTGCAGGTGCAGCAGATTAACAATTCAGCTCGTGCGTGCGTGCGTGCGTGCTCCATGGTGAGATCGCTTCCGTCTGTTTCGATGGAGGGGAGGAGGCTGCAGGAGGAGGAGCAGGAGCAGGAGCAGCGGGAGGTGCTGCTCATCCACAGCCAGGTGCGGAGGATCAAGCGGGAGGACGAGGAGACCCGGAGGCACCTCCTCAAGCTGCAGCTGCTGGAGACGAGGCCGGCCGCCGGGCAGGAGGCCTCGCCGCCGGCCTCCCGCTCGCTGTCGCCGCTGCGGCGAGCCGGGAGCGCCATACCGGCCGGCGACTGGGCCTAGTCACCTCGCCTGCCCGGCCAGGCAGCGTATAGACGTATAGATATAGGAGAGCGAGCGAGCTATATACTGTATTTGAGAGCCTTAGTACGGTCGATCGATGCCTGTCCATGCTCTCTGCGTACGTGCATGGAACCAGAGCTTATAGTTGATCGATCTAGCTGTTTTACATGCTCTGTTTCAGTCGACTTCTCTTCTTCTTGTTGTAAATATACCGAAGTTCACCTCGTGCTTCTACGTACTGCATCCAAGTTCTTCCATGCTAGTTCCTTCAGAATTGATTCGATTCTTCGTTTGATTCGGAATGGAAATCCGCAGAAAACGCCGGCAAATCGGGCATGTAATTGCCAGTCCTGGAGGATGCGCCTCAGCCAAGGCAACGGCCAGCGGATGAGATGAGAGGCACAGATCGACTGAGGTAGCCAACGTTGACTCGGAAGTAGGTGGCATCCCGGCATCCGCATGTGTATCTTCTCAGAATGAAGAATGAAGACGAGATCCGCTTCTGTCAGGTAGACTAGGCTATTCTGTGTACGTGGATGAACGCCGGAGCGTAGCGTAGACACGCAGGAGGAGCACTCGAAGCAACAGCGGCGCTGCAGCAATAATTCAACCCAGTTTCCATAGATTTTTCCAACCATTTTTCACAGAAAATACAGTAGATTTCTTTTACAAACGTGCGTTGCTGACACGGCGTGCAGCCAGGAGAAGCATCCATTGGCTTCGCCTCCACGTCGCGGCAGCGAGCGGGCTGGCGTGTCCACGTCCAAGTCCATCCAAGATAATAATCGAGGGAGGCACTTGCACGACGTCTGACGTCTGACGATTCACCATTAGTTAGGTTTTGCATCATCGTTCGTCGGTCGGATCCGTCGCAGCATCGCAGAAAGTAGGATGCACGGCTGCGTCCGATCCAACGAACCGGACCTCCAAGATTGAGGGCGGCGGGGGCCATCCACTGTCAACGTCCCACCGAACGTGCGGAGTGTATTGCGTGACGGATTGAGTGAACCTGGAACCGCTCCTTGGCGGCCGGTCACCGGCGACACAAATCTAGCGGTGACGGCCAGGGTGAAGCGGCGGGGATGTTCCGAACCATCGACCGCGGTCAGCCGGGTCTTTCATCGTGCTTCTATTGAGGCCTTTTCGTAAGGGGAGCGGCTGAATGCAATGGGCCTTGGCTTGCGATGCAAAACAGAATTTGGACGGTCAACAGGCTCGAACGACGTGGTTGGACCAACTGCGGTCTTTGCCCTTTATGGAAAGCACAACGCGGGGACCCTCAAGATCAAAACCCCCTCAACGTCACTACCGAGCACATCCCGCAGTTCTTCACTCTTTGGATGCTTCTTAATGAGTTCCACCTTGACGAGCTCACTGAGGATGAAATCATTTGGAAACATACGAGCAATGGACAGTACTCGGCGACTTCCGCATACAGGGCACAATTCCTAGGGATGGTCATGTCGCCCATGGATAAGATGGTTTGAAAGGTTTGGACACCTCCAAAAGTTAAATTCTTTACTTGGCTAGCTCTTCAAGATAGAATCTGGATGGCGGCAAAGCGAGGATGGCCAAATTGTGATGTTTGCCCCCTCCGCAAGAGGGTGCAAGAGTGCGGGCCCCATCTCTTCTACAAGTGCCGCTACACCCGGCGCCTTTGGTCTTTGGTCATTGGGAAATTCCCCATTGCTCGGGCTCGACACTTTCGTTTGGCCCTTGTTTGACACGGTTGAAGATTGGTAGGCATGCACTTGCGTCGATGGAACGCCAGATCGTCAAGTCAAGGCATCCATCATCATGCTCGTATCTTGGACAGTCTGGAACGAGCGGAACGCAAAGGTTTTTAAGCATAAGAGTGCCCCAATGCCAATCTTGCTTTCGTCCATATCCACCGAGGCAAACCTTTGGGTCATTGCCGGAGCAAAGAAATTAGGGTCTTTTATTGCGCGCGAGTAATCCACATGTCATGTATTTCAGTGACTTGTAACAAACTCTACTCTCTCTTAGTTAATGGAGGAGGCAAAGCTTTTGCCTTTGTTTAAAAAAACAAAAAAACATCCACGCATCCTCTGCCACTATCGCTTCTCTGTAAGGGTGTGATACGACTGAAGGAAATATGCTCTAGAGACAATAATAAAGTTGTTATTTTATATTTTCTTATTCATGATAAAGGTTTATTATTCATGCTAGAATTGTATTGATCGGAAACTTAAATACATGTGTGAATACAAAAACAAATACCGTGTCCCTAATAAGCCTCTACAAGACTAGCTCATTGATCAAAGATGGTTAAGGTTTCCTAACCATAGACATGCATTGTCATTTGATAACGGGATCACATCATTTGGAGAATGATGTGATGGACAAGACCCGTCTATTAGCTCAGCATATTGATCATTCAGTTTATTGCTACTGCTTTCTTGACGACAAATATATATTCCTTCGACTATGAGATTATGCAACTTCTGGATATCGGAGGAATACCTTATGTGCTATCAAACGTCACAACGTAACTGGGTGATCATAAAGATGCTTCACAGGTATCTTCGAAGGTGTTTGTTGAGTTGGCATAGATCAAGATTAGGATTTGTCACTCCGAGTATCGGAGAGGTATCTCTGGGCCCTCTCGGTAATACACATCATAAGAAGCCTTGCAAGCAAAGTGACTAAGGAGTTAGTTGCAAGATGATGTATTACGGAACGAGTTAAGAGCCTTGCCGATAACGAGATTGAACTAGGTATGAAGATACCGACGATCGAATCTCGGGCAAGTAACATACGGACAGACAAAGGAAATTACGCATGTTGTTATAAGGTTCGACCGATAAAGATCTTCGTAGAATATGTAGGAGCCAATATGGACATCCAGGTTCCGCTATTGGTTATTGACCGGAGAGGTGTCTCGGTCATGTCTACATAGTTCTCTAACCCGTAGGGTCTGCACACTTAATGTTCGTTGACGATATATTGTTATATGAGTTATATGATTTGGTGACAGAATATTGTTCGGAGTCCCGGATGAGATCGCGGACATGACGAGGAGTCTCTAAATGGTCGAGAGGTAAAGATTGATATATAGGACGATGGTATTCGGACACCGGAAGAGTTTCAGAGTGCACCGGGTAGTCATCGGGTTGCAGGAAGGGGTTTTGGACACCCCCGATAAGTGTATGGGCCTAATGAGCCAAAGAAGAGGACAAACCTACCCACTAGGGGGCTGGCACGCCCCTCTCCTTGGCAGGCAACCCTAGGGGAAGGAAACAGGAGGGGTGGCCCCTCCTGCCTTTCCCTCCTTGTGAGAGAAATGAAAGGGGGGCGCCTCCTCCTCATGTCTTCCTCCCGCACTCAAATAAGGAAGGGGATGCGGCTTGGGGAAGACCCCAAGTAGGATTCGGCCCTACTTGGGGCATCCCTTGGCCTCTCCCCTCCCCCTACCTATAAATATGTGGGAGGGTGCGCACACATAACCACGACAATTGTTTAGCCGTGTGCGGCGTCCCCCTCCACCGTTTACACCCTCAATCATATTTTCGTAGTGCTTAGGTGAAGCCCCGCGGAGATAGCATCACCATCACCATCACCATGTTGTCGTGCTGCCGGAACTCTTCCACTACCTCATCGTCTTGCTGGATCAAGAAGGCGTGGATGTCACCGAGCTTAACGGGAGGTGTCATACATTTGGTACTCGATCGTTTGGATCGCGAAGAAGTTCGACTACATCAACCGCATTACTAAACGCTTCCGCTTACGGTCTACAAGGGTACGTAGACAAACTCCCCCCTTGTTGCTATGCATCTCCATGGATAGATCTTGCGTGTGCGTAGAATTTTTTTTGGTTTCCATGCAACGTTTCCCAACAGTGGCATCTGAGCTAGGTCTATGCGTAGATGATATGCATGAGTAGAACACAAAGAGTTGTGAGCGGTGATAGTCATACTGCTTACCACCAATGTCTTATTTTGATTCGGCGGTATTGTGGGATGAAGCGACCCGGACCAACCTTACATGTCCACGTACATGAGACTGGTTATACCAACAGACATGCAACTAGTTTTGCATAAAGGTGGCTGCCGGGTGTCTGTTTCTCCTAATTTAGTTGAATCGAATTTGACTACATCCAGTCCTTGAAGAAGGTTAAAACAGCAAAACTTGATGAATTAGCATTGTGGTTTTTGCGTAGGTAAGAACGGTTCTTGCTAGAAGCCCGTAGCAGCCACGTAAAACTCGCAACAACAAAGTAGAGGAAGTCTAACTTGTTTTTGCAGGGCATGTTGTGATGTGATATGGTCAAGACGTGATGTGATATATGTTGATGTATGAGATGATCATGTTTTGTAATGTCGACAGCCGGCAGGAGCCTTATGGTTGTCTCTTTATTGTATGAAGTGCAAACGCCATGTAATTGCTTTATTTTATCGCTATGCGTTAGCAATAGTTGTAGAAGCAATAGTTGGCGAGACGACCCCGACGCAACGATGGAGATCAAGGTGTCGAGCTGGTGATAATGGAGATCATGACGATGCTTTGTAGATGGAGATCAAAAGCACAAGATGATGATGGCCATATCATGTCACATATTTTGATTGCATGTGATGTTTATCTTTTATGCATCTTATTTTTCTTAGTACGGCGGTAGCATTATAAGATGATCCCTTCACTAAATTTCAAGATAAAAGTGTTCTCCCCGAGGATGCACCGTCGCCAAAGTTCATTGTTTTGAAGCACCTCGTGATGATCGGGTGTGATAGACTCTATGTTCACATACAACGGATGTAAGACAGTCTTGCACATGAGAATACTTGGGTTAAACTTGACGAGCCTAGTATGTATAGACATGGTCTCGAAACATTGGAGACCAAAAGGTCGAACGTGAGTCATATAGTAGATATGATGAACATAGAGATGTTCACCATTGATGACTACCCCATCTCACGTGATGATCGGACATGTGTTAGTTGATTTGGATCATGTATCACTTAGATAACTTGAAAGATGCTTATTTAAGTGGGAGTTCATTAGTAATTTGATTAATTGAACTTAATTTATCATGAACTTAGTCTTATAGCTTTATATATCTATGTTGTAGATCAATGGCCCGAGTTACCGTTCCCCTGGATTTTAATGTGTTCCTAGAGAAAGCTAAGCTGAAAAATGATGGTAGCAACTACACGGACTGGGTCCGTAACTTGAGGATTATCCTCATTGCTTCACAGAAGAATTATGTCCTTGATGCGCCGCTAGGTGATAGACCTGCTGCAGGAGCTGATGCAGATGTTATGAACGTCTAGCAAGCTCGATCTCATGACTACTCAATAGTTTAGTGTGCCATGATTTACGGCTTAGGACCGGGACTTCAAAGACGTTTTGAACGTCATGGAGCAAATGAGATGTTCAAGAGTTGAAGTTAATATTTCAAGCAAATGCCCGGGTTGAGAAATATGAAGTCTCCAACAAGTTCTATAGCTGCAAGATGGAGGAGAACAGTTCTGTTAGTGAACACATACTCAAAATGTCTGGGTATCATAATCATTTGACTCGGCTGGGAGTTGATCTTCCAGTTAATAGTGTTATTGACAGAGTTCTTCAATCACTGCCACCAAGCTATAAAGGGATCGTGATGAACTATAATATGCAATGGCTGAACAAAACGATTCCTGAGCTCTTCGCAATGCTTAGGCCGTGGAGGTAGAAATCAAGAAGGAGCATCAAGTGTTGATGGTTAACAAGACCACTAGTTTCAAGAAAAAGGGCAAGGGAAAGAAAGGGAACTTCAAGAAGAATGGAAGGCAAGTTGTCACTCCCGGGAAGAAGTTCAAAGCTAGACCCAAGCCTGAAACTGAGTGCTATTACTGCAAAGGGAATGGTACTGGAAGCGGAACTGCCCCAAATATTTGGCGGATAAGAAGGATGTCAAAGTGAACAAAGATATATTTGATATACATGTTATTGATGTATACCTTACGAATGCTCGTAGCAGCGCCTAGGTATTTTATACTGGTTCGGTTGCTCATATTTGTAACTCGAAATAGGAGCTACAGAATAAAAGAATATTAGGTGAGGACGAGGTGACGATGCGCGTCGGGAATGGTTCCAAAGTCGATGTGATCGCCGTCGGCATGCTACCTCTACATCTACCTTCGGGACTAGTTAGACCTCAATAATTGTTATTTGGTGCCCGCGTTGAGCATGAACATTATATCTAGATCTTGTTTATTGCGAGACGGTTATTCATTTAAATCGTTATAATGGTTGTTCTATTTGAAGGAAATATGCCCTAGAGGCAATAATAAAGTTATTATATATTTCCTCATATCATGATAAATGTTTATTATTCATGCTAGAATTGTATTAACCGGAAACATAATACATGTGTGAATATATAGACAAACAGAGTGTCACTAGTATGCCTCTACTTGACTAGCTTGTTAATCAAAGATGGTTATGTTTCCTAACCATGAACAAGGAGTTGTTATTTGATTAACAAGGTCAAATCATTAGTTGAATGATCTGATTGACATGACCCATTCCGTTAGCTTAGCACACGATCGTTTAGTATGTTGCTATTGCTTCCTTCATGACTTATACATGTTCCTATAACTATGAGATTATGCAACTCCGTTTGCGGAGGAACACTTTGGGTACTACCAAGCGTCTGGCGTAATCTGGGTGATTATAAAGGAGCACTACAGGTGTCTCCAAAGGCAGATGTTGGGTTGGCGTATTTGAGATTAGGATTTGTCACTCTCGAATGTCGGAGAGGTATCTCTGGGCCCTCTCGGTAATGCACATCACTTAAGCCTTGCAAGCATTGTAACTAATAAGTTAGTTGCGAGATGATGTATTACGGAACGAGTAAAGAGACTTGCGATAGCGAGATTGAACTAGGTATTGGATACCGACGATCGAATCTCGGGTAAGTAACATACCGATGACAAAGGGAACAACGTATGTTGTTATGCGGTCGACCGATAAAGATTTTCGTAGAATATGTAGGAACCAATATGGGCATCCAGGTCCGCTATTGGTTATTGACCGGAGACGTGTCTCGGTCATGTCTACATTGTTCTCGAACCGTAGGGTCCTGCACGCTTAAGGTTTCGATGGCGGTTATATTATGAGTTTATGAGTTTTGATGTACCGAAGGAGTTCGAGTCCCGGATGAGATCGGGGACATGACGAGGAGTCTCGAAATGGTCGAGACGTAAAGATCGATATATTGGACGACTATATTCGGAGTTCGGAAAGGTTCGAGTCATTCGGTATTTATCGAGTACGGAGAGTTACGGAATTCGCCGGGAGAAGTATTGGGCCTTATGGGCCATACGGGAAAGAGAGAGGGCTGCCCTAGGCAGGCGCGCGCCCCTGCCCTAGTCCGGGTGGGCTGGGGAGGGCCGCCCCTCCTTCCTTCCTTCTCTCTTCCCTTCCTAGTCTCCTACTCCTAATACATGGAAGGATCCTAGTTGGACTAGGAAAGGGGAATCCTACTCCGGTGGGAGTAGGACTCCCCTATGGCGCCTCCTCCCTAGGCCGGCCTCCTCCTCCTCCCTCCTTTATATCGGGGCAGGGGCACCCCATAGACACACAAGTTGATCCTTGAGATCGTTCCTTAGCCGTGTCGGTGCCCCCTCCACCATATTCCACCTCGGTCATATCGTGGCGGTGCTTAGGCGAAGCCTGCGTCGATAGAACATCAAGATCGTCCTGCGCCGTCGTCTTGTGGAACTCTCTCCCGGAGCTTTGCTGGATCGGAGCCGAGGCGTCACCGAGCTGTCGTGTGTCAAGAACTCGGGCGCCGAGTAACGGCGCTGGGATCGGTTGGATCGCGAGGAGAGCGTATGACTACTTCCTCTACGTTGTGATCGCTTCGCCCGGTCTCACGAGTGCGTAGACAACACTCTCCCTCTCGTTGCTATGCATCACCATGATCTTGCGTGTGCGTAGGAAATTTTTTGAAATTACTACGTTCCCCAACAGTGGCATCCGAGCCTAGGTTTTTATGGTTTGATGTTTTGCACGAGTAGAACACAAGTGAGTTGTGGACGATACAAGTCATACTGCCTACCAGCATGTCATACTTTGGTTCAGCGGTATTGTGAGATGAAGCGGCCCGGACCGACATTACGTGTATGCTTACGCGAGACTGGTTTCACCATTACGAGCACTCGTGCTTAAAGGTGACTGGCGGGTGTCTGTCTCTCTCACTTTAGTTGAACCAAGTGTGGCTACGCCCGGTCCTTGTGAAGGTTAAAACGGAGTCTATTTGACAAACTATCGTTGTGGTTTTGATGCGTAGGTGAGATTGGTTCTTGCTTCAGCCCGTAGCAGCCACGTAAAATTTGCAACAACAAAGTAGAGGACGTCTAACTTGTTTTTGCAGGGCATGTTGTGATGTGATATGGCCAAGACGTGATGCTATATTTTATTGTATGAGATGATCATGTTTTGTAACCTAAGTTATCGGCAATGGCAGGAGCCATATGGTTGTCGCTTTATTGTATGAAATGCAAGCATACTGTAATTGCTTTACTTTATCACTAAGCGGTAGCGATAGTCGTAGAAGCAATAGATGGCGAAGCGATAACGATGCTACGATGGAGATCAAGGTGTCGCGCCGGTGGCGATGGTGATCACGACGGTGCCGGAGATGGAGATCACAAGCACAAGAAGATGATGGCCATATCATATCACTTATATTGATTGCATGTGATGTTTATCTTTTATGCATCTTATCTTGCTTTGATTGACGGTAGCATTTTAAGATGATCTCTCACTAAAATTATCAAGTAGTGTTCTCCCGAGTATGCACCGTTGCCAAAGTTCGTCGTGCCCGGACACCACGTGATGATCGGGTGTGATAAGCTCTCGTCCATCTACAACGGGTGCAAGCCAGTTTTGCACACACGAATACTCAGGTTATACTTGACGAGCCTAGCATATGCAGATATGGCCTCGGAACACGGAGACCGAAAGGTCGGCGTGAATCATATAGTAGATATGATCAACATAAGATGTTCACCATTGAAAACTACTCCATCTCACGTGATGATCGGTTATGGTTTAGTTGAATTTGGATCACGTGATCACTTAGAGGATTAGAGGGATGTCTATCTAAGTGGGAGTTCTTAAGTAATATGATTAATTGAACTTAAATTTATCATGAACTTAGTCCTGGTAGTATTTTGCATATTATGTTGTAAGATCAATAGCTTGCGTTGTTGCTTTCATATGTTTATTTTGATATGTTCCTAGAAAATTGTGTTAAAAATGTTAGTAGCAATGATGCGGATTTGATCCGTGATCGAGGTTTATCCTCATTCTGCCTGAAGAATTATGTCCTTGATGCACCGCTAGGTGACATACCTATTGCAGGAGCGGATGCGGGCGTTATGAGCGTTTGGCTAGCTCAATATGATGACTACTTGATAGTTTTGTGCACCATGCTTTATGGCTTAGAATCGGGACTTCAAAGATGTTTTGAACATCATGGACCATATGAGATGTTCCAGAGTTGAAGTTAATATTTCAAGCAAATACCGAGTTGAGAGATATTAAGTCTCCAACAAGTTCTATAGCTAAAAGATGGAGGAGAATCGCTCAACTAGTGAGCATGTGCTCAGATTTATGCAGGTACTACAATCGCTTGAATCAAGTGGGAGTTAATCTTCCGAGATAAGATAGTGATTGATGAATTCTCTAGTCACCATCACCAAGTTAGTAGAACTTCGTGATGAACTATAGTATGCAAGGGATGATGAAAATGATTCCCGAGTTCTTCGTGATGTTGAAATCGGCGAATGTAGAAATCAAGAAAGAGCATCAAGTGTTGATGATTGACAAGACCACTAGTTTCAAGAAAAGGGCAAGGGAAAGAAAGGGAACTTCAAGTAGATTGACAAGCAAGTTGTCACTCCCACGAAGAAGCCCAAAGCTGAACCAAAGCACTGAAACCGAGTGATTACACTTGCAAAGGAAATGGTCCTTTGAAGCGGAACTGCCCTAAATATTTGGTGGATAAGAAGGATGGCAAAGTGAAAAAGGGTATATTTGATATATAGGTGTTTGATGTGTGCTTTACTAGTGTTTATAGCAACCCCTCGGTAATTGGTACTGGTTCAGTTGCTAAGAGTAGTAACTCGAAACGGGAGTTGCAGAATAAACAGAAACTAGTTAAGGGTGAAGTGATGATGTGTGTTGAAAATAGTTTCAAGATTGATATGATCATCATCGCACACTCCCTATACTTTCGGGATTAGTGTTGAACCTAAATAAATGTTATTTGGTGTTTGCGTTGAGCATGAATATGATTTGATCGTGTTTATTGCAAAACGGTTATTCATTTAAGTAAGAGAATAAACTGTTGTTCTGTTTACATGAATAAAACCTTATATGGTTACACACCCAATGAAAATGGTTCATTAGATCTCGATCGTAGTAATACACATATTCATAATATTGAAACCAAAAGATGCAAAGTTAATAATGATATTGCAACTTATTTGTGGCACTGCCGTTTAGGTCATAATGGTGTAAAGCGCATGAAGAAACTCCATCTTGATGGGATTTTGGAATCACTTGATTATGAATCACTTGATGCTTGCGAACCATGCCTCATGGGCAAGATGACTAAGACTCCGTTCTCGAGCAATGGAGCGAGCAACCGACTTATTGGAAATAATACATACCGATGTATGCGATCCAATGAGTGTTAAGGCTCATGGCGGGTATCGTTATTTTCGACCTTCACAGATGATTTGAGCAGATATGGGTATATCTACTTGATGAAACATAAGTCTGAAATAGTTGAAAGGTTCAAAGAATTTCAGAGTGAAGTGGAAAAATCATCGTGACAACAAAATAAGGTTTCTACGATCGATCGCGGAGACAAATATTTGAGTTCTGAGTTTGGTCTTCAATTAAAACAATGTGGAATAGTTTCACAAATTCATGCCACGGAACACCACATCATAATGGTGTGTCCGAACGTCATAACCGTACTTTATTGGATATAGTACAATCTATGATGTTTCTTACCGATTTACCAATATCGTGTTGGGATCATGCATTAGAGACAGCTGCATTCACGTTAAATAGGGCACCATCTAAATTCGTTGAGACGACACTATATGAACTGTGGTTTAGCAAGAAACCAAAGTTGTCGTTTCTTAAAGTTTGGGGCTGCGATGCTTATGTGAAAAAGTTTCATCCTGATAAGCTCAAACCCAAAATCGGAGAAATGTGTCTTCATAGGATACCCAAAGGAGACAGTTGGGTACACCTTCTATCACAGATCCGAAGGCAAGACATTCGTTGCTAAGAATGGATCCTTTCTAGAGAAGGAGTTTCTCTCGAAAGAAGTGAGTGGGAGGAAAGTAGAACTTGATGAGGTAACAGTACTAGCTCCTTATTGGAAAGTAGTTCATCACGAAATTGGTTTCGTGACACCTACACCAATTAGTGAAGAAGTTAATGATGATGATCATAAAACTTCAGATCAAGTTACTACCGAACCTCGTAGGTAAAGCAGTGAGATCCGCACGAGTGGTACGGTAATCCTATTCGGAGGTCATGTTACTTGACCATGACAAACCTACGAACTATGAGGAAGCGATGATGAGCCCAGATTCCATAAAATGGTTTGAGGCCATGAAATCGAGATATGATCCATGTATGAGGACAAAGTATGGACTTTGATGGATTTGCCCGATGATCGGCAAACCATAGAAAATAAATGGATCTTCAAGAGGAAGACGGACGTTGATAGTAGTGTTACTATCTACAAAGCTCGACTTGTTGCAAAAGGTTTTCGACAAAGTTCAAGATGTTGACTACAATGAGATTTTCTCAAGCTGTAGCGATGCTTAAGTCTGTCCGAATCATGTTAGCAATTGCCACAATTTATGAAATTTGGCAAATGGATGTAAAACTGCATTCTGAATGGTTTTACGGAGGAAGAGTTGTATATGATGCAACGAGAAGGTTTTTCGATCCAAAGGAGCTAACAAAGTGTGCAAGCTCGGCGATCCATCTATGGACTGGTGCAAGCATCTCGGAGTTGGAATATACGCTTTGATGAGTTGATCAAAGCATATAGTTTTATACAGACTTATGGTGAAGCCTGTATTTCCTAGAAAGTGAGTGGGAGCACTCTGACATTTCGATAAGTATATGTGAATGACATATTGTAGATCGGAAATAATGTAGAATTATTCTGCAAAGCATAAAGGAGTGTTTGAAAGAAGTTTTTCAAAGAAAGATCTCGGTGAAGCTGCTTACATATTGAGCATCAAGATCTATAGAGATAGATCAAGATGCTTGATAAGTTTTTTCAATGAGTACATACCTTGACAAGATTTTGAAGTAGATCAAAATGGAACAGTCAAAGAAAGAGTTCTTGCCTGTGTTACAAGGTGTGAAATTGAGTAAGACTCAAAACCCGACCACGGCAGAAGATAGAAAGAGAATGAAAGTCATTCCCTATGCCTTGGCCATAGGTTCTATAAAGTATGCCATGCTGTGTACCAGATCTATTGTATACCCTACAATTGAGTTTGGCAAGGAGTACAATAGTGATCTAGGAGTAGATCATCTTTGGACAGCGGTCAAAATTATCCTTAGTGGAATAAGGATATGTTTCTCGATTATGGAAGTGACAAAAGGTTCGTCGTAAAGGGTTATGTCGATGCAAGTTTTGACACTGATCTGGATGACTCTAAGTCTAGATACATATTGAAAGTGGGAGCAATTAGCTAGAGTAGCTTTGTGCAGAGCATTGTAGACATAGAAAAATTGCAAAATACATAACGGATCTGAATGTGAAAGACCCGTTGACTAAGACTCTCTCACAAGCAAAACATGATCACACCTTAGTACTCTTTGGGTGTTAATCACATAGCGATGTGAACTAGATTACTGAATCTAGTAAACCCTTTGGGTGCTGGTCACATGGCGATGTGAACTATGGGTGTTAATCACATGATGATGTGAACTATCGATGTTAATCACATGGTGATGTGATCTGGATTATTGACTCTAGTGCAAGTGGGAGACTGAAGGAAATATGCCCTAGAGGCAATAATAAAGTTATTATATATTTCCTCATATCATGATAAATGTTTATTATTCATGCTAGAATTGTATTAACCGGAAACATAATACATGTGTGAATATATAGACAAGCAGTGTCACTAGTATGCCTCTACTTGACTAGCTTGTTAATCAAAGATGGTTATGTTTCCTAACCATGAACAAGGAGTTGTTATTTGATTAACAAGGTCACATCATTAGTTGAATGATCTGATTGACATGACCCATTCCGTTAGCTTAGCACACGATCGTTTAGTATGTTGCTATTGCTTCCTTCATGACTTATACATGTTCCTATAACTATGAGATTATGCAACTCCGTTTGCGGAGGAACACTTTGGTACTACCAAAGCGTCAACGTAATCGGGTGATTATAAAGGAGTACTACAGGTGTCTCCAAAGGCAGATGTTGGGTTGGCGTATTTCGAGATTAGGATTTGTCACTCCGAATGTCGGAGAGGTATCTCTGGGCCCTCTCGGTAATGCACATCACTTAAGCCTTGCAAGCATTGTAACTAATAAGTTAGTTGCGAGATGATGTATTACGGAACGAGTAAAGAGACTTGCCGGTAACGAGATTAAACTAGGTATTGGATACCGACGATCGAATCTCAGGTAAGTAACATACCGATGACAAAGGAACAACGTATGTTGTTATGCGGTCTCGACCGATAAAGATCTTCGTAGAATATGTAGGAACCAATATGGGCATCCAGGTCCGCTATTGGTTATTGACCGGAGACGTGTCTCGGTCATGTCTACATTGTTCTCGAACCGTAGGGTCCGCACGCTTAAGGTTTCGATGACAGTTATATTATGAGTTTATGAGTTTTGATGTACCGAAGGAGTTCGGAGTCCCGGATGAGATCGGGGACATGACGAGGAGTCTCGAAATGGTCGAGACATAAAGATCGATATATTGGACGACTATATTCGGAGTTCGGAAAGGTTCCGAGTCATTCGGGTATTTATCGAGTACCGGAGAGTTACGGAATTCGCCGGGAGAAGTATTGGGCCTTATGGGCCATACGGGAAAGAGAGAGGGCTGCCCTAGGCAGGCAGCGCCCCTGCCCTAGTCCGGGTGGGCTGGGGGGGAGGCCGCACCCTCCTTCCTTCCTTCTCTCTTCCCTTCCTAGTCTCCTACTCCTAATACATGGAAGGATCCCTAGTTGGACTAGGAAAGGGGGAATCCTACTCCCGGTGGGAGTAGGACTCCCCTATGGCGCCTCCTCCCTAGGCGGCCTCCTCCTCCCTCCCTCCTTTATATACGGGGGCAGGGGGCACCCCATAGACACACAAGTTGATCCTTGAGATCGTTCCTTAGCCGTGTGCGGTGCCCCCCTCCACCATATTCCACCTCGGTCATATCGTAGCGGTGCTTAGGCGAAGCCTGCGTTGGTAGAACATCAAGATCGTCACCACGCCGTCGTGCTGACGGAACTCTCTCTCCCCGGAGCTTTGCTGGATCGGAGCCCGAGGAGCGTCACCGAGCTGTACGTGTGTCAAGAACTCGGAGGCGCCGGAGTAACGGCGCTGGGATCGGTTGGATCGCGAGGAGAACGTACGACTACTTCCTCTACGTTGTGATCGCTTCGCCCGGTCTCACGAGGGTACGTAGACAACACTCTCCCCTCTCGTTGCTATGCATCACCATGATCTTGCGTGTGCGTAGGAAATTTTTTGAAATTACTACGTTCCCCAACACTATTTATATGAGTAATATCTTTTATGGTCATGCACCCTTGATGAATGGTGTATTCTTGTTGAATCTTGATCGTAGTGATACACATATTCATAATATTGATGCCAAAAGATGCAAAGTTGATAATGATAGTGCAACATACTTGTGGCGCTGCCGTTCAGGTCATATTGGTGTAAAGCGCGTGAAGAAACTCCATGCGGATGGACTTTTGGAATCACTTGATTATGAATCATTTGATACTTGCGAATCATGCCTCATGGGCAAGATGACTAAAACTCCGTTCTCCGGAACAATGGAGCGAGCTAATGACTTATTGGAAATAATACATACCGATGTATGCGGTTCAATGAGTGTTGAAGCACGCGGCAGGTATCGTTATTTTCTGACCTTCACAGATGATTTGAGTAGATATGGGTATATCTACTTGATGAAACACAAGTCTGAAACATTTGAAAAGTTCAAAGAATTTCAGAGTGAAGTGGAGAATCATCGTAACAAGAAAATAAAGTTTCTACGATCTAATCGGGGAGGCGAATATTTGAGTTACAAGTTTTGCCTTCATTTAAAACAATGTGGAATTGTTTCACAACTCACGCCACCTAGAACACCACATCGTAATGGTGTGTTCGAAAGTCGTAATCGTACTTTATTAGATATGGTGCGTTCTATGGTGTCTCTTAGGGCATCTCCACTAGGTTCCCCAAGAAGCCCCCCAGAGGCACTTTTTCAGCGCCGGCGAGCGAAAAACTCCCCACTCGCGCCCCCACGACCTTAAAAAATGCCGGATTTAGCCAAAAACACAGCCGGCGGTACCAGGGCGACCCCAAGCCACCAGGGGCTGTTGGGGGCGGAGAGAGAAGATTTTACATGTGAATGGCCCACTGTCAGCCTCCCACTCGTCTCTTCATACTTTTCCTCCCGGTCCCCACCCACGTGCTTTACCCACATACTCGCCCCCCTGCTGGTCGTGGACGCCTCCTCGCCGCACGCCGGCCTCTGCCTCCTCCGCCGCCCTCTGCTCACACAGCTCCGCCGCGCCGTCCTACTCACAGCGCTTTGCCGTCGCCGCCTGCTGTCGCGCGCGCGGCCCGGCTCGAGGAGCGGTGGCGTTGGCCGAGGCTGGCGTGGCGGGCGGAGCTCGCCACTCCGCGCCCGCCTCTGCGTGGCGGGCGGAGCTCACCCGCTCCGTGCCCGCCTCTGCGTGGCGGGCGGAGCTTCGCCAGCGCTTCGCCGGGTGTGGCTGGATGGCCCGCGCTGCGCCGCCTCTGCGTGGCGGGCATGCACCAAGCAGCCGGACGGCGTGTTTCGGCACCATGGTCCGGGCGCCACAACATCGCGCCCGAGTCTTTCGGACGGCGTCGAACGCGACGGTGGGGCAGGGAGCACGGGCGCCGCCGAGGCTGCGCATGAGGACGCACGGGCGATCGAGGCCGTGCACGTGGAGCACGGGCGCGCCGAGCTTGAGCGGCGTCTCCAGCGGCGGCGAAGATGACCGGCACCCACGACCTGCTCGCGGCGTGGGCGTGCTGTTGGCGAACGGCATGGCGTGGGCGTGGCCGGAGCGACGCGGACGTGGCCTAAGCAGCGCGCGAGTGGACTGGGCGGCGCTCGGGTGGGGTGACGACTGGAAAAATCCTCACCCCCAAATCAAAAATTTCGCCGGGGCCTCCCCAGGAGGGCAGAAAAACGCCTCCTGGGGGGCACAACGGCTGGAGATGCCCTTACCGATTTACCACTATCGTTTTGGGGTTATGCATTAGAGACAGTTGCATTCACGTTAAATAGTGCACCATCTAAATCCGTCGAGACGTCACCGTATGAACCGTGATTTGGCAAGAAACCTAAACTATCGTTTCTTAAAGTTTGGGGATGCAATGCTTATATCAAAAGGCTTCAGCCTGATAAGGTCGAACCTAAATCAGAGAAGTGTGTCTTCATAGGATACCCTAAAGAAACTATTGGGTATACCTTCTACCACAGATCCGAAGGCAAGAAATTTGTTGCTACGAATGGGTCCTTTCTAGAAAAGGAGTTTCTCTCGAAAGAAGTGAGTGGGAGGAAAGTAGAACTTGATGAGGTAATTGTACCTTCTCGCGAATTGGAAAGTAGCACATCACCGAAAGCCATTCCCACTACTGGAATCAGCTTCTTTGCTATCCGCCATGGCAGACGGCAAAGGCATACAAGGCTGACGGCAAAGACCTTTGCCGTCCGTCAGCTAACGGCAACAGGTCCGGCTGAATGGGCTACGACAAAGGCTTCTTTGCCGTCAGTTGGCAGACGGCAAAGATGAAACGATCTTTGCCGTCAGCCGGCTGACGGCAACGGTCCTGGACGGCACACCTGACAACGTCCGGCCGTTAGGGGTATAACGATGAGCTTTGCCGTCAGCTGGCGGACGGCAAAGTAACCAAATAGGACAGCCCCACGTTGAACAGGGAGCTGCCACGTGGCATCTTTGCCATCCGCTGGCGGACGGCAAAGATCCTGTATAGCCCCAGTTTTTTCTGTTTTTTCTTAAATTCATTCAATTTGAACAACAAATTTCAACACACAAATTTCACAAAAGACATATCCAACACACAAGTTTCATCATATATACATACATAACCAACACGTACATAGTTCCATCCATACATATTACAAAAGTTTCACATTGTTCATCCAACACCGTTATCCATCCATCCATATAACAAGTTCCATCCATGCAAGTTCATCAATACAAAATAAAAGCAGAAAGGGAAAAGAAGCACTCCATCCATGCAAGCTTCCGTGAATTAAATGAGATCTACAAAATGGGAAACAAGAAAGTTAGAAGAAGAAGAAGAACATGAAGAAGAAGAAAAAGAAGAAGAAGAAGAAGACTGGAATAAGAAGTAAGCATATACTTAGTTAAATGGAGCTAACCTAGCTAATTATGCCATCTTTGAGCGAACTAAGCATATTATGCCATCTTGGTCATTTTGGAGCTAACCTAGGTAAACTAGGTCATTTTGGAGCTAACCTAGGTAAACTTGGTCATTTTGGAGCTAACCTAGGTAAACTAGGTCATTTTGGAGCTAACCTAGCTAAAACGGATCATATTGGAGCTAACCTAGGTAAACTAGGTCATTTTGGAGCTATCCTAGGTAAACTTGGTCATTTTGGAGCTAACCTAGGTAAACTAGGTCATTTTGGAGCTAACGTAGCTAAAATGGATCATATTGGAGCTAACCTAGGTAAACTTGATCATTTTGGAGCTAACCTAGCTCAAATGGATCATATTGGAGCTAACCTAGGTAAACTTGATCATTTTGGAGCTAACCTAGCTAAAATGGATCATATTGGAGCTAACCTAGGTAAACTTGGTCATTTTGGAGCTAACCTAGGTAAACTAGGTCATTTTGGAGCTAACCTAGCTAAAATGGATCAAGTTGGAGCTAAACTAGGTAAACTTGGTCATTTTGGAGCTAACCTAGGAAAATGGGTCATATTGGAGCTAACCTAGGTTAAATGGGTCATTTTGGAGCTAACTTAACTAATTATGCCATTTTTGAGTTAACTAAGCATAATTATGCCATTTTTTACACAAGTAAGCCAAGTGTATACTCCCTCCGTTCCAAAATAGATGACCCAACTTTGTACTAAGTTAGTACAAAGTTGGGTCATCTATTTTGGAACGGAGGGAGTATGTCATTATTGAGCAAACCTAGGAAACTAAGCATATTAGAGATAACTTAGCATATTAGAGCTAACTTATGTCATTTCAGAGGAAACAAATCTAAGTATATATAGATCATTCTGGAGATCTACCATACCTGACATAGTTCACTCCTCATTCTTCTTCTCCTTCTCCTTCCTCAACCTGATGTGCCAAGAGCGGCGACGGTGGAGGCAGTGGGATGAAGTCTTCTACCACAATTGGCATGGTCATGTCGCCCGACTGTGGGATCGCCGGCACCACCACCATCGCGAGGTCATTGCCAGGCACCACCACCATCGCGAGGCCATCTTCAGGCAGCACCATCGCTAGGTCATCCTCAGCCACCACCATCTCTTGCCCATCGTCAGCCTGCACCTCCTCATCCCCACTCTGCTCCTCTTCTTCCCCACTCCATTTCGGATCATCCTCGCTGCTGTTTTTGCTGCAGCCAGAGTCGCTGCTGCTTTGATTGTAGCCAGAGTCGCTGCTGCTGCTCCCATTGCCTGACCAAATGCAACAATGACTATTAAGAATTGATGTGAGACAAAGCAAAATGTAGACGAAGAAGAGGCAGAACGTACTTGCATCATCGTGGTCCTGGTAGCGCATGCGACACATAGTCGTGTTGAACACCTTCACGGTGAGCATGGCATCGCCGTCGTACCTGAAGAGAAGGAAGTACCCGTGCCGCAGGTCGTAGGCATGGTATAACTGCTCCCAGCCACGACACAGGTACATGTGGCCATACCTGATCACCAACTCCACGTCCCAAAGCCTGCGAAGCCCGCTGCCGGCCTGTCGCAGCTTCACATTCTTTGGCCGATGGCCGTCCAGCATCGTCATAAAAGTGTCAGGCAGCCTCTGCAGTTTGGGACAAGGAGTGATGTAGCAAACAACAGAGTTATCATAAAGATATGGGTGAAGGGGAGATCTCTCCTTTTATATACATGCCTCTTGGAGGAAGTCTCAAGTATGATACTGAAGAACTCGGAAGCATCCAACTCGTACTCCGGTGTGGCAGAGCAGAGCCTGCAGTGACGGCCTGTCCCCATCTCTAATAAGCAGCAGAAGAGACCAATTAGTATCTAGAAGCATATCTGTAAACATAGAGCCAAGTTTCTAGACATGAAAGAAAACTGAGAAAAAAAAAGCAATGCATTTGTGCTCAACAACATCAACAACACTTAATTAATTTGGTAGGTTAGTCGGCAATGGCAATTGGCACCCTTTAAAACTAGGGATTTCTTTAGACGTGAAAGAAAACTGAAAATGTTGAAAAAAAACAGTAATCTAAAAATAGGGAAAAAAATACACTTCTTCTTCCTCCTCTTTAATTATCTTCTTCTTCTTCTTGATTGTTAATTCCTAAGGTGGAAGCAACTCTGGTTGGCAATATATAGTTGAAGTTACCAAGAGCTTGTTATCACTTTCCGCGGCAAATTAGTGTCAACGGTACCAAAAACATACTTATTTGTAATTATGAATTCACATCACATAAATCCAATATTGTCCCGGTTGATATTGGTTCAAGTTTTGTCTTAACTACACAAATATATACTACATTTCCAGGCATATAAGGTATAATATCCTTATGAGCTATTCTACTGGATAATAACATTATTAGCCATTAGATCTTCGACAAAATTAGGGTGCATCTTTGGTTCACAAGATTCTCAAAATGTTGGGATATAAAAACAGAATTCAAATGGTGTGTTATCTTGAATCTTGTAGAAATAGGAAACCGTAGAAAATTGGTTTAGTGCTCCTTTGAATTAACGAAGTTCATAGGAATTTGAACGATTTGTATCCTTTGGAAAAAAAATCTACTCAAGATGTTTGATTCGTAGGATTAGAATCCTTATGAAAAATGCTATAGTTTTTGAATTATTGGTTTGAGAATTTGCTGAGAAGGTGCGTTTCATGATGGTGGGGTAAGTTTTGAGGATAGAAATGCTATATTTTTTGAATTATTGGTTTGAGAATTTGCTAGACAGGTCTTAATCTCTCAAACCAAAAAAAAACTCAAATGTTGCCTATGGGATCTTATGTCGTTTGCCCTTGAGAATTTGCTACTTTCTTTTTGCAGGAACCTAAACTAAAACAAACCTAAAGTAAACCTAAACTAAACTTAAAATACAGAAACAAAAATACAAAAAATACAAGAGGTCTCACCGGGTGGAGGAGGGGGCGCCGGAGGGGTGGGGCGGCCGCGGTGGTGGAGGAGAGGGGCGCCGGGGCGGCCAGGTGGAGGAGGGGGCGCTGGAGCGGCGTGGCACATGATGGTGGAGCAGAGAGGCGCTGGGCGGCTGTGGAGGAGGAGGGGAGGCGAGGGGCGGGGTGGTGGTGGAGCAGAGGGGCGCCGGGGCCACCGGGGTGAAGGAGGGGGTGCCGCAGAGACGTGGGTGGCATGGGGGGCGGCGGCTCGTGCACGGGTGGGGGGGCGGTCTGGGCGCAACGACGGGATGGCGTGGGGACGGGAAAGGGGTCACCTGGCTCTTTGGGCGGCATGGCGGCGGGCGGTGGTGGCGTGGCGGCGGCAGCTCGGGCGCGGGCAGAGAGAGAGAGGGGACAGATAGAGATGTGGGGCGCGGGCGGGCGTTGATGGATTTTAGTTAGGGTACGGTTCTTTGCCGTCTGCTAGCAGACGACAAAGATCCTAGCTAACGGGCGTTAGTTTGGCCACTTTCTTTGCCGTCAGCTAGCGGACGGCAAAGAAAGTGTTCGTTAGGTGTTACTCGTTAGTGGGCCACAGTCATTATTTGCCATCCGCTAGCGGACGACAAAGGGTTGGCTGACGGCAAACATGATCTTTGCCGTCAGCAGGACCTTTGCCATCAGCTTCTATTAAGCTAAGGGCAAAGACATTCTTTGCCGTCAGCTAGCAGACGACAAAGATCTAGCTGACGGCAAAGATCCTGATTCCAGTAGTGTCCGGTGATGCCTACACCAACTAGAGAGGAAGCAAATGATAATGATCATGAAACTTGAGATCAAGTTATTACTGAACTTCGTAGGTCAACCAGAGCACGATCCGCACCAGAGTGGTACGGTAATCCTGTCCTGGAAGTTATGTTATTAGACCATGGAGAACCTACGAACTATGAAGAAGCTATGATGAGTCCAGATTCTGATAAATGGCTTGAGGCCATGAAATATGAGATAGGATCTATGTATGAGAACAAAGTATGGACTTTGGTGGACTTGCCCCATGATTGGCAAGCCATAGAAAATAAATGGATCTTCAAGAAGAAGACTGACGCTGATGGTAATGTTATTGTCTACAAAGCTCGACCTGTCGCAAAAGATTTTCGACAAGTTTAAGGAGTTGACTACAATGGGACTTTCTCACCGTAGCGATGCTTAAGTCTGTCCGAATCATGTTAGCAATTGCCGCATTTTATGATTATGAAATTTGGCAAATGGACATCAAAACTGCATTCCTTAATGGATTTCTTAAAGAAGAGTTGTATATGATGCAACTAGAGGGTTTTGTCGATCCTAAAGGTGCTGAAAAAGTGTGTAAGCTCCAGCGATCAATCTATGGACTGGTGCAAGCATCTCAGAGTTGGAATATATGCTTTGATGAGGTGATCAAAGCATATGGTTTTATGCAGACTTACGGTGAAGCCTGTATTTACAAAAAAGTGAATGGGAGCTCTGTAGCATTTCTGATTTTATATGTGGATGACATATTGTTGATTGAAAATGATATAGAATTTCTGGATATCATAAAAGGATACTTGAATAAGAATTTTTCAATGAAAGTCCTCGGTGAAGCTGCTTACATATTGGGCATCAAGATCTATAGGGATAGATTGAGACGCTTAATAGGACTTTCACAAAGCACATACCTTGACAAAGTTTTAAAGAAGTTCAAAATGGATCAGTCAAAGAAAGGGTTCTTGCCTGTGTTACAAGGTGTGAAGTTGAGTCAGACTCAAAGCCCGACCACTTCAGAAGACAGAGAGAAAATGAAAGTCATTCCCTATGCTTCGGCCATAGGTTCTATCATGTATGATACGCTATGTACCAAACCTGATGTGTTCCTTGCCATAAGTTTGGCAGGGTGGTATGATGACCCACAAGTATATGGGGTCAATTGTAGCTTTTTCGATAAGGAAATGACAAGCGGTTTTCAATAAGGTAATGTCTGCAAGTGCTGAAATTGTAAGTAACAGAGTAGTTTGGTAGCAAGATAATTTGTAACAAGGAAGTAACGATAGGTAGCCCAATCCTTTTGATGCAAAGGACAGGCCAAAACGGTCTCTTATGATAAGCAAAGTGTTCTTGAGGGTACACGGGAATTTCATCTAGTCACTTTCATCATGTTGGCTTAATTCGTGTTCGCTACTTTGATAATTTGGTATGTGGGTGGACCGGTGCTTAGGTGTTTTTCTCACTTGAACAAACGTCCTACTTATGATTAATCCCCTCGCAAGCATCTGCAACTATGAGAAAAGTATTAAGAATAAATTCTAACCATAGCATTAAACTTTTGGATCCAATCGGTCCCTTACGGAATAGCGCATAAACTAGGGTTTAAGCTTCTGTCCCTCTCGCAACCCATCATCTAATAACTACTCGACAATGCATTCCCTTAGGCCCAAATATGGTGAAGTGTCATGTAGTCGACATTCACATGACACCACTAAAGGAATCAGAACATACATATCATCAAAATATCAAACACATATCAAGTTCACATGATTACTTGCAACATGATTTCTCCCGTGACCTCAAGAACAAAAGTAACTACTCACAAATGATAATCATGCTCAAGATGGGAGGGGTATTAAATAGCATAATGGATCTGAACATATAATCTTCCACCAAATAAACCATATAGTAATCAACTACAAGATGTAATCAACACTACTAGTCACCCACAAGCACCAATCTATAGTTCCGGTACAAAGATTGAACACAAGAGATGTACTAGGGTTTGAGATGAGATGGTGATGTTGAATATGTTGATGAAGATAGCCCTCCCCAAGATGGAAGAGTTGTTGGTGATGATGATGGCGATGATTTCCCCCTCCGGAAGGGAAGTTCCCCCGGCGGAATCGCTCCGCTGGAGGGCAAAAGTGCTCCTGCCCAGGTTCTGACTCGAGACAGCGGCGCTTCGTCCCGAAAGTCCTCTCCTTATTTTTTCTAGGTCAAAATGACTTATGTACCAGAAGAGGGGCACTGGAGGTGGGCTTGGATGAGCACAACCCACCAGGGCGCGCCTGGGGGCCCAAGCGCGCCCTGGTGTCTTGTGCTCACTAGGGTGGCCCCCTACAGTACTAATTTTCTCTAGTATTTCGTATTTATTCTGTAAAAAATCCTTGTGAAGTTTCAGTTCATTTGGAGTTGTGCAGAATAGGTAGCCTGACGTAGCTTTTTCAGGTCCAGATTTCCAGCTGTCAGAATTCTCCCCCTTTGTGTGTACCTTGCATATTATGAGAGAAAAGGCATTAGAATTACCCCAAAAAGCATTATTGTGCAATAAAAACATAAATAACAATAGGTAAACATGATGCAAAATGGATGTATCAACTCCCCAAGCTTAGATCTCGCTTGTTCTCAAGCGAAAACCGAAATCGAAAAACATGTCCACATGCTTAGAGAGAGAGAGGTGTCGATAAAAACAAAAATACGAACATAGCAGCATCATGTAACTTATTATTACAACAACAAACTTTAACATAAAGCTTTTATCATAGAACTTTCATCATAGACTTCGCATGAACAAGTGACAATTCATCACAACATCGAAGTATAAAGCATAAACTCTATTGGAAACCAACAAACTATGTTCTCAGTCAACTTTGCAACTAGAATCCATCATCTTTTCAGGAAGGGTCAGGTATCAGAGCCTTTAGGCAAGTTCACATACTCAACCATCATTTAGTCTTCTCTGGTTGCTAACACTCACAGCGTACACATGAGCAAAACGTTTCAACCGGACACATAGAAAGATAGGGGCTTATAGGTTCACCTCCCAACGTATTCACCTCAAGGGTATTGTCAACAATAATAACTCATGCTACCCATTCAACTGGATATATGTGCCTAGATCTTTCCCGACCACATGATGCTTGCCAAAGGAGAAAATAAAAAGGAATAGAGGGAAAAACTTTGACTCTTGCATGAAAGTCAATACATAAAAGTAAAAGATAGGCCCTTCGCAGAGGGAAGCAGAGGTTGCCATGTGCTTTTCGTTTGTATGCTCAACCCCTTAGTGCAAGAGAATGTCACGTTATATTGCCCCTTATGATGGCAATCTTTATTATGCAGTCTGTCGCTTTTATTCTTCGCCATCACAAGTTCGTACAACGCTCAATTTTCCCTTACACTAAATGATCTCACACTTTTAAAAGCAATTTTATTGCCTTATTGCACCGATGACAACTTACTTGAAGGATCTTACTCAATCCATAGGTAGGTATGGTGGACTCTCAAACAAGATTTGGGTGTTTTGGATGCACAAGTAGTATCTCTACTTAGTGCAGAATTTTTGGCTAGCAAAGATAGGGGCAAGCACCACATGTTGAAGGATCTATGACAATATAACTTCTATGTGAATATGAACAAACATAAATCATTACATTGTCTTCCTTGTCCAAAATCAGCAATTTTGGCATATAATATTTTGATGGGTGCTCACAATCACAAAAGATTTCTAGGATAGTGTATTTGCTTGTAAATTTTCTCTTCCCTTATTATTTCTTTCATGAATTGCATCATTGACCAATGCTATGTTTGTCAATCTACAATAAAATTTTCTACTTATACTTTTCCTTGGGTAATGTCATCACTTACCATAAGATTAGCATATGATCTTTTTCATTTATTTCCTTTCTTTTTTATTGAAACAAGAAATTAAAGAAAGCAAAACTCAAACTAAACTTTATTATATATCTCGCAAATGATTACAAAGATAGATCACTAAGCAAACTTGAAAGGACATGCGACGCCCCCATGTGTGGTTTTGGTAATTGATGACATTCTCTATGGACTAATGGTTGCATTGAGTTATATTTGAAGGATTTGTCCATAGGCATTTCTTGAAGTACATGTGTTTGTTTCAAGGAGTTTATGAGTTGACCAAGGTGCTATTAAGGAATTATCCAAAGATTGGTCATGTGAGTATCGAGCTTATTGCAAGCATGTCTTGAAGAAGAAGATTGGTGCTATTAAGGAATTGGTCACGTGAGTATTGAGCTTATTACAAGCATGTATTGAAGAAGAATATTGTGTGATCATTCATGTTTACCTTCAAGAAATCATCCAAATGAAGAGAGTTGGAAAGAGTCAAGGTTAATAAAGACTAAGTATAGAGAGTGATTCAAGTTGATCATAACACAAAGCATAGAAGATAAACCGAGTGGGATCAAGTGATCTCACGGTTTGGTAAGCATTGTCCATTGCACTTTGTGTACTAACCCATGGTCTTTGTGAGAGTTCTATGTGGGGTTAGGTTTGCTTCCATGGGCTTGCGTCAAGAGGAAGATCACATACAACCCATGGAGGATGACATCAAATCAAGGTTGTGTTGTGCAAGTTCAAGTGGAGCATCACAAAGAAATCATGCTTGTAGCTTCTCGTCCATTATGGTATCAATGAACTTATGAAGATGTGCCAAAGAGTTTATCACCTATAGTGGAGTATGGGGGAGCAATCAACTAGTCTTCATCGAGCGAACACAGTCAAGAAAGGTGGTCCGACTTGAGGGAGTCAAGATCGTCATCATCTAGCTCAAGTGTACTTCGTGCAAGGCAAAGGTTTTCCCTTGCTAGGTTTTATATTTTACCGGTCTCATGGTGATAGGTTGGAGACCGGGTTATAGGATCGATAGTCGTACTATCAAGGGAGGCTCTCAAGTGAGTAGCTTGATCGTATCGTTCGTCAAGAGCTCAAACCATTGCATCCTTGCATCATCTTTCTTGATCTTATTTGTTTTGTCTTTTGAGGTTTTAGAGCTTGTGGTTATCTGTAACGCCCCGGATCCGATGCGCCAGGTGTCCGCCAGTTATTCGCTGTCTTTGCCATGTCATGTGCTTGCGTGTTGCATTTTGCCATGTCATCTTCTGCATTTCATCTGCATGTTTTTCAAAACTTGCTTCCGTTCGGGTTCCCCCAGTTCTCTCCGTTGTCCGTTCGGAGTCCAGACACACTTGCACGCGCCCGAGGCACCTCCGAAATATTATTTTATTAGTGGCATAAAAATGTTCTCGGAATGGGTTGCAACTTGGCGTGCGATCTTATTATAGTGTAGACAGACCGCCTGCCAAGTTTCGTCGCATTCGGAGTTCATTTGGTAGCCCAACCGTCATCTGTAGCGGCACCCTTGCCGGTTTATTCGTCGGACGTTTTCGGTCTCCGGAAATAGTTGCCGGGCCGCACGTTTTCTCTCTCCTCTCAGCCCAACCCTCTCTTCACAGCCCACCTAGGCCTTCCTAACCCCCCTCCGATCCGGACCGTGCGATCGAGATCGAATGACTCCGAAAGAGCCTCAAAACCCCAACCCTAACCCCTCTTTCTATAAATAGCAGCCCCCTTGCCATTTTTGGCCTTCTCCTCCCTCCTCCTCATTTTCCGCGCCCCCAACCTGCAGCCACCACCTCCCACCTCCATTTCAGCGCCCCCCAGCCTCCTCCCGCCACTTGGCGCCGCCGCCACCGTGCCCCGGGCCAATCGGAGCGCGACACGTCGCCTCCCAGCACCCCGCGGCCAACCCTAGCGCGCCATGTGTCCTCCCCTCGCCTCTCCACCACCGCGGGCCCTGTGAAGCCCATCTGGAGCCCGCGCCAGGCCGCGCCAGGCCCGGATCCCGCAGCCGCAGGGCACTCGAGCCGCCCCGCTCCTCCCGCTCAATCAGGGGATCGAGAGCGCTCGCCCGAGCTGCCATGCTCCTTCCTCGTCCCCGCCTCCGGCCACGCCGCCGACGATCGCCGGCACCTCCAGGTCACACCGTCGGGCCCCCTCGCGCCCTCTCTTCCTTTCCCCCGTCCTGCCTTCTCCTCTCTCTCTCTCTTCGTGGACAACGCCGCCGCAAGAGCTCCCGTCGTCGCCCGGCCTCGCCACCACCGGGAACGGATCCGGCCGGACCCGACCCGCTCGGATCTGGTCGGGGCCCCTCCCGCCTCGCCTTGCATCGCCGGCTCCTCTCGCCGGAGAGCCAGCCACCGCCGCTGCCATGTCTCTGCTCGGGACGAGCGAGAGCAGAGCCGCTTCAGCGTTGACCATGCCCAGCGTCGCCGCGCAGCCCGATCCAGTCGGCCCGCGTGGGCCTCCCCAGCGCCCGACCTGCCAACCCTCTCCCCCCAACCGGCCCTTTAGGCCCTCTGGTGAGAACCCGCCTATCCCGCGCCCTGTGCGACATATAGCTTTCTAGCGCCCGACTGTTTTTTTTTTCAGAAAATCCACTAAGTCCCTAAATTTTGTCATACTCATGCCATGTTCATCGCATCACATCTCTGAATCCGTAGCTCTGTTTCATGCGTATAATATGTCAAATTGTTCGTCTCGACGTGTACTTCATTTCGTTCCATTTCATCATTTTCATTTGAGCTCATCTTGATGCCCGAAATGCTGTTGGAAGAGTGCATGTTGATGTTAACCTGTTGAAACTGTTATAACATGCTCATTTGTCATTTTTGCCATGTTTGATGTGTGCATCCTATGAGGTTGATGTCTACATGTGTTTTGATCTATGCTATGCCATCTTTCCAGTGGTGCCAACCATGTATTTTTGTGAGTTGTGTGCAGAGTGCATCGACCTTGTTAAGGAGGGTACTTGCTGTTACTGTTTTGCTAGACAGATTCTGTTATATTTTGTTGCTATGTTAACATGTTTCTACTAATCATTCTATGCATAATCTGGAGATGTTCTATAAGCATGTTTTGATCTACATGTCATCCTCTATCCATTCATGCCCCTGGTTGCATTTATAGCTTGCTGTAGATTGTTCATATCTTGCTCCAAAGTTGCTTGAAAATGTTGCTGTCAGCCTGTTAACATTAAGTTCTATGTTTCCATGATTGTTTGCTAGTGATCCATGCACCCTATGACCTTGCTCTTGCCATGCTTAGCTTCATAAACATGTCTTCTTACTGTTGGTTTCCTTGCCATGCCATGTATTGCTCTGTGGTGAGTGGTTCAAGCTCACCAACATGCCTACTTATTGTTGTTCATGCCATGTTTAAATCTGTAATATAACTTGCCATGTTTACATGGGTGCCATCATATTTTCTGATCCTTTTTGGCTCATGGTCAGTAAGGGACTTTTGATCTATGCTATTAGTAGATTCATGCCATGCCTTTGTTTGCCATTATAAGTTCCTGTAACATGTTGTTTGCTTGCTCTAAACATTGCAACCTGATGTTATTTCCTGATAAGTCTGAAACTGTTATTATTTGCAATCTTACCATGTGTTTTGGAGCATGTTCTAGTGATTTCTGGAGATAGCTCAGTATTCATGTTTTGTTATGCTTTACCTGTACTTCATGCTCATGCCTTTTGTTATTATGTTGGGATGCTGTAGCATGTTGTTTTGATGCTTGTAAGATGCCTAGTTGGTGTTATGGACAGATTGTTGTTATGACTTGTATAGTGTGTGTGTGTTGCACCGTTTTGAGTGTGCTCTATATGGAACTTGCTTGATTTTGCATGTAGCTTCATATTACCATGTTGCATCCTTGTTTTGGTGTGTTTGCTTGATGTTTGGGTGCATTTTGCATCAATGCCATGCTTAACTTGTTTTGCTCATATCTTCTAGGCCGTAGCTCCGAATCTAATGCACTTTTTATGTAACTTGACTAGAATTTCGTGTAGATCATCTTGGTGCATCTTAACTTGCTGTTTAACTACTTGAACTTAATGTTTATTCAGTTCTGGACCCATTTCGAAATTTGCATATGAGGACTTAACGGAATTGTTATATGTTGTTCCCGGCCTCATTTAAACTTGCCTTGATGTGTTGTTCTTGTTTGCATCATCTCTTGCAATGAGTAGCTTCATGTAGCTTTTTCATGCATCATGCTTGCTGTGCATCATGTCTTGTCTATGTGTGGTGTGTTTACTATGTTGTGTGCTTCTTCTCGATAGTTCCCGTTTTGTTGCGATCGTGAGGATTCGTTCGTCTACGCTTGGTTCGTCTTCGTGGCTTCATCTTCTTCATGGACTCGTTCTTCTTCCTTGCGGGATTTCAGGCAAGATGACCGCTACCCTGGATCTCACTACTATCATTGCTATGCTAGTTGCTTCATTCTATCGCTATGTTTGCGACCTATTACTGTTTATCAAGCCATCCCAAATTGCCATGAACCTCTAACCTTTGACACCTTTCCTATGCAAACCACTGTTTGGCTATGTTACCGCTTTTGCTCAGCCCCTCTTATAGCGTTGCTAGTTGCAGGTGAAGTTGAAGATTTCTCCATGGTGGACAGGATTTTGGTTGGGATATCACAATATCTCTTATATTATTAATGCATCTATATACTTGGTAAAGGGTGGAAGGCTCGGACTTATGCCTGGTGTTTTGTTCCACTCTTGCCGCCCTAGTTTCCGTCATACCGGTGTTATGTTCCTGAATTTTGCGTTCCTAACGCGGTTGGGTGATTTATGGGACCCCCCTGACAGTTCGCTTTGAATAAAACTTGTCCAGCAAGGCCCAACCTTGGTTTTACCATTTGCCTCACCACCACCTATCCCTTTCCCTTGGGTCGGCCAACCCGAGGGTCATCTTTATTTTAGCCCCCGGGCGGTGCTTGTCTAAGTCTTGGTCGAACTAGAGTCCTTTGCGGCGCCCCTCGGAAACTTGAGGTCTGGTTTTAGTTGTATGGAGTGCTCATCCGGTGTTGCCACGAGAGCGAGATATGTGCAGCTCCTATCGGGATTGTCGGCACATCGGGCGGTCTTGCTGGTCTTGTTTTACCATTGTCGAAATGTCTTGTAAACCGGGATTCGAGGCGATCGGGTCTTCTGGGAGAAGGTCTATTCCTTCGTTGATCGCGAGAGCTTGTCATGGGCTAAGTTGGGACACCCTGCAGGGTTTAAACTTTCGAGAGCCGTGCCCGCGGTTATGTGGCAGATGGGAATTTGTTAATGTCCGGTTGTAGATAACTTGACACTTGATCTGAATTAAAATGCATCAACCGCGTGTGTAGCCGTGATGGTCTCTTTTCGGTGGAGTCCGGGAAGTGAACACGGTCTTTGGGTTATGTTTGACGTAAGTAGGAGTTCAGGATCACCTCTTGATCATTGCTAGTTTCACGATCGTTCCTTTGTTTCTCTTCTCGCTCTCATTTGCGTATGTTAGCCACCATATCATGCTTAGTCGCTGCTGCAACCTCACCACTTTACCCCTTCCTTTCCCATTAAGCTTTGCTAGTCTTGATACCCATGGTAATGGGATTGCTGAGTCCTCGTGGCTCACAGATTACTACAACAACAGTTGCAGGTATAGGTTATGCGATGATCTTGACACGAGAGCGATGCTTGCTTGCGTTGAGTTCTTCTTCTGCTTCTTCGATCAGGGGATAGGTTCCGGGTCGGCAGCCTTGGCTAGCAGGGTGGATATTGTTTGAGTTTCTGTTTATGATTCATCCGTAGTCGGATGTTGTTCCTGTATGTTGTATTGTGTATTCGTGTGGCATGTATGCCTCTTGTATGTATCCCCACTATTATGTAATGTTGATGTAATGATATCCACCTTTAAAGCGTTCCAATATCGGGTCTATCCTTGGTGGGACCTTGAGTTCCTTTTGGATAGGTTCGCATATTAGGCGTGTTCAAGTTGGTATCAGAGCCTCGACCGACCTTAGTAGCCCCCTTGATTGATCGTGTAGTTTGGCCGATGTTGAGTCTAGAAGAAAACTATTTTCGGAGTCTAGTTATATCGGAGAGTAGGAATTCTTTTTACTTCTCTGCCCCTTCGTTGCTCTGGTGAGGAATCTTGACGTAGGTGTTTTGAACTACTCCTCTTCCCCTTCAAATTTTTCTTTAGGATCACGCAGTTGGTTTTCTGGTAGTTGTTCCTCAGCTCTTTTTATCCGGTGCATTTCTCGTCAAGTTGACTCGAGCCTCTTCATCGTTGCCAAGTTCAATCCTCGGTTGTTTTATTTTCCCACCTGCACTCCCTTCTTCTTCGCGAATCCGGAGCCCCTAATCGAGTATCCATCCTACTCGTGTAAAGTCTTTCCTTTCTTTCCTCAATGATTTCAACTGGTGTTTTCTCTTGAAGATATTCGTCTGCTTTCCCCCTTCTAAGTTGCCTTTGTTTTCCCGCCCTCCCACCCTTTTCTTCCTGGAGTCTGAGTCTCTCTTGACTATCTATTCCATTCGTGTGGAGTCTCTTCATTCTTCCCTCAATCATTTCAACTGGTGGATTCTCGTCTCGTTCGACATTCTTCATCTCTTTTTCTTTTCCGGTGGATTCAATTCAAGTTTTTTTTGGGTTGATCACATTCTTTTCCTTGGATCAAGTGTTTTCCCTGCTCGTTCGCCTCTCGCCAGTTTACCCTTCCGGAGTGTTCAAGACATCTCAAGAGATTCGTCTGTGTTCCAATTAATTCGAGGGTGTCACCTCATTCAAATATTTCAATTGTTCCGGTGCATCATCTATCTGTTCAACAATCCTTTTCCAACGGTGTTTTCTTCAGTGGGCCCTAACCCACAGGTCTTTTCCCAGGATCTTACCTGACTCTTCTAATTCTCCCGGAGTTATTCTCAATTCTTTTCAAGTGTGACGTAAGAATGAATTTCATCAGTCACATGCCTTCTCCAAGATTGTTTTCAAATTCTTTTCATTGATGGCTCAACCTCTTCGCTTTTCGTTCCCCCGGAGTGCCTCAGTAATTCTAATGGTGTTTCTCGCCATCATTTGAAGATCGAAGAAGAGTTTTTCCTCTAAATCTTGTCCGTTCTCCCGGAGATTCGCGGTGCTAGCTCGATGTCATCCTATCAAATCGTTTCAAGTCATGCAAATTCTTTTCATCCATCCAGAGCATCTCAGGAGTTGTTTTTCCATTTCTTTTCACCGAAGGCCATCATTCCAGTTATCGTTCTCTATTTATCCCGGTCCTTCATTCAAGTGTTCTTTAATCAGGTCATGATCTCTTTGTTCTTTTGCATCTAAATCCCCTCGAGCATATTTGCCTTCTAATTCTTCATGGGGATTAACTCTCTTTCATCAGTCATTTTTGAATTCCCACGGTGGTTCTTTTAGATTCTTTTCCTTGTTTATCATTTTAATCCATTCCTTCTTTCAATCCTACCGGTGATTCATGAAGACTTTCTCAAGTTTGCGATATGTCACTTCTCAATCCTTTTCAAGAAGAATAAGTAATATGCAAAATCCATTGCTTGTCATCAATTTAATTTGATGAAGGATAAGCATACAGTAAATCTTATTCTTATTTCATCCAAGTGAGTAATCCCTTCCTTCGGAGTTTGTTCTTGATGAATAAATTCTAGTTCCAAGCGTTTTTCATCTTTTCTTTTCCGGAGTTCATTTTCCTCGACCATCTCGTCGGAACCTCCATCTAAATCATCGCAAGGCTCATCTTATTTTTTCTTCCTTCATTCTATCGCGTCATCCTTTTGGTACCGGAGTTCTTCATGTTGTTCTTCATTATTTAATTCATTCTTCAAGAGTTCATCAAGTACCATTCCATCCTCTCAAGTTCGTGTTCTATTCCTCCATGTTTTAACCGGAGTGCTGCCTAAATCCTTTTAATCTTATCTGTTTCTTTTCTCATTCTAACCACTCCGGTTAGAACGAGTGATTTCATAGTCTATCTGATTCCGTGAGCTTTCGATTCTTGTCATTCTCGCGTTCCTCTCTTCTTCTCGAGTGCTATCGATTCTTTGCTTCTTCTCTTGAGTTCTTCTTTTACCTCATCCCTTTTCCCTTCCGTCTCGGTCCTAAGATCTCGGGACGAGATCTCTTGTTAGTGGAGGAGTGTTGTAACGCCCCGGATCCGATGCGCCAGGTGTCCGCAAGTTATTCGTTGTCTTTGCCATGTCATGTGCTTGCGTGTTGCATTTTGCCATGTCATCTTCTACATTTCATCTGCATGTTTTTCAAAACTTGCTTCCGTTCGGGTTCCCCCAGTTCTCTCCGTTGTCCGTTCGGAGTCCAGACACACTTGCACGTGCCCGAGGCACCTCCGAAATATTATTTTATTAGTGGCATAAAAATGTTCTCGGAATGGGTTGCAACTTGGCGTGCGATCTTATTATAGTGTAGACAGACCGCCTGCCAAGTTTCGTCGCATTCGGAGTTCATTTGGTAGCCCAACCGTCATCTGTAGCGGCACCCTTGCCGGTTTATTCGTCGGACGTTTTCGGTCTCCGAAAATAGTTGCCGGGCCACACGTTTTCTCTCTCCTCTCAGCCCAACCCTCTCTTCACAGCCCACCTAGGCCTTCCTAACCCCCCTCCGTTCCGGACCGTTCGATCGAGATCGAACGGCTCCGAAACAGCCTCAAAACCCCAACCCTAACCCCTCTTTCTATAAATAGCAGCCCCCTTGCCATTTTTGGCCTTCTCCTCCCTCCTCCTTGTTTTCCGCGCCCCCAACCTGCAGCCACCACCTCCCACCTCCATTTCCGCGCCCCCAGCCTCCTCCCGCCACTTGGCTCCGCCGCCACCGTGCCCCGGGCCAATCGGAGCGCGACACGTCGCCTCCCAGCACCCCGCAGCCAACCCTAGCGCGCCATGTGTCCTCCCCTCGCCTCTCCACCACCGCGGGCCCTGTGAAGCCCATCTGGAGCCCGCGCCGGGCCGCGCCAGGCCCGGATCCCGCAGCCGCAGGGCACTCGAGCCGCCCCGCTCCTCCCGCTCGATCAGGGGATCGAGAGCGCTCGCCCGAGCCGCCATGCTCCTTCCTCGTCCCCGCCTCCGGCCACGCCGCCGACGATCGCCGGCACCTCCAGGTCACGCCGTCGGGCCCCCTCGCGCCCTCTCTTCCTTTCCCCCGTCCTGCCTTCTCCTCTCTCTCTCTCCCTCACCCGTTCTCTCTCTCTCCGTGGATAGCACCGCCGCAGGAGCTCCCGTCGTCGCCCGGCCTCGCCACCACCGGGAACGGATCCGGCCGGACCCGATCCGCTCGGATCTGGTCGGGGCCCCTCCCCTCGCCTTGCATCGCGGCTCCTCTCGCGGAGAGCCAGCCACCGCCGCCGCCATGTCTCTGCTCGGGGCAGAGCGAGCAGAGCGCCGCGCTTCGCGTTGACCGTGGCCCAGCGTCGCCAGCAGCCCGATCTAGTCGGCCCGCGTGGGCCTCCCCAGCGCCCGGCCTGCCAACCCTCTCCCCCCAACCGGCCCTTTAGGCCCTCTGGTGAGAACCCGCCTATCCCGCGCCCTGTGCGACATATAGCTTTCTAGCGCCCGACTGTTTTTTTTTTCAGAAAATCCACTAAGTCCCTAAATTTTGTCATAATCATGCCATGTTCATCGCATCACATCTCTGCATCCGTAGCTCCGTTTCGTGCGTATAATATGTCAAATTGTTCGTCTCGACGTGTACTTCATTTTGTTCCATTGCATCATTTTCATTTGAGCTCATCATGATGCCCGAAATGTTGTTGGAAGAGTGCATGTTGATGTTAACCTGTTGAAACTGTTATAACATGCTCATTTGTCATTTTTGCCATGTTTGATGTGTGCATCCTATGAGGTTGATGTCTACATGTGTTTTGATCTATGCTATGCCATCTTTCCAGTGGTGCCAACCATGTATTTTTGTGAGTTGTGTGCTGAGTGCATCGACCTTGTTAAGGAGGGTACTTACTGTTACTGTTTTGCTAGACAGATTCTGTTATATTTTGTTGCTATGTTAACATGTTTCTACTAATCATTCTATGCATAATCTCGAGATGTTCTATAAACATGTTTTTATCTACATGTCATCCTCTATCCATTCATGCCCCTGGTTGCATTTATAGCTTTCTGTAGATTGTTCATATCTTGCTCCAAATTTGCTTGAAAATGTTGCTGTCAGCCTGTTAACATTAAGTTCTATGTTTCCATGATTGTTTGCTAGTGATCCATGCACCCTATGACCTTGATCTTGCCATGCTTAGCTTCATAAACATGTCTTCTTACTGTAGGTTGCCTTGCCATGCCATGTATTGCTCTGTGGTGAGTGGTTCAAGCTCACCAACATGCCTACTTATTGTTGTTCATGCCATGTTTAAATCTGTAATATAACTTGCCATGTTTACGTGGGTGCCATCATATTTTCTGATCCTTTTTGGCTCATGGTCAGTAAGGGACTGTTGATCTATGCTATTAGTAGATTCATGCCATGTCTTTGTTTGCCATTATAAGTTCCTGTAACATGTTGTTTGCTTGCTCTAAACATTGCAACCTGATGTTATTTCCTGATAAGTCTGAAACTGTTATTATTTGCAATCTTACCATGTGTTTTGGAGCATGTTCTAGTGATTTCTGGAGATAGCTCAGTATTCATGTTTTGTTATGCTTTACCTGTACTTCATGCTCATGCCTTTTTTTATTATGTTGGGATGCTGTAGCATGTTGTTTTGATGCTTGTAAGATGCCTAGTTGCTGTTATGGACAGATTGTTGTTATGACTTGTATAGTGTGTGTGTGTGTTGCACCGTTTTGAGTGTGCTCTATATGAAACTTGCTTGATTTTGCATGTAGCTTCATATTACCATGTTGCATCCTTGTTTTGGTGTGTTTTCTTGATGTTTGGGTGCATTTTGCATCAATGCCATGCTTAACTTGTTTTGCTCATATCTTCTAGGCCGTAGCTCCGAATCTAATGAACTTTATATGTAACTTGACTAGAATTTCGTGTAGATCATCTTGGTGCATCTTAACTTGCTGTTTAACAACTTGAACTTAATGTTTATTCAGTTCTGGACCCATTTCGAAATTTGCATATGAGGACTTACCGGAATTGTTATATGTTGTTCCCGGCCTCATTTAAACTTGCCTTGATGTGTTGTTCTTGTTTGCATCATCTCTTGCCATGAGTAGCTTCATGTAGCTTTTTCATGCATCATGCTTGCTGTGCATCATGTCTTGTCTATGTGTGGTGTGTTTTTGTTGTGTGCTTCTTCTCGATAGTTCCCATTTCGTTGCGATCGTGAGGATTCGTTCATCTACGCTTGGTTCGTCTTCGTGGCTTCATCTTCTTCATGGACTCGTTCTTCTTCCTTGCGGGATTTCAGGCAAGATGACCGCTACCCTGGATCTCACTACTATCATTGCTATGCTAGTTGCTTCATTCTATCGCTATGCTGCGCGACCTATTACCTGTTTATCAAGCCATCCCAAATTGCCATGAACCTCTAACCTTTGACACCTTTCCTATGCAAACCACTGTTTGGCTATGTTACCGCTTTTGCTCTGCCCCTCTTATAGCGTTGCTAGTTGCAGGTGAAGTTGAAGATTTCTCCATGGTGGACAGGATTTTGGTTGGGATATCACAATATCTCTTATATTATTAATGCATCTATATACTTGGTAAAGGGTGGAAGGCTCGTCCTTATGCCTGGTGTTTTATTCCACTCTTGCCGCCCTAGTTTCCGTCATACCGGTGTTATGTTCCCGGATTTTGCGTTCCTAACGCGGTCGGGTGATTTATGGGACCCCCCTGACAGTTCGCTTTCAATCAAACTTGTCCAGCAAGGCCCAACCTTGGTTTTACCATTTGTCTCACCACCACCTATCCCTTTCCCTTGGGTCGGCCAACCAGAGGGTCATCTTTATTTTAGCCCCTCCCCGGGCCAGTGCATGTCTAAGTGCTGGTCCGAACTAGAGTCCTTTGCAGCGCCCCCTCAGGGAAACTTGAGGTCTGGTTTTAGTTGTACGGAGTGCTCATCCGGTGTTGCCCCGAGAGCGAGATATGTGCAGCTCCTATCGGGATTGTCGGTGCATCGGGCGGTCTTGCTGGTCTTGTTTTACCATTGTCGAAATGTCTTGTAAACCGGGATTCCGAGACTGATCGGGTCTTCCTGGGAGAAGGTCTATTCCTTCGTTGATCGCGAGAGCTTGTCATGGGCTAAGTTGGGACACCCTGCAGGGTTTAAACTTTTGAGAGCCGTGCCCGCGGTTATGTGGCAGATGGGAATTTGTTAATGTCCGGTTGTAGATAACTTGACACTTGATCTGAATTAAAACGCATCAACCGCGTGTGTAGCCGTGATGGTCTCTTTTCGGCGGAGTCCGGGAAGTGAACACGGTCTTTGGGTTATGTTTGACGTAAGTAGGAGTTCAGGATCACCTCTTGATCATTGCTAGTTTCACAACCGTTCCTTTGTTTCTCTTCTCGCTCTCATTTGCGTATGTTAGCCACCATATCATGCTTAGTCGCTGCTACAACCTCACCACTTTACCCCTTCCTTTCCCATTAAGCTTTGCTAGTCTTGATACCCATGGTAATTGGATTGCTGAGTCCTCGTGGCTCTGATTACTACAACAATTCTTGAGTACAGGTTATGCGATGATCTTGGCGAGAGCGATGCTTGCTTGCGTTGAGTTCTTCTTCGCTTCTTCGATCGGGGATAGGTTCGAATTGGCAACTTTGGGCTAGCAGGTGGATATTGTTTGAGTTTCTTTATGATTCATCCGTAGTCGGATGTTGTTCCTGTATGTTGTATTGTGTATTCGTGTGGCATGTATGCCTCTTGTATGTATCCCCACTATTATGTAATGTTGATGTAATGATATCCACCTTGCAAAAGCGTTCCAATATGTGGGTCTATCCTTGGTGGGACCTTCGAGTTCCTTTTGTATAGGGTCGCATATTGGGCGTGACATTATCTCCGTGACAAGCTCTAGTACTTTGAAAACGGATTTCACATGCTTCTTCGATTGCGTTTTCGGTGTTGGAGGTTTTACTGGTCTTATTCGAAGAAGGGTTCTCACCATTTTCTTATGGTCCTTTTCTAGTTTGCCTCTTATTGTTATTTCTATCAATATTGTGTTATCCCTTGTCGCTAGCTTTCCAACAAACTTGGTTTCATCAAATTCGGAGTCCGTTTGCAAAAGTTGTGGCGGTTTTGGTGTTCTGAAAAGGCTGCAGCGGTACTACCGCGAACATGAGCAGATGTAATTTTTTACTACCGCTCTATAGCGGTAGTACCGCTCCGGACCAAAAACTCGTCACAAGTCCAGCGGTGGTAGGCTCGGATGTATTTTTTTTAGTACCGCTCGCAAGCAGTAGCGCTACCCTTTGAGGTAGTACCGCTACCCCTAGAGGTAGTACCGTGAGGTCGAGCGGTAGTGCCGCTCTGTGATGGTTGTGAGCATAATGGTTGGATTTTTCCCACCTATAAAAGGGGGTCTTCTTACCCAATGAACCTTATCCTTTGAGCTCGTGTTCTTCTCCCATTGTTGACCTTCTTCGAGCTTGCTAACTATCAATCCCTCTAATGATTCTTGCAAGTTCTTGAGGGAAAAGAGAGAGGAGATCTAGATCCATGTTTCCACCAATCACTTTCTCCTCTAAGTGAGGGCAACCCCTTGGATCTAGATCTTGGAGTTCTTCATGTTCTTCTTTTGTTCTTCCTCTCATTTCCCCCCTATCATTAGTTGCTTTGGTGGGATTTGGGAGAGAAGGACTTGGGCATTCCGTATGCCCTTGCCATTGCATTTGGTGCATCGGTTTGAGTTCTCCATGGTGGTACGTGGAAGTGAAGTTTGAGAAGCTTATTACTCTTCGGTGTTTGGGCACCCTAGAGCTTGTTCCTCTTGGGTGCCTTGGCTCCCTAGACGGTTGGTGTTGTTCGAAGCTCAATCATTGTGGTGTAAAGCTCCGGGCAAGTGTCGGGGTCTCCAATAAGGTTGTGGAGATCGCCCCGAGCAATTTGACAGGTACCGGTGACTGCCCCCAAGGGTTTCCAAAGTGTACGGGTTCGGTGACCGCCCTCAAGTGTCCCTTAGTGGAATCACGACATCTTGCATTGTGCGATGGCATAGGAGATTACGGTGGCCCTAGTGGCTTCTTGAGGAGCATTGTGCCTCCACACCGCTCCAAACAGAGATTAGCATCCGCAAGGGTGTGAACTTCTGGATACATCATCGTCTCCGCGTGCCTGAGTTATCTCTTACCCGAGCCCTTTACTTATGCACTTTACTTTGTGATAGCCATATTGTTCTTTGTCATATATCTTTCTATCACATAGTTGCTTATCTTGCTTAGCATAAGTTGTTGGTGCACATGGGTGAGCCTAGTTGTTTTAGGTTTTGTGCTTGACAAATTAACTGCTGGGTTTATTCCGCATTTGTTCAAGCCTAAACTGTAATTATTTTTAAGCGCCTATTCACCCCCCTCTAGGCGACATCCACGATCTTTCAATTGGTATCAGAGCCTCGTCTCTCTTTATAGAGCTTAACCACCTAGAGAGTAAGGATGTCGACTAGGGGTTTAGGATTCTCTAACACTCTCAGTTTCGATGGCACAAATTTTGATGTTTGGGTAATTCACATGCTTAATCTCTTTAGGGTCATGGACCCAAATTTAGAGCGAATTGTAGATATGGGTTTTTCTCCTCCAAAGGATCCTCAAAGATTATCTTTAGCGGATGAGAAAAACTCTTATCTCAATGCTCAAGCTTCTAATGTGCTTTTTGATGCTTTGAGCAATGTAGTTATATTACAACTCATGTCGTTCCGGGATGTTCATGAGTTGTGGACAAAGCTTCAAGATAAATATGGTGTGTCCAAGATTTGTGGGGATGATTGTTCTCCCTCCACCTCCGGCCGTGTTGCCTTTTCACTTCCTCTACTTCACCTACATGTGGATTGCCACAAGGTAACACTAGGGTGAGTAGTATTGGTCATTGCAATGATGATAGTGTGCTTGTTCTTGGTGATCCTTTATTACTATCTTATTAAATGGTCCTTCTTTGGACTTTAACACTTCGAGCACCTTACATGGTTCACATGCTTGTGTTTATAGTCCTTGCATATCATGTAGAAATTGCTTGCTCAAATCTCATGATGATATGCTTGCTATGTCTTGTTGCCATGATAAAAATGCTTGTATTTACTCTAGTTGTTGTGCTAACAATGTAGAGGAAACCCAACACTCCATGGAACAAGATGTGGTCTTGAATGGTGCTCTGAGGGATCCTTCATTATCATCTATTGCGTTTTGCCTTATGGCCAAGGCTTTAAAGGTATCTCCTACCTTGAACCCCTGTCTCTTGATGATGATGTTGATGCTAATGATGATGAGGTTAATGATGAAGAGAATGATAATGTTGCCTCCTTGAAAACTAAGGGGGAAATGATTTTTAAAGCTCTTCATAAAAATAAAATTGCTCGTTCCAACTTCATGGAAATGATGCCCATTGCCACTGAAGGCAAGAAATACATTGAGGAGTTGGAATCTCATCTAGAGGAGCATGAGGTCACCATTGAGAAAATGGAAGCTCATGAGCGTGATTACGCAAATGAGATCGCGGAGCTATCTCAAGCCCTTGAACATGAACAAACCACCTCCGAATCTCTTGAGGAGACTTTTGCTCTAGAATTATCTAGAGTGAGGGAATCTCATGATAGAGCTCTTGAGGTGGTCAATGATTTCAAAACTAAAAATTCTAAGCTTGAAGTTGCTCATGCTAGACTCCTTGAGGACTTTGAGCACCTCGAAAATGGCTCTAGGGTCATTAAGAGTGAGCTCATCAAACTCACCGAGTCTCATGCTCAACTTAAAGCTTCCTATTTGAAAGAGCTTGCCAAGTTGCCTTCTCCTCTTGTTGTCAAGGATGATGCTTGTGCTACTAACTCTATTTCTTGTGAAGCATCCATTTTGAAGGACAATGTTGAGCTATGGGCTCAACTTGAGTTGCTATCTAGCAATTATGGGAAGTTGGAAGAAAGCCATGAAAATCTCTCAAGCTCTCATGATGATCTTCTAGTATCCCATAATGTGCTAAAGATAGCTCATGAGGCCATGATTGCTAAGGTAACATCAAGTGAGCCTCATGTGGATACTAGCACTACTTTTAGTCAACATGCTATACTGCCTTGTGCTAGTCCTCATGATTCATCCATGCATAACATTGGTACATCTTGTGATGAATTGCTTTCCTTGCCTTGTTGCTCTAACGATGAAGCTTATACTTCCTCTAGTGCTTGTGTTGAGACTAACCATGTAGAGGAAATCAAAGAGCTCAAGGCACAAGTCACCTCTTTGAAGAAAGACTTGGAAAAATGTCATGAAGGGAAGGCCACACTCAACAATATCTTGATTGTGCAAAAATCCCCCAATGACAAAGGTGGACTTGGATTCAACTCCAATAAGAAGAAGAGTCCAAGATGAACAAAAAGAAGGGCCAAGAACAAGTCAAGAATTCGGCCAAGATTGTTTGCTTCAAGTGCAAAGTAGAAGTGCATCATGTTAGATCTTGCCCATTGAAGAAGAAGCCCATTAGTGACAAGCAACAAGGTAAGCGGCCACAAGTTCACTCTCTTGCTCAACCTCAAGTTGAAGAAAGGCCTCTTCCCAAGAAAACTCAAGCTAATGGTTCTCAAGTTGAGAAATCAAGTGAGAATAAAGTGAAGAGTAGACATTGCTACCTATGTCATGAGAAAGGTCACCTTGCTTATTCATGCACTAGTGGTAACTTATCCAACCCAATTATTATTGATGATATCTATTCTCTTGGGAAGGATAAGGTTGGCAATGTGTTTGCCAAAGTTGTTGGTACTCAAAGTGGTGTCAAGAAAAGAACCATTTGGGTAGCCAAGCCTATTGTGACTAATCTCTTAGGATCCAACTTGGTTAGGGACCAACTAGCTCAAACTTGATCAATATGTGTTTTTGGAGGGCATTGGAGACTTGGGTACTTTATGAAGAATTAAGGGGACTTCATCATTCTTAGTGTCTCAAGCCATGTTAATTGGGTTATCAAGTTTCTATACTATATCCAATGTGCCTCCTTCCGGTAACTTGTACTTACATTGTTTACATTGAAAGTTACTTGCCCCTTTGCATGTTTTGGTTTTGTTCCTTGCATGTGTTTGTATATGCTGTGCTTCCAATTGCTTATATTGAGTAATCAAGTATGTGTGTGTTGGTTTGCACATCATGTACATGTGTGTCGTACATTGAGCCTTTATGCATCTTGTTTGTATCTTAGTTGGCTCTTGTGAGAGATTAATGGAATATCCCATTATGGGGGAGTGATGTGGTTTGTACACCTCACAATCCTATAAATGTGTGTATATGAGAAATACCATCTAGTATTGATATTACAAGATTATCTAGTCGCTATGTGGTATGTCTTCTCATGAGAAATTCAAATTATAAATAGTCCATTAATTATCTCTTGTTGGATCCTCTTATTGCCTCTTGTTAAGTTCTTATTGGTATCACATTATGGGGGAGTAATATGCTATGTGCATATTACAAGCCTAGAAAATGTGTACATTTGAGATATTGTCACCTAGAATTGATATTGTAAATTATCTTGTTCCTAGGTGGCATGTTAGATCTACAAGTTGCAATTTGCTTGGCGTGTGGTGTGAAGATTATGTTGGATATCCTTGCTATCTACCACCGGGAATTATTTCCATTTACTTCTTGTCTTTTGACAATTGGTACTCACTTGTGGGGTAGAATTTATTGATCATATTTACATTGGCTTTTGCTTTTATTTGCCTTTTCTCTTGCCAAGGAATGTATCAACTCCCTTTGTCTTCCATACCACTTGTGGATCTTGTTAATTTCTTGATCTTGTCTAGTGTTTTCTAGATATAGTGAAAGTGGTGATCCCACCTTGTGCATTTTGTATTCAAATGCAAATTCTCTATAATGCACTAGTCTTTGGGGAGCTATCCTATTTTCTATAAAACACTCATCTTGCGATCCTTATCAAGTGTGTGTTGGTGGAAGGCAAGCCGCTTTCTTTTTGATACTTTGTGCCATCATGAAACTTTGTAGAGAGCTTGGTTTGTTTGGAACCATCCTCTCTTTTGGGAGTTTGATATATTTTATTTAGTGTGTATCAATGGATATGACATTCCTCGATGTATTTGTTATGGATATCCTCCAAGTGTTGATTTATTCATTTGGTATCTTTTCTTCACTTGGTATTTCTTTGTCAATTGGTTTCGGTTCTTGAAAGTATTGAGCATGTATATTAACTTCATGTAGTCTTTTTGGCATGCTTTCTTTCTTTGACCCAATATATAGGGGAAACTCCACCAAGTCTCAAATTGGATGAGATGTGCATGAAATTCATTTTCATATCTAATGCACATATTTATGTGGAGTTTGTCCTATGTATTGTTGGTTCTCTAACTCTTTGGTCCCAATGAAGTTGGGTACCATTTTGTTTGTGTTGTTGTTCTAGGAATAATTGGAGATACATTGGATGCTCGGCCCACTCACAAGGAAGGTGGTGTCACCATGAGCTTACTAGAATCAAGCTAGGATGCTCAATGAACTACTATCTACTACCTTCAATTGGTTTCTTCTACATCCTTCTAATGATATCTCGGTAACAAGTATCTTTTCTTGCATTATTTTCTTGCATTCAACCTTGTGTAGGTTGCATCTTGGCATGTTATTCATTCCATCTTGTGATACTTGTTTCCTTTCTCAAATCATCTCAACGATTATCTCATGTTGCTAGTTGTGATATCTTTGATGGTTGTGTGGTGGGAATTCATTTATATACAATAAGACCATATCTAGCCATGTGATATGCTTCCAAGAAAATATCTTATCGTATATGTATGACTTCCTTTTGGATATCTTGTTCCTTCGTGTTGTAACTATTTCGGATTTCCATCCTTCTTTGTAGATATATATCACCATGATTTTGTCTACCTAGAATCTTATACACTTGAGAGAAGTTGCATATCTAGATGATATCCTTTCTTTCACGTCCACCTTGTCTTTCTTATGTTATCTCTTTGGTGGCTCCGTGAAAGCTTTTGCCTTGAGTGTGTGTCTTATATTGTTGCATCTTGATGCACTCTTGTGTGGTGAAGATTATTTTCCTCATGCTTATCTTTACGAGGCTTTTGCCATCTTAATTGGTATCCCTCGTCTTGATGAGGCCTTCATCTTCTATCTTTATCATGGGTTGTCGCAAGCTTTGTTGCTATCTTTTTAGTGAGCTTGTGAACCCATATGCTAGTTGGGTGTGTGTGGAGAGGACATGTCATGCACCGTGTATCTCATTTATCCAAGACTATGTTGATGCTTAATGTTCATCCTTATTTTAGTCTTCTCAAGTGCTTTGCCATGACTCACACACATCATTTTGGTTGAGCCTATTCTTAATTGCCTCTTTTACATGATTTCTCAATCATTTGTTTGTTGCAAGTGCTAGGCTTTGATTCCTATATGCTCACTTGCACTTGTTGTAAGTTTCTGTTGATTTTGGGGGAGCTATGATCCTATTTTGTGCAGTTTGTATCCAAATACAAAAATTCTTATGTGTGCACAAATCATGGGGAGCTTCTCTAGTTTCTTTAGAACACTCCTTCGCTCATATCATAATATCCTTTATTCATGTGGCTCGTAGGATCTTTGGTCTAGTTGGTTCAATTGATATCCTTTGATTGCTTGCTTCAATTAGTATCTTTTGATTGCTTGATTGCTTGTGTACGCCTCTCTTTGTTATGTCCTTGTGGCATATCATTCATTAGCAATCTTTGGGACTCAATATAGTTTGTATTCCTCCAATTATTTACCTTTGGATATGTGTATGCATTCCACTATCTTGTTGAGAAATACACAATTTATGGACGAGCACGTTTTATATTGGCCTTCTAAGCTTTTCGCCCATTTTGGCAATCGATGCCAATGGGTGAGAAGTTTCAGAGAGTTTTGTGGAGAAGGTTTTCAGAGTTTTCTCCTTGCTTTGGTTTTGTTCCTAAGCATTTGCATCTCATTCTCCTGCATCATTGGTTGTTGCATTGCATGGTGATGCATAATTCCTTATATAAACTCTCTTGAAAGTGATTGTCATCAATTACCAAAATGGGGGAGATTTAAAGGACATGCGGCGCCCCCACGTGTGGTTTTGGTAATTGATGACATTCTCTATGGACTAATGGTTGCATTGAGTTATATTTGAAGGATTTGTCCATAGGCATTTCTTGAAGTACATGTGTTGGTTTCAAGGAGTTTATGAGTTGACCAAAGTGCTATTAAGGAATTATCCAAACATTGGTCATGTGAGTATTGAGCTTATTGCAAGCATGTCTTGAAGAAGAAGATTGGTGCTATTAAGGAATTATCAAAAGATTGGTCATGTGAGTATTGAACTTATTGCAAGCATGTCTTGAAGAAGAAGATTGTGTGATCATTCATGTTTACCTTCAAACATCATCCAAATGAAGAGAGTTGGAAATAGTCAAGGTTGATCAAGACTAAGTACAGAGAGTGATTCAAGTTGATCATAACACAAAGCGTAGAAGATACACCGAGTGGGATCAAGTGATCTCACGGTTTGGTAAGCATTGTCCATTGCGCTTTGTGTACTAACCCATGGTCTTTGTGAGAGTTCTATGCGGGGTTAGGTTTGCTTCCATGGGCTTGCGTCAAGAGGAAGATCACATACAACCCATGGAGGATGACATCAAATCAATGTTGTGTTGTGCAAGTTCAACTGGATCATCACAAAGAAATCATGCTTGTAGCTTGCCGTCCATTATGTTATCAATGGGCTTGTGAAGATGTGCCAAAGAGTGACTCACCCATAGTGGAGTATGGGGGAGCAATCAACTAGTCTTCATCGATCGAACGCAATCAAGAAAGGTGGTCCAACTTGAGGGAGTCAAGATCGTCATCATCTAGCTCAAGTGTATTTCGTGCAAGGCAAAGGTTTGCCCTTGCTAGGTTTTATATTTTACCGGTCTCATGGTGATAGGTTGGAGACCGGGTTATAGGATCGATAATCGTACTATGAAGGGGGGCTCTCAAGTGAGTAGCTTGATTGTATCGTTCATTGAGAGATCAAACCATTGCATCCTTGCATTATCTTTCTTGATTCTTATTTGTTTTGTCTTTTGAGGTTTTAGAGCTTGTGGTTATCTCCGTGACAAGCTCTAGTACTTCGAAAACAGATTTCACATGCTTCTTCGATTGCGTTTTCGGTGTTGGAGGTTTTACTGGTCTTATTCGAAGAAGGGTTCTCACCATTTTCTTATGGGCCTTTTCTAGTTTGCTTCTTATTGTTATTTCTATCAAGATTGTGTTATCCCTTGTCGCTAGCTTTCCAACAAACTTGGTTTCATCGAATTCGGAGTCCATTTGCAAAAGTTGTGGCGGTTTTGGTGTTTTGAAAAGGCTGCAGCGGTACTACCGCGGACAGGAGCGGATGTAATTTTTTACTACCGCTCCAGAGCAGTACTACCGCGGCTACTACAGCGGTAGTACCACTCCGGACCAAAAACTCGTCACAAGTCCAACGGTGGTAGGCACGGATGTATTTTTTTAGTACCGCTCGCAAGCAGTAGTACCGCTACCCTTTGAGGTAGTACCGCTACCCCTAGAGGTAGTACTATGAGGTCGAGCGGTAGTACCGCTCTATGCGGGCTGTGAGCATAACAGTTGGATTTTTCCCCACCTATAAAAGGGGGTCTTCTTCCCCAATGAACCTTATCCTTTGAGCTCGTGTCCTTCCCCCATTGTTGACCTTCTTCGAGCTTGGTAACTCTAAATCCCTCCAATGATTCTTGCAAGTTCTTGAGGGAAAAGAGAGAGGAGATCTAGATCCACGTTTCCACCAATCACTTTCTCCTCTAAGTGAGGGGAACCCCCTGGATCTAGATCTTGGAGTTCTTCGTGTTCTTCTTTTGTTCTTCCTCTCATTTTCCTCCCTAGCATAAGTTGCTTTGGTGGGATTTGGGAGAGAAGGACTTGGGCACTCCGTGTGCCCTTGCCATTGCATTTGGTGCATCGGTTTGAGTTCTCCACGGTGGTACGTGGAAGTGAAGTTTGAGAAGCTTATTACTCTTGGGTGTTTGGGCACCCTAGAGCTTGTTCCTCTTGGGTGCCTTGGCGCCCTAGACGGTTGGTGTTGTTCGGAGCTCAATCATTGTGGTGTAAAGCTCCGGGCAAGCGTCGAGGTCTCCAATTAGGTTGTGGAGATCGCCCCGAGCAATTTGACGGGTACCGGTGATCGCCCCCAAGGGTTGCAGAAGTGTACGAGTTTGATGACCGCCCCCAAGGGTTGTCATTTGTACGGGTTCGGTGACCGCCCTCAAGGGTCCTGAGGGAGTCCTGGACTAGGGGGTGTCCCGATAGCCGAACTATCATCATTGGCCGGACTCCAAGACTACGAAGATACAAGATTGAAGACTTCATCCCGTGTCCGGATGGGACTTTCCTTGGCGTGGAAGGCAAGCTTGGCAACACGGATATGTAGATCTCCTACCATTGTAACCGACTCTGTGTAACCCTAGCCCTCTCCGGTGTCTATATAAACCGGAGGGTTTTAGTCCATAGGACGAATAACAATCATACCATAGGCTAGCTTCTAGGGTTTAGCCTCCTTGATCTCGTGGTAGATCCACTCTTGTACTACCCATATCATCAATATCAATCAAGCAGGAGTAGGGTTTTACCTCCATCGAGAGGGCCCGAACCTGGGTAAAAACATCGTGTTCCTTGTCTCCTGTTACCATCCGCCTAGACGCACAGTTCGGGACCCCCTACCCGAGATTCGCCGGTTTTGACACCGACATTGGTGCTTTCATTGAGAGTCCCTCTGCGTCGTCACTTATAGGCCCGATGGCTCCCCGGACAGATCTTCGTATTCGGCGGCTTTGCACTGCGGGCCAATTCGCTTGGCCATCTGGAGCAGATTGAAAGCTACGCCCCTGGCCATCAGGTCAGATTTGGAAGTTTGAACTTCACGGCTGACATCCGCGGAGACTTGATCTTCGGCGGATTCGAGCCACAGCCGAGCGCGCCGCACTGTCACGATGGGCATGATCTAGCTCTGCTACCGGACAGTGCCCTGGAGGCCGCACACGAGTCCGCTCCGGCCCTTAATTCGGAGCTGACTACGCAGATCGAGGATGGGTGGCTAGACACCGCCTCGGGGGCTGCTACCTCTACCGCGATGGAGCCGAATACCGACCTTGTGCCTTGTGAAGCTCGTGACTCCGAGGTGCCGGACTCCTCGCTGGACTCCGAACCGCCCGCGCCCCTACCAATCGAATCCGATTGGGCGCCGATCATGGAGTTCACCGCTGCGGACATCTTTCAGCACTCACCTTTTGGTGACATCCTGAATTCGCTAAAGTATCTCTCGTTATCAGGAGAGCCCTGGCCGGACTGCGGTCAGGACGGTTGGAATGCGGACGACGAAGAAATTCAAAGCCCACCCACCACCCACTTTGTAGCCACTGTCGACGACCTAACCGACATGCTAGACTTCGACTCCGAAGACATCGATGGTATGGGCGACGATGCCGGAGACGACCAAGAACCAGCGCCTACTGGGCACTGGAAAGCCACCTCGTCATATGACATATACATGGTGGATATCCCAAAGGATGGGAATGGCGAGGGAACAACGGAGGAAGACCCCTCGAAGAGACAGCCTAAGCGCCGGCGTCAGCGGTGCCACTCTAAATCCCGCCACAGCAAGAATGGAGATTCCGGCACTGGAGATAATAACACCCAGGAAAGTGCCGAAGACAACCCCCTCCAGCAAGATTCAACACAGGAGGATGGAGAAGCCAACCCTCATGAGAGAACGGCAGACGAAGAGGTAGAGGATGATAATTACATGCCTCCCTCCGGAGACGAGGCAAGCCTCGACGATGACGAATTCGTCGTGCCTGAGGATCCCGTCAAACAAGAGCGTTTTAAACGCAGGCTTATGGCCACGGCAAGCAGCCTCAAGAAAAAGCAGCAATAGCTTAGAGCTGATCAATATTTGCTAGCCGACAGATGGACTGAAGTCCTTGCGGCCGAAGAGCACGAGCTCGAAGGCCCCTCCAAAAGCTATCCTAAACGCAAGCTGTTGCCCCGATTAGAGGAGGAAGCATATAAACCAACATCACCAGCGCACAATACGGCCGACCGGCCACCCCGTGGCCGCGACAGAGAGGCCTCTAGGCCTTCCACTAAAGCCGTACCCCGGCACCGCTCGAAAAGCACAAAGTAACGGGGGAATGCGCCGGACTTACGAGACATATTGGAGGATAAGGCAAGACAATCAAGATCGATCTACGGATCGCGTGGGCGCCCCACGATGCGCGACGATGACCGTCGCGCCGGATACAGCAACTCCGGCCGGGCCGAATACAGTAGACAAAGCTCGCTCGAGCTACGTCGTGATATAGCCCAATATAGAGGCGCCGCACACCCACTATGCTTCACAGATGAAGTAATGGATCATCAAATCCCCGAAGGGTTCAAACCCGTGAACATTGAATCCTACGATGGCACAACAGACCCCGCGGTTTGGATCGAAGACTATCTCCTTCATATCCACATGGCCCGCGGTGATGATCTTCACGCCATCAAATATCTCCCTCAAGCTTAAAGGACCAGCTCGGCATCTGGCTTAACAGCTTGCCGGCCAGAATCAATTGGGTGTTGGGAGGACACCGAAGCCACATTCCTTGATAACTTCCGGGGCACATATGCGACCACCAGATGCTGATGACCTAAGCCACATAATTCAGCAGCCAGACTAATCGGCCAGACAATTCTAGACACGGTTCTTAACCAAGAAAAATCAAATCGTCGACTATCCGGATGCGGAGGCCCTCGCAGCCTTCAAACATAACATCCGAGACGAGTGGCTTGCCCGGCACCTAGGACAGGAAAAGCCGAAATCCATGGTAGCCCTCACATCACTCATGACCCGCTTCTGCGCGGGAGAGGACAGCTGGCTAGCCCGCAGCAACAACCTCAGCAAAAATTCTAGCAGTCCAGATACCAAGGACCGCAATGGCAGGTCGCGTCTCAACAAGCACAAACGCCGCCGCGTGCGACAACAATACTAAGGATACGATAGTCAACGCCGGATTCAGAGGCTCCAAACCCAGTCAGCGGAAAAAGCCATTCAAAAGAACTACTCCGGGTCCGTCCAATTTGGACCGAATACTCGACCGCTTCGTGCGGATACGGCACCCCGAAAAGCCAGCTAATCACACCAACAGGGATTGTTGGGTATTCAAGCAGGCAGGCAAGTTAATTTCCGAAAGCAATGACAAGGGGCTGCATAGCGATGACGAGGAGGAGACCCGGCCGCCAAACAACAGAGGACAGAAGGGTTTCCCCCCACAAGTGCGGACGGTGAACATGATATACGCAACCCACATACCCAAAAGGGAGCGGAAGCGTGCACTTAGGGACGTATATGCGATGGAGCCAGTCGCCCCAAAGTTCAACCCATGGTCCTCCTGCCCGATCACTTTTGATCGAAGGGACCACCCGACCAGCATCCGCCATGGCGGATTCGCCGCATTGGTTCTAGACCCAATCGTCGATGGATTTCACCTCACTAGAGTCCTGATGGACGGCGGCGGCAGCCTGGACCTGCTTTATCAGGATACAATGCGCAAGATGGGCATAGACCCCTCAAGGATTAAACCCACAAAAACGACCTTCAAAGGCATCATACCAGGTGTAGAGGCCAATTATGCGAGCTCGATTACTTTCGAAGTGGTCTTCGGATCCCCGGATAACTTCTGAAGCGAGGAGTTAATCTTCGACATAGTTACGTTCCGCAGCGGCTATCATTGTTGGAAATATGCCCTAGAGGCAATAATAAAAGTGTTATTATATTTCCTTGTTCATGATAATTGTCTTTTATTCATGCTATAACTGTATTATCCGGAAATCGTAATACACGTGTGAATACATAGACCACAATATGTCCCTAGTGAGCCTCTAGTTGACTAGCTCGTTGTGATCAACAGATAGTCATGGTTTCTCGCTATGGACATTGGATGTCGTTGATAACGGGATCACATCATTAGGAGAATGATGTGATGGACAAGACCCAATCCTAAGCATAGCACAAAGATCGTGTAGTTCATTTGCTAGAGCTTTTCCAATGTCAAGTATCTCTTCCTTAGACCATGAGATCGTGTAACTCCGGATACCGTAGGAGTGCTTTGGGTGTATCAAACGTCTGGCGAATCGGGTGACTATAAAGGTGCATTACAGGTATCTCCGAAAGTGTCTTTTGGGTTGACACGGATCGAGACTGGGATTTGTCACTCCGTGTAAACGGAGAGGTATCTCTGGGCCCACTCGATAGGACATCATCATAATGTGCACAATGTGACCAAGGGGTTGATCACGGGATGATGTGTTACGGAACGAGTAAAGAGACTTGCCGGTAACGAGATTGAACAAGGTATCGGTATACCGACGATCGAATCTTGGGCAAGTACAATACCGTTAGACAAAGGGAATTGAATACGGGATCGACTGAGTCCTTGACATCGTGGTTCATCCGATGAGATCATCGTGGAACATGTGGGAGCCAACATGGGTATCCAGATCCCGCTGTTGGTTATTGACCGGAGAACGTCTCGGTCATGGCTACATGTCTCCCGAACCCGTAGGGTCTACACATAAGGTTCGATGGCGCTAGGGTTATAAAGGAAGTTTGTATGTGGTTACCGAATGTTGTTGAGTCCGGATGAGATCCCGGACGTCACGAGGAGTTCGGAATGGTCCGGAGGTAGATTTATATATGGGAAGTCCTATTTTGGCCACCGGAAAATGTTGGGATTTTTCGGTATTGTACCGGAAGGTTCTAGAAGGTTCCGGAGTGGGGCCCACTGCATGGGGGACCCACATGAACGTGGTAGTGGGGAAAGGCCCCACACCCCTGGTCAAGGCGCACCAAGACCCCCCCTTAGAAGGAATAATATCATATCCCGAAGGGATAAGATCAAGATCCCTAAAAAGGGGGGATAACAATCGGTGGGGAAGGAAATGATGGGATTTCTTTCCTCCCACCTTGGCCAACGCCCCAATGGACTTGGAGGGCAAGAAACCAGCCCCTCCACCCCGGACCGACCTTACACGTACTCTTACGTGAGACAGGTTCCACCGATTGACATGCACTTCGTGCATAAGGTGGCTAGCGGGTGCCAGTCTCTCCCACTTTAGTCGGAACGGATTCGATGAAAAGGGTCCTTATGAAGGGTAAATAGCAATTGGCATATCACGTTGTGGTTTTGCGTGAGGTAAGCGTTCTTGCTAGAAACCCATAGCAGCCACGTAAAACATGCAACAACAATTAGAGGACGTCTAACTTGTTTTTGCAGGGTATGCTATGTGATGTGATATGGCCAAGAAGAATGTGATGAATGATATGTGATGTATGAGATTGATCATGTTCTTGTAATAGGAATCACGACTTGCATGTCGATGAGTATGACAACCGGCAGGAGCCATAGGAGTTGTCTTAATTTATTGTATGACCTGCGTGTCATTGAACAACGCCATGTAATTACTTTACTTTATTGCTAACCGGTAGCCATAGTAGTAGAAGTAATAGTTGGCGAGACAACTTCATGAAGACACGATGATGGAGATCATGATGATGGAGATCATGGTGTCATGCCGGTGACGATGATGATCATGGAGCCCCGAAGATGGAGATCAAAAGGAGCAAAATGATATTGGCCATATCATGTCACTATTTGATTGCATGTGATGTTTATCATGTTTATGCATCTTGTTTACTTAGGACGACGGTAGTAAATAAGATGATCCCTTACAAAATTTCAAGAAGTGTTCTCCCACGGTGTGCACCGTTGCTACAGTTCGTCGCTTCTAAGCACCACGTGATGATCGGTGTGATGGATTCTTACGTTCACATACAACGGGTGTAAGACAGTTTTACACAGCGAAAACACTTAGGGTTAACTTGACGAGCCTAGCATGTATGGACATGGCCTCGAACACGGAGACCGAAAGGTCGAGCATGAGTCGTATAGTAGATACGATCAACATGAAGATGTTCACCGATGATGACTAGTCCATCTCACGTGATGATCGGACACGGCCTAGTTGACTTGGATCATGTAATCACTTAGATGACCGAGGGATGTCTATCGAGTGGGAGTTCATAAGATGAACTTAATTATCCTGAACATAGTCAAAAGATCTTTGCAAATTATGTAAATGGCTCGCGCTTTAGTTCCACTGTTTAGATATGTTCCTAGAGAAAATATAGTTGAAAGTTGTGATGGCGATTATGCGGACAAGAGAAAGCTCATGTCCTTAATGCACGCTCGGTGTCTGAACCCCAAGCGTCGTTTGTGGATGTTGCGAACATCGGACATACATGTTTTGATAACTACGTGATAGTTCAGATAAACGGTTTAGAATTAAGGCACCAAAGATGTTTTTCGAAACGTCGCGGAACATATGAGATGTTTCGAGGGCTGAAATTGAGATTTCAGGCTCGTGCCCACGTCAAGAGGAATGAGACCTCCGACGATCTTCTTAGCCTGCAAACTAAGGGAGAAAAGCTCAATCGTTGAGCTTGTGCTCAGATTGTCTGAGTGCAACAATCACTTGAATCGAGTGGGAGTCGATCTTCCAGATGAGATAGTGATGTTTCTCCAAAAGTCATTGCCACCAAGCTGCTAGAGCTTCGTGATGAACTATAACATATCAGGGATAGATATGATGATCCTTGAGGTATTCACGATGTTTGACACCGCGAAAGTAGAAATCAAGAAGAAGCATCAATTGTTGATGGTTGGTGAAACCACTAGTTTCAAGATGGGCAAGGGCAAGAAGGGATACTTCATGAAACAGAAAATCAGCTGCCGCTCAAAGTGAAGAAACCCAAGGTTGAACCCAAACCGAGACTAAGTGCTTACGTGATAAGGGAATAGTCACTAGAGCGGAATTACCCTAGATACTTGGTAGATGAGAAGGCTGGCAAGGTCGATAGAAGTATATTGGATATACATTATGTTAATGTGTACTTTACTAGTACTCCTAGTAGCACCAGGGTATTAGATACCGGTTCGGTTGCTAAGTGCTAGTAACTCGAAATAAAAGCTACGGAATAAGCGGAGACTAGCTAAAGGTGAGTGATGATATGTGTTGGAAGTGTTTCCAAGGTTGATGTGATCAAGCATCGCACGCTCCCTCTACCATCGAGATTTGGTGTTTGCATTGAGCATAGACATGATTGGATTATGTCTATCGCAATCTGATTATTCATTTAAGGAGAATAATGGTTACTCTATTTATTTGAATAATACCTTCAACGGTCTTGCACCTAAAGGAATGGTTTATTGAATCTCGATCGTAGTGATACACATTTTCATGCCAAAAGATATAAGATAGTAATGATATTACCACTTACTTGTGGCAATCGCCATGTAAGTCATATTGGTGTAAAAGCATGAAGAAGCTCCATGTTGATGGATCTTTGGACTCACTCGTTTTGAAAAGTTTGAGACATGCGAACCATGTCTATTGGTGTATCGCATGAAGAAACTCCATGCAGATGGATCGTTTGGACTCACTTGATTTTGAATCACTTGAGATATGCAAATCATACCACATAGGCAAGATGAGTGAAAAGCCTCGTTTTTGGTAAGATGGAACAAGATAGCAACTTGTTGGAAGTAACACATTTTGATGTGTGCAGTCCAATGAGTCTTTGAGGCATCTGATGAATATCGTTATGTTCTTACTTCACAGATGATTCGAGTAGATGTAGAGTATATTTACTTGATGAAACACAAGTCTGAATTATTGAATGGTTCAAGTAATTTCAGAGTGAAGTTGAAGATCATCGTGACAAGAGGATGAAATGTCTATGATATGATCATAGAGATGAGTATCTGAGTTCTGAGCTTTGGCACACAATTAAGACATTGTGGAAATTGTTTCACAATTAATACCGCCTGGAACACCATAGTTTGATGGTGTGTCCGAACATCATAGTTGCACCCTATTGGATATGGTGCGTACCATGATGTCTCTTATCGAATTACCACTATCGTTTATTGGTTAGGCATTAGAGACAACCACATTCACTTTAAATATGGCACCACGTAATTCCGTTGAGATGACACCGTATGAACTATGGTTTAGAGAAACCTAAGTTGTCATTTCTTAAATGTTTGGGGCTGCGACGCTTATGTGAAAAAGGTTCAGGTTGATAAGCTCGAACCCAAAGCGGATAAAATGCATCTTCATAGGACACCCAAAATAGTTGGGTATACCTCCTTATTCTGATTCGAAAGCAATATGGATTGTTTCTTGAATCGGGTCCTTTCTCGAGGAAAAGTATGTCTCGGAAAGTTGAGTGGGAGGATGGTGGAGACTTGATATGGTTATTGAACCGTCACTACAACAAGTGTGTAGCAGGGCATAGGAAGTTGTTCCTGTGACACGTACACCAATTGAAGTAGAAGCTTATGATAGTGATCATGAAACTTCAGATCAAGTCACTACCGTACCTCGTAGGGTGACAAGGATGCGTACTGCTTAAAAGTGGTGTAGTAATCCTGTCTTGAAGGTCATGTTCTTTGGACAACAATGAACCTACAAGCTATGGAGAAGCAATGGTGGGCCCAAATTCCGGCAAATGGCTAGAAGCCATGAAATCCGAGATAGGATCCATGTATCAGAACAAATCATGGACTTTGGTGGACTTGCCCGATGATCAGCAAGCCATTGAGATAAATTGATCTTTAAGAAGAAGACGGACGTGGACGGTAATGTCACCGGCTGTGAAGCTCGACTTGTGGTAAAGAGTTTTTCACAAGTTCAAGGAATTGACTACGATGAGATTTTCTCATCCGTAGCGATGCTTAAGTCCGTCGAAATCATGTTAGCATTAGCTGCATTTATGAAATCTGGCAGATGGATGTCAAAACGAGTTTCCTTACCAGGTTTCGTAAGGAAAGGTTGTATGTGATACAATCCGAAAGTTCTTGTCGATCCTAAGGATGCCAAAAGGTATGCTAGCTCCAGCAATCCTTCTAAGGACTGGAGTAAGCATCTCGGAGTTGGAATATGTACTTTGATAAGATGATCAAAGATTTTGGGTTTATACAAATTTATGAGAAACTTGTATTTCCAAAGAAGTGAGTGGGAGCACTATAGAATTTCGTGAGTATATGTTATTGACATATTGTTGATCGAAATGATGTAGAATTCTGGAAAGCATATAGGGTTATTTGAAAAGTGTTTTCAATGGAAAACCTGGATTAAGCTACTTGAACATTGAGCATCAAGATCTATGAGGATAGATCAAAACGCTCAATAGTACTTTCAAATGAGCACATACCTTGACATGATCTAGAAGGTGTTCAAGATGGATCATCAAAGAAGGAGTTCTTGCTGAGTTGTAAGGTATGAAGTCAAGACTTAAAGCTCGACCATGGCGAAAAGAGAGAAAGGGCGAAGGTCGTCCCTATGTTTCGGACATAGGCTCTATAGTATGCTATGTTGTGTACCGACCGGAAGTGTGCCTTGCCATGAGTCATCAAGGGTACAAGAATGATCCAGAATGGATCATTGGACAGCGATCAAAATTGTCCTTGGAGTAAATAAGGACATGTTTCTCGATTATGGAGGTGATAGAGAGTTGGCGTAAAGGGTTACGTCGATGCAAGCTTTAACACCTATCCGAAAGTGACTCGAGTAGCAAACCGGATACGTATAGTGGAGCAACCATTTGGAATAGCTCCAAGTGGAGCATGGAAACAGCATTTACAATATGACCTAGAAATTTGCAAAGCACACACGGATCTGAAAGGTTCAGACCCGTTGACTAAAACCTCTCTCACAAGCAAAACATGATCAAACCCGAACTCATTTGATGATGTTGGTCACATGGCGATGTGACTGTCAATGTTAATCACATGGCGATGTGAACTAGATTATTGACTCTAGTGCAAGTGGGAGACTGTTGGAAATATGCCCTAGAGGCAATAATAAAAGTATTATTATATTTCCTTGTTCAGGATAATTGTCTTTTATTCATGCTATAAGCGTATTATCCGGAAATCGTAATACACGTGTGAATACATAGACCACAATATGTCCCTAGTGAGCCTCTAGTTGACTAGCTCGTTGTGATCAACAGATAGTCATGGTTTCCTGGCTATGGACATTGGATGTCGTTGATAACGGGATCACATCATTAGGAGAATGATGTGATAGACAAGACCCAATCCTAAGCATAGCACAAAGATCGTGTAGTTCGTTTGCTAGAGCTTTTCCAATGTCAAGTATCTCTTCCTTAGGCCATGAGATTGTGTAACTCCCGGATACCGTAGGAGTGCTTTGGGTGTATCAAACGTCACAACGTAACTGGGTGACTATAAAGGTGCATTACAGGTATCTCCGAAAGTGTCTTTTGGGTTGACACGGATCGAGACTGGGATTTGTCACTCCGTGTAAACGGAGAGGTATCTCTGGGCCCACTCGGTAGGACATCATCATAATGTGCACAATGTGACCAAGGGGTTGATCACGGGATGATGTGTTACGGAACGAGTAAAGAGACTTGCCGATAACGAGATTGAACAAGGTATCGGTATACCGACGATCGAATCTCGGGCAAGTACAATACCGTTAGACAAAGGGAATTGAATACGGATCGATCGTGAGTCCTTGACATCGTGGTTCATCCGATGAGATCATCGTGGAACATGTAGGAGCCAACATGGGTATCCAGATCCGTTGTTGGTTATTGACCGGAGAACGTCTCGGTCATGGCTACATGTCTCCCGAACCCGTAGGGTCTACACTTAAGGTTCGATGGCGCTAGGGTTATAAAGGAAGTTTGTATGTGGTTACCGAATGTTGTTGAGTCCGGATGAGATCCCGGACGTCACGAGGAGTTCGGAATGGTCCGGAGGTAAAGATTTATATATGGAAGTCCTATTTTGGCCACCGGAAAATGTTGGGATTTTTCGGTATTGTACCGGAAGGTTCTAGAAGGTTCGGAGTGGGGCCCACCTGCATGGGGGACCCACATGAACGTGGGTAGTGGGGAAAGGCCCCACACCCCTGGTCAAGCGCACCAAGATCCCCCTTAGAAGGAATAAGATCATATCCCGAAGGGATAAGATCAAGATCCCTAAAAGGGGGATAACAATCGATGGGGAAGGAAATGATGGGATTTCTTTCCTCCCACCTTGGCCAACGCCCCAATGGACTTGGAGGGCAAGAAACCAGCCCTCCACCCCTATATAAAGTGGGGAGACGCATGGGAGGTCAACACGAGTTCGGCGCAGCCCTCCCTCTCCCAAGTCCTCCTCCTCTCTCGCGGTGCTTGGCGAAGCCTGCGGGATGCAGCGCTCCTCCACCACCACCACGCCGTCGTGCTGCTGCTGGATGGAGTCTTCCTCAACCTCTCCTCTCTCCTTGCTGGATCAAGGCATGGGAGACGCCACCGGCTGTACGTGTGTTGAACGCGGAGGTGCCATCCGTTCGGCACTAGGATCTCCGGTGATTTGGATCACGACGAGTACGACTCCTTCAACCCCGTTCTCTTGAACGCTTCCGCTTAGCGATCTACAAGGGTATGTAGATGCACTCTCCTTCTCCTCGTTGCTGGTCTCTCCATAGATAGATCTTGGTGACACGTAGGAAAATTTTGAATTTCTGCTACGTTCCCCAACAATCATGCACTGCTCGGACGAACCGCGTTTGCAAAGTTCAATGCGGTGCCGCACTATGCATACCTCAAGCTCAAGATGCCAGGCCCTCGAGGAGTCATCACGGTCAACGGAAACACTGAACGCTCCCTCCGAACGGAGGAGCATACAGCGGCTCTCGCGGCAGAAGTGCAGAGCAGCCTCTTAAGGCAATTCTCGAGTCCGGCCGTTAAGCGACCGGACAATGCTAAACGCGCCCGGAGTAACCTACAACACGACCACCTGGCACGTTCTGAGCACGCGTAGCAATGCGGCCCCAACCCCAGCCCTTGGAAAATTGCAAGACCGGTACTTCGCGTACATCATTACGCTCTGGAGATACCATGGGCATAGGGGGAGGGGCACGACCACGACAGGCCCAGAGTGCGGCTCAACCACACCAGGGGCTCCCAAGTGTGTCATCCTTTTTCTTTCCTTTTTTTCTTATCCTCAGGACTCCATTTACGGAGGCCTGTCCGTGATGACCTGCCGAACTCACGATGCAACAGCCAGGGAAGGAGAAAGGCTACGACGAGTATCCAGGTGGTCTCCATTACGAGCATTAAATCTGTTTTATACACCATTCCGCAGCCTACCCCTGGAGGGGGACATGTTTGATAGTCCCACCCCTCGCTTATCGCACTATTTGTATCATTCTACAATCATGGCAGTATTTCTTGAATAAATAATGCATCGCTTTTTGCCTATAATTGCATTCCTTTCTTATACATATGTTCATTTATGACATGTTGCACCCATACACTTTGGTACGACTAAATACACCAGGGGCTTAAGTTCCCCACATTATCGTGTGATAAGACCGAACACTTTCACAAGTGCGGCACCCCGAACTTATAGCATTATATGCATCGGCTCCGAATCATGTCTTAGGTCAATAGTTGGGTTTGCCCGGCTCCCATGTTTTGGTACCTTATGTTCTGTTATATCGGCTAAGGTAGCGCTGGGAGAACCACTGCGATTGTGCCCCAGTTGAGCTGGGCGAGCACCTCAGTGGAGAAAGCTAAAACTGACCGTCATGATGGGGCGAGAGCCGGTCGCTGTTCGAGAGGTTTTTTCGAGTCCCTAAAGACTTATGCCGCTTAGAGCGAGGAACCGGCTTTGTCCGACCCAGACGTGGATAGCGCCCCAAATTCGGCCTTCCGAACACTAGGGGCTTCGCCGAAATTTAAAATTATAGAATTCTATGGCTAAGTGAGAGTGTTCAAGCATTATAAGTCCGGTTGCCTCGTTCGTTGTGTTGAGCGCCTCCTTAGATGGACCCAAAAATGGGAACAAGAGCGCTCAAGTTTATCCCGAACACCCCAGCACTCGTGGCATGGGGGCTGAAGCCGACGACTTGCCATCTCTCAGATTTGATAAATGGCCGCACAGAAGGTAATATTTTAAATTAACAAGCGTTGCTTAGCGCATATGAACAAAGTTTTTAGCGCACAGGATAACAAAATGCGAGTCTACTCAAATATTACATCTTTGGAGCACTCACCCGCAATCATGCGGGCACCCTTCAGGACACCCTTATAATACATCTCGGGCGTACGATACTCCTTGCCCGACGGTGGCGCGTCCGTCACAAGCTTCTCAGCGCCCATCCTACCCCAGTGCACCTTAGCACGGGCAAGGGCCCGACGAGCACCTTCAATGCAGGTGGAGTGCTTGATGACTTCAACCCATGGACAAGCATCCACCAGCCGCCGCACCAGGCCGAAGTAGCTCCCAGGCATGGCCTCTTTGGGCCACAGCCGGACTATGAGGCCCTTCATGGCCTGTTCGACCACCTTGTGGAGCTCGACCAGCTGCTTCAGCTGGTCGCTAAGGGGCACCGGATGTCCGCCTCAAAGATCTTGAGACCGAACACCTTCTCCGTCGAGCTCCCATCCTCGGCTCTGTAGAAAGCGGCAGCATCGGACACGCTACGGGGCAGATCTGCGAACGCTCCTGGAGAGCTCCGAATTTGGGTAAGTAATAGATAATTCACATTTACATGCTTGCTTTGCATGAAGAATGACTTACCCGCCGCTATTTTCTTCAATGCCTCGATTTCCTGGAGGGCCTTGTGGGCTTCGGCCTTAGCGGCTTTGGCACTCTCAAGAGCCAACGCAAGCTCGGACTCTCGAGTCTTCGAGTCACGCTCCAAACTCTCGTGTTTTTCCACGAGAGCCTGGAGCTCTTGTTGTACCTCCGCCACCCGCGCCTCCTGCTTCTCTTGCCCAGCTCGTTCCGCGGCCGCATTGCATTCGTCCGCGGACACCGCCTCTTTCGGGGTCGCCACCTCGTTCGTAGCCCCTGGAGTACCCACGTTATCCTTGTCATTTCTCTTGCAACCAAATCCTTTTCTGTAAGGTACAACTTTAATAAGGTGCTACTCACCTTCCTTGTCCTTGAGCTGCTTCTTGGCACGGCCGAGCTTGCTCTCGGACCGCTCGAGGCTCTACTTCAAAGCATTGACCTCCGCATTCCCATATTGACATATTTTTTAAGACTCCTGCGTATATCTTTTTAGATCCTCAGTCCGGCTTTTCTTTCCGAACACCGAACCGAGCATCAGGGGCTACTGTCTATGCGGTACTATTTTACATATCTTAAAATTCTTACCTCAAAGCCTGTTAGAAGGCTGCTGCAGGCTTCGGCTAGCCCGCTTTTGGCAAGCTGAACCTTCTGAATCACCGCACTCATAACAGTGCGGTGTTCCTCTTTGATGGAAGCGCCGTTGAGCGCCTCCAGCAAGTTACCTGGCGCCTCCGGTTGAACGGAGGCCGCTGGCGTCACAGTCTTGACCTTCTTACGAAGGGGCCGCCCGCCGGACTCTAGAACCACTGCAGGTTCCGATGCGGAGTCTGGTCCATTGTCCGGGAGGTTACCCTGCGGCACCTCCGGGACCTCCTCCTCCTGGTGGGTCCCTTTCTGGGATCCCACCTCAGCATCGTCGGCATCACGGGGGGAGGAGGCGGTCGGAAGTGAAGTGCTATCCACATCCGACGGGCCTAAGGACCCGCTCGTCGAAGCGGGAAGATCGTCCTTGGGCAGACTACAGGGTTGTATGCGGCATTAGAAAGACACCATGTGACAAAAAGAAAAATTATGAGTTATTCAGGGGTTCGGATACTTATGATCTTGCCAGGGGCTTGGCCCTTGAGGGCCACTCCTCGTCGCCATCGCCGACGTTGGCGGAACAGTCCGGGGGAAGGGTCCTCCCCTTCTTGGACCCTTCGGCCTCCCTCGTTGGGGAGGCCTTCCTCTTCTTATCTCCCCCCGCTGGGGGAGAGGCCTCTTTCTTCTCCTCCTCGTCCTTGTGGGAGGAGTCTGCCTCGGAGTCATCGGATGATGAATCCGATAACATTTAACGCCGAACTCCTCCGGGTTCCGTGGCCTTCTTCTTGGCCTTCTTCTCGGCACCACGTAAGGCGCCGGGACCAGCATCCTGTTAAGCGGGCATCCGCTGGGTCTTCGGAAGGAGCGGACGATTAACTGTCCGGACGTCCCCTGCCAGGCCTGTTAAAGGTATTAGGGAGTTTAGATCCCACATAGAGTCAAACTATGAAAAGCAAGTGTCCCATAAAGGATAACATGGCTTACCTCGCCGGCCGGACGCTGCGAGCTGAATCCGCGATCTTCGGTAGCGGATGCGGGAGCTTCAGCGCCCTTGAACAGCACATTCCAGGCATCTTCGTACGTAGTGTCAAAGAGCCCGCTCAAGGTCCGGTGCTGTGCCGGATCAAACTCCCACAAATTGAAGTCCCGCTGTTGGCAGGGGAGAATCCGACGGATGAGCATGACCTGGATTACGTTGACAAGCTTGAGCTTCTTGTTCACCAGGGTTTGGAGACAGGATTAAAGTCCGATCAGCTCTTCCGAACTACCCCACAGCAGGCCCTTCTCTTTCCAGGAAGTGAGCCGCATGGGGATGCCAGATCTGAATTCGGGTACCGCTGCCCATTCAGGGTCACGCGGCTCGGTGATATAGAACCACCCCAATTGCCACCCTTTGATGGTTTCCACGAAGGCGCCCTCGAGCCAAGTGACGTTGGGCATCTTGCCCACCATGGAGCCTCCGCATTCCACTTGGCTGCCCTTCACGACCTTCGGCCTGACATTAAAGGTCTTGAGCCACAAGCCGAAGTGGGGCTGGATGCAGAGGAAGGCCTCGCACACGACGATAAACGCCTAAATGTTGAGGATGAAATTCGGGGCCAGATCATGGAAATCCAGGCCATAGTAGAACATGAGCCCCCGGACAAAGGGATGAAGCGGAAAGCCCAGTCCGCGGAGGAAATGGGGAAGGTATACCACCCTCTCATGGGGCCCGGGGGTGGGAATGAGCTGCCCCTCGTCGGGGAGCCGGTGCGCGATGTCGCTGGACAAATATCCAGCCGTGCAGCCTCTTGATGTGCCCCTCCGTGACGGAGGAGGCCATCCACTTGCCTCCCGCTCCGGACATGGTTGGAGAAGGTGGAGGTGAGATGTGCGGACTTGGGTGCTGGAGCTCGAGTGCACGGAGATGTATAAGCAAAGAAGGAAGAAGGCGTAGGTAAAAAGGTGGATCTTTATCCCCTTATATATGGACGGACGAAACTATGCGTCCCCACCAGCCTGGTAAAACTCGCTTATCTCCCAAGCGCCGCGATCAATGGCGCGGTTGGGTTACCCACGTCCGTATTGATGAGAATCCCGGAATAAGGGGACACGATCTCTGCTTCGACAAGACGTGCCAAGGAAACCGCTTCGCTAAACGCGCTGAGGCGGAATAATAAAAACAATTTGAGTAAAGGCTTGGTTATGGTGTGATGTCACGCCACAAGATACGTCAGCAGATTGAACTTGTGTAAATATTATTCTCTCTACGGTGGTATGTGGAATTTATTTTGCAGAGCCGGACACTATCCTGGTGTTCACAATCTTCTATGAATTATTCAGAGGAGGAACCCGCCTTGCAATGACGAAGACAATATGCGCGCCGGACTTGTCATCATTGAAGCATGGTTCAGGGGCTACTGAGGGAGTCCTGGACTAGGGGGTGTCCGGATAGCCGAACTATCATCATTGGCCGGACTCCAAGACTACGAAGATACAAGATTGAAGACTTTGTCCCGTGTCCGAATGGGACTTTCCTTGGCGTGGAAGGCAAGCTTGGCAATACGGATATGTAGATCTCCTACCATTGTAACCGACTCTGTGTAACCCTAGCCCTCTCTGGTGTCTATATAAAACGGAGGGTTTTAGTCCATAGGACGAATAACAATCATACCATAGGCTAGCTTCTAGGGTTTAGCCTCCTTGATCTCGTGGTAGATCCACTCTTGTACTACCCATATCATCAATATCAATCAAGCAGGAGTAGGGTTTTACCTCCATCGAGAGGGCCCGAACCTGGGTAAAAACATCGTGTCCCTTGTCTCCTGTTACCATCCGCCTAGACGCACAGTTCGGGACCCCCTACCCGAGATCCGCCGGTTTTGACACCGACAGGTCCCTTAGTGGAATCACGACATCTTGCATTGTGCGACGGCTTGAGGAGATTACGGTGGCCTTTAGTGGGTTCTTGGGGAGCATTGTACCTCCACACCGCTCCAAACGAAGATTAGCATCCGCAAGGGTGTGAACTTTGGGATACATCATCGTCTTCGCGTGCCTCGGTTATCTCTTACCCGAGCCCTTTACCTATGCACTTTACTTTGTGATAGCCATATTGTTATTTGTCATATATCTTGCTATCACATAGTTGCTTATCTTGCTTAGCATAAGTTGTTGGTGCACATAGGTGAGCCTAGTTGTTTTAGGTTTTGTGCTTGACAAATTAACCGCTAGGTTTATTCCGCATTTGTTCAAGCCTAAACCATAATTATTTTTAAGCGCCTATTCACCCCCCCCCCTCTAGGCGACATCCATGATCTTTCAAAACTCCAGAAAAGAAAGGATCAAACTAAACTTTTATTCATCTAAAGCAAAAGATAACTATGGATCGAACTAAGAAAAGTAAAGGCAAAAGCAAGTGGAGATGATACAATACCGGGGCACCTCCCCCAAGCTTGGCAAAAGCCAAGGGGAGTGCCCATACCCGATACTCAATTCTCTTTTGGTGAATAAGAAGGAGGTGGTGGTGATGAAGTAGAAGCGATCTTGTCCTCAGGTTTCCACGGCAGAGGCTCACCATCATAAGAGAAAGAGTGAGTCTCTCGTGTCCTGCAACTGGCAGCCAAACTCATACCTTTAAACCTTACCTCATATTCAAAGACTTGGTTTTAGAGGTCGTAGATCTGGCTTAGGAGGAAGTTGATTTGCTCGTTGAAGGAGAAGACGATGTCCTTCATGGACTTGACATCCACCTTGAGATCACGGGTGTAGTCCGTGATCATGAGGTGATTGACATTGAGTCCACGTTCCACCATCCCCTTGCACCGGAAGACTTCCTGCTCCATAGCTTCAAGCCTGGCCTCCACGGATCCAGTTCCCTTGGGGCCTTGCACATCGCGGATGTGCAACACCCCATCATGCATCTGGATAGCTTGAGGGTGCTGCATCACCTCCCGTAGATAAGGGTTGATGACGTTCTCGAAGAACTTGTCCTTGGAGGAGCTCGAAGCGGCCATGGTGGATTAAATCTGACAGAAAACAGCAAGAAAAGAAAATAGGAGATTTCTCCGCGATATGGAGGTCAACAGGTTCGGGAGGTATATAAAGATTTTTTATCTTAGGAAACAAGAAAACGGAAGAAAAACGGAGTCCGGAAAGTACCCGAGGTGGGCACAACCCACCTAGGCGCGCCTGGCAAGCCAGGCGCGCCCTGGTGTCTTGTGCCCACCAGGGTCACTTTCCTGGTAGTTTTTTATTTTCCTAATTTTTTAAATATTCAAAAACTGACAAAATATATTTTTGCGGATTTTTCGGAGTCTGTTTACTTACCGTATCACGTACCTCCCTTTTTTCACGATTCTGGAGTGTTCCGAAAGGTTTCTTTTATGTGTTCTTCCGGTGTCATAGTTTGCATAATATTGCTTTCAACATTAATGGGTTTACCTGAGATATAATGTTTTATTCGTTGCCCATTAACAACCTTCGGGTTAGTGCCTTCGGCATTATTAATTTTGATAGCTCCAGATCAATAAACCTCCTCGATGACATATAGTCCTTCCCATTTGGAGAGGAGTTTTCCTGCAAAGAATCTGAAATTGGAGTTGTCCAAAAGAACATATTCTCCAACTTTGAACTCACGCTTTTGGATTCTTCTATCATGCCATATTTTAACTTTTTCTTTGAATAACTTTGCATTTTCATAAGCTTGGGTTCTCCATTCATCTAATGAGCTAATATCAAATAACTTGTTTTCACCAGCAAGTCTGAAATCATAGTTGAGTTCTTTAATTGCCCAATATGCTTTATGTTCTAACACAAGAGGCAAATGACAAGCTTTTCCATAAACCATTTTATAAGGAGACATACCCATAGGGTTTTTATATGCTGTTCTATAAGCCCAAAGTGCATCATCTAGTTTCTTAGACCAATTCTTTCGGGACCTATTGACAGTCTTTTATAAAATTAATTTTATTTCTCTATTACTGATTTCAACTTGACCACTAGACTGAGGATGATAAGGTGATGCAATTCTATGGTTAACATCATACTTAGCAAGCATTTACGGAAAGCACCATGAATAAAGTGTGAACCACCATCAGTCATTAAATATCTAGGACTCCAAACCTTGGGAAATAACTTCCTTAAGCATTTTAATTGAGGTGTTGTGATCAGCACTACTAGTTGGAATAGCTTCTATCCACTTAGTAACATAATCAACAACAACCAAAATATGAGTATACCCATTAGAGGAAGGAAAAGTTCCTATGAAATCAAATCCCCAAACATCAAATGGTTCAACAACAAGTGAATAATTCATAGGCATTTCTTGATGCTTACCAATATCACATTTTCTTTGACATTCATCACAAGATAAGACGAACTTACGGGCATCCTTGAAGAGAGTAGGCTAATAAAAACCAGATTGCAATACCTTATGAGCGGTTCTATCTCCCGCATGATGTCCTCCATAAGCTTCGGAGTGACATTTCCGTAGGATTTGTTCCTGTTCATGCTCAGGTACACAACGTCTAATAATACCATCTACTCCTTCTTTATAAATATGTGGGTCATCCCAAAAGTAATGTCTTAAATCGTAGAAGATTTTTTTCTTCTGTTAGTATGTGAAGCTAGGTGGTATGTATTTAGCAACAACATAATTAGCATAATCAGCATACCAAGGTGTACTATTAGAAACATTTATTGCAGCTAACTGTTCATCAGGAAAACTATTATTAATAGGTTGTGGGTCATCACGAATATTTTCAAGCCTAGAAAAGTTATCAGCTACGGGGTTCTCTACTCCTTTCATATCAGTGATATGCAAATCAAATTCTTGCAGCAGAAGAACCCACCTAATGAGTCTAGGTTTAGCATCTTTCTTTTCCATAAGATATTTTTTAGCAGCATGATCAGTGTGAACAGTCACTTTGGAATCAACAATGTAGGATCTAAATTTATCACAAGCAAACACCACTGCTAAGAATTCTTTTTCAGTAGTAGCATAATTTTGTTGAGCACTGTCTAGAGTTTTACTAGCATAATGGATAACATTTAATTTCTTATCAACTCTTTGTCCTAGAACAGCACCAACAACATAATCACTAGCATCACACATAATCTCAAAAGGCAAGTTCCAATCAGGTGGTTAAACAACATGTGTAGTAATTAAGGCTTTCTTGAGTGTTTCAAAGGCTTCCAAACAATCATCATCAAACACAAAGGGAATATCCTTTTGTAAAATATTTGTAAGAGGCCTAGAAATTTTAGAAAATTCTTTTTATAAACCTCCTATAGAAACCAGCATGACCAAGGAAACTACGAATACCTTTGATATCTTTAGGACATGGCATTTTCTCAATCACATCAACCTTGGCTTTGTCCACCTCAATGCCTTTTTTTCAGAAATTTTATGTCCCAAAACAATACCTTATTAACCATAAAGTGACACCTCTCCCAATTCAAGACAAGATTTTTTGTTCACATCTCTGCAAAACTCGATCAAGATTGCTTAAACAATCATCAAAAGACTTCCCATAAACAGAAAAGTCATCCATGAAAAACTCAACAATCCTTTCACAAAAATCAGAGAATATAGTAGTCATACATCTTTGAAAGGTAGCAGGTGCATTACATAAACCAAAAGGCATACGTTTATAAGCATAAATTCCAAAAGGACAAGTAAAAGTGGTCTTTTCTTGATCAGGTTGAGAAACAAGTATTTGTGAAAAACCAGAATATCGATCAAGGAAGCAAAAATGTGTGTGCTTAGATAATCTTTCTAGCATTTGATCAATAAAAGGCAGAGGGTAATGATATTTTCTAGTTGCTTTGTTTAATTTTCTATAATCAATTACCATTCTATAGCATGTGACAATTCTTTGTGGAATAAGTTCATTCTTATCATTAGGAACAACAGTTATACCTCCCTTCTTAGGTACACAATGAACATGACTTACCCATCTACTATCAGCTATATGATAGATTATACCTGCTTCCAGAAGTTTCAATATTTCCGTTCTTACCACTTCTTTCATCTTTGAATTTAACTGACGTTGGTGATCAACAACGAGTATAGCATCAGGTTCCATATTAATCTTGTGCTGACATAGAGTGTGACTAATGCCCTTAAGATCATCAAGAGTAAATCCAATAGCATCTCGGTGCTTCCATAGAACTTTCAATAATTTTTCTTCTTCATGTTCTGAAAGGTTACAACTAATAATAACAGGATATATCTTTTTCTCATCAAGATAAGCATATTTCAAAGTGTCTGGCAATTGTTTTAATTCAAACATAGGATCACCTTTAGGTGGAGGAGGACCTCCTATAGTTTCAATAGGCAGATTGTGTTTAAGCAGAGGTTGTTGTTCAAACAAGATTCTATCTATTTCATTTATTTCACGCATATGCAAATCATTCATGCTCTAGCAAATATTGTTCCAAAGGATCAGTAGGAGGTACATCAATAGAAGCAAGACCAATAATTTCATCCTTACTAGGCAAATCTTTCTTATGAGGTTTTCTACTAAACTTGGAAAAATTAAATTCATGAGATTCATCACCAAAGCTAACACCGACAGTTTGTTTCTCACAATCTACCCTAGCATTAAATGTGTTCAAGAAAGGTCTACCAAAAATAATGGGACAAAAATTATCTTGTGGGGAACCAAGAACAAGAAAATCAGTAGGGTATTTTATTTCCGACACAAGACTTCAACATCTCTAAGAATCCCAATTGGTGATATAGTATCTCTATTGGCAAGTTTAATAGTGGCATCTATGTCTTCTATTTCAGCAGGTGCTATTTCATTCTTAATTTCTTCATATAAGGAAAAAGGAATAGCACTCACGCTAGCACCTATATCACATAAACCATGATAACAGTGATCTCCTATCTTAATTGAGACAACAGGCATGCGAACAACTGGTCTATGTTTATCTTTTTCATCGGGTTTGGCAATTCTAGCAGCTTCATCACAGTAAGTAAATAACATGCCCATCAATATTATCGACCAAGATATCTTTAACCATAGCAACACTAGGTTCAACTCTGATTTGTTCAGCTGGTTTGGTTGTTCTAATATAACTTTTGTTGACCACAGTTGAAACTTTAGCATGTTCTTTCATCCTAACACGGAAAGGTGTTTTTTCAACATAAGCAGTGGGAACAACTGGATCAACATTGTAAATGATAGTTTCTTCTTTAGATTTTACCGGTTATTTATATTCTTCTTTAATAGGTGGGTGATATTTAAACCACTTCTCCTTAGGGAGATCAACATGAGTAGCAAAAGATTCACAAAAGGAAGCTACTATCTTAGAGTCAAGTCCATATTTAGTGCTAAACTTTTGAAAAGCATCGGTATTCATAAAAGATTTAACACAATCAAACTTAGGTTCAATACCTGACTTTGTACCTTCGTCGAGTTCCCAATCTTCAGAGTTGCGTTTAATTCTTTCTAAAAGATCCCATCGGAATTTAATAGTCTTCTTCATAAAAGAACCAGTACAAGAAGTATCGAGCATGGATTGATCATTACAAGAAAGCCGAGCACAAAAATTCTGAATACTCTCAAGAGCTCATGATTGGGGCATGAATATAACATTGAATTAAGCCTACCCCAAGCTAGAGCGTTACTTTCTCCTTCACGAGGCCAAAAATTATATATGTAATTCCGATCACGATGAACTAGATGCATAGGATAATTTTTTTGATGGAATTCCAATTTCAACCGTTCCAGTTCCAAGATCCAATATCATCGCATAGCCTATACCATGTCAATGCTTTTCCCTTCAAAGATAAACGTAAAACTTTCTTCTTAGCTTCATCTCCGGGTAAACCTGCAAGCTTAAACAATCCACAAATTTCATCCATATATATCAAGTGCATATCGGGATGTTCGGTTCCATCTCCTGCATAAGGATTAGCTAGCAGTTGTTCTACCATACCTGAAGGAATTTCATATTCAATATTTTCAGTAGGTGCATTAGGTTTCCGATCGAGGTGAAGATACCCCGAACAAACCCCTCAAACGATTGTTTTCCATAGTAACAAGTGACAATAAATTTCAGCACGTAGTAATAATGTTTCCTTACCAATTTCCACTTACCAAAAGTGCTTCACTCCCCGACAACGACGCCAGAAAATAGCCTTGATGACCCACAATTATATGGGTTAAATTGTAGCCTCTTCGATAAGTAAGAGTGTCGAACCCAACGAGGAGCAGAAGAAAATGACAAGCGGTTTTCAGTAAGGTAATGTCTGCAAGTGCTGAAATTGTAAGTAACATAGTAGTTTGATAGCAAGATAATTTGTAACAAGCAAGTAACGATAGTAGTAACAAAAGTGCAGCAAGGTAGCCCAATCCTTTTGAGGCAAATGACAGGCCAAAACGGTCTCTTATGATAAGCAAAGTGTTCTTGGGGGTACACGGGAATTTCATCTAATCACTTTCATCATGTTGGCTTAATTCATGTTCGCTACTTTGATAATTTGGTATGTGGGTGGACTGGTGCTTAGGTGCTGTTCTTACTTGAACAAACCTCTTACTTATGATTAACCCCCTCGTAAGTATCCGCAACTACAAGAAAAGTATTAAGAATAAATTCTAACCATAGCATTAAACTTTTGGATCCAATCGGTCCCTTACCGAACAACGCATAAACTAGGGTTTAAGCTTCTGCCACTCTCGCAACCCATCATCTAATAACTACTCCACAATTCATTCCCTAGGCCCAAATATGGTGAAGTATGTAGTCGACGTTCACATGACACCATTAAGGGAATCACAACATACATATCATCGAAATGTCGAACACATATCAAGTTCACATGATTACTGGCAACATGATTTCTCCTGTGACCTCAAGAACAAAAGTAACTACTCACAAATGATAATCATGCTCAAGATCAGAGGGGTATTAAATAGCATAATGGATCTGAACATATAATCTTCCACCAAATAAACCATATAGTAATCAACTACAAGATGTAATCAACACTACTAGTCACCCACAAGCACCAATTTATAGTTCCGGTACAAAGATTGAACACAGATGAACTAGGGTTTGAGATGAGATGGTGCTGTTGAAGATGTTGATGAAGATAGCCCTCCCCAAGCTGGGAGAGTTGTTGGTGATGATGATGACGATGATTTCTCCCTCCGGGAGGGAAGTTCCCCCGGCGGAATTGCTCCGCCGGAGGGCAAAAGTGCTCCTCCCCAGGTTCCGCCTCGAGACGGCGGCACTTCGTCCCAAAAGTCCTCTCCTCATTTTTTCTAGGTCAAAATGACTTATGTACTAGAAGAGGGGCACTGGAGGTGTGCCTGGATGAGCACAACCCACCAGGGCACGCCTAGAGGCCCAGGCGCGCCCTGGTGTCTTGTGCTCACCAGGGTGGCCCCCTCCGGTACTTATTTGCTCCAGTATTTCTTATTTATTCCATAAAAAATCCTCGTGAAGTTTCAGCTCATTTGGAGTTGTGCAGAATAGGTAGCCAGACATAGCTTTTTCAAGACCAGATTTCCAGGTGCCAGAATTCTCCCCCTTTGTGTGTACCTTGCATATTATGAGAGAAAACACCTTAGAATTACTCCAAAAAGTATTATTATGCAATAAAACAACATAAATAACAGTAGGTAAACATGATGCAAATGGACCAATAACAGTAGGTAAACATGATGCAAGTGGATAATTGGACAACGGTCAAGAATATCCTTAAGTACTTGAAAAGGACCAATGATATGTTTCTCGTTTATGGAGGTGACGAAGAGGTCGTCGTAAATGGTCACGTCGATGCTAGCTTCGACACTGATTTGGATGACTCTAAGTCACAAACCAGATACGAATTTATATTGAATGGTGGAGCTGCCAGTTGGTGGAGTTCCAAGCAGAGCGTCGTGGTGGGGGGGGGGATCTATGTGTGAAGTGGAGTACATATCTACTTCGGAAGGAGCGCATGAAGGATTTTGGATGAAGGAGTTCATATCCGATTTGGGTGTAATACCCAGTGCATCGGGTCCAATGAAAATCTTTTGTGACAACACTGGAGTAATTGCCTTGGCGAAAGAATCCAGGTTTCACAAGAGAACCAAACACATCAAGAGACGCTTCAACTCCATTCGTGAAAAGGTCAAGGATGGAGACATAGAGATTTGCAAAATACATACGAATATGAATGTAGCAGACCCGTTGACTAAGTCTCTTCTACGAGCAAAACATTATCAGCACCAAGACTCCATGGCTATTAGATTCATTACAATGTAATCTAGATTATTGACCCTAGTGCAAGTGGGAGACTGAAGGAAATATGCCCTAGAGGCAATAATAAATTTGTTATTTTATATTTCCTTATTCATGATAAAGGTTTATTATTCGTGCTAGAATTGTATTGATCGGAAACTTAAATACATGTGTGAATACATCAACAAATATTGTGTCCCTAGTAAGCCTTTACTAGACTAGCTCGTTGATCAAGGCTGGTTAATGTGTCCTAACCATAGACATGTGTTGTCATTTGATAATGGGATCACATCATTAGGAGAATGATGTGATGGACAAGATCCATCCGTTAGCTTAGCATATTGATCGTTTAGTTTATTGCTATTGCTTTCTTGATGACAAATACACATTCCTTCGACTATGAGATTATGCAACTCCCGGATTCCAAAGAAATACCTTGTGTGCTATCAAACATCACAACGTAACTGGGTGATCGTAAAGATACTCTACAGGTATCGCCGAAGGCGTTTGTTGAGTTGGCATAGATCGAGGTTAGGATTTGTCACTCTGAGTATCGGAGACGTATCTCTGGGCCCTCTCAGTAATACACATCATAAGAAGCCTTGCAAGCAAAGTGACTAAGGAGTTAGTTGAAATATGATGTATTACGGAACGAGTAAAGAGACTTTTCGGTAATGATATTGAACTAGGTATGAAGATACAGACGATCGAATCTCAGGCAAGTAACATACCGATAGACAAAGGGAATTACATATGTTATCATAATGTTCGACCGATAAAGATCTTCGTAGAATATGTAGGAGCCAATATGGACATCCAAGTTCCGCTATTGGTTATTGATCGGAGAGGTGTCTCGGTCATGTCTACATAGTTCTCAAACCCATAGGGTCCGCTCATTGACGATATAGTGTTATATGAGTTATATGATTTGGTGACCGAATGTTGTTCGGAGTCCCGGATGAGGTCACGGACATGACGAGGAGTCTCGAAATGGTCGAGAGGTAAAGATTGATATATAGGACGATGGTATTCAGACACCGGAAGAGTTTTGGAGTGCACCGGGTAGTCATCGGGTCGCCGGAAGGGGTCCCGGACACCCCCAGTAAGTGTATGGGCCTCATGGGGCAAAGGAGGGGACATACCAGCCCACCAGGGGGCTGGCGCGCCCCTCTCCTTGGCAGGCAGGCCCTAGGGGAAGGAAAGAGGAGGGGTGGCCCCTCCTGCCTTTCCCTCCTTGTGAGAGAAAGGAAGGCGGGGGGCTCCTCCTGCTGCATTCCTCCTACACTCAAATAAGGAAGGGGGCGTGGCTTGGGGAAGACCCCAAGTAGGATTCGGCCCTACTTGGGGCGCCCCTTGGCTTCTCCCCTCTCCCCCACGTATATATATGTGGGGGGGGGCGTCACACATAACAACGACAATTGTTTAGCCGTGTGCGGCGTCCCCCTTCACCGTTTACACCCTCGGTCATATTTTCATAGTGCTTAGGCGAAGCCCAGCGGACATAGCATCACCATCACCGTCACCACGTCGTTGTGCTGCCGGAACTCATCCACTACCTCGCCGTCTTGCTGGATCAAGAAGGTGTGGACATCACCGAGCTGAACGTGTACTGAACGCGGATGTGTCGTACGTCCGGTACTCGATCGGTTGGATCGGGAAGAAGTCCAACTACATCTATCACATTACTAAACGCTTACACTTACGGTCTATGAGGGTACGTAAACAAACTCTCCACTTCGTTGATATGCATCTTGATGGATAGATCTTGCGTGTGCATAGAATATTTTTTGTTTTCCATGCAACGTTTCCCAACAATGACGTCATTGCTTGGCTCTGTCTTCGTGATGTCAGGTCCCGTGCTTGGAGTAGGGCAACAAGCGTCAAACATTGGTGATTTGGGATCACTGATGCTAGGTCCCACTGAAGGAAAGCCATGACCTCCACCTTGATGCTAATCTCTTGGGGATTATTAAAGACTGTAATGCTAGGGTCTTCCGCGGCTGGCCCCTACGGCCATTCTGCACAATATTAAGGAAGACATTAGTTTGTGGGTGAACATGGGCGCTAAGCAATTGGCAATGTAATGTAATGCTGTAAGAGTTATGACCTTTTATTTTGAACCCTCTGTTAGGTTCCCTGTTTCGAATCTCTCTCTTTGGTTAATGAAAATGATAAATTTTTTATCTTCTTTAAAAAAATGACTGCTATGGGCTATTTATTTATTCTTGAAAGAAAAACAATGGGCTATATAGGTTGTCGGCGCGGGGCGACCAAGGACCTCCTCGTCAGCGCATGTAGCACCAACGGGACACGGATGGGTCGTGGTTCGTGACACATTGGCTCGCCCGACTGTTCATGCGTGTTGTCTCTAGAAAAAATGTTTTTTTGTATAACGGAAACAAAATCATACATTCATCAAAAGGTAAGGGAAAAAGTAAATTATATTTAGTTACATAGTTAATTGTTTTGGTGCAGAACAAATGTAACTAACATAATTCAAATTATAGTAATGAAATTAACTAAATTTTGTGGAGGTTGATAATTTATTTCTTGCAGAAGAGTCAATCCTTCTTTTCTCACTTCAAGATTGATTATCTCCAGCTACCCATTGAGGACGGAAATTTATTATCCGTCCCATATTAACTACTGCTCAAACAGATGTATCTAGCCGTATTTCAGTGTTAAATACATCAGTTGGAGTGACAGTTAATATGGGAAGGAGGGAGTAATAAATAAGTTAAGCAAACTTGCTTAGTCGTCTTCTTTGAACTATGTCTCCATTCATATGATAGAAAAATCATATATTGGCCATAAATACTTAATTTTTTTCATCCATATTTCTCCACAGATAGCAAGTTTTAATTTGTATAAAAAACTAAACCAATAACCATTCATGATTCCATCCATATTTGATCAATGAAAAGAGGACTTCCATAGATGTAAAAAAAATTATGAATTTGAAAAAAATTCATAAATAATGAAAAAAGTTCAAGAAATTAAAAAAACACAAATTTGAAAAATGTTAGTGAAATAACAATGCTTCATTTTTAATCTTTACTTCTTTCTTGGATGTCAGAAGTTTGTGTTCGCATTTCATCAAAGGAAAAGTGGGATGTACCCACATGAAGAAAAGAGTTGCTTGAATTAAAAAATATTGGTGAATTAGAAAATTTTCACGAGTTCAAAAAATGTTTGAACATTAAAAGCCACTAATTGGAAAGATGTTCATAGATTTTTAAAAATGTTTCCATTTTTTAAGAAAATATCAAGTTTTTTTGTAAAGTAATTAAAAACAAATCACGAATTAAGAAAATGATAAACAAACAAACAATGGTCATGGATTTGAGATAAGTTTACATATTCGAAAAAGCATCACATATTTGATTTTTTTCATGATTTTTTAAATAAAATAAAAAAGATAAAAGAAAAAGAAGAAAAAAGCAAATGAAAAAAAAAGAGAAAAAACTGAAAACCCCACCACTAAGGTTCTGGAAGCGGCCCAAAACAAGTAGAAAAGGTGGGTTGACCCAGAAACACACAAGGGATAAACTAGGGTGTGCACCGCACAGACAGACCTCGGCTTCTTGTTTCTCAAAAAAAATTACTCTGTTGGCATCTTAAGGATTTCCCTGTGACCAAAACAGACACCACCATGCAGTTTCGGCCGTCCCGGGGCTCGGTGCACCTTGTTTCCTTCCTTTTTCTTTTTTCTTTTTTACTGAAATTGAAAATTTATTCAAGACTTTGAAAAATGCTTATAAATTTCAAGGATGCTCATAAATTAATAAAATGTTCATGAATTTAATAAGATTCCCAAATATTTAAGAAGTGCACGAATATTAAAAGTTCTCACAAATTTTCGAAAAATTATTGGATTAAAAATGTTACTGAAATTCAGAAAAACTTTTGCGTATTTAAAAAATTCATGAATTGAAAATATTGGTCGCACCAGTCAAAAAACATATTCACAAATTTGAATTTTTATTCACTATTTTTTAAAAATGTAACATATCCAAAAAATGTTCACCAATTCAACAGGAATCTTGAAAATTCAAAAAAATGTTCACGAATTTCAAATGTGTTCATGAATTTCAATTTTATTTCTTATGTTTTCTTCATAAGAACGAAAAAAAATTAAAACAAGCTCAAAGCCAGACAAAAAGCAAGAAAAAAGCAAAGGAAAGGGAAAAGCTCGGTTGGGAAGATTCTAGAAGCTTCTTAAAATAGGTAGGAAAAGTGGACCAGACCACAGACACTGATAGTCCTACATGCACAATAAGTAACATAGGGTCTACGGGAGTCACTCACACAAATTATCTAAACCCATGAATTTCAGGTTTGTGCCCCCCCTCTCTAATCCAACCGGAAATAGCCAACTAACATCAATCCATAGAATTCGTAAAACCCGTGAACCAATTTGTGGTTGGATGGTTAAGAGACAGTGGTATCTCCAGCCCACCAGGAAATCCTAGTGCTCGCATTATTACTAGATTTATTTCAGAATTTTCGGCGATGCGCTTTCAGTGGGAGAAGACGTTCTCGTCGACGACGAGGCGCCTACAGTGACTTCGTAAATCTCAATATGATATGCCGGCTCCATCTTTCGAAGGTGCTCATAGGGATATGATGTATGTGTGTACATTCATAGGGGTGAGCGTATGCGCGTATATATAAGCGCTTGTGTTTGTATTGTGTTAAAAAAATTCATAGAACCTCGGCACACACATAGGCTAAATTGGGTCGTGTACCCCGTACGAACTTATCTTTGTTTGGCTCTTAATAAGGATTGCCTCACAACCAAACGCGAGCACATCAAGCGGTCTCGACCAGCCTAGCGCGGGGCACCTTATTTCGTTTGTCATTGGTTTTTTTTCGTATTTACTTTGTCTTTTACTTTACCCGGAAATTAAAAAATTCAAGAACTCAGAAAATTGCTTGTGAATTTGAGAAATGCACATCGATTTTTAGTTTTTCTTTACGAATTTTTAAAAATATTTCTTTAAAAGTTCATTAATTTTCTTGATATTTTTTTAAAAAATCCTAGATTTCCAAATTGTTCCAGAAATTAAAACAAATACTCATAAATTCAGAAATATTATCAGATTCCAAAAGTAGTAACCAAATTTCGAAATATATTGCTAAATTTCAGAAAGTCATCTCAATTTTGAAAAAAATGCTCCTGAGTTTATTTTTTCTCCAAATTGCGAAAAAAATCCTGATTTCAATAGATGTTCAATAGGACAAAATAGAAGAATTTAGAATTTCTTTTTAAAAGAATAACAGAAGAAAATGTTAAAAACGCAAAAGCGAGGAAACACTTCCAGGAAAGCTTCGATAATCTTCCTGAAATCAGTGGGAGCAAACAGCCTATGAAGCCCAAAGTGGGAAGGCAGAATGCGCTGGCGGTTCGCGTTTGATTGGCACACCTGCAGGACAACTAGTAGGGCCGGCCCATCTTTCTCGTTTCCCCTTTTTTTTCGCAGTGTCTAGAACCAACCCAAACCATTTTTTTGTGTGTTTGTTCTTTCCGTTTTTTCTCTTTTAATTTCATGTCCATTTTTGATTTATTTTTAAATTTACAACAATTTTTTAAAATTCGTACTATTTTTAAAATCAATGATCTTTTTAAAAATCATCGAATTCAAAATTTTCATCGAAATATTTTTTTTAATTTTATTAGATAAATGCATAAAATTTATAAAAATTTCTGTCATATTAAAAAATGTTCGTCAAATTCAAAAAATTTCCGTCTTATAGGAATAGGGGAATTGTATACAGTACAATCTCAGATATGCAATTTGGATCTGGAAGAGAGAGAGAGAGAGAGAGAGAGAGAGAGAGAGAGAGAGAGGGGAAAACATGAGAGTAGGTGAGTATACACCCTCAAAATTCGATAACCCTCGAGCACATGCCTCACGCACTTTACGCGAACAGCGGCCGAGTAACTAGGGACCTCCTATTGGACGCTCTCTGCGTCAAGTTGCTGCGGTTTCGCACAGGAGCGTCCGCGACTGGGCCGGCCCATGAAGATGGCGATCGACATGAATGAGCATTGCTCAAAAAATAATTCGATGGCGGGGATTCGAACACACGATCGAGTGACATAGACGATGTGTTCCTACCAGCTGACCTGGTACTCGAATGTGCTCATAACTTAGCATCAGACATAAAGAACCAGATGCGCTTTGCAGATCCGAATTACTTAAGGAATTTCGAAAGTAATTTCTTTTTTCAAAAAACGGAATGTTATGTGAAACACAATCACTTTCCAAAATTTGTGAACAATTTTCCAAAAAACTATAACATTTTCTAAAAAGCAGGGACATTTTTTTGAAATCATGAACAAATTTTTCTAAACACGAACATTTTTTGAAATCACGAACAATTATTTCGAAACGCAATTGTTACAAAAATTCAGAAAAGATGAACATTTTTTAGTATGTGAACAAAATTTAAAGGCTGGAACATTTTTCCTCCTCCTCTTCTTCTTCTTCTTCTTCTTCCTCCTCCTCCTCCTCTTCTTCTTCTTCCTCTTCTTCCTCCTCCTCCTCTTCTTCTTCTTCTTCTTCTTCTTCTTCTCCTCCTCCTCCTCCTCCTCCTCCTCCTCCTCCTCCTCCTCCTCCTCCTCCTCCTGCTGCTAAGAACGAAAAACAAATTAAAACAAGCTCAAAGCCAGACAAAAAGCAAGAAAAAAGCAAAGGAAAGGGAAAAGCTCGGTTGGGAAGATTCTAGAAGCTTCTTAAAACAGGTAGGAAAAGTGGACCAGACCACACACACTGATAGTCCTACATGCACAATAAGTAACATAGGGTCTACGGGAGTCACTCACACTAATTATCTAAACCCATGAATTTCAGGTTTGTGCCCCCCTGCCTCTCTAATCCAACCGGAAATAGCCAACTAACATCAATCCATAGAATTCGTAAAACCCGTGAACCAATCTGTGGTTGGAGGGTTAAGAGACAGTGGTATCTCCAGCCCACCAGGAAATCCTAGTGCTCGCATTATTACTAGATTTATTTCAGGATTTTCGGCGATGCGCTTTCAGTGGGAGAAGACGTTCAAATTTTAGTTCATTGGATTTCGAAAATGTTCATCAAATTCAAATTTTAGTTCATTGGATTTCGAAAATGTTCATCAAAATTGAATATTTGTTCACTGACCTAAAAAATGTTCATTAAATTACATTCTGTTCATCGTTTGAAAAAATGTTCATCAAATTCAAAAACAAATCATTTAACTCAAAAAAATTTCATCCATTTTTTAAAAGCTATTGAATAAAAATTTTGTTCATCAAGTTAAAAAATGTTCACCTAATTCAAAATTTGTTCCTCAGGTTTTAAAAATTTTCATCATTAATAAGAATGCTTATAAATTTTTTCATCTATATAAAAAATGTTCATTAAAATTAGAAAATGTTTATTTTTAAATGACGAACGTTTTTTGAATTCAAGAACTGTTTTTTACAATTCAAAACTCACAAAATTTTGAAATATTAGAAGTTTTTGTAATCCCGAATTATTTTAACATAGAATAAAACAAAAACATAAAATAAAAATGAAAAGTAAAACAAACAAAAAAAATAGGGAGCGTCTGTCCCCGCGCATGGGCCGGCCCAACAGGGCACGCAGGCGTCTGGGGGTGCGCGCTTCCCCAACTGCGAGAGGAACTAGTTGACGAGCGCTCCTTTGGGAGCCTCGCAACGATCACTTGCGAGTGGGCTGAGAGCACGCCACTTGGCGCTCTCTGCCGCCGCCATGTGTCACGTTGTGGGCACTCCCGCCGCCACGGTCGTGCCTCTGGGAAACGAATAGAAATGCTTTCTTTATTATTTTTCTTCCGCAAGAGGCACGGCCGTGCCTGTCGGAAACGAAAAAAAAACGTGTTTTTTAATTTTTGTTCTTCCGCGAGAGACACGATTGTGCTTTCGCGAGAGGCACGGCCGTGCCACTCGAAAATGAAAAAAAACGCGTTTTCTGTTTTTTCCTTCCACGAGAGGCACGGCTTAGCTTCCGTGAGAGGTACAGTTGTGGTTTCGTGAGAGGCACAACCGTGTCTCTCAGAAATGAAAAAAAAATGTGTTTTCTGTTTTTCCTTCTGCGAGCTGCACGGCTGTGCTTTCACGAGCCGTGCCTCTTTTGGAAAAGAAAAAACCGTGCTCCCGGTATCTTTTTTGTCCCATTTTTTCTTTTAAAAAGTTTGTCAAAACATATTATGGATTCTAGTTTGAAGATCTCGACGTGAGAAATCCAACAATAAATATAGTTCAAAATTTGGACGTACGGTTTAGGAGATAAATATTTTGAATAAACGAATCTACGAGAAAAGGAAAAGATATCAGGTTGTGCCAAGTGGTGCACATATAGCAATGTCACTTGTCACAACCTAAGAAGGTGAGAGTGATTTTTGTGAAGAGTGCTTTTTAATTAGTGATTTTCGCCCCATTGTTGACACGTACCCCGCCATTTTTTTTGTGGGAAACGTACCCCGCCATATAGGAGGTCCGAGCAGGATGCAACCAGACGACGCTCAGTTTGGGCCTTGTTATTGTTCCCTTGGTACCTTGGGCCTCGAGGCCCTAGGTACAGACATGTGTCGACGGGCCTAATATGATATTGGGCAATCAATATTTAGTCCCATTTTGTTATCCGCTTAACGGTGATACAATTAGAAGATATGTTCGAACCGCTGGTTCCTATTCGGGGGCGGTCCTATGCGCCGCACTCTGCGTCAAGATGCCGAGCGTTCGCACAGGGGTGTTCGTTCGTGGGCTTACTGGGCCGCGTCGAATTGTTTCGCGGGATTTCAACTGCTTTCTAGCGCGTTCTCAAACTGGCTGTCGCGTTCTACTGTTTCTCTGTAGAGCGGAAAATTGTAACGCTCGAAAAAAGGGGGCGCTTGGTAAGGATCGAACTAGAGAGCAGGTGGTTCAGGCAAACTGGTGTTTTTCTAAAATCTGGAACATTTTGAAATCTGGAATTTTTTTCTAAAATGCGAACAATTTTTGAAAGTTCTGAACATTTTAAGAAAACTCAAACATTTTTTCAACACACAAACGAATTTTGGAGACGCGAACATATTTTTTTGGAACGGAAATATTTTCTAAACTACCCAAAAAACTGAACAGGAATAATTTTTCAAATTTCAAAACAAAATTTGGAAACACAAACAACTTTTGAGTTTCCCAAATATTCTTGGAACTTGTGACATTTCTTTAAAGCACAAAGATTTTCTAAATCTTAAGAACAAATTTTGAAACAAAGAACAAATTTAGAAGCACGAACAATTTTTTAAAGCACGAACAATTTTTGAATGTTGAGAACAAATTTTGATATGGAGAACAAATTTGGAAGCTCGAACAATTTTTGAAAGCACGAACAATTTTTGAATCTTGAGAGCAAATTTTGAAACGGAGAACAAATTTGGAAGCACAAACAATTTTTGAATGTTGAGAACAAATTTTGAAATGGAGAACAATTTTTTTAAGCGCAAACAATTTTTGAATGTTGAAAACAAATTTTGAAATGGAGAACAAATTTGGAAGCGTGAATTTGAAATGGGAAGATTTTTTGAAACTCCCAAACATAATTTGATATGTGAACAAAAAGAAGACAAAAAGAGAAGAAAAAGGAATTGAAAAATGAAATAAAGAAACAGAAAAACGAAGAAAGAAAAAGAAAAAAACAGGAAAAAGAACAAAGAAAAAGCAAACAGCAAAAGTTTGAAACGAACATTTTTTGAATCTTGATAACAAATTTTGAAACGAAGAACAATTTTCAAAATTCTCGATCAAATTTGGAAGCAAGAACAGTTTTGCAAAAGCACGAACTTTTTTGAATCTTGAGAACAAAATTTGAAACAGAGAACAATTTTGAAAAATCCAAACAAATCATTCGTGCTTTTCTAAAAATCCAAACAAATTTTGAAATGGAGAACAATTTTTAAAATAACAAACAAATTGTAAACTGGAGAACAATTTTGAAAATCCCAAACAAATTTGAAATGTGAACATTTTTTAATACATGAACAAAAATTTGAAAAAGAAGAACATTTTTTGAAATTTGTGAACAATTTTTGACAATAGGCATTTTTTGAAATCCATGCCATTACTTTCAAATTTCAAAATTAATGAACAAATAATTCAAACAAATTTTGAAAAAACAGGAACATTTTCTAAAAATACGGAACAAAAATTTGAAAGCAGAAACATTTTTTGAATTTGTGAACAAATTTTGTAAAATGGGAACATTTTTTGAATTTGTGAACAAATTTTGTAAAATGGGAACATATTTTGAATTTGTGAACATATTTTTTTAAAAGAAGATAAGAACACATATGAAAATAAAAACTAAAGAAAGAAAATGTGTTGAAAAGAGAAATTAACTTGAGAAGGAAAACAGAAAGAAAACAAAAAAGAAAAGAAAAGAAAAGAAAATGTTCTGAATATGAAAATATTCAAAAAACATTTGAAAATTCGAAAATTCAAAAAGAACATTTTTTAAAAGCAAGAACATTTTTCGAAAATTAAGAACAAATCTGAATATGTACTTAGTTTAAAAAGACAAAATAACGTTGAAAAAATAACAAGAAAACTAAAACGAAAAAAAAAGAAATTAGAAAAATAAACAGAAAAGAAAAAAAAACGGTTTAGGGAACCATCTAGAAGGTTCCCAAAACCAGAGAAAACCGGCTGGGAAACTCTAGAAGGTTCCCAAAACCGGATACACTGGAACACGTTAAATGGGCCGGCCCAAGGGTAGCAGAGGATCGAACCTGCGTCCTCCCTATCGAGCAAAGCATCGCTAACCATCACGCCAACTTGCTCATCTGTGAACTACCAATTGTTTCATCTATTTCTTATCTATTCTTTCCTCTTTTTCTTTTCCCTTTTTCTTTTTCTCCTCTTTTTCCTTTTTGTTTTTTGTTTTTCCTTTTTTTGTTCTTCCTAGTTTGATGTTTTTGCTTGAAATTTGTGAACTTTTTTAAAATCAATGAACCCTTTTCCAAATTCGATGAACTCTTTTCCAATTTCGATGAACTTTTTTCAACTCCGATGAACTTTTTTCCAAATCTGCTGAACTTTTTTCAAATTCAATGAACTCTTTTTCTCAAATCCGATGAACTTTTTTCAAATTCAATGAACTTTTTTCAACTCCGATGTACTTTTTTCCAAATCCGATGAACTTTTTTCAAATTCAATGAACTCTTTTTTTCAAATCCGATGAACTTTTTTCAAATTCAATGAACTCTTTTCCAAATTCTATGAACTTTTTTCAAATCCGATGAACTTTTTTGAAACCCAATGAACTCTTTTCCAAATTATATTGAACTTTTTTGAAATCCGATGAACTTTTTTCATATTTTTGTGCACCTTACTTCTAAATTGATGAACTTTAAAAAGAATGTGAACTTTTTCTTCAAAATCGATGAACTTTTTTCAGGTTTTGTGAACCTATCTTAAAAATTGATGATTTATTTAAATTAACAAACGTTTTTAAAGCTTTGGTGAACCTTTTTTTTAAGTCAATTACCTTTTTTCAAACTCGACATTTTTTTTCAAATTCGGTGAACTTTTTTCAAATGTGATGAACCTTTTCCAAATTTTCTGAACTTTTTTAAAAATCAGTGAACTTTTTTTAAAGTCGATGATCTTTCTTTCAAAATTGATGAACTTTTCTCAAATTTGGTGAACTTTTTTCAATCTCATGAACTTTTTTTGAATACCTGATTTTTTTTCTAATTCATGAGGTTTTCTGAAATCTGTGAACATTCCGATTTTCCCAAATATATTTTTGAAAAGAATATCCTTTTTTTCTAAATAGCGCGGGTCTTGACGTGTTCTTAAGCTGCACGGGCGATAATAGTTCACTATGGCGTAGTAGCTTGATTGGTTAGCCAGCAGCGCGATGGAGCTAAAGGGCTCGTTTTCGATTCCTCTTGAGAGCGAGTTTTTTTGTCCAGCCTCTTTTTGCGCTGCAAATAGTTTTTTGCAGTGCCCTGCTTAGTTCATGGGCCAGCCCACCAGCGCGCGGCAGTGAGCGCCAGTTGGCTCAGCCGGCGCATAAGGCGCCCAATAGGAGGTCTCGTTCGAACCTGGAACCTATCCTTTGGGACCACAAACGGATGAATGCAATATATCCATTCCATTTCCATTACAGCCCAAAATGACAATAATTTCCCAACCATCAGGACAATTTGCGTGCAGGGAACTCTATTATTTTGCTCATGATAAGGTTACAACTTACAAGTGCCATTGCTAATTGATACAGAAATAAGTTCCTCGAAAATAAATGAAACTATGATTGCTTGTATATAGAGTATGGTTTTTTTCCTGATAAAAGGAGTTTTTTTAATTGACACATAAATATAGTATCGGGGGGTACAAGCACAACGAGCACACACCCAGCCTCTGCATATTTAGGATGAACATAGCAACACAAATGCACACAGGGAAAGCATCATACCGACAAAGCACAAGGTCATATAAGAAAGATACTGTGCCTGGGCGGAGAGGAAAAAAAAGAGCAATCAAAATAGTGATCAACCTATACAACAACGACCATCCACACCAACCATTTCTTGACAACACAAGGAATGAAAAATGTTCTCCAAAAGGAACAACCTCATGAAGTAAACTGAAGGAAATATGCCCTAGAGGCAATAATAAAGTTATTATTTATTTCCTCATATCATGATAAATGTTTATTATTCATGCTAGAATTGTATTAACCGGAAACATAATACATGTGTGAATACATAGGCAAAAATATGGTCACTAGTATGCCTCTACTTGACTAGCTCATTAATCAAAGATGGTCATGTTTCCTTACCATAGACATGTGTTGTCATTTGATTAGTGGGATCACATCATTAGAAGAATGATGTGATTGACATGACCCATTTTGTTAGCCTAGCACTTGATCGTTTAGTATCTGCTATTGCTTTCTTCATGACTTATACAAAGTTCCGCAACTATGAGATTGTGCAACTCCGTGTACGGAAGAACACTTTGTGTGCTACCAAACGTCACAACGAATCGGGTGATTATAAAGGTGCTCTCAGGTGTTTCCGAGCGTTCATGTTGAGTTGGCGTAATTCGAGATTAGGATTTGTCACTCCGATTGTCGGAGAGGTATCTCTGGCCCTCTCGGTAATACTCATCACCTAAGCCTTGCAAGCATGTAACTAATGAGTTAGTTATGAGATGACGTATTCTGAGCGAGTAAAGAGACTTGCGGTAACAAGATTGAACTAGGTATTGGATACCGACGATCAAATCTCAGGCAAGTAACATACCGATGATAAAGGAACAAAGTATGTTGTTATGCGGTTTGACCGATAAAGATCTTCGTAGAATATGTAGGAACCAATATGGGCATCCAGGTCCCGCTATTGGTTATTGACCGAGACGTGTCTCGGTCATGTCTCGTTGTTCTCGAACCGTAGGGTCCGCACGCTTAAGGTTTGGTGATGCTTATATTATGAGTTTATGTATTTTGATGCACGAAGGTTGTTGAGTCCGGATATGATCACGGACATGACGAGGAGTCTCGAAATGGTCGAGACATAAAGATTGATATATTGGACGGATATATTTGAACACGGAAAGGTTCCGGAGAGTTTGGGAATATCTAGGAGCTTCGGAGGTTACGGAACCCCGGTAAGTATATGGGCCTTATTGGGCCCAAGTGGAAGGAAGGAGAAGGAGCAAGGGAGGCGCGCCTCAAGCCCAATCCGAATTGGGGAGGGGCCCCCCCTTCCTTTCTCCTTCCCTCTTCCTTCCTACTACTAGTACTCCTTCCTTCCCTCCAAGTTGGATTAGGAAAGGAGGAAACCTACTTGGAGTAGGTTTTCCTCCCTATGGCGCCCCCTTGGGCGGCCACCTCCTCCTCCCTCCTTTATATACGGGGTAGGGGCCACCCTAGACACACAAGTTGATCATTGATCGTTCCTTAGCCGTGTGTGGTGCCCCTCCACGATATTACACCTCGGTCATATTGTAGCGGTGCTTAGGCGAAGCCTGCGACAGAGAACATCAAGATCGTCACCACGCGTCGTCTTGTGGAACGGAACTCCCTCGCCTCTCTGGATTGGAGATCGAGGTGCGTCATCGAGCTGTCGCGTGTCAAGAACTCGGAGGTGCGGAGTAATGGTGCTTGGATCGGTCGGACCGGAGGACATCGACTACTTCCTCTACGTTGCGTCAACGCTTCGCTTCGGTTCACGAGGGTACGAGACAACACTCTCCCCTCGTTGCTATATCATCACCATGATCTTGCGTGTGCGTAGGAATTTTTTTTGAAATTACTACGTTTCCCAACATAAACCACACGCAAGCCCTGCCGCCGCCGGATCCAACAACTGAAGGGTAGACCATGTGTTTTCACCCTGAAGATTGAGTCCGAGTGAATTCCAAGCAACATCTTCAACAAGTAACGACGTAAAAAACGACACCATTGTCAGGTATAACCAACTAGGGTTAGACCTAGGGTTTTCACTGTAGAGCTCAAGACAAGGTGATCGAGAAGCACCAGCCAATCTAAGTCATCCTATGTTGTCACTTCCACTTTCCATAATCCTAGGAACAACATATGCACACAGTCATGACATGATATGCCATGCGACAGATGACCATGTCCGCATGAGCAGATAGTGGAGTCGTGACAAGTGATGCTTGCCACAACACGATGTAGACTTTGACAAGGGAGGTAGGTCACCGACACCGTCAAAATCCCAAGTCTAGGACGCTTCGACGACCCCGCATCGTCCTCACACGTGTAAGCTGATGACTGATCTGCATCCGATGACAACACCACATGCTGCCATTACCTTCGTCATCTTGCTTGTGGCAGCAGCTAACACTGAGGTGGAGGATACGATCACCATCATGCATTGCCACTAATGATGCAGATCGTGAACCCGACCGGATCTGAAGTTCCAAGCCTCTCTAGCGACCGTTGTCCGGCGATGTCGCGTTCAACGGGGCAGGGCCATCCAGCCGAACATGACCGACACCGCCCAACAGTGGGCATGCCAGACGGTTGTATGGCCACCGCCACACTGCTCCATGACCACCATCTCATCCCGCCATGTCCCAACATCAAAGATACGCCATAGGAACAATGCCGACCCTGGCTCGATGAGTGGGATCTCTCAATTTGGGGAGATGGCGGTGCCGGCTCCTTCTATGTCTCTTGGGCTCCCACTGCATAGGGAAAGGCATGCTGCCACCCCCGCTACACCATTTCTGCCTTCGCTGCATCAAAGTGTCGTGTGTACATCATCACTCGTGCCCCAATAGCCATAGGAACGGAGCCCCGCGGCCGCCTTCGGCTATGTGGACAAGCCCGACTGCGGCGAGGGGAGAACGCGCTGGGAAAGGATCGCCTAGAAAACTGGATCGACAACCACCCGTGTCGCCCACGCGGATGAAGCGGTGCAGTTTTCTTCCGATCTTGCATATGGAGTATGTATCGAGAGAAGAAAAAGAATTCAACTACAGAAAAAATACCCTACAAAATCAGAAGAAAAAGTTACTTACCCATTTTTAATTGGGGAGTACTTTTTCTTAATGAAGTTAGAAACAAAGCATGGAAAGATAAATCCAATTGGATTGTAGTTTTAAGTGAACAGTAATTTCTCATCATGTGCTGAGTAAGCGACATATTGGCCCTCTGCTTTGTAGGAATTTTTGCATTTCCCTTGCCTGCAAAATTCCTTCAAATGAATGTGGCCCCCAAAGTTTGTTATGTTGAAGTTCATTATTTGTTTTCAGGTCGACAAGATCATCAAGTGGTCGTTTTCAATGAACCCGTCTTTTGTTATCAATGATATTGTGTGCAAAAATGTGAAGCTTGTGTTTAAATTTTCAACCCTCATGGATTATATATTGTTGGTTCCTTCCTTGACACAATGATTGTCCCTTATATCTTGAGTAGAAATGGTCCGCTTCTATCTCAAGTCGAAATGGTCAATAGTGGGCTAACTTTTGGGCATAGTTATTTTGTTTGCAACATGTTACTTTACAAAAATGGGTTGCGAACTCAAAGTGCTTATTTTACAGCGCGGCCTGGTAGGGAACACGGACCTCACAAGTTCCCCGATGAAGTTGTATCTGGCAGAGCTTAATTGAAAGAAGATGGAACAGGAGAAAACACACACCACAACAGTATCCCCTGCAGCGGTCGACACCATCCTTCGACTCGTTGACGTCCCTCCAAGGAAGACCATTGACATGCAAAAAGCCGAGGAACAATTATTCCCATTGTGGCGAAGCCCTAACTTCACCGGTGACGAAGAACTCGAGAATCCTACGGGACATGGACCAAACGCATTGATCTAAGGTTCTCCCACCCTCGTGCCGCTGTAGCAGCTGGCGGAGGGCAGAGGAACCCATGGCAGTGCTAGCAGGTCGATGGGGAAAGCCGGGCTCCGCCTCATATATCTTACAAGTGCTCGTGATAAAGTTTACAACTTACAAGTGCCGTTATTTGTTGATATAGAAATAAGTTTCTCCAAGAAAAGAAAAGAAATCAAAACTATGGTTACTATGCATGTGGAATATCCATGGAAAAAAAGTTTTTCCTTGCTCATTTTAAATTAAATTGGGCAGTACTTTTCCTTAATGAAGTGAGCAACTAAGAATGAAAAACAAACACAAGATATTCCTATGTAGTTTGAAGTGCGAATTAATTTCTCATCATGTGCTGAATAAGTCGGACATGTGAGGCTTATGCTTAGAACTTGAACCCTCATCGATCAATTGTTGTTGGTTCCTTGACACAATGATTGTCCCTTATATATCTTGATGAGTAGAAATGGTCCCTTTTATCTCGAGTAGAAACGGTCAACGGCGATTAGCTTACTCCGGAGTAACTTTCATGCGGCATATCCTGCAAAAAAAAAAAAAAAAACTTTGATGGTTTGCATCATGTTTGGTTTACAAGAATGGGCTGGGAACACGAAGAGCTTATTTTACAGCGTGGACTGCTAGCTAGGAGAGCAACACAACCAATATTTTTCATTTTTCTGATTTTGTCTTCCGACGATCGTTTCAAGATTTCAAAGACCCTTGAACGTTTCGCCTGACAGGTCCAGCGACTTTGACCTTAGACATGCCATTATTCAAATGCCAAGCGAAAGTCTGGCGAACCTGCTCAGTGCCTGTTGGCCGTTGCTGTTTGGATAGCACTAGGTACAGCGGGACGGAATACACGCTGACCTGAGCACAGATCAGGTCGTTGCTGAATGCGAAAAACCGAGCATCTACGTCGACTCGGAGTCGGACCGCAACGTGTTTTCAGACGTGGAATGAGATGCAGACTTTATGGACTTGCAGTCCTTTGTCGAGAAAATGGACTTCAAGTCGGCAGTTCCATTGCAAGGCGCAGAACGCAGTCGTCGCCGTCAGACCGACCCGCCGACGAGGCTCCATGAAAGGCACTCAGGATGCAGCCAAAGCTCCGGTGATCGATCGGTCTCGTGAAAGGAATCAATCTTTATTTACTGATGATGGAGATGTTGCAAAAGGGCGCACATTATAATTCTGAAGAGCCGCGATACGGGATTGCTCGTTACGTACATACTCCTAAAGAAGATGTCACACTGGAGTGGAGAGCCATCTCAAAGGAGGTGTGAACGTGTCATGCGTGATAGGAAACACTTTGTGAGACAGTGAAGGCAGCCAGTCGATCATGTCCCCACGGGAGAGGAAGGAAACCACGGCTGCTCCTCGTCCTAACTGAAGTACACCACCCTTCCGGCCATCAGTGGATTCCAAGGCAAGTAGCTAGCAGCGCAGGGTTGTCCCAGACGTGTGCCCTTGCCATGGAGTGAAGGGCACTCATGAACTGTCCATACATAACTAACGGCAGTTCCACACTCCACGGGCTAGACAAATGATCACCCATGGTGTAAAATGTAAGGTCGACCATGCCGTTCGCGTGGACGCCGGTCTACCGCAGCGATGCCCGGCGACACGCGGAATACAGTTTAAGTACGTGGGTGTGGTGTGGAGATGAGCAAAAGCAGCACCGGCGGCAATGGTGCTGCGGTAGTCAAAGGGTTGCCTTCTTGCATGCATGCATGCTATTGGGTTCGTTCAGGGACACGATCTTTGGACCACCCCGCATTGCTGCTGCTCGTCGCGTTCTCACTTTCTTTACGTGGAAGTAGCTAGCCAGATGCATGGTTGCACAAGCCTCGTGACAGACAAGTGCTAACCACACCCTGGTTACTATCTTTTTTAAGTTTCATGCATGTAATGTTGCCATCGGTATTGGTGTACAGATATTGAGAAGAAGACCAGTTAAATTGGATGACCAACTGCAACTCTGCAGACTCCACGTGTGACCGCAAAAATTCCTTTTGGAAGTCCTAATAACAGGAGACTTTGGAGTGGTGCATGCTAATTGTAAGGTTAAAGAAACCATGTGCACTGACTAATAGTAACGCTTCACATTACGCATAGTGCTTAATTCTACTGTGATTACTATACGTATATTCTGACCGGAACCAACGACCCAGCTTATAACTGAAGGCTCTAGTACACAGCTGAAAGCGCTCTACGGGGTTCAGACTGATGAGTTGAATCAAAACTGATTTAGTAAATACTTGTGGGAGACCGGTGAGTAGAGTAGACCAATATACACGGAACTGACCTAGAGAATCGGATGCAAGCATGTAGTATGTCTTGCTCGTGAAGTCAGTCAACGGACAAACTGATCATTCTGAAGTCCTGGCTAGGTATTGTATATACTGGCTGTACCGTTGGTTGGATGCTTGCCTGACACATGGTCAGAATTTCCCAATAGCAAACTACTAGCTAGCTTCTTTGATCAATATATCAATGTCATTGTTACCTCCGGAGCGTGCTCGACCGGGCGCGTATTGATCGATTAATCGTCCGTAGACTCGATAGCTAGAGCGCGTATCGATTCTCCGTAGAACGCGGTCTTGCTACGAACACCGTATTTTGTTGACAAAACGCTCCACCATCTCTCTGGGAAGTGGATATACGATCATTAGTTTATGGCTCTAGTGCAAGTGCAACGCGTACTGTCCAGAATGTCAGCAAAACACACTTGTGACTGAAACTTGTTCGTTGTTCGGACCTTCATTTGCGCTGCTGGCAGCGAGCGCCATTGTCAACCCCCAACGCCCTCCAGCGGCATCGATCGGCGTCGGTCAAGGTCTCCACTCTCCAGCCTACCAAAATGCGGTCCGGAGAAGATCGAGAAGACTGCGGCTGCAGACCTCTGAATTATTGACCGCTGCTGCTTATTTGTTCGTGTTAATTAGCAATATCCCGTTTGCAGGTGACACCTGAATCTCTAAAGTAACAAATGGACTCAACCTTTTATTTTTTGGCGAAATATATGGACTGAACTCTTCAAAGGTCAAGTTCACAACAACCGCGTTTCCCCCGCTGAAGAAGAGGATGAAGCTGCTAATTAATTAGATCGAGAAATGGTCGTAATGTAGGATTGGTCACGAGCTTGATAAAATATTTGTCCGAGTATGGTGGCGTTGTTCAACTCTACATAGTTAATTTTGATCGTTTCCAAACTGTCCGCTTATAGATCATTTAATTCCTGTCGCTCTTTGATCTCTCTCCCCCTCTCTTTGGGGGAGTTGTCAATTGTTTACTACTCGTTACTTGGCAGTATAGTTTGGGGAGTTGGGAACAAGAGTGTAGGGGAGTGGTTAATTACCACCATCAAAGTTAGGTTTGGGCACCGCATAAGTAGCACCGTAATTTCAGAACGATGGACGGTATTATTAACAGTTTGTCTAATTCATATCTAGATGTTTTTTAAGGATATCACATCTAAGCTCCCACAAATATATAATGCAACAACAAGAAACAAAAAAAACTATGACAAAGAAAATAAACCACAAACAGAAGGAACATCAGTTTAGATGTGTCCTAGGCACACCCTATTATTAACATCAAGCTAATATCAAGTATATCCGGTCTATGTAGCAACTAATGGTAAGAGTTAGTCGAGACATAGAGGATGATTCTGGCAAAAAGGCATGAAGGATGCACACAATCAAATTATTTGAAAATAGGAAAAAAAAAAACAACGCCACACAAGAAACTGTCAATAGTATGGAGTAGCAATCATCAACATCAGCCACCATCTTTGGGAACATAAGAAGTCTCAAAATGTTCTCCACAAGTAACACTTCCAAAAACAAAATGATGCGCATGTGGCGCCATTGCCCGTTCCAACCTCTAAAGGCCAAACTGTGTGTTTTCTCACCAAAGTGCAGGCCCGAGCAATCTATGGACAATGATTCAACTAGAGAACGACCTATATACACACACCACCACCACCGTCATTTCCATCTACAAGCAACACGGACTAGATCTAGAGTTTGCACCTTGAAGATAAAGATTTAGTTTCGAGAGAACCACCGAACCGAAATCACATTGTGCTACCGCCCTACTTGTCGAGCCAACACCGTCATACTTCATACCTTTACAAGCATCATTTGAACATGAACACAAAGTGCAACACTCGACAACGATAAAGCCGCAGGCCTCATGCAGGAAATCTGTGGCACAGTTCTGAATTAGGACTTAAGAGATTGTTAATCTAAAAATTCATGCGATATATTATGGAAGTATTAATTAGAACATGGGAATTGTTTATTCTTTGTAAGATGAAATTGTATCATACTCCCTCCATTCCTAAATAAGTAAATATAAGATGTTTTAGATAATTTCAATGTAGACTACATACATATTGAAATGGGTGAACATACACATTAAAATGGGTCTAGATACATGTGAATCAAAAAAATGCTAAAACATCATATATTTAGCAACAAAGAGAGTATATAATAATACAGAAATAGTTTCATGCATCGGGGATACATGCCACCTAGGTAGTCACCGTGTGATCGGGGAGCTTTGAGATCCGTGCTTATAGGTTAAGCTAGTGGATTGTTGAAATACATACAGGAAATGAGCACTAACCACAAGCAGGTGTCAGGTGTCAGTTTTTCTGGATTAGCATTGCAAACAAATAGTGGCAGGGAGCCTGACATGAAAGTGGTATGTGCATTCTTGGCTTTATCTGAAGTTGCATGCATACATCTTTTTTTTGTACACACCATACTGAGTATGGGTGAGGGCATGCCTGACACAGTGGTGAAGTCCTCCCCATTTGTGCCAAAAGGTCTTGTGTTTGAATCAGTCTCTCTGCATTGCACTTTGCAGGGGTAAGACTATGTTCCTATAATCCCTCCCCAGACCCCAGCTTGTGTGGAAACTTCTATGCACTGTGTCTGCCCTGTTTTTACCACACTGATCATGGGTGTGATCTAAGTTGGAGCACAACATGTGTAAATTGTTATGCAGAAACTACATTTTTGAGCCAACCCGATGGACACAACACAAAGTAAAAAAAAAATGCAATCAAGCTACTCCCCCCTTTTCATAATTCTTGTCTTGGTTTTAGCTAAAACCACACCAGGACAATAATTATGGAACGAAGGGATTACCATTTACCCAGTTATTTCAATTATAAAAAACTACAAAATGGAGGACTTTGATACAATGGAGGCCAATACAATTAGTATGTTTAGAAGCTAAACAAATGATAATGACTCGATGGAATGGACACATTACATGCCCCGAAATTAATCCCGTTGAAACCCCTTGATTGAGCAACAAAGGAGGATCCAAATAAAAGCTTGAAAGCTTAGCAGGCCAGCACTTGCAACGCAAGCAAAAGGGACCCATGAGCAGCAGCCCGGCAAAGCGGCGACGCCGACGGCCGGGCCCCACGCGCCAGCCTCTGCGGCGCCACGACACGTCATCCTTAGCTAGCTCCAGTACTGGTCCATGGTCCGTCCATCCTCCGCGCGCACACGCGCTAGCCGCAACGCGATTCTATTTTTTTTTTTGGCCACTGCTAGGCGCCGGCGCACCGGCCGAATTGTTGGCCGATCTCTGCAGAAATTGTTTGATCTGTCGATAGCCGTCGATTTATCCCCGGTCAAAAAAAAGTTAGATCTCTCCCGTCCTCTTCGTCGTTAACCTTAGCACGGGAAAAGCGAGAGAAAAAGCGGCGCGCCGCGCCAGCGCCGACCGCCTCGCCGCCTCGTCTTCCTTGCCGCCGGTCGCCGCCCTTGCCGCCGATCGCCGCCCTCGCCGCCGGTGGTCGCCTCGCCGCGCCGTCGTCGCCTACACTTCTTATCGGCTCCATGCATGTAGCCGCATCCACCGTGGTAGCAGCCGGTGGCGGCGGCAGCTTCGCCGACGAGCTCCATGGTTGCAACACCTTGATCGCGATCGCCGCCCCTCATTGTCGGCTTCGCTGCCGGGGTTGTGTCAAGAACGGCCAAGATTCAACGTCGTTCATGGATGTAGCGTAAAAAACGCCATCGAAGCAAAAAAAACGGCGATTCGCGACAAATTAAATCGTTGTAAATGCGTCATGGGTCGCGACTCCGCCATAATGGATGTAGCAAAATCACTCACCGGTAGTAGCAAAATCATAAGACGGTTGCAGCAAAAAAATGTTGCCGCCGTCACCGGTCGCAGCTCCGCCATGTTGGATGCAGCAAAATCACATGCCGGTTCCAGCTCTGGATTTGGTCGGTTGTAGCAAAACCAGAAGCTGGTTCCAGCTCAGAGTTTCTACTGAAACAACTCGCTTGTTTGCAAACCACCTCATGGTCCTTGCTTTTGCCAATCGTCATGGTAGCAAAAAGCTCAGCGGTAGAAGCTTATTCCTAGTCCGTTGCAACAAATGAGGACGGTGATGTCGCCGCCCAGAAAACAAACCAAGCGATGCAGCAAAACCAAATCTGGTTCCAGCTATGTATTTGCTGGTTGTAGCAAAACACAACAGAGGTTGCAACTTTGCTCTATGGGCTGTAGGGAAAAAGTGCGGCGTGGTCTTCTTTTCCAAAGCACCGGCGACCATGGTTTGTAGTAAAAGCAGCGCGCGGTTGCAGCTCCGGCTTCGCCGAGCCCCTGACGGAGAGGTGGAGATGCATACAAGCGCGTTTGTGAAAGACAAAGAAGCGACAAGTGGCGCAGCCGCTAAACATGGCCGCCGCCGTGCGAGACCGCGAAGTTTCCCATTGCGATCGTGGTCGGGCGCAGCCCTCCGAGCAACATCGAGCAAGGCTCGCAGAGCAAACGCCTCCGGTAGCAACAAGAAAACGAGTGGAGGAGGATGCGCGTTGGGAAGAAGATAAATGTTGTGTGGCCAAAAAAAAAATCTGCGTGGGCCTACTGTGTCCAAGAGGGAGAGGTCATTAGGCGCGATGGAAGCGATCCCACGCAGCAGACGGGACCGGCCGAAAGCTTCGGCCGGTGCGCCGGTAGTGAACGTTTCCCTTTTTTTTTCTACTTCCGGTTAAGCTTTTAGCCACAGGCCCCTTTGTCTTCTTCTCCCTCCCCCTCCTTTATAAAGGAAGGTGGCAATGGCGTCTCACCATGTAGCTAAAGCTAAAGCGCCATTTGCTAGCTAGCTATTGTGTACCTGTGCCGCCGAAACAGAGCTAAAAAATATAAAGAAAAAGTTCGGAGCTGCTTGCTACGAGCTCGGTTAGTTGGCTCGACGTTGCTTGGTGATATTTCCCTGCGAGTGAAGTGATCTTTGTGTGTGCAAACAAAGCTCGTGGCAATGGGGAGGCAGCCGTGCTGCGACAAGGTGGGGCTGAAGAAAGGCCCGTGGACGGCGGAGGAGGACCAGAAGCTCGTCAGCTTCCTCCTCAGCAACGGCCAATGCTGCTGGAGAGCCGTCCCCAAGCTCGCCGGTGGGTCACTCACTGCCTGCACATGCTCGCCGGCCGGCTAGTCGGCCGGTTAGCTTGACTAATTACATGCATGCATACTCTGGTCACGACCCACAGCTGACGACCTTTCTTTGATTGACCAATGTTTTGACGTGTTGTGACTTGCGCTTGTGTGAACAGGGTTGCTCCGGTGCGGGAAGAGCTGCCGGCTGCGGTGGACCAACTACCTCCGGCCGGACCTCAAGCGCGGGCTGCTCTCCGACGAGGAGGAGAAGACGGTGATCGACCTGCACGAGCAGCTCGGCAACAGGTGGTCCAAGATCGCCTCCCACCTGCCCGGCCGGACCGACAACGAGATCAAGAACCACTGGAACACGCACATCAAGAAGAAACTGAGGAAGATGGGCATCGACCCCACCACCCACAGGCCCCTCCAGCCTGCTGCTGCTCCCCATCAACAGCCGCAACGGCCTACCGGCGGTGACTCGCCGGAGCAGAAGGTGCCGGCGGCGGCGGCCACGGGAAGTCAGTCAGGTGCCGAAGAGGACATGTTCTGCCCCGACGAGGTGCCGACCATGATGCAACTTCTGGATAACATCATCTTGCCATGCGACGTCGTGGAACCGGCGCCGCTCGACAGCAGCTGCGGCACGGCTTCGTCACCAGCCGAGTCGTCCTCGTCCTCGTCGTCCGCCTCGGCGGCGTCGAGCGGCGGCGGCGGCTTCGAGGACGACTGGCTGCCGAAGATCATGGAGTGGCCGGTGGAGCCGATGTTCATGATGGGGCTGGACGTCGACGTGGTCACCGGGCCGACGTCGGCATGGGAGTTCGAGGACGCCTTCAACGCGTACCAGAGGATCGCCCTGTTTGATCACCAGGAGACATGGGCTTGAACGAAGCAGCTCGTCGTCGTTGATCCCAATATCATATTCTTTATTATAACGAATGAGTAGTTGCCTTGCCGTATGCGATTGCGTGCTTATATGTTAATTACTGCCCAGTAAAAGTTCATCGGCGGTGCACCTAGTTGGTCATACTAGAACAATTAGAGGGAGAGGTGGTAAGAAAATAAGTGAAGACATGCATAACTACCCTGAATTCATTTTTTTTCATTTGTTGCTCATCTTTCATCCTTCGACCCTTCGGCAAGTCTAGATTTGATACCCCAACTCTTCCAACGACATATGCGTGGGCGCAGCATGCACACATGCATGCAAAGTGAGATGAGAGTAATCTGGATAATGAAATGAAGGAAAATGGTGATGTTTTATATACATATACTCTGAAATGAATGCAGTATAATGAAATGGAGTAGAAGACTGGGTTATGCCTTATGCACACCGTTTTCTGTTATGATTCATATTGTCTTTACTCCGCCTAGTTACACGTTGAGCATTTCTCCTCCCTTTTTCGGGTTTGACATAGAGCATTTCTAAGCTGATGAAAGCCATTATAACTTTATTATCGCCCACACAGAGGTCACAACATCTTGAGCATGGTTGGTTTGAGTTTGCCTGGGTAACAAAATGCTAGTACTAGCATTAATAACATTCTGCGTCCATTTCACAGTATTAACTGCTCCTCGAAAATAAAAATCGAGAAGTTACATGATCTATCCAAGCAGAAAGGTCTTCTCAAATTCACCCTCTTTTTTTTTGGAAAGTGCCAATAAGAACTGAGACGACTGCACTAGCACGTCCTAGTCAACGCTGCTTTGTAATAATATTCTCATGCTGCCTTTCTCGGTGTAAGTGTCGCTGTAGCTTTTCCCTTTTTTGATTGAGGTGGAACGCAAGGAAATGCTGGGTGCGTAGGCGATCTAGCTAGCTATTTAACGGAAAATGTACTAGGATTTTCTCTACCCTTCCTTTGTCTTGACTTGTTAGCAAGATAAGGTGGCCATTTCCCCTCCCTTGTCCACACTTCTCCAGAAATTTGGTCACAACTTACAAGTACTACATCTGTTTCTAAATGTAAGACGTTTTGATAGTTTGAATTAAACTGAAACCGTCTTATATTTAGAAACAGAGGGTGTAGTATATTATATGTTTGCTGCTTCGCTAGTTGTTTACATTTGATGACAGTAAGATCCCTTCAACAATTTGTGGTGTCGTCTTCAACCCCACGACACAGGATCTTCCAAAACTTTATTACCACAGGGACGCACATTGCTTCGGTACATACCTCCCGCCATCAGAAATGTTCACAGATTTTGATGCAGATTAAAGGTGGAGATTAGAAGGTACTAGCTCCGTCTGGGTATATTAGTTCCCTTGTATTTTGGATCAAACTTTGACATTTTGTTTTTGCGGGGAATCAAACTTTGACATTTGACTTAACTACCAAAAAATAAGTTATATACCATAAAAATAGTATCATTGAAAACCACTTTCGAATATAAATCCAACAATACAAGTTTTGTGATGTATTTTGTTAGTTGAATCTACAGTCAAAATTAGGCACAAAATACGAAGGAGGCCCCAATAAAATTGGATGGAGGTAGTACCCCTTCAACGAAAATGGATAATATAATATTTTGTATTCAAATCAATCTATTCAATATGTTTGATCGGCAGGCTAAGATGGTACTAGCCTTTTTAAGTAACTTTAAGATTAATGCAAACATTTAAAAAAAGTGCAAACATTTAAAGGGGTGTCCCGAAGGAAAACTCCCACGGGATTGCTAGTGTAGTTCCATAGGATTTTTCAGCCGATTACCTGAAACAATGCCAAGATTTTCTGGCAATGTTCTGTTCGTTTTTACTCAGTACATGCAACAACCTTTAATATAGTTGCACTGCTTGGAGCCAAGTCCTCTTGTTGTATCATCTTTTTTGGAACCATTGAAGAGGGATGCGTGTGTATTAATAGATAGAAGAAGAGTACACGTCCGAAACCAAGTCTCTCCCACAACCGCGAACAAGTGAAATAGAACAGAAAATACAGTGAGGTACACTTAAAGGAAAACTAAACAGGCTAATCGGCAACTAGGGCTAGTGTATCATCATCATAAGCAGTCCTCTAATTAAGTGGTCCTTCAAGGGGTATTTGTAGCAGGGGCGGCGCTAGGGGTATTCTTGGGTCTTCATGTGAATACCCATGATTTTTACAAAACATTGTTGATTTTGGCAAAAGAGTGACAACTTTCGAAAAACAATAATGATTTTGGCAAAATGAATACACATGAATATCCGGTTGCAAATTTCTGGAGCCGCCGCTGATTTGTAGTGCTTTAGTTGCATGATGTTGGCGTAGGTATACGCTGACAATTACACATGTCTATGTATAGTAAGAACTAAGAAACCAAGGTTACGTACGCACAAGACAAGTTAATTAGATTCGACATTAGTCACGCAAGTCGTGGCCTGAGTTACAACTCACAAATATCAGCACAGAGCTGTCTGAGAGACAAGTGCTTCGCAGAAAAATAGGTTAGGGTCCGGTGATGCAGAGGCCGGGGTACTCCCCTTTCCAGAAAACAATGTGCTTCCCAGAAAATTTAAAAGCGACAACTGAACTAACTATGTATTTCCATGAAGCATTGGGCCTTAATAATCAGTGCGACAAAGTCACGCACTCACCTATCGGTCGACCTTTGGGTTAGCACCGGCCTTAGGTAAGCAACGTATGTAATGTAGACGCATGCTCATGATCCATGTGTCATGTGTGAACCTACGTATTTGGATTTGCCGCATGTGTTCCTGCGAGGAGTGCAGCTTCGGCCATGTCCAGATCCTAGTGGACGATCGAGCTGAGTTTCTCTATTTGTCGCAGCGCAGGGGTAGACAAAAGCCCATTCTGACATTAAACCACACGTACGTCTGCTTTCCTCGCAGCTGCCCAGCCACGGTCGCGTTCCATGTATGCAAGACATGATCGATCAGCTACCGGAAAACTACGGCATGCGTAGCCGCGTAGCAAGCTGTACTAGCTTAAACCCCGTCCCTCGTGGCGCTGATCACCTACTGCTGAAACATAAGTTGTGGTCCCGCCCGGATTGCGTAGAGAAAACCTCCCGGCCAAAAAGATGTAAGGCATTTCTAGCCCGGACCCTCAAACCGCTCGCCCGTCTGGATTGAATGGTCCGGACGTGGTTTGCCATCCACCGCAACATCCCAGCGGTCCGACGAATTGGTCCGGACATCCGTTTTTCACAAAACCGGAGCCAAATCAGAGGATTTTACGGGTCAACCAGAGGGCTTTTCGGGCGTCCAGACCGCCGCCATGCACGCGTCCGCTACCCTAGTCCCACCCAAAAACCCTTCTGGCAAAAAAAAACTCTCCACGCGAAGTGGTTGCCGCGTATTCATGCCGGTCATCGCCGCTCCAGAGTAGACGTGACTCCACGACATTGATGACGGTCAGACCTACACGACCACACGAGTGGGCGGTGCCACTTCAATGTCGACACGGCGACCGAGAAGCATACTCCAAGCACTACGCGTGTGAGGATGTCTGGATTAGTAATAAAAACCACTTTGTGTAAGGTTCCCTAAGCTTTGTAATGTTAATATCAGTCTGAACATTACCGTGGATAAGGTTTTTGGAAATGGTTTGCACAATACAAAGTTTAGGGGAAATTTAAGAGGAGATCTAGAGATAGCCCGGCAACAATTGCATGAGTTGTGTGTTTACGGGATGCTTTCAGATGAGAAGGATAAATGAATCTTGATTCTTATATTTTCTCAGGTAAATTTACAGCTGAATCAATGTACTTGATGCCAAAAGCGTTATAGGTCAAGTTTCCTTTTCGGAGACTGTGGTTTATTAAAGTTCTTTAATTTCGGAGACTGTGGAGTATTTAAGAACAACATTTTAAACTAAGGATAACCTACTTAAACATGGTTGGACTGGTAATGAAAAGTGTAGGTTATATGATGCTAGTGGAAGCATTGATCATCTGTTTACTCATTGCCTGATGGCGAGATATGCCTAGGGGTTATTAATTGCTCCTTTGGCATTAATATGAACTTGGGATCTATTAATGAATTGTGTGTATGGATTATGAAGTTTCCTGGTAAAATGAGAGGTTTGGTGTTTGTAGGGGTTACAATGGTGATTTGGGGGAGTGGGAAATATCAGAATAACACATGTTTTAGAAATAATTTTCCCTATGATCCAAGAAGTGTGATAGCTCGGGCGGCTCATATTTTTGGACTTGGTTACATAGCCAAGCACTTCGCGAGCTGCAAGTTAGAGGAGCAAAGCTACTATGCAGGTTGTGTCTGCGATCTTCGGTAGGAGGAAGGGCCGAGCCGCTAGTGCTGAGGATCGCTGGCTGAAGAAAATGCATATATTTTCGGCGAGTTAACCTGGAGTAGCCACCTTCATTCCCAGCTGGATGGGTGTCTTGAAGGAAATATGCCCTAGAGGCAATAATAAAGTTATTATTTATTTCCTTATATCATGATAAATGTTTATTATTCATGCTAGAATTGTATTAACCGGAAACATAATACATGTGTGAATATATAGACAAACAGAGTGTCACTAGTATGCCTCTACTTGACTAGCTTGTTAATCAAAGATGGTTGTGTTTCCTAACCATGAACAAGGAGTTGTTATTTGATTAACAAGGTCACATCATTAGTTGAATGATCGATTGACATGACCCATTCCATTAGCTTAGCACACGATCGTTTAGTATGTTGCTACTGCTTTTATCCATGACTTATACATGTTCCTATAACTATGAGATTATGCAACTCCGTTTACGGAGGAACACTTTGGTGCTACCAAAGCGTCACAACGTAATCGGGTGATTATAAAGGAGTACTACAGGTGTATCCAAAGGCAGATGTTGGGTTGGCGTATTTGAGATTAGGTTTTGTCACTCCGATTGTCGGAGAGGTATCTCTGGCCCTCTCGGTAATGCACATCATGAAGCCTTGCAAGCACTACAACTAATGAGTTAGTTGTGAGATGATGTATTACGGAACGAGTAAAGAGACTTGCGTAACGAGATTGAACTAGGTATTGGATACCGACGATCGAATCTCGGCAAGTAACATACCGATGACAAAGGGAACAACGTATGTTGTTATGCGGTCGACCGATAAAGATCTTCGTAGAATATGTAGGAACCAATATGGGCATCCAGGTCCCGCTATTGGTTATTGACCGTGAATAGTTCTAGGTCATGTCTACATTGTTCTCGAACCGTAGGGTCCATGCACGCTTAAGGTTTTGATGGCAGTTATTATGAGTTTATGTATTTTGATGTACCGAAGAAGTTCGAGTCCGGATGTGATCACGGACATGACGAGGAGTCTCGAAATGGTCGAGACATAAAGATTGATATATTGAAGCCTATGTTTGAAGTTCGAATGGTTCGAAGTAAAACGGAATTCTGGAGTACCGGAGGTTACGGAACCCCGGGAGGTAAATCGGCCTCGATGGGCCTTAGTGGAAAGGAGAAGGGCCAGCCCTAGGTGGGGCGCCTCCCCTTCCCTAGTCCTACTAGGACTAGGAGAAGGGCCGCCCCCTCTCTCTTTCCCCCTCCAGGAATCCTAGTCCAACTAGGATTGGGGGAATCCTACTCCCGGAGGAGTAGGACTCCTGGCGCGCTCCCCTTGGCCTGGCCGCCCTCCCCTTGCTCCTTTATATCTGGGGCAGGGGGCACCTTGGAACACACAAGTTTGATCTACGGATCGTTCCTTAGCCGTGTCGGTGTCCCCTCCACCATATTCCACCTCGGTCATACCGTCGAAGCTTAAGCGAAGCCCCGCGCCGTGAAACATCAAGATCGTCACCACGCCGTCGTCTTGTGGAACTCTCCTCGACACTCGGCTGGATCGAGTACGAGGGACGTCATCGAGCTGTACGTGTGTCAAGAACTCGGGCGCCGAGTAACGGCGCCGGATCGGTCGGATCGCGAGGAGAACGTCGACTACTTCCTCTACGTTGTGATCGCTTCGCCGGGTCACGAGGGTGCGAGACAACACTCTCCCTCTCGTTGCTATGCATCACCATGATCTTGCGTGTGCGTAGGAAAATTTTTGAAATTACTCGTTCCCCAACGGTGGCATCCGAGCCTAGGTTTTTATGGTTTGATGTTTTGCACGAGTAGAACACAAGTGAGTTGTGGGCGATACAAGTCATACTACCTACCAGCATGTCATACTTTGGTTCAGCGGTATTGTGAGATGAAGCGGCCCAGACCGACATTACGCCAGACGCTTACGCGAGACTGGTTTCACCGCCACGAGCACTCGTTGCTTAAAGGTGACTGGTGGGTGTCTGTCTCTCTCACTTTAGTTGAACCGAGTGTGGCTACGCCCGGTCCTTGAGAAGGTTAAAACGGAGTCTATTTGACGAAGTATCGTTGTGGTTTTGATGCGTAGGTGAGACTGGATCTTGCTTAAGCCCGTAGCAGCCACGTAAAATTTGCAACAACAAAGTAGAGGACGTCTAACTTGTTTTTGCGGGGCATGTTGTGATGTGATATGGTCAAGGCGTGATGCTATATTTTATTGTATGAGATGATCATGTTTTGTAACCGAAGTTATCGGCAATCGGCTGGAGCCATATGGTTGTCGCTTTATTGTATGCAATGCAATCGCTTCGTAATGCTTTACTTTATCACTAAGCGGTAGCGATAGTCGTAGAAGCATAAGATTGGCGAGGCGACAACGATGCTACGATGGAGATCAAGGTGTCGCGCCGGTGGCGATGGTGATCATGATGGTGCTGCGGAGATGAAGATCACGAAGCACAAGATGATGATGACCATATCATATCACTTATATTGATTTGCATGTGATGTTTATCCTTTATGCATCTTATCTTGCTTTGATTGACGGTAGCATTATAAGATGATCTCTCACTAAATTATCAAGAAGTGTTCTCCCGAGTATGCACCGTTGCCAAAGTTCGTCGTGCCCGGACACCACGTGATGATCGGGTGTGATAAGCTCTCGTCCATCTACAACGGGTGCAAGCCAGTTTTGCACACGCAGAATACTCGGGTTATACTTGACGAGCCTAGCATATGCAGATATGGCCTCGGAACACGGAGACCGAAAGGTCGGCGTGAATCATATAGTAGATATGATCAACATAAGATGTTCACCATTGAAAACTACTCCATCTCACGTGATGATCGGTTATGGTTTAGTTGATTTGGGTCACGTGATCACTTAGATGACTAGAGAGATGTCTATCTAAGTGGGAGTTCTTAAGTAATATGATTAATTGAACTTAAATTTATCATGAACTTAGTCCTAGTAGTATTTTGCAAATTATGTTGTAAGATCAATAGCTTGCGTTGTTGCTTTCATATGTTTATTTTGATATGTTCCTAGAAAATTGTGTTGAAAAATGTTAGTAGCAATGATGCGGATTTGATCCGTGATTTGAGGTTTATCCTCATTTTTGCCGTAAGAATTATGTCCTTAATGCACCGCTAGGTGAGCGGACCTATTGCGGGAGAGCGATGCGGGCGTTATGAGCGTTTGGCTAGCTCAATATGATGACTACTTGATAGTTTTGTGCACCATGCTTTATGGCTTAGAATCGGGACTTCAAAGATGTTTTGAACATCATGGACCATATAAGATGTTCCAGAATTGAAGTTAATATTTCAAGCAAATACCGAGTTGAGAGATATGAAGTCTCCAACAAGTTCTATAGCTAAAAGATGGAGGAGAATCGCTCAACTAGTGAGCATGTGCTCAGATTATGCAGGTACTTCAATCGCTTGAATCAAGTGGGAGTTAATCTTCCGAGATAAGATAGTGATTGATGAATTCTCTAGTCACCATCACCAAGTTAGTAGAACTTCGTGATGAACTATAGTATGCAAGGGATGACGAAAATGATTCCGGGCTCTTCGTGATGTTGAAATCGACGAAGGTAGAAAGAGCATCAAGTGTTGATGGTTGACAAGATCACTAGTTTCAAGAAAAGGGCAAAGGGAAAGAAAGGGAACTTCAAGTAGATTGACAAGCAAGTTGTCACTCCCACGAAGAAGCCCAAAGCTGAACCAAAGCACTGAAACCGAGTGCTTACATCGCAAAGGAAATGGTCCTTTGAAGCGGAACTGCCCTAAATATTTGGTGGATAAGAAGGATGGCAAAGTGAAAAAGGGTATATTTGATATACTGGTGTTTTATGTGTGCTTTACTAGTGTTTATAGCAACCCCTCGGTATTTGGTTCTGGTTCGGTTGCTAAGAGTAGTAACTCAAGCGGAGTTGCGAATAAGCAGAAACTAGTTAAGGGTGAAGTGACGATGTGTGTTGAAAGTAGTTTCAAGATTGATATGATCATCATCGCACACTCCCTATACTTCGGGATTAGTGTTGAACCTAAATAAATGTTATTTGGTGTTTACGTTGAGCATGAATATGATTTGATCGTGTTTATTGCAATACGGTTATTCATTTAAGTAAGAGAATAAACTGTTGTTCTGCTTACATGAATAAAACCTTATATGGTTACGCCCAATGAAAATGGTTCATTGGATCTCGATCGTAGTGATACACATATTCATAATATTGAAACCAAAAGATGCAAAGTTAATAATGATAGTGCAACTTATTTGTGGCACTTGCCGTTTAGGTCATATTGGTGTAAAGCGCATGAAGAAACTCCATCTTGATGGGATTTTGGAATCACTTGATTATGAATCACTTGATGCTTGCGAACCATGCCTCATGGGCAAGATGACTAAGACTCCGTTCTCCGAACAATGGAGCGAGCAAGCGACTTATTGGAAATAATACATACCGATGTATGCGATCCAATGAGTGTTAAGGCTCATGGTGGGTATCGTTATTTTCGACCTTCACAGATGATTTGAGCAGATATGGGTATATCTACTTGATGAAACATAAGTCTGAAATAGTTGAAAGGTTCAAAGAATTTCAGAGTGAAGTGGAAAAATCATCGTGACAAGAAAATAAGATTTCTACGATCTAATCGCGGAGACAAATATTTGAGTTCTGAGTTTGGTCTTCAATTAAAACAATGTGGAATAGTTTCACAAATTCATGCCACCTGGAACACCACATCATAATGGTGTGTCCGAACGTCATAACCGTACTTTATTGGATATAGTACAATCTATGATGTTACTTACCGATTTACCAATATCGTTTTAGGATCATGCATTAGAGACAGCTGCATTCACGTTAAATAGGGCACCATCTAAATCCGTTGAGATGACACTATATGAACTGTGGTTTAGCAAGAAACCAAAGTTGTCGTTTCTTAAAGTTTGGGGCTGCGATGCTTATGTGAAAAAGTTTCATCCTGATAAGCTCAAACCCAAATCGGAGAAGTGCGTCTTCATAGAATACCCAAAGGAAATTGTTGGGTACACCTTCTATCACAGATCCGAAGGCAAAACATTCGTTGCTAATAAATGGATCCTTTCTAGAGAAGGAGTTTCTCTCGAAAGAAGTGAGTGGGAGGAAAGTAGAACTTGATGAGGTAATTGTACCTTCTCCTTATTGGAAAATAGTTCATCACGAAATCTGTTCTGTGACTACTACACCAATTAGTGAGGAAGCTAATGATGATGATCATGTAACTTCAGATCAAGTTACTACCGAATCTCGTAGGTAAACAGAGTGAGATCCGCACCAAAGTGGTGCAGTAACCCTGTTCGGAAGTCATGTAACTAGACCATGATGAACCTACGAACTATGAGGAAGCGATGATGAGCCCAGATTCGCGAAATGGCTTGAGGCCATGAAATCGAGATGAGATCCATGTATGAGAACAAAGTGTGGACTTTGGTGGCGTTGCCCGATGATGGGCAAGCCATAGAAAATAAATGGATCTTCAAGAGGAAGACGGACGACGATAGTAGTGTTACTATCTACAAAGCTCGACTTGTCACAAAAGGTTTTGACAAGTTCAAGGTGTTGACTACAATGAGATTTTCTCAAGCTGTAGCGATGCTTAAATCTGTCCGAATCATGTTAGCAATTGCCACAATTTATGAAATTTGGCAAATAGATGTAAAACTGCATTCTGAATGGGTTTTAGGAGGAAGAGTTGTATATGATGCAACCGAAGGTTTTATCGATCCAAAGGAGCTAACAAAGTGTGCAAGCTCCAATGATCCATCTATGGACTGGTGCAAGCATCTCGGAGTTGGAATATACGCTTTGATGAGTTGATCAAAGCATATAGTTTTATCTGAGACTTACGGTGAAGCCTGTATTTACTAAAAAGTGAGTGGGAGCACTACAGTATTTCTGATAAAGTATATGTGAATGACATATTGTAGATCGGAAATAATGTAGAATTATTCTGCAAAGCATAAAGAAGTGTTTGAAAGGAGTTTTTCAAAGGAAAGACCTCGGTAAAGCTACTTACATATTGAGCATCAAGATCTATAGAGATAGATCAAGATGCTTGATAAGTTTTTTCAATGAGTACATACCTTGACAAGATTTTGAAGTAGTTCAAAATGAAACAGTCAAAGAAAGAGTACTTGCCTGTGTTACAAGGTGTGAAATTGAGTAAGACTCAAAAAAAACCGACCACAGCAGAAGATAGAAAGAGAATGAAAGTCATTCACTATGCCTTGGCCATAGTTTCTATAAAGTATGCCATGCTGTGTACCAGATCTATTGTATACCCTGCACTGAGTTTCGCAAGGGAATACAATAGTGATCTAGGAGTAGATCACTGGACAGCGTTCAAAATTATCCTTAGTGGAATAAGGATATGTTTCTCGATTATGGAAGTGACAAAAAGGTTCGTCGTAAAGGATTACGTCGATGCAAATTTTTGACACCAATCTGGATGACTCTAAGTCTCGATCTAGATACATATTGAAAGTGGGAGCAATTAGCTAGAGTAGCTCCGTGCAGAGCATTGTAGACATAGAAAATTGCAAAATACATAACGGATCTGAATGTGAAAGACCCGTTGACTAAGATTCTCTCACAAGCAAAACATGATCACACCTTAGTACTCTTTGGGTGTTAATCACATAGCGATGTGAACTAGATTACTGAATCTAGTAAACCCTTTGGGTGTTGGTCACATGGCGATGTGAACTATGGGTGTTAATCACATGATGATGTGAACCATCGATGTTAATCACATGGTGATGTGATCTAGATTATTGACTCTAGTGCAAGTGGGAGACTGAAGGAAATATGCCCTAGAGGCAATAATAAAGTTATTATTTATTTCCTTATATCATGATAAATGTTTATTATTCATGCTAGAATTGTATTAACCGGAAACATAATACATGTGTGAATATATAGACAAGCAGTGTCACTAGTATGCCTCTACTTGACTAGCTTGTTAATCAAAGATGGTTGTGTTTCCTAACCATGAACAAGGAGTTGTTATTTGATTAACAAGGTCACATCATTAGTTGAATGATCGATTGACATGACCCATTCCATTAGCTTAGCACACGATCGTTTAGTATGTTGCTACTGCTTTTATCCATGACTTATACATGTTCCTATAACTATGAGATTATGCAACTCCGTTTACGGAGGAACACTTTGGTGCTACCAAGCGTCACAAGCGAATCGGGTGATTATAAAGGAGTACTACAGGTGTATCCAAAGGCGATGTTGGGTTGGCGTATTTGAGATTAGGTTTTGTCACTCCGATTGTCGGAGAGGTATCTCTGGGCCCTCTCGGTAATGCACATCACTGAAGCCTTGCAAGCACTACAACTAATGAGTTAGTTGTGAGATGATGTATTACTGAAATGAGTAAAGAGACTTGCGTAACGAGATTGAACTAGGTATTGGATACCGACGATCGAATCTCGGGCAAGTAACATACCGATGACAAAGGAACAACGTATGTTGTTATGCGGATCGACCGATAAAGATCTTCGTAGAATATGTAGGAACCAATATGGGCATCCAGGTCCCGCTATTGGTTATTGACCGTGAATAGTTCTAGGTCATGTCTACATTGTTCTCGAACCGTAGGGTCCATGCACGCTTAAGGTTTCGATGGCGGTTATTATGAGTTTATGTATTTTGATGTACCGAAGAAGTTGAGTCCGGATGTGATCACGGACATGACGAGGAGTCTCGAAATGGTCGAGACATAAAGATTGATATATTGGAAGCCTATGTTTGAAGTTCGGAATGGTTCCGTGCGAAAACGGGAATTTACCGGAGTACCGGGAGGTTACCGGAACCCCCCGGGAGGTAAATCGGCCTCGATGGGCCTTAGTGGAAAGGAGAAGGGCCAGCCCTAGGTGGGGGCGCCTCCCCCTTCCCTAGTCCTACTAGGACTAGGAGAAGGGCCGCCCCCTCTCTCTCTTTCCCTCTCAGGAATCCTAGTCCAACTAGGATTGGGGGAATCCTACTCCAGAGGAGTAGGACTCCTGGCGCGCTCCCCTTGGCCTTGGCCCCTCCCCTGCTCCTTTATATACGGGGCAGGGGGGCACCTTGAACACACAAGTTTGATCTACGGATCGTTCCTTAGCCGTGTGCGGTGTCCCCTCCACCATATTCCACCTCGGTCATACCGTCGCGAAGCTTAGCGAAGCCTGCGCGGTGAAACATCAAGATCGTCCACCACGTCGTCAGGCCGTGGAACTCTCCCTCGACACTCGGCTGGATCGAGTCGAGGGACGTCATCGAGCTGTACGTGTGTCAAGAACTCGGGGCGCGGAGTAACGGCGCCGGATCGGTCGGATCGCGAGGAGAACGTCGACTACTTCCTCTACGTTGTGATCGCTTCCGCTTCGGGTCTACGAGGGTACGTAGACAACACTCTCCCCTCTCGTTGCTATGCATCACCATGATCTTGCGTGTGCGTAGGAAAATTTTTGAAATTACTACGTTCCCCAACATGTCTCCCATGTTTCTTTATATTCATTGATGAAGGCTTTCTGCTTACCTATTGTCAAGGTGTAGTTTGGGTGCTTTACTAGTTGCTGGATGCCGTCGTGGATGTAAATGTTAATGTTCTTTTTTCTATATGAGTTTGAGTAGTTAGTGGTGTGGTTGTAAGCCTGGTCATTGATAATTTTATAATGGAACATTTTTTAACCATTTTTTGATGTTGTTGGTTGAAGAGTCTGGATCGCATCGATCGCATATGTTGTTTTTCAGTTTCATTCTAGCAATGAAATTAGGAGTTGAGGCTCCTTAATTAAAAAATAACATTAATTGTCCACACCACAACAATTATCCGAGTTTTGATTGGACTCACATTATTTTCTTCATTTGTGCTCCCATTCATTCATGATTTCTTCTTTTTATTATTAGCAAGCAATTGAACCACTGTTATAGATTGACCCTGGGTGGAACCAATACACTAACACATATATTTTTGCTTGTCATTAGAGTTGAGCACCACTGACGGGCATCTTTGTTGCCCTTTGATGCGTGCCATACACTTCTATTCTTGTTGACCCTGATTGGGTCTTGATATGTCCAAAACAATCAATTTGCCTATGGCTTCTCCTCAAATCCCACCGTATTGAATAATAATTACCTCTACAAAAGCCACTTTCAACAAAATCACAAAGTGGTGTTTTTATGTGCGTAACTAAATTCATTGGGGGGGGGGGTCATACGAAAATAGATTTGCAGTAACATACCAGATGATATAGCCCACCACCAGGCATGCGGACCCCACATGCACCTGGCTTCCTCCTTCCAAGACATAAAAGGCTTAGGAGATTATTCGCAAAAGAATTCATGACCTGCAGAGCCGCAACCTTCGCCAATCTTCGTTTCAGTGATTTTTTGGAGGCTGGTTCCATCTTTGGATGGAGGATTATGTCATCACCGACAACATGACTAATTTCTCCTATAGTAACATGGGGTGGATGTAAATTGGATTGCGCTGATTATCCACAAGTGCAAGGCATACTTGTAGCATTTTACGATTATGAATGTGGAAGTTTCGAGTTAAAAACCCCATAGGAGAAAATAGGATGGCTTCATGTTATGTCAAGTTATGTATGTCACTTACACAACCTTCTATGCACTTTAAAAGTATACTATACGAAGTGTCAAGTTAAAAGATATAAGTTGTTTGGACCAGGTAATTTAGGTGCCAAAAAGTAACGATTGCGCCTAAATAGAGTGAGTGTGCGAGGGTGTGATGAAAGTAGCAGCAAGTGTTCGAAGAAATTTACTATTTTGTGATAAAGTGGTCGTATTCCTTATAGATTTAGCGAAGTCTAAAGGCAATGCAAAAGATGTATCTCAATATTTTGCATTGGTGGTTTATATCCGATCTCACCACATATACTCTCACAACATGGGCAAACAAGGCAGTATGTAAGATATTGACTTTGTATATTTTAAACTACAGAATATCTCAAAAGTAATATATGTCTCAAATCAGTGATCAGTATGGGGTGTAAATGTGGTGTTGGTTGAATGTACTCTCTCTCAAAAACTATGCAATTAAGATACAAGTAGACTCGTGTGTCCCCAACAGACCCAATATAGTTGTTAATTGTACAGACCCAATATACCTTGATAATTTGAATGATAGATTGGCAGTTTGGATCATAATGATATTTTTTTATTTTCGGAACAAATATGGACAATGAGGTAACATGTAGTAAAAGTGAATAAGACAGAGTTACAAAGCTTCCAAACAAGACTTGGGTTCATGCTTTCACTAGTGCCAACTCCCAACATCACTAACATAGTTAAACAACATGATATAACTTCAAAAGGTGTGGTAAACAATCACTCCAAAGTTCTGCTTTTTATTAGATCAAAGTGGGATGAGATAGTGTAGGTATGGCTAAGCATACATCTAAGTTTGTCTTTCTAATCTTGATCTACAGGGTAGCCCCGATGTCACTACAAGCAGCCCCAGAAATTATACCAAACAATCACCTCCTGATATTTGCCATTCTAATCTAAGCCACAGAGTCACCCCAATGTCACTACGGGTATCTCCAAAAATTATACTAGACATGCATCATGATCTCATTGATTGCCAAAGATTCAATCTAACATAAAAAGATTCATAGCAAAAGCAAGCTCCAGTCCACTACAAAGATAATATGAGGGCATCAAATAATTCAACTCTATTAACAAAACCTATGGTCAAAAACATCATTGAAAACTCGCATGAGAGAGAGAGAGAGAACATAGTCCCCGGGGTGGACTACTCATGCATCATCATAGGAGCAGCACAAGATGATGGAGAGGTTGATGAAGATCAATCCCCCTGACCCCGAAAGGATTTCAGAAAAGGGCTAACAAGAAGATCTCCTGGGAATGGGAAGTAGCAACGACGACAAAAGTAGGGTTAAAATATGCATGATGCTTTTTAGCATGTATAGAGCCAAGGGCGAGAAGTGATGGAGATGAGATCCAGCGGCCCCATGTGCCTTAGCCTTATGCCGCATGTACGGGCCACATGGAGACTATGGGGCCCACCTCCAGGTGGCTTTCTGGTCTAGTGGATCTTTTGTCTTGAAACTTTGCATCATTTTTATTTAATTTTTGGGGCTCTGATTTTTTTTATTTCTGCAAATTCCAAGAACAAGCAAAAAAAGGAAGTGTCATCATAATTATGAGAGATGCTAATAGTGAACCAGAATTCCTGTCCAGTTCCCTACATATGCACCTATTGTTTCCATTTACTTATTACTCTGAAAATAATAAATAATTTCAACTACAATATTAACATAACTCCTTGCAAGTACCAAGTGTAGTGATATTGGCATGCTCACTAGAATTATTGGGACACTAGTAAAATTATTAATATATATTATAGTGTTGCTTGACCGAGGTTAGCACGGGGGGAGGGGGTGATAACATACATGTTCCATTCCATCAAATTTCTAGCATTAAACCAAATCTTTAGCGGCAAATAGTTGGAACCGATTTTTCGTTGTTGGATCATGGAAACGGAGCACATGGCAATCCCTACTTCCCTTATCAAAGGGCTTATCCTTTTACTTTATCTTGTGTCAAATCCATCATTCTTTAAACACAAGCTATTGAGAGTATGAGAATCATTCTGTTGGGGAACGTAGTAATTTCAAAATTTTCCTACGCACACGCAAGATCATGGTGATGCATAGCAACGAGAGGGGAGAGTGTTGTCTACGTACCCTCGTAGACCCGAAGCGGAAGCGATCACAACGTAGAGGAAGTAGTCGTACGTTCTCCTCGCGATCCGACCGATCCGGCGCCGTTACTCGGCGCCCGAGTTCTTGACACACGTACAGCTCGATGGCGTCCCTCGTACTCGATCCAGCCGAGTGTCGAGGAGAGTTCCGTCAAGACGACGGCGTGGTGACGATCTTGATGTTTCACCGGCGCAGGGCTTCGCCTAAGCTTCGCGACGGTATGACCGAGGTGGAATATGGTGGAGGGGGGCACCGCACACGGCTAAGGAACGATCCGTAGATCAAACTTGTGTGTTCTAGGGTGCCCCCTTGCCCCCGTATATAAAGGAGCAAGGGGGAGGGGGCCGGCCGGCCAAGGGAGGCGCGCCAGGGAGTCCTACTCCCTCTGGGAGTAGGATTCCCCCAATCCTAGTTGGAATAGGATTCCCGGAGGAGGAAGAGAGAGAGGGGCGGCCCCTTTCCTAGTCCTAGTAGGACTAGGGAAAGGGGAGGCCTGTGCCACCTAGGGCTGGCCCTTTCTCCTTTCCACCAAGGCCCACTATGGCCCATTTACCTCCCGGGGGGTTCCGGTAACCTCCCGGTACTCCGGTAAATTCCTGTTTTCACCCGGAACCATTCCGAACTCCAAACATAGGCTTCCAATATATCAATCTTTATGTCTCGACCATTTCGAGACTCCTCGTCATGTCCGTGATCACATCCGGGACTCCGAACTTCTTCGGTACATCAAAATACATAAACTCATAATAACTGTCGTCGAAACCTTAAGCGTGCGGACCCTACGGTTCGAGAACAATGTAGACATGATCGAGACCGTCTCGGTCAATAACCAACAGCGGACCTGGATGCCCATATTGGTTCCTACATATTCTACGAAGATCTTTATCGGTCAGACCGCATAACAACATACGTTGTTCCCTTTGTCATCGGTATGTTACTTGCCCGAGATTCGATCGTCGGTATCCAATACCTAGTTCAATCTCGTTACCGGCAAGTCTCTTTACTCGTTCCGTAATACATCATCTCACAACTAACTCATTAGTTGTAGTGCTTGCAAGGCTTAATGATGTGCATTACCGAGAGGGCCAGAGATACCTCTCCGACAATCGGAGTGACAAAACCTAATCTCGAAATACGCCAACCCAACATCCGCCTTTGGAGACACTGTAGTACTCCTTTATAATCACCCGATTACGTTGTGACGTTTGGTAGCACCAAAGTGTTCCTCCGTAAACGGAGTTGCATAATCTCATAGTTACAGGAACATGTATAAGTCATGGATAAAAGCAGTAGCAACATACTAAACGATCGTGTGCTAAGCTAATGGAATGGGTCATGTCAATCAGATCATTCTACTAATGATGTGACCTTGTTAATCAAATAACAACTCTTTGTTCATGGTCAGGAAACATAACCATCTTTGATTAACAAGCTAGTCTAGTAGAGGCATACTAGTGACATGTTGTTTTGTCTATGCATTCACACATGTATCATGTTTCCGGTTAATACAATTCTAGCATGAATGATAAACATTTATCATGAAATAAGGAAATAAATAATAACTTTATTATTGCCTCTAGGGCATATTTCCTTGATCTCCCACTTGCACTAGAGTCAATAATCTAGATTACATAGTAATGATTCTAACACCCATGGAGTCTTGGTGCTGATCATGTTCGTGGAAGAGGCTTAGTCAACGGTCCGCAACATTCAGATCCGTATGTATCTTGCAAATTTCTATGTCTCCCACGGACTAAGTCCCGGATGGAATTGAAGCGTCTCTTGATGTGCTTGGTCCTCTTGTGAAATCTGGATTCCTTTGCTAAGGCAATTGCTCAAGATTGTCACGAAGATTTTCATTGGACCCGATGCACGGTATGACACCTAGATCGGATATGAACTCCTTCATCCGACTCCTTCATTAGCTGCTTCGAAGCTGCTATGTACTCCGCTTCACATGTAGATCCCGCCACGACGCTTTGTTTGGAACTGCACCAACCGACAGCTCCTCCGTTTAGTGTAAATACGTGTCCGGTCTGCGATTTAGAATCGTCGGATCGGTGTCAAAGCTTGCGTCAACGTAACTGCCACGATGAGCTCTTTGTCACCTCCATATACGAGAAACATATCCTTAGTCCTTTTCGTATTTCGGGATGTTCTTGACCGCTGTCCGATGATCCACTCTGGATTACTTTGGTACCTCCTGCTAGGCTTATAGCAAGGCACACATCGGTCGGTACACAGCATTGCATACATGATAGAGCCTATGGCTGAAGCATAGGAACATCTTTCATTTCTCTCTATCTTCTGCGGTGGTCGGGCATTGAGTCTTACTCAACTTCACACCTTGTAACACAGGCAAGAAACCTTTCTTTGCTTGATCCATTTTGAACTTCTTCAAAATTTTGTCAAGGTATGTGCTTTGTGAAAGTCCAATTAAGCGTCTTGATCTATCTCTATAGATCTTAATGCCCAATATGTAAGCAGCTTCACCGAGGTCTTTCATTGAAAACTCTTATTCAAGTATCCCTTTATGCTATCCAGAAATTCTATATCATTTCCGATCAGCAATATGTCATCTACATATAATATCGAAATGCTACTGAGCTCCCACTCACTTTCTTGTAAATACTGAGCTTCTCCAAAAGTCAGACAAACCCAAAAGCTTTGATCACACTATCAAAGCGTTTATTCCAACTCGAGATGCTTGCACCAGTCCATAGATGGATCATTGGAGCTTGCACACTTTGTTAGCTCCTTTGGATCGATAAAACCTTCGGTTGCATCATATACAACTCTTCTTCCGTAAATCCATTCAGAATGCAGTCTTTACATCCATTTGCCAAATTTCATAATCATAAAATGCGGCAATTGCTAACATGATTGAGACGGACTTAAGCATCGCTACGGGTGAGAAGGTCTCATCGTAGTCAATCCCTTGAACTTGCGAAAACCTTTTGCGACAAGTCGAGCTTTATAAACGATAACATTACCGTCGGCGTCGGTCTTCTTCTTGAAGATCCACTTGTTTTCTATTGCTTGTCGACCCTCGGGCAAGTCAACCAAAGTCCATACTTTGTTTTCATACATGGATCCCATCTCGATTTCATGGCCTCAAGCCATTTTGCGGAATCTGGGCTCACCATCGCTTCTTCATAGTTCGTAGGTTCATCATGATCTAGTAGCATGATTTCCGAACAGGATTACCGTACCACTCAGTGCGGATCTTACTCGTTGATCTACGCGGTTCTGTAGTAACTTGATCTCGAAGTTTCATGATCAACATCATCAACTTCCTCACTACTTGGTGTAGATGTCTCAGAAACTAGTTTCTGCGACGAACTACTTTCAAGTAAGGGAGAGGGTATTATTACCTCATCAAGTTCCACTTTCCTCCCACTCACTTCTTTCGAGAGAAACTCCTTCTCTAGAAAGGATCCATTCTTAGCAACGAATGTCTTGCCTTCGGATCTGTGATAGAAGGTGTACCCAACTGTCTCCTTTGGGTATCCTATGAAGACACATTTCTCCGATTTGGGTTCGAGCTTATCAGGTTGATGCTTTTTCACATAAGCATCGCATCCCCAAACTTTAAGAAACGACAACTTTGGTTTCCTGCCAAACCACAGTTCATAAGGTGTCGTCTCAACGGATTTCGACGGTGTTCTATTCAGTGTGAATGCGGCCGTCTCTAGAGCATAACCCCAAACGATAGCGGTAAATCTGAAGAGACATCATAAATCGCACCATATCTAGTAAAGTACGACACGACGTTCGGACACACCATTACGCTGTGGTGTTCCGGTGGCGTAAGTTGAAACTATTCCGCATTGTTTCAAATGTAGACCAAACTCGTAACTCAGATATTCACCTCCACGATCGATCGTAGAAACTTAATTTTCTTGTTACGATGATTTTCAACTTCACTCTGAAATTCTTTGAACTTTTCAAATGTTTCAGACTTATGTTTCATTAAGTAGATATACCCATATCCGCTTAAGTCATCTGTGAAGGTGAGAAAATAACGATATCCGCCACGAGCCTCAACATTCATCGGACCACATACATCAGTATGTATGATCTCCAACAAATCTGTTGCTCTCTCCATAGTACCGGAGAACGGGTTTTAGTCATCTTGCCCATGAGGCACGGTTCATAAGTGCCAAGTGATTCATAATCAAGTGACTCCAAAAGTCCATCAAGATGGAGTTTCTTCATGCGCTTTACATCGATATGACCTAAACGGCAAGTGCCACAAATAAGTTGCACTATCATTATCAACTCTGCATCTTTTGGTTTCAACATTATGAATATGTGTATCACTACTATCGAGATTCATCAAAATAGACCACTCCTCAAGGGTGCATGACCATAAAAGATATTACTCATATAAATAGAACAACCATTATTCTCGATTTAAATGAATAACCGTCTCGCATCAAACAAGATCCAGATATAATGTTCATGCTCAACGCAGCACCAAATAACAATTATTTAGGTCTAAAACTAATCCCGAAGGTAGATGTAGAGGTAGCGTGCCGACCGCGATCACATCGACTTTGGAACCATTTCCCACGCCGCATCGTCACCTCGTCCTTTGCGAGTTAAGCAATCAGTAGTCCTGTTTGAGTTGCAAATATTAGCAACGGAACCGATATCAAATACCCAGTGCTACTACGAGCTCTAGTAAGGTACACATCAATAACATGTATATCACATATACCTTTGTTCACCTTGCCATCCTTCTTATCCGCCAAATACTTGGGGCAGTTCCGCTTCAAAGGACTCACCGCTTGCGGTAGAAGCACTCGATTTCAGGTTTAGGGACAGACTTGGGTTTCTTCTCTGAGCAGCAACTTGCTTGTCTGTTCTTCTTGAAGTTCCTTCTTCTTCCCTTTGCCTTTCTTCTTGAAACTAGTGGTCTTATTGACCATCAACACTTGATGCTCCTTCTTGATTTCTACCTCCGCAGCCTTTAGCATTGCGAAGAGCTCGGTATAGTTTTTACTAACCCTTGCATATTATAGTTCATCACGAAGCCTTTGTAGCTCGGTGGCGTGATTGGAGAATTTCATCAATGACACAATCATCCGGAAGATTAACTTCCAATTGCGTCAAGTGATTGTAGTACCCGGACATTACGAGTATATGCTCACTAATGAACTATTCTCCTCCATCTTGCAGCTATAGAACTTATTGGAGACTTCATATCTCTCAATCCGGGCATTCTGTGGAATATCAACTTCAACTCTGGAACATCTCATATGCTCCATGACATTCAAAACGTCGTTGAAGTCCCGATTCTAAGCCGTAAAGCATGGCTGCTTGAACTATAGAGTAGTCATCAGCTTTGCTCGCCAGACGCTCATAACATCTGCGGTTGCATTAGCAAGAGTCTGGCACCTAGCGGTGCATCCGGGACGTAACTCTTACGTGCAGCAATGAGGATGATCCTCGTTACGGACCCGATCCGTGTAATTGCTACCATCATCTTTCAACTTTGCTTTCTCAAGGAACGCATTAAAATTCAACGGAACAACAAAGACGAGCCATCTATCTACAATCAAACATAAACAAGCAAGATACTATCGGTACTAAGTTCATGATAAATTTAAGTTCAATTAATCATATTACTTAAGAACTCCCACTTAGATAGACATCCTCTAGTCATCTTAAGTGATCACGTGATCCAAATCAACTAAACCATAACCGATCATCACGTGAAATGGAGTAGTTTTCAATGGTGAACATCTTATGTTGATCATATCTACTATATGATTCACGCTCGACCTTTCGGTCTCCGTGTTCCGAGGCCATATCTGCATATGCTAGGCTCGTCAAGTATAACCCAAGTATTCTGCGTGTGCAAAACTGGCTTGCACCCGTTGTAGATGGACGTAGAGCTTATCACACCCGATCATCACGTGGTGTCTGGGCACGACGAACTTTGGCAACGGTGCATACCGGGAGAACACTTCTTGATAATTTAGTGAGAGATCATCTTATAATGCTACCGTCAATCAAAGCAAGATAAGATGCATAAAGGATAAACATCACATGCAAATCAATATAAGTGATATGATATGGCCATCATCATCTTGTGCTTCATGATCTCCATCTTGCAGCACCACCATGATCACCATTGTCACCGGCGCGACACCTTGATCTCCATCTTAGCATCGTTGTCGTCTCGCCAAACTTATGCTTCTACGACTATCGCTACCGCTTAGTGATAAAGTAAAGCATTACTGAAGCGATTGCATTGCATACAATAAGCGACAACCATATGGCTCCAGCCGATTGCCGATAACCGGTTACAAAACATGATCATCTCATACAATAAAATATAGCATCACGTCTTGACCATATCACATCACAACATGCCCTGCAAAAACAAGTTAGGCGTCCTCTACTTTGTTGTTGCAAATTTTACGTGGCTGCTACGGGCTTAAGCAAGAACCAGTCTCACCTACGCATCAAAACCACAGCGATACTTCGTCAAATAGACTCCGTTTAACCTTCTCAAGGACCGGGCGTAGCCACACTCGGTTCAACTAAAGTGAGAGAGACAGCACCCACCAGTCACCTTTAAGCAACGAGTGCTCGTGGCGGTGAAACCAGTCTCGCGAAGCGTCACGCGTAATGTCGGTGCGGGCGCTTCATCTCACAATACCGCTGAACCAAAGTATGACATGCTGGTAGGTACTATGACTTGTATCGCCCACAACTCACTTGTGTTCTACTCGTGCAAAACATCAAACCATAAAAACCTAGGCTCGGATGCCTTTGTTGGGGAACGTAGTAATTTCAAAATTTTCCTACGCACACGCAAGATCATGGTGATGCATAGCAACGAGAGGGGAGAGTGTTGTCTACGCCCTCGAGACCCAAGCGAAGCGATCTGGCGTAGAGGAAGTAGTCGACGTTCTCCTCGCGATCCGACCGATCCGGCGCCGTTACTCCGGCGCCCCGAGTTCTTGACACACGACAGCTCGATGGCGTCCCTCGTACTCCGACCCAGCCGAGTGTCGAGGGAGAGTTCCGTCGACGACGGCGTGGGACGATCTTGATGTTTCACGTGCAGGCTTCGCCTAAGCTTCGCGACGGTATGACCGAGGTGGAATATGGTGGAGGGGGCACCGCACACGGCTAAGGAACGATCCGTAGATCAAACTTGTGTGTTCTAGGGTGCCCCTTGCCCCGTATATAAAGGAGCAAGGGGAGGGGCGGCCGGCCAAGGGAGGCGCCAGGAGTCCTACTCCTCTGGGAGTAGGATTCCCCCAATCCTAGTTGGAATAGGATTCCTGGAGGGAAAGAGAGAGGGGCGGCCCCTTTCCTAGTCCTAGTAGGACTAGGGAAAGGGGGGCGTGCCACCTAGGGCTGGCCCTTTCTCCTTTCCACCAAGGCCCACTATGGCCCATTTACCTCCCGGGGTTCGGTAACCTCCCAAGTACTCGGTAAATTCTGTTTTCACCGGAACCATTCGAACTCCAAACATAGGCTTCCAATATATCAATCTTTATGTCTCGACCATTTCGAGACTCCTCGTCATGTCCGTGATCACATCCGGGACTCGAACTTCTTGGTACATCAAAATACATAAACTCATAATAAGCATCATCGAAACCTTAAGCGTGCGGACCCTACGGTTCGAGAACAATGTAGACATGACCGAGACACGTCTCGGTCAATAACCAACAGCAGGACCTGGATGCCCATATTGGTTCCTACATATTCTACGAAGATCTTTATCGGTCGGACCGCATAACAACATCGTTGTTCCCTTTGTCATCGGTATGTTACTTGCCCGAGATTCGATCGTCGGTATCCAATACCTAGTTCAATCTCGTTACCGCAAGTCTCTTTACTCGTTCCGTAATACATCATCTCACAACTAACTCATTAGTTGTAGTGCTTGCAAGGCTTCAGTGATGTGCATTACCGAGAGGGCCCAGAGATACCTCTCCGACAATCGGAGTGACAAAACCTAATCTCGAAATACGCCAACCCAACATCGCCTTTGGAGACACTGTAGTACTCCTTTATAATCACCCAGTTACATTGTGACGTTTGGTAGCACCAAAGTGTTCCTCCGTAAACGGAGTTGCATAATCTCATAGTTACAGGAACATGTATAAGTCATGGATAAAAGCAGTAGCAACATACTAAACGATCGTGTGCTAAGCTAATGGAATGGGTCATGTCAATCAGATCATTCTACTAATGATGTGACCTTGTTAATCAAATAACAACTCTTTGTTCATGGTCGGAAACATAACCATCTTTGATTAACAAGCTAGTCTAGTAGAGGCATACTAGTGACATGTTGTTTTGTCTATGCATTCACACATGTATCATGTTTCCGGTTAATACAATTCTAGCATGAATGATAAACATTTATCATGAAATAAGGAAATAAATAATAACTTTATTATTGCCTCTAGGGCATATTTCCTTCACATTCTTAGTGTTATATTCATTTGTTTACAATGATTGATTGATATATGGTTGTGATGATCTCTCCTTCCTGCCGGTTGTCGCATGCCTCTTCCACCCTAGGTTGCAACCTCCTAGGACTCCACACGCTTTCTTGTGGGCCATTGATTTCCTCCTCACCATATATCCTCTCCTCCCGCGCTACCGCATTTCTCCCAACCGCCGACCGCCTCCTCCCATGCTCTTCCCCCAAGTCAATAGTTGTGATCCTCCCTCATGGCCGAGTACCTCCTACGCACCGCGCACCCCTAGTATCGCTCTCCTCCACTGCTGGCGTGCATCCACATCGATCCTCCACCATCGTGAGCCCCCAGAGATGTTTGTCTCACTTGCAACAACACGATGCCTTTCCTGCCATCATGAACCCCTGGTGATGTTTGTCTCACCCGCAACAGCATCCTATGTAATAAAATAAAAACAAAAGCTCACATTCTATGTAAAAGAACTGAACAAAAATATGTGCACCTGTAAGTTCACTTGTTCGCACCGGGAACTATGTTATTTTTGAATTCCTATGGAGTTGTTTCCGGGAGGTCGTGGGTGGCAACTGGTGCCACGATAACCTCCCGGACCTGTTTGGGGAGGCCTTTAGGCTCCCTGGCCCCCGGAAAGCCGCTACTTGGGTGGCTTTGGGGACCCTTGCTTGGACACTGTGGTGTATCCGCAATAAGCTTGTCATCGAGCGTGTGATTCCCAACGTGCGACTGACACTATCTATAAAATGTGTGGTTTCTTACAGAGCTGGAGACCGCTTAGCAAGCGGCGCGACCGGGACATCCTTGACAACATGATTGCAGGCCTTCGATCCTCGGCAGCAGCCTTCTCGCCAGCACCACCTCCACCGCCACCCCCACCCGAGCCGGATTAGCTCTCTTTTTCTTTTTTTGGGGCTTGTTCGGCTGTGCCCCCAGAATGACTTGATGACTTGATTGGTACTTGTACTATTGTGTTGGATGCTTGGTCGGTTGCTTTATAATATAAAGCGGGGGGGGGGGGGGACCCTTTTTCGGAACTATGTTATTTTTCAGAAAAGAAACCAATACTAAGTTTTAGCAGCGGTTCACTTGTTAGTGTCTAGCGGTTTGCTACCTGAGCACATGCATTTCACTATGGTTTGACGGTTTTTGAACTACCGCCATAGTTTCATCATGGATTTCACGGTAGCGTGTATCAGAGCAAACACCAAAGGCGCTAAGAGCCAGCAAGTTATGCAGAATAATATTGTGACTCTAGAAATCCATGTTTAACGTGCAAACAGTCGATAAAATTGTCCATCTAGAAATTCACATGTCTATACTGAGCAGTTCGTACATTCAATTGGAGCAGTTTAGAAATGATTGCACGATAATTATATCCTACATCTCGAGTTCTCTCTTTTTTTTTGCGAGGGCCACATCTCGAGTTCTCAAGAATCAAAAGTAAAAGAAAAGGACCACTCGTGGTTTAAAAGGAAACCGACTCGGGGAAAAAGACATTAAATCATGGTACACACACTCCATCACTAACTTCCAGCTAGTGCTGGACTGCTCGATCTATCGCATGATGCTCAAACAAGTAAGGTTTTGCCACTTGCAACTACACACATGGCATACAATGATCCTCATGATTTCACTTTCATGACTGGCCGTGGAAGAGGTATTACTAGAAGAGAAGAGAAGTCAAACGCCGCTCACAGCAACGTCGACATGATGCGATGGATCACCAGGGAGTGCACCATGCATGGAAAGGGAAAAAGGGTGCTGGAGAATTGCATTTTAGACGTCTTATCCGTTGTCTCCACTTGACGGCAGCCTTTATAAGGTTGTTAACGTGTCGATTTGCAGTTGTAATTGTTAGACATATACTCCCTCCGTTCCTAAATATTTGTCTTTCTAGACATTTCAAATGACTACTACATACGGATGTATGTAGACATATTTTAGAGTGTAGATTCACTCATTTTGCTCCGTATGTAGTCACTTGTTGAAATGCCTAGAAAGACAAGTATTTAGGAACGGAGGGAGTAGTAGATTCGCAGGGTGGTCGATCTCCGGTGCAGACGAGAAAAAGATTACGCAGTTGTTCAGTCCATCATACGATGAGCTTTTATCAGTGCTTGATAGAGCCAGTGTGATCGATCTCCAGACTCCAGCCACGCACCAAGTCCGTCTCCATGCATGCATGAGTTCACGGCTGACATATTGACATGAACAAATCATGGAACATAAGTCAAACCAGGCATCATATGATAGTACATGGATCGATGCCGTCACTCCTGATATCACGATGAGGCCAGCATGCAGGCAACGAATGGTGATTCATGGCCGTCGGTCTGGAAGCATGAATAGTCTTTTCCCTTCTGCCAGGCTCACACATAGACTTGATATGCAAACAGTCCTCCGTTCAACATCAGAGGCATGCATTAATTTCACGGAGAACTTCCAACACAATCTTCCATCCTGCTCTCCATTTTCTTCTTCCCGGATCAGCTTGTATATTCTAGTTGTTTGAATGTACGCATGCAACTTGCACGATCGACGTGACCCTTCGTTAGGCATGATGTGTCTAGTGTGCTACACGACGCTGACTAGTAGTACTGCAAAACGGTTTCCCACGAGTCGCATGCATGCATCTGCATGCATGCGGGTAAATCTGAAGTTTCATTTATCCCTGTCAATGACTCACACGACACGAGCTCGATCTCTCACGTTTTGAATTGACCTCAGTGGCTCAGTTCGATGTTTCTTTCATGGCTTTGAATCGGAAGTGTCAAACGAAGATCGACGTGGGTCCCATGCACGCGTTTGGTCGTTTGCCAGCTTGTACAATAAACTCCCCGTCCCAATGGTACGTCTAGTTTCGTTGAAGGACGTGTGGAGGTGTGTCTCCGTCAGATCTCATGGAATTCGGTTGGTGCTGGTGTTCGGTGGATCTGTTTGGATCCGATCTTTGTTCATCTTCATTTGGTGTTTACGAGTTTGATCCTTCCAATTTATGACTTTCTTCATCGGCGATGGTTGCTGCTCTGGTGCGCTAGTCCTGTGGAGTCTTAGCGCGACGACTTCCTGACTGTCTACTACAACAAGGTTTGCTCAGATCCGGCGAGGGAGGGGCGATGAGGGCGGCGCGCCTTCGGCTCGCTCCAGTGCTTGTAGTCGTTGCTAGGTGGTCCACGGACCTAGTTGTGATTTTATTACCTCTGATGTTCTTTGTGTTGCCATGATTAAGAATGAATAAATTGAAAGTTTTCTTGCAAAAAAATCCTAAGAGTTTAATTAATCTTTTTCAAAATGGAGGTAGAAACTTTGCCTCATCTCATCTACTTATACCAATATATAAGAATACTCAAAGGAGCAGATCCAGCTAATCTCGACCATCAAACGAGGTCAATCCAACGACCTAGACTGCTCCAATGGCGAGCGCTCAATGTGTTTAGTGTACAATTAATAACATATGAAAGATAGCACTAAGCACATAAGTAACAACAAATAATGTTATACCGAATATGCACGTGCATTAACATATTACCTTTTTTTCTTGAAGGCGTATATTACCTAACATTAATGTGCATTGCACGTACAGATTTATTAGTTAGTCAAGAAGTAATTGTCTGCGTTATTAAAAAATAGGTGGAAATCGATATTACAATATGCCAAACACTGACCCTCATGGAATATATATTTTTTAGAATGATCGTCATGGAATATGACCGCCAACTTTAGACACACCGACCAACCACTCCAAACAGTCAGCAAAACACGCTAGTGCTGGCAAGGGAGCATCACATAGAAGGGCCGGTGAGGGCCTAGGGTTTTGGCCCTCATGTCGTCATGATGGGGGTGACACAAAGGGCGAGGGGGGAATTTCAAAGGCACTACCGAAGTTGGAAAGTTTCAAATAACAAGAAAGGAAAGGCAATGAGATAGAGTATGGTGATTGAAAGGTAGCAAGCAGAGCAAGCAAACACATGGCCTCACATCTATATATACATATGATGATATGAAGCATCATTTGGGGTATCAAGTTTATTTGCTTGACTACGACTTGTTGGAGGATGATACAATATTTGCTCTAGATTTAGAAGTTCCAAGAATACATATGTTCTTTTGTTTCAAACATGGATACACTATGAGAAGAGTGCCAAAAATGTCACCAAACCCAAACCAGATCCATAAATATTGTTGTCAAAGTTCTAGGAGTGCCCATCCAAGGTATAAGACATGGTAAAGAAAACATATAAATAAGACATGAGAAATGTGCTCTCAGAAGTTGTGCACATTAAGAACATGTACCCTGGTATCATCCTCGAGCATTGAAAGTCGCTCACTAGCATCTGCTTCCATCAACAAAAAAATAACTCTTTGTATAAAAAGCATCATCATGTGTTCATCTTAAATTAAATATAGATCTATTTTTAGCGAGAAAATAGCATGAGTAAGTATATGTCCAACTTAGATCAGAGAGCAAAATATTTAGTGATCTTTATTTTTCCAAGTTCTGATGGAGTAAAGACCTATAATAATAAGAACATTCTCTCAAACAAAAATAATCATACGTCTAGATCAGGTGAGAGGAAAGAAGGAAGTACATGAAGAATTTAAGAAAATGAGCTTTGATGGGCATAGTTAATACAAATCAACATAATAAAACACAAGCAACATAGCTTTATTGCAGAGAAAACTACTAGCATAATTAAATGCAAGCAACATAGTAGAGTTAACATCCATTTAGCAACATAACATAATCAAGCTCCATACATTGGCAATAATAGAACATAGTTCGGGTGGGGCATATCATTTGATAGCATTATGGCATCCCAATTTTGTGATGAACGCACTCTGTCGATTTGGTGAGCTCTTCGATGATCCAACTACACCGTTCCATGGCGTCGTGCATTAGGAGTCGTTAAACCAACTCTAAGAGGTTATTGATCATAGTGGATTACAATCAATCTGACCACAAAGATATAATTCATGCAGGCAACCCGACAAGAAAGAACAAACAAGGTCTATGATATGCAATATTAGCATTACAAATTTGTATGAACCATTGAAGAAAAAATAGGGTCTGAAAGTCGTATTAGCCTAGTCATTTAACACAAACAAATGACATGAAGTTACAAGTATGGAAAAAATTAACTAAAGAAAAAATGCAGTAAATTTGTGCGAGGGTGATCTATCTATATTGGACCAAGCAGTGTACACAAGTCGCAAGGCAAGTAAATAGGTCATACAAGGCTCGTTGGCTCAAGTGGAGGTGGTGCGGCACATTTTGACTTGGTTTCCGTCACACCCTTTGACTGTTTTGAAAATAATGTCACGCTCGAAAGAACTTTGGCTACTTGGTAGAATCTTTTGGAAATTACACTAGATGAAATACCAAAAAACTGCAAGATCACTCAACTTGAAGTCCGGATGCAAAAATTGTCATCATTTTAAGGCATGGTTATTTCAACAGTCCGGGCCATAAAGAAGTGAGGCTAGTTCCGAATATCCCTTTCTGAGCACAGGCTCATTTACACCCGGTCAAGAAAAAAATCACAAAAAATTCAAATAAATCCAAAAAATCTGGTGGTAGATAATTTGGTGCGTGAGGTGCGCTCCAAATTTCAGATCATTTGGACATATTATTAGCTCTCAGCCAAAAAACTAATTGATGTCAGAACACTACATGAACAATACACTTTTTTACATACCCCAATTTGTCTTTTTTTCCTGAGAGCTACTCAGATGTCCAAAATGATCTGAAATTTGGAGTGTGCCTCATACACCAAATTATCTACCACCACAAAAAAATTGGATTTTTTTGAATTTTTCTGGTATTTGTTTTGAATATATTTTTTCTTCAGCGTGGGTGCAGATGAGTCTAGGCACCGAATCGCTGCACTCGGCTAGTTCTCTTGGTTACGGGAGTGTAAACCTGAGAATGGGTAGCACGTCCCATCAGAGCATCTAGAATCATGACTGGCTAATTTGAGCCCCTATAAGTCCACGGACGCATCCAGACGGTGTTCAAGCGTGTCTGCTTTGAGCCCATATTTTTCTGTGCACACATTCATGTCCCCCAAATTGTTTGGATACATGCATAGGATTGGTGAGGGTGGTTCATGGTCCTAACAGAGAGAGGAAAAAATGAATAAATAAAGAGAAAAAGGTGGTTCAGGTGGGTCAAGTACGACGTGGCGGACCGCCCGGGAAAGCGTGGACACCCTAAATTCCTCCACACATATGGGTAGGGTTTGGGAGTTTGTGGACAGCCCATTCATATGGCGACGTAGTGAGGGGTTCAGTTGGATAGGCTTACTCTATCTCATGTTCGGGTTGTCCATGCGGACATATAGGCATGAAGTTGGGGGGCTCCGGTTGTACATGCTCTAAGCCCAACTATGGGATAGGCTTGGGCCTCACTTTTCAGCCTAAAAGCGACTGGAATAAAAGAATTAGTAGATCTGTTCCGCCCAAAATGGGAATGGGCGCTAGCATGGTTTTAGCGGTTTGATATGAAAAATAGATACAATATTATATTATTTAATATAATTAATTAATTATACTTAAATTTTGAAATAGCCAAAAAAAACTTGGGCATGAGCTTGGCATCCTCATTTCGTCTTTGCAAGGCCCGACCCTATCAATGCCAAGATTTAGTAGAGTGGATGTGCAACCCAGCCACCCGAGTTTATATCGTCATGGGTGCAAATTTGGGATCTTATTCTTCTTAAAAAATTGTTTTACGGGGCTCTTCTAGTGCATTCCTTTTAGAAAAGAATCTAAACTAGAATTCATGACATGGGAGACTTGATCCCTAGCTTCTCTTGGATCTAAAGTGATATTATGAGAATTGGGATAAAGCAATTCGAGTACAATAATGTGAATGATCATTACATATCAATTAAAATGTAATAATGCAAATTGGTTAGGATCAGTGTCATGGTATTTTCTTCAGAAATAGTATTCATGGGGTATCGCGAGAGCTAGTAATCTATATAGGATGCACATGAGGAGAGTTTCCCCAGGTTTGGACTCTCAGGGATGAGCTAATGTCGTACTCATGCTTCTGTGGATTTATTGTTCTAGCCTTATATGCGAACTAGTGTTTATATGTATAATGAGGTGCCACCTGGAGGGGGGCCATCCCTGCCTCGCCTTATATCGGACATGAGGCTAGGGTTATAGTCTGAGTTGGTTGCGATCTAATATAATCTACATATGTTTCCCTAGATCTGTGGGAGATTCCTTATCTTGTACTGCAAGTTGATTATGAGCTCTAGCATGCTAAGCGGGCTTCGAGTCATGGGAATGGGGCACCCGTGGTATCTAGGATGACTCTTTCCTCTATGGCTATACTCGAGGGCATGGCATCGTCAACCGGCATAGCAGTTCACCCATCTAGGTACAATGGTAAGGATATGATTGAAATGGTCAAGGGCGTCCCATAGGAAACATCACATCATAATGTAAAATCAGCAATATGATGAGGGCATCTCTGCAACATCTACGCCTATAAATACTACATTGTCTCAAGTTGCAGAGATACAAGGACCAATGACTAGAGCTCGCACGCGCCAACTCAAATATTAGGTACTTTCATTTCAAGGAAATCTTCCATGTCTTGAGAGAATATGTTGTTTCCTAAGTCAGATATATTTGCATTACTTATGAATGAAGGACCTAGAATGGACAAGCAAAAATATTTATACTGAAGTATGATCAAGGAATGCAGAAGACAACAGGCGCACTAGAAGCAAAGATGAAGCTTCAAGCGATGATTTTAGAACATTGAAGTTGCCATGATATCATATGAGAGGCATATTTTTGACCCAAAAACATAGAACAATAGTTCTACTATATTGTTTTCACTAATAAAAATAGTATGATACAAGGGGGGAGGAGTAAAGGTACAAAAAAGAAAGCAAGAGCTACCCAAAGGGGTCAACCAATTCCTTCTCCAGGGAAAAATTCGTATAACTTATAAATTATTTGCTGACCAACGCAGGAAGGCCTTTGTAATTGATCTTGAATTGGAGAAACTTGAGGTCTTTCTTAAAGTAGAATCTCCAGGCATGGGTGGAAGGTTTTTTCCTCATAAGATTAGTCCATTGCACTGATTCCAGATATTCCAGCATCCTAGGATCATAATTTCTGCACTGAAGCTTTTGGCAAGTGGATCTCTGCTAACATAGTTTCTTCATAAATAGATATGCCTCTGTTTTTGTTTGGAATTAAGTAGTTCCAGCATTGTTGAGAAAACTTGCAACCCCAAAGCAGATGAAGTGGGGCTTCATCTGCATTCTGAGAACAATTAGGGCAGTATGGGTTTTCTAGTTGCATCCCTTTTCTTTTCGGTAAAGATCTGGTATTGGTTCTGCAATGAGCAACTACCCGAAGAAAAATTTATGCTTTAATCTACCGGAGCTATTCCAGATCCATTTGAAGATAGGGTTACCATCCATTTCTCCCATCAGGTGTTTGTACATCTTCATGGAAGAGTAAGCCGAGTTATGGACATTGTAGATTCACTTGTCCTTTTCAGAATCATCTAGTACATGTAGGATAGTCTGAAGCTCAATAAATTGATCAAAAGCTTGGGCTAAAAGTGGCATGTGGAAGTTATCAAACAAGTCATCTAGATCACAAAAGTTCCTGATGGTTTGTGTGTCATCAATAGCAAAAGAGTGGAGTTCTGGGTATTTATGTTGGAAAGTTTCTCTAGTCCATTTATCTTTCCAGATCAAGATGGAGCTTCCTACTACTTGTGAGCTGCGTCGGGATTTCCTCGAAGAGGAGGGGATGATGCAGTATAGTAGAGATAAGTATTTCCCTCAGTTATGAAACCAAGGTTATCAATATAGTAGGAGAACCAAGCAACACTATGTAAACAACACCTGCACACAAACAACAAATACTTGCAACCCAACGCGTAGAGGGGCCGTCAATCGCTTGACGGTGTTGAGAAAGGTTAAATTGTGGGTAATGATAAATAGATCTAACAAAAATACAAAATAAAATAAACAAAAGAAAAATGCAGCAAGGTATTTTTGGTTTTAACATATGATAGAGAATAGACCCGGGGGGTCGTAGATTTCGCTAGAGGCTTCTCTCGAGAAAATAGCATACGGTGGGTAAACAAATTACTGTTGGGCAATTGATATAAAAGCAAATAATTATGACAATATCTAAGGTAATGATCTTGTATATAGGCATCACGTCCAAGATTAGTAGACAGACTCGTGCCTGCATCTACTACTATTACTCCACACATCAACGGCTATCCAGCATGCATCTAGTGTATTAAGTTCATGAAAGAATGGAGTAATGCCTTAAGAAAGATGACATGATGTAGACAAGATAAACTCACGTATGAATAAACCCCATCTTGTTACCCTTAACAGAAATGATACATGCGTGTCATCTCTTTCTGTCACTGAGATTGAGCACCGCAAGATCGAACCCATCAAAAAGCACATCTTCCCATGGTAAGAAAAATTAATCTAGTCGGCCAAACTAAATCAATAAATCGGAGAAGAAATACGATGCTACACAAATAATGCATAAAAGAGTTCAGAGAAAACCCAAATAATATTCATGGATAGATCTGATCATAAACTCACGATTCATCAGATCCCAACAAACACACCGCAAAGAACATCGAGGAGAACATTGTATTGAACATCAGAAAGAGAGAAGAAGCCATGTGGCTACTAACTACAGGCCCGTAGGTTTGTGGTAAACTACTTAGGCATCATCGGAGGGGCAGCAAGGATGATGAATAACCCCTCCATGATTGTTGCCCCCTCCGGCAGAGTGCCGGAAAAGGCCTCTAGATTGGATCTCGTGGTTCTGGAACTTGCGGCGGCGAAAAGAGTATTTCGTCGACTCCCCTAGGGTTTTTGGGACTTTAGAGGATTTATAGAGGCAGAGGTAGGTTAAAACGATGCTCATGGGCCCCACTACCCAGCAGGGCGCGTCTGGGGCCTCTGGCACGCCCTGGTGCCTAGTGGGTCCCCCTTTCATCTTCTGGTTCCCTCCCGAAGCTTTCAGGGTCCCTTATCACCAAAAAAATATCTCCAAAAAGTTTCGTGGCCTTTGGACTTTGTTTGGTATTGATATTCTACAAAGCAAAAAACAAGGAAAAACAGCATCTCGCACTTGGCACTAAGTTCCAAAAAAATGATATAAAGTTGATTGTAAATGTATATAAAACATCTAAGATTGATAATATAACAGCATGGAATAGTGAAAAATTATAGATACATTGGAGACGTATCACTTCCTGATATGGCAGAGTAGGTAGTAGCTTCTTTGAATTGGAAAAATAGGACCAAATGATCTCTCCACCAAAAGGATCCCTCAATTTTATCCATACGGACAGTTGTTTGATAATATTTTTCCCAGATCAACTGAATCCAAGCCACTTCCTCTTTGTTTAGGAATTTTTATAGATTCTTCATCAGCAAAGCTTTTGTCTACTGAAACATCCAGAATCCCTATCCCCCCATGTAGTTTAGACTTGCACACTTTGTTCCAAGCAATGAGAGAAGTGCATCTGTCATACCATATTTTCTCCAAAAGAAGTTTCTTAGATATTTGTTGACTTGTCCAATAACTCCAGGTGGTAGGACGTGTGCATGAAAAAATAGGCATAAAGAAGAACACTGATTTTATCAACATAAATTTTTCATCATATGATAGAAGGGTGGAACATCCAAAGAGCCTTCTTTCAATTCTTTGCATTATAGGATGGAAGTTCTCAAACTTGAGTTTGGAGGTGCTCATGGGGAGGCCCAAATAAGTAAATGGAACGTTGCCTTGTTTACATCCAGAATTTCTAGCAAAGAGGGAAACACATTGACAGTGACATTAACTGGGACGAGTAGGGATTTACTATAGTTGACTTTGAGTCTAGTGTAATCTGCATAGTGCAATATCAGGTTTTTTACTTGTCTCAGCTGGGAGTGCTCAATAGGGAAGATTAATATGGTGTCATCAGCATATTGGATTACTGGGACTTGTGGGCACAAATGGCTGATCAGTGGAGACTGGATGAGCTGTTGTTGCATGGCTTCATTTAGGACTGATTGGAGTAAATCTGATGCAATAACAAATAACAAAGGTGAAAGAGGATCACCCTGTATCACTTCCCTTTTGCGGTGAATTTTTTTGCCAGGAATCCCATTGAAAAGTACAGAGGATGTTTCAGAGGAGAAATCATGTGCATCCGTTGGATCAATGATGGTCTTATATGCATCAAAAGCCTTTTCAAAGTCCACTTTAAGCGGGTACCATAGGCTTTATCGACTGATGGCATTGGTGTAGATATTCAAAGGCTCAAGCCAGACAATCTTGGATTGTTTTTAATGAATCCATGTTGATTAGCATGCATCATCTTTAGAATAAGAGGCTGGAGTCTATTGTCCAATATTTGTTGTGATAATTTTGATTGAGCAATTTGACAGAGAAATAGGCCTGAAATCACTTGTAGTAACACAGGCCTGGGCCGACGGGAGTGCAATTTGTGCACTCGCACAGGGCCTCCACTTGCTAGGGGCCCCTGATTTTTAAAACAACGCAGAAGTTGGCCCTGTTGCATGGCATTGTTGGTTGTTCTAAATGTTTTAAACGAAGTTGGTTGCTCCAATTAATTAATTCGGCTGGAACTGAGCCCCTTGGCTGCACACACCACTCGATCCCCCAATCGATATGTCTGGTCATTCGTCTCTTGAGCAGAGGAGCCGCTCGATCCAGGCTGCGTCTGCATCTCTTCGTCCGCAACACCAACGACTCTAGGAAGGACTGGAGCGATTAGCTTCGGCAAATGATGGAAATTCGGCCAAGGACCGGTGAATCTTGCTGTGAATTCAGCAAATATTCTTTTATTTTCATCTTTTTAGTTTTGACTTTTGAATTTTGAGTTTTACCAATACCTTGTAGTTAATTTTATTATTTTTGTCTCTTGTATGTACATTAGATGTTTAAGTGTTCCAAGATCTATGTCATTTTTCATTGAAAATAATAACCTAGTTACCGAAAAGCGCAAGAGAAAACTAAAGAACAGAGGATCTAACTAAATCTCAAAAAAGACTATGCAACAAAGAGTGGAATGTATTTAAAAAAAGCGTTGAATGTATAAGATTCTTGAACCATTCGATTGCTATGTCACACAGTATGACCGATACATTATTATCAATTCATTTTTATATTATATAATAATAGGCCCCGATTTAGAGTTTAGAACAGGGCCTCCGATTTTGTGGGCCCGGCCCTGCAGTACAAGATTAACTCTTTTGGGAATTAGGGTAATAAAGGATGCATTGATACTGTGTAGTGGAATACTTCCAATATGAAAATCTTCAATGAGCTTGTAAAAGTCAGAAGATATAGTATCCCAATAGGCTTCAATAAAATCCCCATTAAATCCATCTACCCCAAGTGCTTTATCTGATGTCAGTTCTTTACCACATTATCAATTTCTTCTTTAGAAAAAGGTGCTTCTAAAGCATGCAAATTATCCAGCTTGTGAATAAGAGTTGGTAACTGCAACAAATTGGAGGTTTGTGAAGATTGTCCAAGTCTGGTCTTGAAGGTTGACCAAAGCAAGCATCTTTAGGAGCATGCTTAGTGTGCTCATTACCCAAATCATCTTGCTGGACATGAATGTAGTTATTCCTAAATTTAATGGAGGCCTTGGCTTGAATATTTTTTGAATTCTCATCAACAAATTTGACCCATGTGATAGTAGCTCTCTGCTTCCAATAAATCCTTTGAAATGAAAGAATTTTAAGAAGATGTTATTTCAAGATGTCTCTCCCATTGCTTTCAGTGCTAGAGAGTTCCCTAAATTCCTCAAATATGTCCCACTTCAGAATAACTCCATCAACAACTTTGATGATTCCAGCCAGGTTAGAAATATTTTTGCTCCAAATTTCCCTCCTTTCTTAATCTCTTGAATTTGGATGTTATAAGATTAGCATTGTTAGGCTCCAAAAGGGGTTGCGACTGGATATTTTGAACCACTACTTTGAAATCGTGATCTTCAAACGAAAAGTTCTCAAATCTGAAAAGTGCTTTCTGATTTGACACTGCTATAGAAAGAGGCATGACCATAGTGTTGGGGTATGAGGTGGACTAGCACTCAAAGGAAAAAAACAATCAATTTTTTCAAGTAAAGAGGCATGTTGCATGTCACTCCGGGTGTAGCTTCGGCCTTTTAAAGGAATCTCCACTAGAGCCAAGGAATTAATAACCTCATTGAACTACATCATTTGAGATATGTCTCCAATCCCTCTATCTTTTTTATGGGGATATCCAATATAGTTAAAGTCCCTAGCGATGATGTCCCTCCAATCTCTGCCACACGTGCCCGCGCAACGTTTTGGGCCTGGCCCAACAACGCTTCATGCTTATGTGTGGCCCAGGACCAGGGGCTCCTATCGGTGTACAACAGTATGGGCCTTTCTGTACCCCTTACTTGTGCACGGGTAGTTGAAGCCCCACCCGCGGCAAGGCTTGGCAGGACAGTAAAAAGCAAGATACAAGACTACCAAGACAAACATTCAAGACAGTGAACAGAGAGCCGAGGACGAGCTGGACCCCCCCGGCAACACCCTTGCGGGGGCGTCTTGCGTAGCCCCGGCAAGCTCCTTGCCGGGGCAACCTGTGAAGCACCAGCAAGTCCATCACCCTTGAGGCTGAGAGCTCTGACATCATCAACAACGTCAAGACCAAGGCTCAGGGGCGCATGCATAGTAGCATGCAGATCTTTGTGAAGAGTGGTGGCCTGCCAGTCTACGTGGAGACCAGAAGGCAAAAGACCCCATCAAGGCCCTTGCCGGGGACGACTGCGAGGTCCCCGGCAAGACCCTTGCCGGGGACAATTGCGGGGCCACAGCCAGGCCTGCACCCGACAAGGTTTCGCCACCCCACCACCGTTCCAGCGCAACGATCATCCTGCCAACTAGGAAGATGCCTGCGTGGCGGCATGCAGATCTTCGTGGAGGCTCTACCACTGCGCCAACACATCAGCTAGCCATCCAGCCTGCTGTTGCATGCCTCATTAGCCTGGACGTGTGTCGAAGCAAGGTGAGGCGGCGAAGGATGATACGAATTCTGTTGTCGTCCCCGATAAAGTTGGAGGACACGTAGGCAGCGCATTAAATGCATTTGTCCTACGGTGCCGATGTTGGGGAACGTAGTAATTTCAAAAAAATTCCTACGCACATGCAAGATCATGGTGATGCATAGCAACAAGAGGGGGAGTGTATCTTCATACCCTTGAAGATCGTTGATAACCCACAAGTATATGGGATAATTGTAGCCTCTTCAATAAGTAAGAGTGTCGAACCCAACGATGAGCTAAAGGTATAACAAATATTCTCTCAAGTCCTATCTGCCACTGATACGACTCTACGCACGCTTAGTGTTCGCTTTATCTAGAACAAGTATGAAACTGGAAGTACTTTGTAGGTGTTGTTGGATAGATTTGCAAGAATATAAAGAGCACGTAAATAAAAAGTAGGGGCTGTTTAGATAAAGAAGCAATAAAGTAAATATAGCGAGTGTGGAAAAGTGGTGGTAGGAGTTGTGAAATTGCCCCTAAGCAATTGACTACTTTACTAGACTGGTAATCACTATTGCAATTCTATTTGAGGGAGAGGCATAAGCTAACATACATTCTCTTCTTGGATCATATGCACTTATGATTGGAACTCTAGCAAGCATCCGCAACTACTAAAGATCATTAAGGTAAAACCCAACCATAGCATTAAAGTATCAAGTCCCCTTTATCCCATACGCAAACAACCTACTTACTCGGGTCTGTGCTTCTGTCACTCACGCCACCCACCATAAGCAAATCATAAACATATTGCAAACCATACAGCGGGAATCCCTCACTCTTGCGCGACACGGAGGGCACAATAGGACAGCACCAATAAAAAAACATGCAATTCAAACCAATCATAGCAAATCATCAATCACCAGTAGAACAACGGAAATCTACTCAGACATCATAGGATGGCAACACGTCATTGGATAATAATATGAAGCATAAAGCACCATGTTCAAGTAGAGGGTACAGCGGGTTGCGGGAGAGTGGACCACTGTAGATAGTAGGGGGAAGGTGATGGAGATGTTGGTGAAGATGATGGAGGTGTTGGTGAAGATCGCGGTGATGATGATGGCCCCAGGCAGCGCTCCGGCGCCACCGGAAGCAAGGGGGAGAGAGCCCCCCTTCTTCTTCTTCTTCCTTGACCTTC